>OW796092.1:11040586-11692293 GCA_941860345.1 Chrysodeixis includens
AACTAAGCCCCACAAAACCGTAGCAATGGTTTGACTGTGGGGTCAATGAGTTGTTTTTGTTTGTTTAAATAACTTATATTTAAATGATGTTTTATATTTTAAAACGATTAAAAAAAACCATTAAAATTTAGAAAACGTGAAAAATAAAGCAAATAGCTAAAACAGATAAATCTAACTTAATACGATCGTCACTGGAAACACATAGGATAGAACATAGGACAAATATTTTCAGGATCCGTCTAAAAAGTTTAATATAAAAAAAAAAACAAATTTTGTTCACCTTCTCACAAGACGTAAACACTTATACAAAAAAAAAAAACAACCTTTTATTATTTTTTCTCCAAAACAAAAATTACTACAAACTTTTTCCTTTTGTGCCAGGGGTTAAAATATAGTGTAATTTTGGTCTTGTTTGCAATGTAATCTCATTACTAGATCACAAAGGGATCCGGACTATCTAACATCCCATTATTCTTTTGACAATAGAAATAAACGTATTTATTTGGGAACGTAATAGTATTATTTCAATTTGTAGGTCCTTTTTATTTTAGGCCATCAACCCGCAAGGATCGCCTAAATTGACGGTTGTGGGATATCACAATGCTCAAAAATAAACTGGCTGATTAAGCCTACGAAAAATTGATTTATTTTGTACACGTGTAAAGTATGAAAGGCAAATTAAACGAAACAAGTAAGTCAGAGCAGAAGTAGGGACAGGACGGAGACATGACAAATTTATCCTAATTGCAGAATAAACATTTCATTTCATGCATTCACTGTGAGTCACAGTACAAAGGAAGAATATTGTTCGGTCTGCTAGTTGTAAAGTAAAAAAACTCCCACCGACTAATAACACCCCGGGTGGGATTCTTGGCTTAGGTTCGGGGTCAAGAGCTCCGGGGTGATTGTAGTTGGTGGGAGTCCGACATATCCCCACGCCATGCGTAAGTAGAATTCATTAGCGTTTCATCACGCAATACAAAAAAGGTGCAAACTACAAAGTAAATACGTTTTTAAATACTACAGCGTAAGTACCATTTCACATTTTCCGATTCAATATCGGTATCGGACTAGGATTCAATAATAGAGAAAACGTACTAACGCTCACCCATGCAAAGCCTGACTATAAGGATATGCATGTTGTGAACGCGGCCTAACTGAGTTACAAAAGCCGTATCGACCTTTTGTCTTACACGACCGGTTACTACACAGTTACCATAGTGTAAATACATTCAGTAGTTTAACTAGATTGTTTAAAAAAAGTAATGCCTATAGCCGGGCAGTATAGGTACGCATATTTGACGAGCCTGTTGGTTTTTTTAGTACTCATAACACAAGTTAATCTCGTACACTTAATTTGAGGCTAGATGACGTTGTTGGAATGTTGAGGAATATTATTTATATTTATAGCCGCGCGGTACATAACAGCGACAGGGCTGCCCACCACAGCATTTTAATTACATCACACACATCAACAACACATCCGTTCGTCACTGCGACAATCTCGCGACTGTATTATGCCACAGTCATGGCTCGATCTGATAGCGTAGGCATAACTCTCGTACCAGTTCAAATGAAAACTTCATACTGCATATATTGTTATACTGTGCAGTTACCATCAGTTGTAAACTATAACACCTTTCGAAGCACGTCCATCTCCCTTAATTAACGGAACAGCCTCTATTGTCATCTAACTTCCATAGATTGGCACTGTGTAATTATTACAGTTAATTTTGTGTTAGTTGGCCCTTTGACGTGAGAGTTTTAGAATTTTAGACTAGTTAAAGAACGGAAATTGTGGTTTTAATGTGATTAGTGATATAACTGGTTTTACTTCTCACTAATTTTATAACTAGAAACGAAGTTTCGTAAATTTTGTTTTATATTAGCGCTCTCATTTACAAAAACATCGGAGTAATTCTGTCGATCATAACTTGAAATAAGAATAATGGTTTTATGTTTAAATTTTAGTGAAATCTGCCGATAGCGGTATCAAATTAAATAGTTAAAATGTAATGCTAGAACTTCTTGCAAAAACAAAGGAAAAAAAACGACTTCCGCACTAAACAACTTAACCTTTGTGTCGAAAGGGGCATCAGACTCAGAACAAGAATCTGTGAATCGCACAAATTCTTGTCACAGAAGTAATCGGCGTGGTGACCAATACCACTCGATTATCCCTGATCCGAATCACCTTTCTTTCCCTTTAAAACCGTTTATTCCTCCGGACGAAAATAACTCACAGTATCTATCCACTATTATTCTTTAATCCAACATTACCATAGCAAAGATATTGATTACAAAACAAACTACAACGCGATCCCAAGGAGTATTTATATAGGAAAATACAAATTTCATAACGTTGTTTATGTTTAATTATTACTAAGCTACGCGCGCACGAACCTACCACTACCTCTGAAAGTAACTCTCTTGCAGTTGTGGGAAAGAGACGGCGCTCTACAATCTGTATCTCGCTATCTCGCTTCCACAATCCCAACAGTCTTGCTTTAAGTGCTAGTGGTAGGCCCCTAAACAAATGTTTGCGTTATACCTTGTTTATTTGTAATTTAATAATATTTGGATGTATTTCGCTGTGTTGTTGTACAGTTGGTTAGTTTACAAATAGAATTAATCACATTTCTATTTTAGTATACCTAACTATAGTCTATACATCGCGTCTTTACCTTTTTGGAGAGCTACAAGGATCTTTAGACACGTGGGTGACAATAACATGATGCTTTGATGAATGCGCTGCTTTGCATTTTTGCAACAAAAACCTACTCAAACTATCAAAAGTGATAGTTTTTCATATGTGACGGCATTAGTTCCAATTTCGGCCACGTGCCAATAACTCCTTGTAGCTCTATCCCCGGTATTGCAACGTAACGGCTAACGTCAATTAGCCTTAAGTCATCAAGTCTCAAGGGTCTCAAGCTAATTCCATCACTTGAAGACTTAAAGACACATATTAATATATTAAACCCTCTTCAGGAAAAGTTACATTTCAAAATTCAAAGATTTACTCGTAGACTTTTTATGCAACCTCAGTTTTCCCTTTAGCATTTTACAGCAAGAAAAAAAGGGGTTATTAGCAAACTGTTTTATAGGAGAATGGAGTGTCCAACAAAACACGGTTTTTCCGTCGGGTTAAGCACAAAAATAGAATAACGAGTTTTGACCGGGATTTCAGGCTACAAAGAGAATACTAAGTTATTTTGCCAGCAAGGTTGAAAGGTTATTAAATAAAAATTCGACGTTTATCCTACAAAGCTATAGACTGTAAACAAGATGGTTGGATTCGTTAACTTTTTAACCGATTGCGTCAGAGAGAGGGTATAGATTTTGAATGACGTTTTATAATTTAAGGAAATAATTTTAATATTTATAATGATAAGTATTAAAATTATTTTATCTCCGTGCTCTGCTCTTTATCACGTGTCGGCAATTTAATACACTATTTGTTCCCCCTTCCATTCGCCTATTTTATTCAATATGGCAAGATTTAATTAAATAATTAAAACATATTTATCAATCAAAACCTTATCAAATCGAAACAATTATCACAAATGTCTTTTCCTAAATTAAGACACACATAAAAAAATTAAGCAACTGGAAAAATGATATTTACAATACCACCCTAAAATAAACATCCATCACGACCCTTCGATATCAAAAACCTTTTTAATTCAAAGAGAGATGTTACAAAAATATATTTTTAGAGTTCCTACGCTTCGAATATAGACGTGACACGAAAAGAGGTGACATTTCGCAAACCTCTCCGGAATTGGTGTCTGCTCCGTTACTCGAATGCAATGAATTTATCCCGGACCATTTCTGTTTCACTTGGTTATTTCATTTCTGATATTAGTACTAAATGTTATGATACGTGTATATTGTAATAAAAGTTTTTGTAATTTAACATGTTGGACGACTGAAAAAATATTTTATAATAACTAGATCCACCTGCGGTGTGATTTGCGTTGATGATTGACATCTTTATGAGTAACTCATTAGACAGCAACCATTCATTAGAGATATGTATGTTTTCCATATGCCACAAAATATCCTAGGGTACCTAGCTTACGAAATATTAAATATCACAAATTTTCTGAGGGCGATTAAAAGGGAGAAAATTTTTGAACTATTTCCTGCAAAATCCTGTTATTTTAGATACACTCATAATTCACTTAAAACGAGCTCGAAGCAACAAGTACATCGTATAAACCAGTGAACAGTACCGTTCCTGTTGTAGAGGCGAAACAATAAATCAATTTAACAGTAACAATAGGAGCAACTTAATTACATCTCAGACGCTGCACGTAAGGCTATTGTGCGAAGTTCTAGTACATTAGAGCGATACGAGGGGCCTACTACTACGTTATAGTAAGGCTGTTGCAGTTGTGGAAGAGGGACGGTACGACACGGAAAAGTGTGCTGTCTCGCTTTCACAAATGTAAGTTTTGTGTTAGGAAGTGGTGGAAGGATGTCGAAGTAGCGAAATGTTTTTGTGAATTGAGCGTGTGGTAATAATACTACTGAGCACTTTATTTATCTGTCTTATTAATTACAATGTTATTTCTGCTTATTTTTTATAGCAGAATTAGGAGCTCCGATACTCGAAATTATCCCAAAACAAAGCGACCTTACGGTTCCAACTAATCTGTGTTGAGGTAAAGGCGCGGTAAATGTGAAAGCCAACCCCGAACATAGGCAGATGAGGACGCTGCAGTGATTTTTGCTAGTAAAGGTCCGGCAGGCCACCCCATAAACCCCTTGACGGAGGGTAGTCCATGAGGATCTCCACTAGGATTCAAAAAGTGTTTCATACTAAGAAGTACGCAGTTTTGGTCGATACCGTGATGGTTCTTTTCGAGTTGCCTCATGTCACAACGTACTTGTAGTTCGTTTCGAGAGTGCACAATCGCACATAGCATAAAGCTAAACTGCAAATAATACACGCACTTTATGAAAACCACTATCCTGACTCATTAACAACCATTAAAACGCAACCGATGGCATTTTCCCCGTTTACCTACATAACCCACTACTAAATGAGAACACTTAAGGGTTGTTTCCAATGTTGTGGAGTTAAGCGGAGTTGAGTGGACGAGGCCGTCAATTGGTCAGTCAAAGAGCTCGAACACTTGTTAATATAGAACTGGGGAACTTGCTTAATTTTTTTACCACAATTCTACTAATATTATAAATGTAAAAAATTGTAAGGATGTATGCATGTTTGTTACTCTTTCATGCTCAAACGTCTGGAGCAATTTTGATGAAATTTGGTATGACAGCCAGACAGCGTCTGACTGCGTCAGAGATGAACAATGTTTTTGCAGCTATAACCGCCATTTGTGCGGACGAAGTCGCGGGAAACAGTTAGTTTCCAATAATTGTATTTAAACTGTTTTGTATATTGTATTAAACATTTCTGCAACTTTAATCTGATAATTGACATGACGCTCCGCTCCACTCCGCGCGGCTCCACGCGTTAGTGTAAACGCACCCTTAGTTTTTGATATTAATTGAAATGATATACCGCGGGTAGTCCTCTAATCAATATTAGCTGGAACCGACTGTGAATATCAATGATCTGAATACATCGTGCTGTTGTCACGGGCTATTATAGAGCTTAGTATAATTCAATGAGATATGGTTTAGTATCACCGAAAATGCACAAAAGTTTTATTTCAAATGAGCTTAATTTTACGACACTTTGCTGTAATTGTTGTTGACGAAATATACTTTATAGTCTTCATTTTGGAAAAAAAATGGTTAAGGTGAATTATTTTCTTAGACTTGTACATGCACGAGGAACGCATAATGTGCACCGGCTGGTAGCGGCGCACGAAGGAGGACATCGTGTCCATGGAGAGTAGGAATCGCAGTTCTTATAATTGTGGACGGATGTACTGGTAATCCAAACTGTTATAGTTGCAAAAACATTACCCCCCTCTGACGCAGTCGTAAAAAATGAAGCCTTTGTCAATCTAGGATAACAGCTAACTTCATGCGTGTAAGAGTAACATATTTAGACGTCGCTTACGTGCGTCGTGCGTTTAGATATCACAAATGGCTGACGGTTGGGTGAAACGACGAAAGAACATTGTGCGGTAATGGTATTTTTTATCCTCTTAAGAATAGTGTCATATTGGTGATTGATTTAATATATTTAATAATTAGGAGGCATTTTCCAAAATAGAGTAAACTTATATAGAATTATTGATAAAATTTCATCACGCTTAAAACCAAAATAAGCCAGTTATTTAGTTCCGATCAAATCTAATGAAACGTCAATTATATCTAACATAATTAGTAAAGTAATGTACCAGGCGCCCAGAAACGCAGAGAGTACCACCGTAATAATACCCGTCGCATCGCTGACTATGCAACACAACGCCCAATATAATTATGTCATGTGGAAATTGGTTCTATTGAATATTTCCGCTCGCAATATTAAATTAGTTTTTAGTGTTCGTGTAATAGAGTAGAATATTCTGTAATCATATTACTGAGAATAGAATTTCAATGGCTAAACGTAGTTATGTGTTATCAAATTAAGCTTATGAAAAGTAACTTAAGTTACTACGAGTTAGTTAGTACATAAATGTTATGCCTTATCGAGAAATGAAAATATAAAATTAGTTTTTTTTTGAAGACAGTATAGAAAAACTTATTTGTTAGATTTTAATGAATGAATGATAGAGACCATACTTAACAATTAAATATCTACGTTTAAAACTAAACTTTTAAGCATGTACTTCAAAACGACAAAAATATATCGTCATCTCTGTTAAAGGCGGGAAACGTGTCCAAAACGTGGCAATACCACGTTCTATAGCATTTTTTTTTTGTAAAAATAAAATTTGAGGAGTGGGTGTTCCTATGAATAGTTATTGCAAATTGTTAGTTAAAACTTACGTACCTTAAATAGAAAGTTTACTTTACTTTGTAAACCTTATTTTCCAAATTTTCTCTAGAAAACATATTCAAAGAATGTCGTAACTTCATCAAAATTCGTTTAAAATTACTTTATACATTTTGAAAGACCGTTGCAGTGAATACCATGTAAATAGTCTTAAACGTTCTTATAAGACATTCCTTACGAGGCGACTGCGAAGATACAGCGCTACTTTGCTTGACTATAGTCTAATTTAAGGATGTTAAGTAGCTCTGTAACTGTAACCGAAACTATTAAATATCCGAAGAAATATCCGCAACCGTAACAATATCTATTTTTAACCAAATTGTTTTAATTTCAGATAGGATGGATTTTAAATAGAATACCTTATTAGTTATAGATTGTATGCTTCTTGGTTTTTTATTTGACTTTCACAATTATATGAAAATATCACAATAACACTATCCGAAACAGATAATCCCAGATCATTTCACATCAGTCACCGACACCGGTTGAATAATATTCGGATATTCGTATCCGAAACTGTATATTTACATCCCTAGTATAAAGTAATGTATACTAACAGATACATCACGTGCTTTCATTGAAATGCCGTACATAAGCTTTCAAAGCGACTCCCAACGAAATAACTTTAGGATTTTTTTCATTCATTCATCTCATATTTTTGAATGAATTTTTATCATTCCTTCTGAGAGAGAGATATGTATAAATATTCAGGTCAACATCGCATTACACACAAATACTTTCAATTCTGGAAAATGTGCTTCAGGAAACAGGCTTGATGTAAAAGTATCTACTGTACCATGCAGTACAAAGTTATACATGTATGTTTATAAAAGTGTAAGTTATCACGAGAAAAACGGAGATATGGACAGTCGTATGCAGAACGATACTTTGCTCATAATAGTCTATCAGATTAATAACTAACATCATCATCATCGACCTAGGTATCGCTGGAGCGATAAAGTGGAGGAAGATCTTCGGGAGCTTCGAGCTAATGAATGGCAAGAAACTGCCCAGGATCGACACAAGTGGCGCTCTCTCGTATCGGAGGCCAAGACTCATTTTGGGTCGCTGAGCCAACGGAGTAAGTAAGTATCATCATCATCAACAGCCCGTCGTAGCCCACCGTTAGACATAGGCGTCTCCAATTGCACGCCACTGTGATCTATTCTTGTTTTTTTTTATTTGATAAGTTTTTGACTGCCAGCCAGTTAGTTTTACAAAGTAAAAAAGTCAACCCAGTAGTGGAATCTTATATAAGCTAAACCAAAAAATTGTCCAATAATATCCCGAAAAAACTCTATACACCAATAACTCAAACCGCACATTTAAACTTCTCTACACACTGGAATCCATTCCATTTGAATAGGACGCAAAACTAAACATCTCTATTCACGAGTACGCCGATAGCTAGCAATCCCTGTCAAAGGCCTAGTCCCATACAAACTGTGGATCCTGTTTTTGTCAATATATTTTTTGTGTTCAGTTCAAAGTAAATTGATTATACAAGACTGACGCATGAACGAATTTTTTGCCCGTATTTGTTTCAGCTATTGAAGTTTTTTTTACAGTGACCTGTACCGAATAGTTTTTAGCTTTGTGTATTTTTTTGAAAGTTAAAAGGGGATGTTTTGAGTTTCCTCTCGAATGTGTTTTATTTGAGTTCATGATACTATTTTTTGACCTGTTACTTGGTTACTTTTTAATTTTGCTATCATCATGACATAAATTATAAGGATTCGTAGTTTTTACATTGCTTTAATTTATATAATCACTACCTCTGACAATATAACATATATATTTTTTCAGTTATAAGTAAACATTTTTATATTCTCTAAGAATATTTTTCCAATAAAAAAAAACTGAAACTACGAAGAATCATGCTTATCTGTAATCATCAATAATGTTACTTTATAACTTCGAGTATTTATACATACGTATTACCACATGTACTTTTAAAGTCACTCAACCCCAGAAAAACACTTTTCAGTACCTAAAACTCTCAACCAAAAAGACAACACCCTTTAAAACCACTTAAAAAATCAAAGACATCAAACCCCTCGATAGACAGGTCAAAAAAGGCACAAAGTATTTCACATTTCCTACATTTAAGCATAAGATAAGTACAACGCTAACATTCTACCAAAACGCTAAGAACAAAGATATCTTTCCTCCCATCTTTCATCCCTCATTTTTCCCTGATTAGAATCACCGGGCTTTGTAACAATGGTTAAACGCGGTAAATCCGGGTATGATAAATGCCGTGACGTCACAGCCGTTTCCGCTTACAACTTCAGTTTTATTGTCGCAAGGATTTCGGTTTTGGTTAATGTAATGACGTGTAAAAAAGGTATTCTTGGTATTAGGGGTCGATTTAAGTTATAGGAATAACGTTCGTTTTGTAGAATCAAGTTTTTTTTAATGCTAAGTGTGAGCACGTCTGTGCAAGTAAACCTAAATATTTGAAATACGATTTCCATTTACAAATTTTAATAGTTGAAAGTTGTTTTAAAATAACGATATGTCGAACTGCGCAAGTTAGATAATTTAAAGTTTTTTTTTATAATAATCAGAAAGCCAGTACTTGAATGAATGGTTTGAGGAAGAAAACTGACAGATGGAGTTTCTTGTCGGTTCTTCTCCATAAGAATGACATTAACTCTACAAGCTCTAAACGCTTTAACGATTGACTGACCGCAGAATCTATCGAATGTAAGGAAATTATATTTTTTCCAATAACTCAAAATATATATAAGAACAGCCAAACCCACGTGACTCAGCCTGTTCATATATGCCTAGGAATAATAGCATTGTTCAAAAACTTATCGAAAAAAAATTCCAAGGAAACTTTCTGGTTGAAATAATTACATTACTTAATAATATGGTCGGAAACGTGATAATTACCGAATTGCTGGGCGTTCGCCAACTTCGTAGGAAACGTGGCTAGACTCAAAACCAGACAATGTCTTCAATAAAATAGGTTCCTGTTTAATTTCGCGATTTTCTGACTAGAACTTTTCTTATTGTGCCCTTTCCGGTAAAATACATTTATTTTAAGTTATATAATTATGATTGAGCACCTTCTCGATTGCCTAGTATTAATTTGATTAAACAGGGTTATTCAACTTACTATCTCTCTACAATATTAAAAAAAATCCCTTCAAAATCCGTTGCGTAGTTTTAAAGATTTAAGCAAACAGACAAACAGCGACAACGATTTGTTTTATATTATGTAGCGATTTGAAGTTTCGAAAAAACTACTACTCAAGTCACATAAAAATATATCCATTACCAAATAAAACAGGTTTACTATTTAAAACTAACAATAGTTAAATCCTTTAAACCCTGGCCATATGGTATCCGTACAGCCAGCATGACAATAGCACCGGATAATGTTTTTCATAACGTTTCCCAGCTTAATGGAGGATTTCAGGTTAAGTATGTGCTGTTACCAAGCTATGCTAAGCGATAAGATATATAATAGCTAAAGGGATAAATGTTGTATTACGTTGTTAATTGATGGTAATAGTGATTTAAATTATGTATCGTCGGTTTTGTGGATATCTGTCAGCGCCATTTTGAATTATACTAATGAAATGAGAGAGAAAGATCTTGGTTCTGATGTACAAAAGTCTTTAGTTGTGGAAGGTCAGATGAATGTACCTCAAAGTCATTAACACTGCTTCTTTAGCAAGGGATGGTCATTACTCATATGCGTTTTGTTTGGTGATCTTTAGATTGAATGCAGTTTTTTTTTTAGTTTTTGCTAATATATTATAAGTATATTTATCGGTTGTTTAGTACAACACAACATAACACAAGCTACTTAGTATCCTTAACTTGAGATTGGATAGCGATGTGTGAATGTTGAGAAATGCTTATATTTTATGTTGGGTTTTTGTTTAAAATTGACATAACAAACCCATGGTCCCTTATAACATAAATACATCGTAATACTTACACATTTTTTTGCAGATAGTTTTATAGTAGTTATTGGTTGGTTTCCTAAATAAATAAAAGGAAACTAAACACCTATCCATTACTATGTGGTGTACATAAAAGGTTTTTATATTAGACTTTCGTGAGTACGACTAAGAAAAAGCCTTCCCAGGTTTTTATATTCCTAACTTTATTTCTTTGGAGCTAGTCCGCAATCGCTTGGGATTTCATAAACTTTCATATCACTACATAGTAAAAAGCCAAGTCGCTTCCCGCTGTCTGTCTGTCCCTATGTATGTATGCTTAGATCTTTTATCTATGCAATGAACAGATATTAAATTGTTCGCGAAAAAAGAAACAGAAATAGGGATGAAGAATAGATAGTAGCCGATTCTCAGACCTACTGAAAGCATATACAAAATTTCAAAAGAATTGGTCCGGCCATTTCGGAGGAGCATGGTTACTCATATTGTAACGAGAATTTTATAAATGAGATAATCATTAAAGAGGAAGATTTATAAGTACAACTCAACAGTATTAGACCCGTGCAAAGCTGGGGTTGGTCGCTAGTATTTTATAAAGATATACGTTTTTATAAAGTGATATGTTTTAGGTCTTTATTTATACAGCGTATAAATAAATGACTGTCGCGTCAACATGACGTTGACCGATAGTTAGTTCTGTCACGAATGACAAACAAATTAATGATTGGTTTCCATTGGGATGTACACAATTTATGATCTAGAATTCAGCTATCAATATGTTTGAACCAATATTGTATTTATTGTTCATTTAAATTGTGTCGTTTAGTATAAACACATTTTTAGCGACAAATTTTCACTATAGGTTTTTGTTATTGCAGTAAATTCAATTATTTAATGAACGTTTTGATCCAAAACCTATGGTTAATTATTTTGGTAACTTTTTGGCATTCGTAGGCTTCTGCAGCCTTTCGTAGCCTTCGTAGCCTTCGTAGCGTTTCGTAGCATTTCTTGTCTTTTGTAACATTCGTAGTATTATGCAGTCTTTCGAAAGGTTTGTAGACTCACGTGAAATTTGTAGCTATGACAAATATGTAATAAGTATTACACTGGGTTGACGATTTTTTTACCAATAGTTTCTTGTTTAAAAGTCCAAAATCAGTACATTTAAAAAATGATTTCAAATAAAAGCTTCGTTTATCTTACAATGTGCTCAAACCTTAACAGTTTTCAGTGACTCTCGCATTATACGATGAGTCGACACTTATTCGGTTCACAATAGAACTCCACTCGGATAACGGTTTTTAGTTTTGATTTCTAATCCTTCTTTTGTCGGCTCTAAACAAGGACAATGGGTGTTCGTACCAAATGTTACTGTTCACACAGTTTGCTGAAAATGGCGGATTTCCTTTGATATATTACGAGTTGAAATCTGATGACGTCATGTTTGTTATGTGGGATGAGTGTTTGTTAAGTAAAGGGTGATTTTTTTATTTTTTACGAACAATACGACTCTGGTACAATACGTCTCTCTCTCTCTTACTGATAGGTGACATGTTATTTTTTTCTTCTTTAAGTCTATATTTACCACTAGGTATAACTAAGTCGGTTTTAGAAAACAAACTCGACAATTTACCTACTTCACTTATTTTAGTATGTTATCCAGTAAAATAGGTTGTGCAGGTTAGATAAGAAGTTGCTCTTTGTAAGATACGGTCGCTATTCAATGCGGTGAGGCTGAAAGCCAACCCTTACAGCTCAATATAAAGGCTAGACCTAATATTCACACCATTATGGCAAGTTAAGTATACTTCTTATTTACTTTTCTGAACATTTTAATCAAATTGAATTCAATAACAGACTTCATTTATTTAAGAATCAGCCAAGTGCGAGTCGGACTCGCGCACGAAGGGTTCCATACTATCATCTATAATAGAAAATCACGTGTACCAAAACCACCGCCAAACTGTATATTACGTTTATTGTATGGGGACACCCCTTAATGTGTTTTATTTTTAGTATTTGTTGTTATAGTGGCAACGGAAATACATCATTTGGCAAATTTCAGCTTTCTAGCTATCGGTTTATGAGATATAACCTAGAGACAGACAGACAGACAGACAGAGGAGACTAAGTAATAGGGTTCCGTTTAACCCTTTAGGTATGGAACCCTAAAAAACAAAGCCAATATGAATGGCATAAATGAAAAATACACGTTTATGATTATAACAGAACAATTTACTTTGTTCCGAGTGCCATCATTCTTAAATGGATGGGCGATTGGTCCAATGGTAATGGTTTGCCATCAAGCCAATCTCCATATTCAATTTTAACCCATTCGCTGCCCGCTTGTAAACTTTTAATTATTGTGGATAAGGTTTTGCTGAAAAATAACTAGTCGCTGGCAATCAAACATTTTTCACTTTTAACACGAAAAAACTTTTTGTATACGTAGTGTAACTTATTTGAAAATTTACTTGATTTTTTAAGGAATTAAGTCCGCTATTGTACATTTTACACACATCTGTGCAACAGAGGAACGGGCTCATGATTGAACTAAGTGAGATTCAATAAATGGGCATATTTTTCTTGTTGAACTGCTTCAAGTAAACACCCAATACAGTAACTCGAGAGCAACCTACAATCGTAAACATCAATCTATACTTTTAGCCCAATGCTGGAAATAAGCTTTCTCTTTAGTCCACTTATATCCTTCTTACCAATCTCACTTATTCCTTCTTTTTCAATGCAGTCTAAAACTCAAAATACATATATCATTCACAATATCTCCAAATATACCGTATGTATTACACAATACAACACACATCCGACATGACCTACCAACATAACCTACACGCTAACTATAAACTCTTACAGCAGAACTATAGCCATCGTTAGAGCAAGACAGTGCTCTACATTTTGTATAACGTCATCTCACTCCCACAACACCAACAGCTGTTTTTTAAGTGATTATGGTAGAGGTACTGTTGTCGATTTACGTTATGACTTCGTTTACGTACAAATCGGGTGCGGTGGTATAACAAACGACGTGACGTCACAAGATAGGTCGGCGGGACAAATCGACCCGCAGTCGGGTGTTAAGTACTTTACTTAGTAGGTCTAGAAGGCGTTCTGATTTTATGGCATCTGTTTTGAGGGAATATAAGTATTTTACGTTTTAAAAAAGATGTACATGGCTATTTCCTTCAGCGTATGTCGTGTAGTGAGTCGTTTAAAAGCTTTTATTCGTGTTAGGAAACGTAGGAATTGAATGTAGAGTAAAATTGTATGTCGAAAGATAAATTAGAGCATCATATACTTTTGTTTCGACAAATAAAACCTCATATTTTAGATCATAAATATTTAATAAATGTTATATTGAAACTTTATTTATTGGAGCAGGGAGACTAATGGTATAGAGTTGAGACTATGTCCAACAATGAATATTAAATTAACGGTTTATTTCTATACCAAAATAACAAACAAAAGAAATTAAAAACCAAAAATAAGAAAGAATTAACAGTTGGTCATAACTTAGTTTTAATAGAAACCTTAAAAACTCACGTTTAACTCACCGTATATAACTCTCAAAAGATTGTATAAAAAAAACAAAGATTAAAATTTAAATAATTTCCTAAGCGCCAAAGGTTCACGTAGAAAATTCTAATTTCTTTAATACAAACTTTGCTAGCGAGAACCAGCTGCAAATTATTATTAATTATTAAAGTGTAATTGGTCCGACTCCCCTGGCTTTGCATTTTAACCCTTTGATCGCTCACCGTATGAATATTAAGCTTTTAAATAAGTCCGCTGTAATATTTAACCCTAATTAAGGAACGCGTTTCTTTTTAAACAATTTTATTTTTTAATGCAAATGAAATTTAAATTCGGATTTTCGTAATTGAAAAAGAATGTCGCCGAAGATTAAATTTCTTTTCGGATTAAAAAATACGTTAACTTTATGCAGAATTGTAAATTATTTGAGCCTGATTTCATAATTGGTCAAGGTACTTTAAAAAAAACTATCATTAATATCAGCAAAGCTGTTGTTACAGACAATAATAGCAATCAAATGCTCCTCTGCAAACGATGTTTACTTATTTCTTTCCGTTCTATTCATTTGTATTAGAAACTCTGACTTCAATCCATGCCGAGGGCACGGCGTGGGTATATATCGGACTCACACCGACCAAAAACACCCCGGGCCTTTTCTATTGCCAAAACCAGAGTCGCGGGATCACTCTCACATGCTCTGCGCGACTTTGGCTAGCCTCAGTGCTGCTGGACTCCTTCTTTAAGGGGTAGATGTACGAAACCCACCCCTTACTACCCATAAGAACAGATGAGCAGGATAACGCGTCCGTTTTCTTCTTGGCCTGTTAGCTGATTGGACGACAGGGTGACGAAGGTCGCATTTCTTTCTAATATTTACCTTAAGAAACAATTTATCTTCTTCAATGTTTACCTATCTAAGTAACGATACCTATACACCTAAAGCTACTTCAATATATTAGCACTTTACATGCGCAGTACCTCTTACACTCAAGGTGACAAGAGTTAATGATGCTACAAATATAATATGATAATGTCATTGTTCTAAACGTCTCAAAATATACATAACTATACATTTTTACAATTTGATCAGCATTAAATATAGAAAACACTTGTTTGGAAAATTTACGGCAATTTTCAAGAATAATCACTTAGACGTCAGCATAAATGACGTTGTCTAAAATACCAAACTGTCTCTACATTCCACATGAAAAAGACAACGTTAGCATGACACCAAAGGCCAACATTATAGCTAATGTCCTTCTTGAATTTCTCTACACCACCCTATGAGTAGAGATGCCTTAGGCATTAAGTCCACCATTGTACATTACTTGTATAAGAAGCATAAATAAATGTAGCTGTCAGACTTTTACCAATAATCTAAAATAAAAAATCTTATCAATTACATTAAAACAAGGGCATAAAAACAACAACTAACTATAAAGTTGATAGCGAAAATATTATTCAATGAAAATACAGCCTTTAAATACGTATACATATTTATCAGCGGCTAACGCTATCGCGACTATAATCTGAGCCTTATTCCAACGACTTCGTACACAACACGCGCCGCTCTGTCAGAATTAATGTTGTTCCCCATCATATTTGACAGTTTAGCCCAAGTTACAAGCTGGGACATCCATTTTGGAAGTAATTTTGAGTATCAACCAAATACTTATTAGAATGGAATGGTTTGTATGTTGTATTAGATTTAAGGTGCTTTTGAGAAGAAACTAAATCAAATCTTAATTATTTTTAACTTGTAAAATATACGCAGGTTTTAAATTGGTTATGGAAGTGGATAAAAGTTGCGCTATGTTCTGCCTGTGAGGCATATAAATATTAAAAAGTAGAGTTTATCTTAACTTAAAATAACATTTTACTTAGCAAAAAAAAAATGAATAGCTATTTTCATTTTTTTTTCAGTGTATTTACCTAAACATATCACACAAGGCTTCATAAGCCTTAAGTTTACAGTAATTTGTGCAATATAACAGCATTGATAAAAATATTTTATCAAGCAATGATAAGTTTAAAATAACAAAGACATGATTTTACTCATATCTGACCAACACTAAATCAAACAAATACAATTTCTAGAACAACTCAACTCTCCTACACATTGTACCACATTGAAAACAATCGGGCGGAACAAACAAACGACTGCTGACCCCAATTAAACCTCGATGACGGGACAAAAACACGTGCGGTGCCCGGTCACGTGACTACGTTCCAGGGTTCACTCGTAAAATTAAGAATTATTGCGGTACCAATTAAACGAGCCTGGATGAATTGGTATGAGAATGCATATGGACAATTATAATCAAGGCAGCTTTACTTTTTTTTCTTCCTAGCCTTTAGTGTCCCACTGCTGGGCAAAAGGCTCTCCTAAGTCTTTCCACGATTCTCTATCTTGCGGCGTTTTATGCTTTAGATAAATATGCTTTCGTCTTACTCTATGCTTCTTTTTCTCTATGCTTTAGAGAAATACGTTTCTGTTTGTACGTCTTATTAATAGTTATCATTAGTGAACTACGTCTTTTCTTTAAGTCGCTGTTAAGATTTTGTTTTTCGTCACATGTATATGAAAAAGAATACAAATATTTGTACAAATCATACGAGGACGTCATTCGTAAAGAATAAAATTTCTGTATAAACTACAAGAGGATAGAAGAAACACGAATCACATCACGAAGTAGTGGCTTGGCTCTATAAAAAAGAAGGTACTACTAAGTAAAAATCATTAATAGAAAAACATCATAATCATCTTATATTTTTATCACCACTTAATTATGTTATCAGTTACTCACGAAAAGCCTAATAAATCACACCACAAACTTCACTAAAAAATAAATCAATAAAAAATAATTACCTATTCAAAAGCTAGCAAATAAAACATGTTTACTCAAGATTCGTGACCTGAAATCGTACATTCAGTTAACCTATGAAATATGCATGAGAATGAAATTAGCCGCGAGACGCAAATGTCCCTTTTACCACTAACTCTGAAAGTCATAATATTATATAGCGTGGAAGAGAGATGACGCTCTACAAAACGTATAATGGCGTCTCTGTTTCACACCCTTGTTCTTCTTTTAGAGGTGCTTGTAGGCTCTGTTTTACATTTATATTACACACTTTCTCTTTCGTTAGATTAAACGCGATTTTAATAAACTCGCATGATTGCTTATATAATGGTTATTGTGATCTGTTAATGATTTGCGCGGGAGAGCGTTTTGTTGGCGAGTTTTGAGCGATGGAGCAAAATGGTCAGATTTGGTTTTTGAGTCAACACTTTTTTAAAGGGGAAATTTAATTAAAATAACACAAAACATGTCATATTTCGGTGTTATTGCGAATGAAAGCAAAATATAAAATAAACATCTGGTTTGAGAAAGCATACCTTACCAAAATAAAATACATGATATATGTTTTGTAATATTTTGTTCCTAATAATCGTTGTCATAATACTACGGAGTATCCGGTATTTTTTGTTTTGTGTGTTTAGTGATACGATCTTCAAATAACCCCTTGCTATATGCTCTATAGTGCGTGTTCGATAAATGTGCTACGGTTTTGCTACGCGCTACGCAATCTCCGTAGCTCTTCCGAATACCGTAGTTCGTAGGTGCGAGGAAGTAATAATGGAAGATTTATGGATGGTCAATGGGTGCAGTGGTTAGTGGGTAGGGATTTCTATTATTTACTGACATATACTTAGTGTTTTTCGGAAGGTCGGTGAATTTCAATGGTTTTTTGTTTACTGAACAATTTGATTTGATTTGAAAGTTACCAATATAAATTTATAGCAATTAGTGATACAAATAAATGTTATTGGCTTACTTTTAATAAATTACACATTTTCCCAAAAGTATTTTCTCTAAACATAAACGAGCAAATATAAAGTACGTTTACACTCGAAGTAATAAAATAGCTCAAATATCTACTGAAATACACGCCGATAGAGCAAAAACCCGTAATTTCGTTTAAATAATTCGATCGAGCTCGACACGTTTGTCTCGTATTATATTTACATGAACGCGAATCAATATTTCATCTTATTGCTTAAGCCTGACATGTAGCGACTGGCAGCATGTGTTTGAGGCCATGGAAATAGCGGGAATACTGTGTTATATGATTTTGATAGCAGGATGTTTTGGTACGTTATAGGCAGTAGTCGCTGCCGTATTTGTAGTAGTACTTGTAGTCAAAGTCGTAGCCGAAGTTGTAGTCGTAATAGGTCATGTTTATAAACATGTACAACTTTTGTATTTGGGAATGAAATGGTTCTTTAAGAATATCAATCCATAGTCCTCAAAAGAAATATCGTCGTGTACAATACCGTGTAATTGTTTTACCTATTACTCATTATTTGTTAAAAATAAGACGATTTGAAAAATAGCCAAAATAGTAAGAATATGTGGATTTTAAAATGATGATAATATTTTTTGCTAATATTGTATGAGCTACAAGAAATGTGATCATTAGAACCACCATTAAAATCATTAACTCTATCTTCATTGGTATTTTTAGAGTTAAATTAAAGCGAACAAAAACCCAACAAACAACATCAATAAAATTACGACTCAATAAATTATTTCTTGTTAAAGCACAGCAATAATAATACCCTACACATTTCGTGGCCTACAAAACTCGCTCATGTAATATGCATGGCTCTGTCTACACGCGGAAGATCATACACTGTGACACACAATATTTTATACGATAACGTTCGTACAATTCAATTTGTTACGCTATGACTGTATTGTCGTAACGTTTGTGGTAAACGGTAGTACTGTTATTTTTGGTCTATTAAATCATTTTTAGTCTATTTACTCCATAGTTGGTGATGTAAAACACATGTAACGTAATATAAAAATCAATACCCTACAATATTCATATCTTGGACACGTTGGCCGTTCATGTCTGTTCTTCTATAGAGCAGGAATGGATAGCCCTTAGTAGATGCCTCATCACATAAAATAATAATATTCCACCACATTCACACAACGTCATCTAGTTTCAATTTAGGCATACTAAAATTGCTAGTGTTATGATTACTAGACAACAGATACTCAAACATATAAATTTATAAACACATACACATAATATAGATAAGTTACACCCAGACACAGAACAAATGATAGGGCTCATCACACTAACATTTGCCCTGGGTAGGGATCGAACAAAATAAGCACACAAATTACTTTCAGCTGATCAGATTTTGTATGAGATTATCGTTTTCTTTGAATAGTCACTATTGTTATTTTAAAGAATTTGTTAATTCATACACGCAACCTAAATCTATTTAAAACATGAGCTGGGTTTGTTTAAGCGACGTTGTACAACATTTACGACTAAGTATAATAATTTAACTTGTCAGCAGACAATTATTCATTACACCAAGGATACCTAAGAATGCCAGTCCTAACAGACCAGTACCACTACAGCCTAAAGTAACATTATTACAGTTGTGGAAGAGAGACGCCGCTCTACATTGTGTATAGCACTATCTCTCTTACACACTAGCATTATTACTTTAAAGCGGTTGTAACAAGCCCTCAGGACGGCGGCAATATTATAATGCCTTCACTTATCTCTCATTTCTAGCTGCTTTAACTGCAAGCGCTGCTAATGAAAATGTATTTACGTTGTGTTACAGTCTAGTGTGAATTTTGAACGTTTAGCACAATGTCGAGGATTAATGAGCGGTGAATAATTTTGCTTATTTTGATTTAGGAAATGTATTTTGTAGTGTCTTTCATTATTTTGGTTTGTTATTTAGTTAATTTAATGAATTAAATAGAATTTCGTTTTTATCTACTACTGCAAATACATTTCTGAATTTTACTTGAAAAATCCTGTTCAAATGAAAGAACTCAAAAAAATTTCTACATTTTCATTATTCTCAAATTACAATATAACATTATTATGATGCTAGACTTTTACAATGACATATTAGTAAAACTACACAAACCACCTACACATTTACAAACAACCTAATAGACGAAACATTATCAAAACAGCCTGATTTCATTAATAACAGCAGCAATCTAATCTGAAGTTTAATCTCGGCGTTGATTTCCATCCGAGCGTAACTCGGGTATAGGTAAATGTATGGCGTAACTATTTCTAGAACATTCTAGGCAATGCCAGCGGTTCTCAAGCTTTTGACAGCAAAATTACAAATTGAAAACATGTATTTTATTTACCTATTACTTAATTGTTCGTAAAAGTTGCCAATTAAAACTAAATAAACAGTGTTTATTTAATCTTAAATAGGCAAAGATAAATTGTAGCTGTCTTTAAAATGTAGAATTTTAGTGATTGTTTTTTGTTTTATATAAATAAGTAGTAGACGTTCGACCTCGTCATAACCTGATTCGAGACAGCAGCTAAGTCCTGATGATTCTGACCCATAGCAAGTGCATTATAGGTGCTATCTAGTAAAATTGGTTGTGGGGGCTATACAAGCAGTTACTCCATAAATGTGGTATTTTACTGAATCAATAAGTTTGGTAGCCGCCAAATATTTGTATCCCAATCAAAAATAATAAATATATGTTATTTTTATTACAGCCTTAAATTTAATCTAATAACTACCTCGATAGTTTAAGAGCCCTTGCCCCGTATACATCAAATTACTTCTGAAGTGTTTGTCATACCGGCGCGTAATAAACTATCATCAAAGTAATTTTATAAAGCATATTAACGTAATAAAGCACTAGAAGTAGGCAAGTATTAGTACTAATTTAATTATATTTGATGAACATGAACTAAATTTTATTTTTACTTAGATAATTATAATTCGTGAAATTAAATCCTAGTGAAAACTTTAATAGGAGACGTTTGTTAACTAGATTTGTTTTTATGTATAGTAATTTTATTATCCACAATGTTAATTAAAAAAAGATGACTTCTAGCAATGTAAAAAAAAAATTACACTGCAGACGTTCATTTGTTCTGTGTCTGGATGTAATTTATCTAAAACATGTATGTATGTGTTTAGAAATATAATTAACTAAGTATTTGTCTAGTAACTCATTATAGAAATTACTCTCGTATACTTAATTCGATACTAGATGGCGTTGTGTAAAAGTTGAGGAAAAAATACTTTATTTTTTTAACGGTACGAACGGTATACTGTAAGTAGCGGATCAATTTATTTGTAATGAGTATAAGATTACTCTAAAAGTATTTTATTTTAAATTTAAAGCCCATTAATCTCTTGCAGGTCGTTTGTATAATTTCGTTGAAATACTGTCTCCGTCAGACTGGCTAGATCACTCCCTAGGTGACTATTGTGAATGATTGAGAACTGTTCTCAACGACTAGATAATGTAACAAGTTGATGTAAATGGTATAGATGTCTTTAATGTAGATTTTGCTGAAAGTAGGCCTTCGATTCCGTGCTGTATAATATTTTGTGTTTCTTTTTTAATTTACCTCATAACTTTAGGACAAGAAACACGGTCTTTTTTAAAAGCACACAGAAAAACAAGTCCGTCATTGAGGCCAGGCCTTGTTGAGGACTTTAATCCGCAATGTAATGGGGCATCAATCAAGTATTCTTCTTTATATAATAAGACAACCACATTGATCTAATCGTATAAACAAAAAACAATATTGTATGAAAAGTTCATAAATATTTTAAAAAGTACTAATATATCCAGTAGTACCTGTACCTGTTATTTATATAAATTCATATTTGTATTTCTTTAAATGTTCACTATTTTGCCTCTATAAAACAACATTGATGGCACAAAAGATACGTAAGTAAAGGCACAAGTACATTACATATTCTGTACCTACACGGCGGTTATTAATTAACTCACGCAGTAATATAGCATTATTAACCAGTGCATAACTCTCTAAGCCCCGTTAATAGGCTCTAGCGATCAGGCTGCAAATCCAACAACGCTGGCAATCGATCGCTGCAATACAGCTAATGTGCCTCTAAGTAGGGTAACTATCATTTACGTAGGCTTATTATATTAGTTCTTTTAAAACTTATGTTGATATGGTAATAATTCATATACAACGTTGATAAAAGCGAGAGGCATTAAATGAAACCACATATTCTGTATATCATTATAAGGCTACACAACAAAAATCAAATCAATGTAAGCAATAGTTTAGTCACAGGATATTTTTTTAGTTTTTTTTTAGTTTGAACATGCTGTATCTTCCTGATTAGGTGACTAAGTTTTATAGGCATAGTTATCTAGTTGGCTCCGGTTGGGTCCGAAACTAGTCGGGCTATCCCGATAAATACGCGTGAGTAAACCGTTATAACGTTTTAAGTATGAATCATCCTCACGAAAGTTATTATAAAAATATTGCTTACATTGATTTGATTTTTGTTGTGTAGCCTTATAATGATATACAGAATATGTGGTTTCATTTACTGCCTCTCGCTTTTATCAACGTTGTATAAGTAAATAAAATTACAAGTACTCTTTTAGTTTTAATTACACCTAGACACAGTAAGTTGATAGTAATAATTGTGTTCATATTGTAGTGTGTACTTTTTTATGTAATTATTTAAAATTTTAAATGTTTATACAATCAAATTAAATGCCTTATTCAATGTTTTTTGTTGGTATCAAAGAAAATTTCAGGAAAAACAAACAAAACGGATCCTAAATGGCTTATTCAATTAGGCTCTAAATAGTTCTATTTAATCGTCTCTAAATTAAATACCCTTAAAATTATATTGTTTTTATAATTTGTTTGCAATTTAAAACGACTGAAAGTTCAACAAAAATCTTACCGAGATTCAGGCAAAAATAATGAGCAAAAAACTCACTTTTTACAAGTTTTTCAAAACATATTTTTTATAAACATAACATAGACTACCATAACTTAGAAAATTTTAATCAACAATCAATCTTTACATTTATTTTTGTATACTATCAAGTAATTTAACGGACTATCCCATGATAATGACGTCACTCTAAGCAATGATTGTGTGACTGGTAGAGTTTAGTACAAACAAGCCAGTGCAATGGAAATGCTCCCCATTGCCTCATAAATCGTGCGGTCTAGCTAACCCTTTATGGAACAAAAGGATACAAGTTTGTGTATTTATCGATAGTTGTTTACTAACTATCTTTAATTTTGATTGATTTTGGATGTTACTTACATATTAGTGTTAGTGGTTGACTAAGCGTTGTAATAAGAAACAAATGACTAAATTATTACATTTACACGAAGGTTAGGTATGTAATATGAACTTATATTTTTTTTTATATTGGCATATTGTACAAGTTGTTTTTTTTTCTTTGTAATTGGTTGCATATTAAATTTAGGAAACAGAATTAAATTATTGCGTGACGTATACCAAAAAAACATGAAAATGGAAAGAAACATTTAATTTTTAAGTTGAAAATATTTTTATTTATACATGAAATTTTACAATTAGGCGTATTAAGATCCTAATTTAACCGAAAATACTACGTAAATATCTCTAGCCACGTTTCGCAAAGTTTATTTTATACTAGAAGACGTATTTGTTATTCTCAAAAGCCACCCCTTAATGTAACTTGAAAGTCTCAAAGTAATAGTTTCCTAACTTAATTTAACTAACCTAGTGTCGGTTTCTTGACTAATAAAACTAGAAGGAATTATAATTTATCCTTTCACAAAGTTATAACTGCATTTGGAAACTGTTTGAAATACTTGCCAAGTTTCCGTCTTTTAATTTAATTTAGAAAATATTTGTTTTTCTTGTTTTTCTTATTTTCGTGTCGTTTTATTAAATTTGATTGGCCTTACAACAATTTCGGCAACATTGCAAGATCTGGGTAGATCAGCACCCACCATCTGCCACATATATCCTACCTCATGAACACCTGCCGCCCGGAGGTACCCGGCTGTGGTCTGTTTGGAAATCACTCAACCGGCTGCGACCAAAGTGGATCGCTGCAAACAAAATTTGGCAAAAGGAGGAAACACAGACCTCACAAACCGACGCGAGTGCGACATCTCCATACTAGACTGCACGAAGTGTCCGCGCATTATTTCGGATCTAATAGAATCTCCGCCGAATATCCCTTTAAAGTAATATTACTATAGTTGTTGAAGAGAGTCATCACTCTTCACCGTGTAACTAGTGCGCTGTTACACTTCCAAAACTGCCTTTACCTTACTGTAGGCCTTTGACCGTTTTTTGCTCACGTGCGATTGCAGCCGACGTTTGGTGCGGCGTTACATGCGCGACTAGTCATGCTGAATGTCACATTCGTGACGCATTCGTCAAATCTGAACACACCTCACTACCCAGGCATGTATTATTCAACTCCTTTTCAAGAAAACCTGAAAACATCACACATTTGAACTACTATAAATAAACGAAACAATACTAAAACAAGAAATATCTACATTTATGACTAAACTTATGTAACTAAAAAAATTACATATTTACAAAGCGTCGAAAAAAAAAAGAAATTTGAACTACTTAAAAAACAAAATTCAAAATCATTTATTATTTGTAAAACATATGTATTTATTGGATAACACCGCTTAAAGCATATAAAAACTGCGCTATATTTAGCCTATCAGGCTTACAAATAGTGAAAACAACATAACCAGTCTCCCCAATAAATAAAACTGTCATCGTTAACCGATGTCTCACAGCTTAATATGTTGCTTTATAGCAACTAAAAGCCTTAAGCCCCGCCATCATGGCCAGTGATTATTGTTATAATGTTGCCTGCAGGAGACATACCGGGATATAGTCGTTACCGTTTTACGCTCTATATAAAGACAGTTTTGTACAAAGTAGCGAGTATTAGACGCAGGGATGAATTTAGGTGGAAATTGTACTCGATTCGAAAATTATTTTTTTATTGTCGTATAACTTTGGTTTCAAATGTAGATGTTTTTTGTTAAGTATCTGTCATATTATGATTAAATATAAATTTTAATTTGTTTTAATGTAATCTGCCCCACAGCTGAACGAAAGTCTTTCCCTAAATTTCTAACTGTTCTGTCCTGAGCGCTTTCAGGCCGCTTGCTCAAGAAGAGATAATATTATATTCTGTAAACAGTAAATGGTTTATTCATTAATATGAATTAATCTAATTGTCATCATAATGTAATTAATCTAAACTTGATTCTTATACCAATTATAAAGCTAATCTCTGTTGACTTGTGACGAAACGATTTCCATAACATAAATAATTAAATAACTTGGGTATTTAATTGTTATTGACTTATTCAGATTGCCAACAACAGAAACCAAATTAAAAGTAATGATGTTCCCATATAATAATAAATATTGAAATAATAAATTCAAAGTGAAGTCCATCCCTGTAGTTTATCACGTAAACAAGTTTACTACCCATCTATTCAATGACAAATAAAATGTTTAACATCTCTGATGTGATATACCATTAACATTTGGACTGTTAATTTAAGAGTATTTATTTTTATACTTACGTTTAAAAAGTTATGACGAAATATAGAGCTCAACTTCTTTAATTAAGTTTGGAATTTTATTGCACTTATCAAGATACTGTAGATCGCAGTTTTATTTGACGGGATGGAACGAAAAGATGGGTTATGTATTTGAACCAATGTATACAATCGAAGCTCTGATAGCCTACAGGTAATAACGCGGGACTGCCAAGTCAAAGGTCTCAAGTTCGATCCCCAAGCACGCAACGACTTTTTGAATGTTGTTTGTTTACCAATAAGTATCATAGATTTCGTGTTTTGGAAGGTACGTGAAAACCTGACTCCTTATGGATTGCTGTCCTATTGGGCTATGAGAGTAAGGAAAGAAAGAATGCACCTGTGTCCCGTGTAGTTTAGGTTAGTATCACAATAACACTAGCCGCCGTAATCAATCCTTTACGACTTACAAATTGTATTCCGCTACACTTTAGTGTATGCATCAATAGATTCAGAATGTTTCTCTTAATGGCAACAGCGCCATTACTAGATCCGCCATTTAAAACATAACTGCATGTTTCCTTGTAGTTAGTTTTTATATTCCGGTAGTATAAAATAATGTGTTTTGAAGGTTACGTTACGTTTCCTTACGACTAGTTTTTAGTATGTTTTGTACTTTAAGCTTTACTTTATCTGTTCCATTTTAATTATTAATTGATTTAATTGGAACACGAAACTGTTTACGATTTTTCTTAAATTGTACATATTTTCACGAATTTCAAACCTCTCATAATTAAAAAGAAAATTGAGATTAAAGTTTTAAAAATAGTCGAGTTTAAAATACTCCCTTTTATTTTTTTTAGTCACCTACTAAGACAGAGTACACATAGCTGCATATTTTTGTGTTAAAATGAAACAATAAAATTCTAAGAGAAAAAAACATTGAAACAGTACTAACAATATTACGAATCCGTCTACTACGCCACTGAGCTACAAACACAAGAGAATAAACAAGAAAGTAAATTAATTAATAAACTGTGTAATTAATAACGTCTGACATCTGTTGCAAAAGGAATCAGCTGGACTTTAATCCTCTTAACAAGAATAATGGGTTCAAACTGTTATATTTTAAGAAATATTAATTAATTAATTAATATTACTGCATTGTTATCATTATTCTATTTGTATAAAATGGTTTTGTATGTCACACAAAGGAACATGTTTTTAATGTTGACAGGTCTGTTGGTCTGGTGGTTAGTAGCCCTGACTTCTATACCAAAGGTAGTCCCACCCGTGTCAAATATTTGTGTGATGAGCACGATCATTTGTTCTGTGTATTTAGAAGTATATAGGTACGTCTATCAGTTGTCTAGTACTCATAATACAAGCTCTCCTTACTTGATGGTGATATTGACAGTTTATAATTCTTTTTAGTCCGTCATTAGATAATTAAATCAAATACATGTTTTGGCTTTATTTATATGTACGTATTTATATGTAAAATGTTTTATTTCAGAAATTCTAGTGGTGTCCTGTAGAGCTACAAGGATCTATTGACACGTGGATGACATTAACTTAGGCGTTCGAGGGCCTATTTACAATCAGAATCATCTCAACTGTCTGTCAAAAGGGATGGTTTTTTAACTTCGTACTTCAGTATAACATTTTTTTTCCTACAAGTTAATTTATTAGCGCGGCAAACTAACAGAAAAACGGACTTCACGCATGCAACATATTGAATAGAACCAAATGTTAATAATTTTGTTGCGGTTTATTATTTAGGAGTATAGAAGTTTCAATAATTTCACATATGTATATTATAAAAAAAACTCTTGAACATATTATCGTACCTCGTTCCTCTAAAATAGCTACAAATCAATACAACTAAACACATTGCAAAAATCATAGTATATATAAAACTGTTATACGATGGAATAGCCACAAAAACACATTCTCTAATACAATATGTACCGTGCAAACCATAACCTTTTACTCTGACGCTCCTATGAATAAGTGAACGTGCTAAATTTTTCAATACAATACTCTTAAAGGTGAAATGTTACTGGTTTTATCGTGGATAATAATAGACACAGCACAGACGTTTGTTGATCTGTAAAATTAATATTACCTAACCATTAGCGATGTAACTGTTTTTTTAATAAAGATGATGAAAATTGTATTCAAATGTAAAATGATATAATGAATTAACTGTGTAAAACAATTTATTTTAGTTACTCTTGGCAGGTCAATCTACTTTCATTGCGCATTAAATTTATTACTGTAGTTTGCCTTATTCCGTACATAAAATCATCCAAATTGATATATTTATAGTCAAAAAAAACGGTGTCAATCAGTGATCAAACAGTGCGTCTATTTTATATACAAATTTCATAGTTTGTATGAACAGTGCTTCTTTTTTTAAGTATAAATTTCGTAGTTTTTATCACAAATTCTGCTCAAAGCATTAGAAAACAAGTATGCCTCCATCCTTAACTGTCTTACGGACGCGAGCACCGTTTAATTATTTATCTGAACGCTTACTGAAGCTCTAATATGATTTATTCTCGAATATGTGCTATTCCCTGCACACTGCTAAAAACAGTGGTTTATTTCTATTTTTATGCAATGCTCTATTTCGTTTCTGTATCTTCTTCTTTCTATTAAGTTTTTGATGTAGTAATACAAACACAAATTTTGATGTAATACCTTGTTTAAGAATACATGAATCATAAGAAAACGTTAGTAGCGATTAGCAGTCATTCTGAAACATATTTTGCTTAATAAAAAAACTTTGATCAGACATATTTTGTCCATACATGAACAATTACAAAAAAATATATTTGTAAACTTTGACCAAAAACTCTTACCGTTACACTCGTACACATCAGTACTAAAAGTAATCTGAACATCTTACACATTATTGGAATTACGCGAAATTGGGCTTCATCAAAACAAACATCATAGTTACATATTATTTTATATGACTTATTTCGAGTACAAATTGCATAGAAACACCGAGATTACCTCCATACCGGTAGCGTTACAAATCGCGCTGGCTTCAGCAGACCACTCCGGTAACAAATGCTGCTATTCATCCACTAGAGCAGCTACAATAATACCGTATTACAAGACGTATTATATTCGCTGTTTCTGTCTTGCTTGTGAAACGGTGAAATGTGGAGAATTTTACATGAAGAATTTGGAAATGTAGGTATGCAAAAAAAAACCAAAAAGTTAATTTTCTCTCTCACACTATACAAGGAATATGTAATACAATGTGTGCAATTGTGGATTGTAATCTATGTAAGAGACTGGTTTCAGTACTAGGAGACCTATATGACAGATTATCAGCCTCTCCAGACTCCAGTAAGCTGTTCATCATTCCAGTTACGAAGTATTTACGTAATGTGAACATTGCTTTTCGAGATATCGACAACAATCAAAATTATTTTTTGTTTTGTATACGTTTTTGTTTTTTTTCTAAGTGTGTGGAGGTCGAAAAACAATTAATTAATAAACAAGTATATTTAAAAAATCTTTAAATAAATTGCTTATATTTAATGTAAGTGGAATCACACAAATATAATTGCAAAAACTTGTCAAAAACTGCAACTTTTCATTTTCCTATTTGAACTTTTTAAAGCTTCGTTATGAAAAACACGGTTTCAAAATAGCGGCCGACGCGTCCGCCTCTCGATATAATTATATTCTTGTAAAGTATCGATTAATAAAGGCTCTCGGGGTCGCGGTGAGGGATGAAACGTCAACTCGATTACAATAGGGCATTATTTAACAAGCCGTGATGATGGAAACATACAGAAGGGTAACGTGAACAGAAACGCAATGGATATTTTGATAAAAATATTTTGATCTGTGTATCAAGAGTTGGTATATAAAAGACTCATTTAGTAACAAAATCTCTAAAACCTTATTTAGAATTCTAAAAATTAATGCTATGAAATCTTATCTGAGATCTTAATTTTAAATTACAGTCTATTGTCACTTGTATTTTAGTGTGTCAGTGTAGTGTCACATAACTTGTAGACTACAAATTAAATGATCTTGAAAAGTCAAAAACTAAACAGTAAAGAGAAAACGTATACATAAAACATTGCTAGCTATAATTTAGTTAAACGCTGAAGTTTCGTTAGCTGTAGGTATAGCATATATATTTAAGCGTAATTTTTGCGGCACCACCTCAATTTTCCATCCAAATGTTCACCAAGTCTTAAGTTCCCCGGTGCGGTATCCTTGCGATTTTACGATGCCGTTCAGCACTTTCCCAACTCAATTATTCTTTCTCTTATATTCTTTGATGCAACAGATTTTATTAGTGTTTTTAAATTGTCTTACTTTTAGGCCTTTTGGGAGGTAGTAACGTATTTTAAGGGATTTTTGTGACAAATGGGAATTCCTTTTGTTTTCTTCGTAGAAAGACGTTGTTGATTTAGAATTTACTGATTTAAGATATGACTAAAGAAATAAGGCATTCGTATAGCTTCGTCTAGATTACACTTAAGTTTGCTAGTTTAGATTTAAAAGCTCAGTCAATCGCATTCAACACCTGAAATATGCGATTGCGGGATTTTTATTCCGAACTAAAATCTGCCCCAGACGCCTAATTAGCACCACAACTGAAAGCCTAAACGAGGTTAATCAAAAAGCTTTCTGATTTATCAATATTTTAGACAGTTTCGATACAATGAAAAACAACAACACCTTAAAAATGATATAATTATTCATAACCACATAAAATATCCCAGACCTAGGCCAAGACTACGTTCTTAGTAAATAATCTGTGAAATTCTTTAGAGTTTGTCGTCTATTTCAAGTCTTTGAACCGTATTATAAATTCATTCTACATTATAATTTTATTGGATTAATTTAAGTTTTACCACAAAGTGGCTTTCAATAAAACTTATCACCTCATCAAAAAGTTAATCTAGCAGACGAATTTTCAATGAATAACGAATATCAAATTCATAAATCTTATACCAACAAACGCTTATTAAAAAGAAATCTCTGTAATACTCCAACCAACAAAAGAGGTCTATTCTCAAAATAGAATATCGTATACGCTTTATCTGACAAACGGTAAGTAAAATCGTTTGGAAGAGATGACAAAAGTTGATGAATCATGTTAGAAAGTTTACTTTAAACATTGGACGTGGATTGAAGTTCGTATGTTTTTGGAAAACACACTTTTATTCAAGATCCATGTGTATTTTACGATATTTTTAGGTTTCACTACTTATTTAAGAGTTATTTTTCATCTATTTTATAAAGTACCAACACATACAGTTAGGTACACCACCATTATTTTAAAGTACACCAACTTCATATACTCATCACACAGTATATTGACATATCATTTTCAAAAGTACTACTATATGTATATACCAATTACAGGTATACACTAATTACAAATACAGATAAAACAAACATATTTACTGTATATTAGTTACCGTAGTAGGACTTAGGAAAAGCCTTTGCCCAGCAGTAGAACACTATAGGATAGAAAAAAAATACAGTTTGTGTTAAGATATTTACTATACTAAAATGTTATTTCTGTACAAAAAAATACAATATAAACGAAAATATAAGCTCAGGCAAAGGGATAGCTAAGGGCCAATATTATACGCTTATTATGAAATCGATAGAAATCCGTCACGCTTAACGAATATCCAATATAACGCGCGGATTACGTTAAAGTTATGTATTATTACAGATCTTTCCTTATCAAATATGATATCGGTATAAGTGTTCAATATCTGTTTTGTGGTACGGTCAGCAACGAAAGTTGACAATGAATCGCAGATTTTCAAACTGACAAAAATTGATTAAAATCTTCTATAATATTGGTGTTTAATTAGTTTTTAAGAGAAAACTTTTATTTAAGCTATTCATTTGTTCCAATACCAATTCTTTGTTATTGAATTTGAATATTTTCAGGAGATTTGTAAATTTAATGTGTTGTTAACTGTTTTTGCTTGCCATACCCTTTGGGATTCGTTCCGAAATGGGATTTACATTAATACGTTTCTTTATGACGTTTTTATTAGTTGGAGCGTAATGCAATTTATTTTGGGATAGACATGTGCTTGAGCTGTCAGTAACTACTGATCTTTGACGAGTAAAGTGCGTGTTATATTTGTCTGACAGTATGATTGAAATACATGCTTATGAGTATGAATTTCAATCTATATTTAGACTATAGGTATATACTATAGGTTTAGACTTAAATGTTTTAATTCCTGATAAAAACAGGAATGAATCGTTTAATTGTGGCATCGTTATATTCCTAAGAAAACGAATGCCATCGAAATGTTTTTTTTCTACAGTTTACGAAACAACCGTTATTTTCTTTACTTTCAGAGTTAAAATAAGACAAGTCCATCAGATCCCTAAAATTTTAATTTATGATTTAAATAAGAACAGTAAAAAAATAATTACAGAAGACTTCTTAAAATTAAGCAATGAAGCACAAAATGTAGTGAAACAGCTGTTGAGTCCAAAAGGGTTGTCCCTCAAACGACATATAAAAAATAATAAAAATACCTTCCCGTCTCAAACCAACAATAACTTCGAGTTTAATTAAAAACGTTGAGAAAGAAGAAAGTTCGCTTTTGTCCTTCATATTACTGAATACTTTACTTCAAGTTTTTGTATTAAAATAAAACTTTAGATGTTTGGAATATTATTTAGTTTTTGTTTTTAAAGTTTTGCATATTCACGTCGTTTTTGGATAATTTAGAAACTTTATTTTTTTAAGTTTCTGAATAAACTTTTAAGTTTTACGTTAATATATTTTTCCTTTTTTTTTATATAACTACATTATTTTCCAAATATGTATGTATACTTGTACAAATCTTGTATTACACGATGGATGTAATGCAAAAAGATTCCGATTAATTGAGTACCTCCTCCTTTTTAAAGTCATGAAAGGAGTAAAATGTTTGAAATTGCAACATCAAATAGATGACAATGTGTATTAATTACATGTCGCGACAATATATTTCAAATTATAATTACCAATTTGTATCCAATTAACTGTATAAAATTTGCTGTCGCTGTCATTTGGAGGACAACATTTAAAACGCAAAAATTTGTAGTGGTTTGTGATAACACACGTTGTATTAATTAATCATATTAGGTGTTCATTTGCCTATAAAAATATAGACTTGCTGAATTTTACCCGAGGAACATAAAAAATGCCAATGGAGTTTAAATAAACGAGTCATGAATTCGAACTAGAAAATTATCGAGCGATTTTAAGAATAGGTAATTCTCAACCTTTTAAAACTGTCGTAAAATAAATTTCCTTTTCACGGTCACCAAACACTGGAGTTATTAATCAAATTTCTATGCGATGACGATGATTAAAGAAATTTAACGTGACAAAAGGAATTTCACCTTTTTATAACCTGTTTGATTAACGTTTAGAGGTAGGTCGTAATTAAACATTTTAAGCGTTTGCAGAAGATAAATTTGATGTAGAAGATAAAGAAACCGATTTGAATGAAATTATTTTTTTTATTTGATAATATTGTTCTTGGGGACTTTTTTTAAAGCGGCGCAGGATAGAGAATCGTAGAAGGACTTGGGAGAGGCCTTTGCCCAGCAGTGGGACACTACAGGCCAGGACAAAGAAAAGGTAGAGCAGTAATAGATTTTTTTTCTCAAAACTAAATTGATTTTTGATTTACTTAATTAATTTCAACAAATGGACTACAAATTAAAAATTTTAACCGTTAAATTAGGCATCACACTTACAACAGTCTTTCTGATGAGCCTACAATGTAGCTAGTACAACTGCTATAATGTAGCTACAGTAGGTGTATAATAGTAAATAGGTAGTCATTCAGAAGATTACTGAACGCTCACGTTTCTTTAATAAAATGTCCCTAAAAGGAATCCTTAAGTATATTTAATTACAGGTCTTCAACAAGTTAAGTCTATTTTTACGAGACTAAAAAAGATTTTACTTTCAGTAAGTCGTGTAGGCTCTTGACAGGCTTTTTATCTTTCACGTTGATATTACTATTTTTAGATGATATTACAATACGGCTTTTTATTGGTTAGTAGTCAAGTTCGTGTTAAATGTTTTTAATAAATATTTTTTAACTTTCGCAACTTGTACACATATTTTAAACGATTACCATACGATATTTACAAAAAATATTATTAAGCAAAATAAGTTCTATAACTAAGAAAAATGTACCCTGGTTAATTGGCTCTCATTTTCACTTTAAAATATTCAAGAAACTAAAATTGAACGCGAATTCCTTCCTTTACAGGCACATTTTCGTATAATTGGCGCATCGGGAGATGCAACACAAGGCACAGATATCACGGAATTCTTGGAAATTCAAAGCAGAGACGCAAGTTATTAAAGGTACGTTTCCGTACACTGCAACTGAATTTTTAAAGACAGCCAGTTCTGACACAGCTTTCGAGTTTTTGAATAGACAGGTACAGGGAAATTTTTGAAACTGTTTCGGAATATTCCTGATATTGTAAGCTAAACATAAAAAATGTTTAATTTGTTACGTTGTTCGGAGAATATTAGGAAACATATTAGACATTCTTATGGAGAAGAACCGTTGGTAAACGTAGCGTGGGACGTCCTCTGGCCAGATGGCGGGACGACTTACACAAGAGGACCGGCAGCGACTGGATGCATAAAGCAGCAGACCGGACTCTGTGGCGTACCTTAGGAGAGGCCTATGTTCAGCAGTGGACTGCAACGTGCTGATGATGATGATGATTTCGGCGGGCCTATTGGTCTAGTGGTTAGTGACCCTGACTGCTAAACCGGAGGTCGTGGGTTCCACCCAGGAAAAATGTTTGTGTGATGAGCACGATCATTTGTTCTGTGTCTGGGTGTAATTTATCTATAATATGTATGTATTTAGAAATATATAAGTATGTTTATCAGTTGTCTAGTACTCATAACACAAATTACTGTCGTATACTTAATTTAAGACTAGATGGCGTTGTGTGAATGCTGAGGAATATTTATTTATTATTATTTATGATGATGGAGAACCGGCAAGAAACTCCATTGTCCACATTAGAAACTGTGATCTGTCGCTATGCACGGGAATGCACCTTTAGCCCCGTCTCATTAGCAGGGAAAGGTGATGTCTTTACGACAAAAGACAGGAACAAAGCAAGCTTATACTTCGATGATTTTGTATCGCTGTGTCTTTGTAGTTAAGGAGAAACCTCCGCTTTTAATTATTGCTTTGTTTTCAGTGCTGTTTTTTGATTACAGATGCCTTTTTCGGGATGTAGGACAGTATCCAACGTCATGTTGTACAATTCGCTACTAAATTACAGAATGTCCCCAGCGCAGGTAATTACCAATGTGACTTTTTGAAACTTATATGTACTTTCTTAATCGTTCTAAGTCACTACTAACAAACGGTGAAAAAAACCGACGTGACGAAACTTGGATTTTAAATATTGGAATTTGCAATCGCCAATCCGCAGTGAGTTAACGTGGTGATCTATGCTCAAACCTTCCCTATATGGGAAGAGGCCTGTTCCCAGCAGTGGGACGTATATAGGCTGGTTTATATATAAAAAAAAACGGCCAAGTGCGAGTTGTACTCACGCACGAAGGGTTCCGTACTATCATACGTATACATCGAATGAAAGGTAAATTCCGGTTTACGATTTAGACGTATAACTACTAATGTATAAGGGTTCCGTTTTTGCCATTTGGCTACGGAACTCTAAAAATATAGGTACTTTAGTAGCCAGTTTATACCACAACTGACCACGACCACTTAAACAACTTATCCCTTCACAAAAGTATAACATCAACACCCATAACAAAGAAAAGAATAACACAAAATAAACATAAAACACCGTTATTTCATTTCATTATAGTTCACAACTAAAGTCATACAAATGTTTCCAGGAAAAGGAACAGACTTCGCATTCCATGCAGCGGTAATTGCTAACGGAATAAACAACTGAAGCTCAACAAAATATAATTTGTTTGTAACAATCAACAACTACAAATTGCCTTGCTATTTCTCAGTGTGAATCTGTCTTGGAGTATGAATGAGACAAGGTAGGAAATAAACTTTGAATACCTACATATTAATGGATGGGTAACGACAACCATACGAGTCCTAATTGTAGCAGTGTCAGTTCAGCTTGTCAATGATGTCAATCTTGTCAGCTGATGTCCAGAAAAAAAATGTTGCGCAAGATTTTGTTTATTTATACAAATTATTTTAATTAAATTACGCCATCTGGTTTTTTTCTACTGAACCTTACAAGAAAAGTGCAGTTGAAAATTTGAGCTACTAAATTAAATTCTAACTTACCTATAATTTTTCCCCTATATGCATAAAAGTATGTATTGCAACAGAGTTTCAATACATAAGGCTAAAATCAACAACTTTGCAGAAACCAAGGTTCAGAAATATTCCCAGACAAATAATATCGGTTAAAACAAACAAATAACATAAAAAAAGCTTATATTATACGGTCGAATTGAGAAATTTTCTCCTTTTTGAAGTCTGTAAAAAAAACTTGTATGACATTTAGTACAAATTCTGACTCATATATTTTATTTGTAGATATACTTTATCACATTCATACTGCCAACACAAGAATGAGTGCTCGGTTCCAATCTTGTCACCGTATTTGCATCTCAAGGGCCCTAGGATCGATTCCCGAATGAATGCAAAGTGGTTTCCGCATTTGGATGCATTGCTTTTGCTACTTTGTAAGGCTTTCTAGCATCCATACACCCTTCTGTGGTACTCCTGTATGCTTCTAGATTTCTTAAGAGCTTTGAGGTTTTATAGTTTTTCAATTGAACTTATTGAATTGAAAAAAAAACTTTTTTTTTTCAAAGTGAGTCAAGAGTCGTGTGCTGTAGTGAATATTATTAGACTGAATGAAAATACAAAGAAGACAATAGAAAATGCTTTTATACACTGTGATGTATAAGTCTGAAACTTTTTGTAGAAGTTTGTGGGCAAATGTATAAATAACTCAAAGCAATTTTCTTGTTGTTTGCCAAAATTGCTTACAATATATTTGTTCAAATAAATTTTGCTAACGGCGTCAATGACAAGAAAATACGGGAGGCGAGTAGATAGGTTTAGGAAACATACGGATACAGATTGAGGTTACGACATTGTTTTAGATTAGCGTTTGAAATATGTGTCTTTAGCGATAATTTTCGTCGATTTCACGAAGTATTTGAAATATCAATAAAGTTTTTTTTTTGCCTTTAGCGAATTTTCACGGATTTTCTTTGCCGTGAGTGGCAGACGAGTGAGTTGATTATATAGACATAACATTATTAAGCACATACCTATATTCTAGCATATACATAAATTTCATTTAATTTCCAGCAGCGCCAGAGGTCAGCACAGCCAAACCACTGTCTACTTAACATCCAGAACTAATGAATTACATGTTTAATAACAAGTACATTACCGTGTTTCTTTTACCAGATTTTAGTCAACCGCCGATGGCAAACGATAAAAGAAATAATTGTGAGGAAGCCTAAGTTGAAAGTTCCAAGTATTGTAATCTGGAATTAACTACCTGCGATGAGCCAGCTTGTTGTCTGATGTTCTATCCATGATTATATCAAGACACTTTTTTCAAACAATTAAAATAGATTGTAGATTTTCATTTACAGTATTAGTTCAAGAAAACAATCCTCCTTCGGTCCTTTTTTAATACTTGCATGGAAATACAGGTCAGTTAAAACATTCTAACTTTATAATTGTCAAAAAACCTAGTCTTTTTAAAGAATTACATGCGAATTTAAGTCAATTAAAACTTGCTACTTCAGTTACACCAGATATAAATAATATCAAGCGTTTTCTCTCCTATTTTCACCCCGTATACATTACACAAAGCCCAGTATGTAAGCAAAGTTCATTTTGTATTTATTCGGCAGATTTGAGAGGTGTGTGAGAATTTATCGCGTAAGTTATAAGGTCGCACGTGGTGTTTTATGGTATGTACCCCTGCCCGCGCAGGTCAAGTGTGATTTATTAGCTGTTGTTCATATTTTGTACGCGAAAGCTGTTTGGACTTTCTTATAGGTGTATGTATTCGTGAAAGTTATATATCGAATGGAGTTGTTTTTACATGCGGCCTATAATGATTGTACAGACTGCACGGATAGCTGAGTGGTATAGGTCACCACGCCTATCAACACTGTGCGCGACGTGTCGCGGGTTCAATCCCCGCGTAGGACAATAATCTGTGCGATCCACAAACACGGTACAATGATTAAATTTCATAGTGCTGGAGACGTTTAAAAAAGTGGAATTGACAATTGCGTTTTTATATTTGCATCACTCGCTGTAGTGGTTGTAAAAGTACTCAATACGTCTAAATTTGTGGCAGTTGTTATAGTAGAATCAAGATAATGTTATAGTAGAAAAAATACTTTATTCAAGATTCAAGATAACTCACATGATCCTGAGAACATTGACTTTCTCTGTAAGCAGTTTGTGTACAATGTGTAAATGTGAACTATTTTTCTTATTGTCTCTTATTTTAGTTCCAGTTGGCATTTTCGCATAAAACCATCAAGAATTTCTATACCACATTCACAAATACCCAACCGGCACACAAGACCTGTAAACTTTACGTTAACATTTAGCCTAAGAAACAAGCAAATCAAAGGCAAAACCAACACAATATCCACCTTTGTCCTCATACTTATACGGTCCATTTTCCCTTACATGCTACTATTATAAACTATCTCTACGTAAGCCTCCCTATCATGATAGATGTGTTTCTCAATATCTGTTCACGGCTCGCTCCGGGTACAGCCTAATGCGCTCCGATACGTCAAATAGAAAGATAATGTCAAGTTTTTGTGTAGAAACGAATAGATAAGTTCGCTACAAGTTTCGCTTGGTAATAGGAATGTAGTTAGGTTTTATTTGAAGACTGGGTTTTAAGGAAAGAGGTGTATAGGCTTTGAAATAGTATTCTCTAAAGTTTGGTGTGTGAATGTAAAGTAGAATTTATTGAATTGGTTGCTACGTAGAATTGAAGTTCTGATGGATATTATTTATTTTCATTATCATTCATTCGTAGCACATATTATGATTTGTAGCACGTATGATTCGTAGCATGGGATTCGTAGCACGTACGATTCGTAGCACGTATGATTCGTAGCACGTACGATTCGTAGCACGTATGATTCGTAGCAAGTACGATTCGAAGCACGTACGATTCGTAGCACGTACGATTTGTAGCATGGGAATCGTAGCATGGAATTCGTAGCATGAGATTCGTAGCATGGGATTCGTAGCACAAATGATTCGTAGCATGGGAATCTTAGCATGGAATTCGTAGCATGAGATTCGAAGCTTGGGATTCGTAGCACGTACGTTTCGTAGCATGGGATTCGTAGCACGTATGATTCGTAGCACATATGATTCGTAGCATGGAATTCGTAGCACATGATTCGTAGCACGTATGATTTCCAGCATATATGATTCGTAGCATGGGATTCGTAGCATGGGATTCGTAGCATGGGATTCGTAGCTATGATTCGTAGCACATATGATGCGTAGCATGGAATTCGTAGCACATATGATTCGTAGCATGGGATTCGTAGCACGTATGATTTGCAGCACATATGATTCGTAGCATGGGATTCGTAGTACAAATGATTCGTAGCACAAATGATTCGTAGCACAAATGATTCGTAGCATGGGATTCGTAGCACAAATGATTCGTAGCATGGAATTCGTAGCATGAGATTCGTAGCTTGGAATTTGTAGCATGGGATTCGTAGCACGTACGATTCGTAGCACGTATGATTCGTAGCACGTACGATTCGTAGCACGTACGATTCGTAGCACGTATGCTTCGTAGCACATATGTTTCGCAGCATGGGATTCGTAGCACAAATTTTTCGCAGCATGGAATTCGTAGCACATATGATTTGTAGCATGGGATTCGTAGCACATGTGATTTGTAGCATGGGATTTGTAGCACATATGATTCGTAGCATGGGATTCGTAGCACGTATAATTCGTAGCACATATAATTCGTAGCATGGGATTCGTAGCATGGAATTCGTAGCATGGGATTCGTAGCATGGGATTCGTAGCACGTACGATTCGTAGCACGTATGATTTTTAGCACATATGATTCGTAGCATGGGATTCGTAGCACGTATGATTCGTAGCACGTACGATTCGAAGCACGTACGATTCGTAGCATGGGATTCGCAGCCCACATGATTCGTGGCATGGGATTAGCACTAGACCTACAGACCCGTTAAAATTAGAATATAACACTACTGACAGTCATTTACGTTAGATAGTCTACTGAGCTTTAAATAGGTATTACAACTGAATACTAAAACCAAGAATGGGAATCGGGTCTCTGGTTACAGGCACTTCCGTCAACCAACGTCGGTACGATGTTGGACAACAATACTTTCAGGCTCGCCGTTAGCTTGCGATTAGGTGTACCATGTGTCGTGTCTCATCTCTGTCAATGCGGTGAAAGAGTCGACTGCCTTGGCCATCATGGCTTGTCCTGCGGCAGGAGCGCGGGGCGCATACCGCGACACGCAAGTATTAATGACATTATTCGTCGTGCTCTTGTCACTGCTGGTGTACCTGCTGTTCTAGAACCGAACGGTTTGGTGCGCAGCGATGGTAAGAGACCTGACGGGATGTCTTTACTTCCCTGGAAATTGGGCCGGCCTTTGGTGTGGGACGCAACGTGCGTCGACACCCTTGCGCCGTCCCATGTTCTAAGTTCGGCGGTCGCGCCCGGCGCTGCTGCTGGAGCTGCGGAAACCCTAAAGTGACGAAAATATAATAACCTTACGGGCATTATATTTTTGAGCCCTTTGGGGTTGAAACGCTAGGGCCATGGGGTCCGGGTGCACGAGCTCTGTATAAGGAACTCGCTAAGCGCTTGGTCGACTCCACCCGTGATCAGAGGGCTGGACTGTATTTCGCGCAAAGAATTGGTATTGCCATTCAGCGTGGTATTGCGGCCAGTCTCCTGGGCACGTTTCCCGCCATTGACGGAGATGAGGATATTTTTTTCGACGTTTTGTAAATATGTAATTTTTTTAGTTACATAAGTTTAGTCATAAATGTAGATATTTCTTGTTTTAGTATTGTTTCTGTAAATAAACTAAAACGTTGATCAGTTTAAAGTCCTCGTTTATACTAAAGATATCTTTGTCAGTTTAATGCTAAAGTAGTGATAGAGAATCTCTTAGAATCAACTTGGAGTTTTGTTTCAGTATTTGATTCGAGGGTTAGCCACTTCTACCTAAACGAAAGACTCTTTTGAGTCCATTAAAATATGTTTCGAACCTCAGATCTGTCGCAATACAAAAAAAATATAAATTTAAATTTCCCATATTCCCACCAAATGAAAATATTTTTTCATAAGATTAAACCACCAACACCCATAATATACTCGTATATTCCATTCATTTACTCAAAAAATAACAATAATGTGACTCAACAAAAAACCCAAACGCATTCAAAACCTTCTTTTTGAAGTCGATTTAAAAGATATTGTAAGCACTTCATGCATTTATGTAAAAGCACTCTATTGTCACCCGACTTTGTCCCGAAATCCCTTTAGAAGATTCGATGGGAAGCGAAAATATGATCATTGTTCAAAGTAATTTAATTTTTATCTTTTATCAAGTAAATCCCTTTTGGGCGTAAAGGAATAAAGTACTTAAGGCTTTTATATTGGTTAAAGTGAAGCTTAAATGTTAATATTGGATGTAGAAACGCTAGAGAATACATACGAAATAGATTTTGTTGTTTATGGATAATGTAAGTAGATTTGTGTACTTTATTTCTCAGTTCAGAAAACATTTTAGAAATTTAGGAACAAATGCCGTCTAAGACATGCATTGCACAATGAGTTTTTTTTTCAGAATTGATATCTGGCATTGTTAGACACTTTTAAAGTTTCATACAAAAATCTGGACAATAGTTTAGGCACGTATAAAGGATAAATCTATACGAACGTAAATAGGTATACATATAAATAAAATAAATATTCCTCAACATTCACACAACGCCATCTAGTCTCAAGTTAAGTATACGACAGTAACTTGTGTCATGAGTACTAGACAACTGATAAACATACTTATATATTTCTAAATACATACATATTATAGATAAATTACACCCAGACACAGAACAAATGATCGTGCTCATCACACAAACATTTGTCCTGGGTGGGAATCGAACCCACGACCTCCGGCTCAGCAGTCAGGGTCACTAACCACTAGACCAACAGGCCAGTCCAAAATATAAATTACCTTCCCTATTCAAGATCTATTCCCACTATGTAGATATTCCAAATTGGGTATCTATAACTATATGACTAGGGTATATGAAAATTACAGGTCACATTTTGGATCCGATATAAAAGTTTCGGATAATTTCGGATATGGACAGAGTTTTAAACGGAACACGTTGTGAGAGTTTCTTGACGATCAGGCCGTCACACAAGCCACAAAACTCTTGAATTACCTCAACTTCTAAAATATCTTAAAGATAAAACAAATCTGAAATCAGTTTATATCCGCAACCGTAACTGAAACTTGTGTAATATTTTGCATGTATCCGTCTCGGTAGCCTCTTAGTTAAAATAAAAACTTGGATCCTATTTAACTTATTACGATGTTTTTATCGCTCAATGTTTTCTTTTCTTATCTGCGGATAAAGTTGTAAAAATACTCCGTTAGAATAATTAAACGGCTACCTTTCATGAAGCTAAATCCTTTTAGGATTACACGGACTCCTTCATTAAGAGTTCTGATAATCAACGAAGAAACACTGCGAATAAATTGGGGTTCTGTACTACAAATAGGGAATACTTAATGAGTATCGATATTCTGTTAATTTGTTTATTAGGTCGATGATACTAATATAATAAACCTAGTCTATGACTTTGTTTTATAAAGATACGAACAATTTCTTGACTGAGACTTAGATCAATGCTTTGAAAAGATGGGAAAAGTAACCTGTTTTTTTTAGAGCACATCTAAGTTTGTATAAGGCAAAACTAAGCAGTATTATTGAGGCAAAAATGATATAGTATACTGGTTAAAATCAATCATGCAGGCATATGGCGACTGAAATAAAAAGACACAATTAAAACTTGACTAAAATCTAAATATTTAAAGATACAATTCACAAAATTAAAAAAAAAACTTTTTTATTCCTTTTTTTCTGTTTTTGTCTAATAATTAGACTTACATTACAAACCATTTAACTAAAATAAAAAGGTTGACAAAACTAAATAAAATTAGAACTCAACAACAGCTTAAAAATTCATTTGCAAATTGAAATCGGATTATAAATATTGCAAAGCGAATCAATTCAAATCCTTAATGTAATTCTCTTTGAAACTTTTAAAAACAATCTACTTAGGGCTTAACGAATTAAACCTTTTTTGCTTTTCATTGCAGAATAGTCAACTGTCTGGTAATCCGGGGTTATAAATATCGAAAGTAAACTGAAGTTCTAAGGTTTCTTCGAGCATTAGTTGGAAGAACTTTCCTAGTTACAATGCTAAAGCCTTTTTAGAGATAGTGTAGGAATGGAGGGTAGATTGAGCATTTAGGGTGATTTTTCAATGGGACCGTTGTTAATATCTCGTCAAATTCTGGTTTATGTCAATGGCTTACGATACAGTATAATATCAACATAACATTTACTAATTCATTGAACAAATTATGTACTCAAATAATTAAAATTTCACACAAAATTCAGATAGTAGTCATAGTATGAAACCATATAGCTCGTATTTTTAATGATTAGATTTTATGTAGAGCCTAGTTTTTATATCTTCACGGCTTAACTCTATAAGCCCTAACTCCATAAACTATTATTTTGCCACAAACACTACATCTGATTGAACACTTCAATCATCAATTAAAGTATCGATAAAAACAACCTCACACCGAAAATTAGATTCACAAAATAGAATCCAACAAATTATCATGCCAAAAAATAAGGAAACAGACTTATAAATAAACCCTTTCATTTTCCCGGGCTTATGAAAAGCCTGCGAATTTCGTATAAATTGTGACGTCAACAATACCTTACCGGGACAATGGAAATTTTGGTAATTTGACAACCCTATAGAAAGGCATAATAAACCGATGTAAACAATGATTTTCGCGTAACTTTATACTGAACTACAGTTGTATGGGAGTTTGTATGTAACGTGTATTGTTAATTGTTGTGTGTAGGTATTGTAACAACCTTTTGTGGAGATACACATAAGATATACAGGGTGTTTGGTGCATGGACCGACACAATTTTTTGAGGGATTTCGAGGGTTATTAGCTACGTTTTACCCATACACCTGATGTCCCAAGTGTCACGATTGTTTAAATATGTTTTTTTTTTCGTTTTTATATGAAATTACCAAAAATAATATCTTTAAATCAAAATAACTTTTTTGTTTCTTGCTGAAATAGCACAAAATAAATTTTCTTGTGTTCTTCAATGTATGTTTAATCTAAATAAATCATTGTTTAATACAACTGGTGCCAAGAAAAAATAAAAAGTGCTTCTAAAATCTTGACAAATGTTTAAATGTATCAAAAATAACAACTTCTTAGTTAATTATAAAAAAAACTAAACGCTATTTTTAACTTCATTCAATCTTAAAAAGTTCTCTAGTTTATACCCTTTCTAACGGTATGCTACATGTCATAGAAAAGTGATCCTTAAGTAGATAAAATTCTAATTAGAACAGTCAGGGTAAAGAAAAGGCTTATTACGGTACTCATGTTTTTATTCAATTAAAATTACAAATCGTGTTCAAAATGACCACCAGCATTTCGTATGCATGTACGATATCTGTGTCTTATTTCAACGGTCGTTGTATGTAATCGCATTTCGGTTTTCATCGTTTCAAACGCACCGGTTATTCTTTCAATCAGAACTTCTCTGGTAGGCACCTCTGTTGCATAAACTAATTCTTTTGCACGTCCCCAGACGTAGAAATCCAGAGGCGTTAGGTCTGGAGACCGTGCAGGCCAAGGAATAGGGCCGCTTCGACCAATCCAGGAGTTTGGAAAGGCATTATCTAAATGCTCTCGCACGTTCAATTGGTAGTGTGCCGGACAGCCGTCATTTTGAAACACTATCGGCACACCTTCTTCCAAAACCGGCACAACAAGTTCGGGTAGTTCGTTTATTAAAAAATCTAAATAAATGTCTCCATTTAGCCTTTCTGGCAAAAAATATGGACCGACGAGGTTTCGTCCAATAACACCAGCCCAAACGTTCACGCTGAATTTTCTTTGAAAAGATTTCTGCCTTTTTACTCGAGGATTTTGGTCCTTTTTACTCCAATGGTGAAGGTTGTGGAGATTCACTATTCCCTCGTGGCTAAAATTGGATTCATCGGTCCACAAGATTCTTTTTAAAAAGTTGTTATCTTCGACGTCTGTGTGCAAAATTAATCTGCAGAAATCAAGACGTCTACCAAAATCACTATCTTCAAGACCTAAAACAAAAAAAAGTTTATGACATTCTAACAAGACAAAACTTTTTTGAACACGCAAGAAAGATGACGAAATTAAATTCTTTGTGAAAAGAAAGAATGAAAATACTTTATTACTTAAATAACTACTAATGAAATGTAATTAAAAAGTGTAATGGGCCACGGCCGTTGTTTCATTTTTAGTAAATAATAAATAAACTTTTGGTACAGAAAAAAACCACGGTAATCTAATGTATGGTTAAAACGAGTTTTTCATTACATCAATAATTAAGTATGTGGTTTGTTATTTACCTTGAACGGGGGTGTAATGAAATGCATGCCTCCCGTCTGCCCGTAGAACCGACCAGACTTTCCATACCGTTAAATTAAATCTTGCAGCAATAACTCGTATGCTTGTAGTAGGATCCTCATCAAAAGCTTGAAGTACCATCTCATCTACGGCTACATTATGCTGTGTGGCACTCACTCGAGGTTCTTGATAATGTAGGTTTCCTGTTTCTCTCAAACGTCGGTAGGTAGTAGAGAAGGTTTCGTGGTGTGGTATACGTCGATCAGGATATCGCTCCTGATAAATTCTTCGCGCTTCGCGCGCATTGCAGTTAGCGCTGCCGTACGCAAGTAACATGTCGGCATACTCTTCGTTACTGAAGTTAGACATTTCAATAGTCAACAGAAAAAAAAAACACTACAAGAAAACAGTTCAACCACAAAAATAACAATAACAAAACTCAACGACAAAACAGAACGGGCACTTCCAACAGCAGAGACGGTCAGGGCTTGACTGAACCAAGAACCAATGATAGACAAAGATAGGAACCATTTGACATGCGCAAGAAAGAGACAAACTTTTTACCTGGTTATCGGTATTGTTCAAACCGGTTCCATTGTTCTCTACGGTTCGGCCCTGACAACGAATTATCCCAGATTCTTATAATGTATTGAATGATTTTTATGACATGTAGCATACCGTTAGAAAGGGTATAAACTAGAGAACTTTTTAAGATTGAATGAAGTTAAAAATAGCGTTTAGTTTTTTTTATAATTAACTAAGAAGTTGTTATTTTTGATACATTTAAACATTTGTCAAGATTTTAGAAGCACTTTTTATTTTTTCTTGGCACCAGTTGTATTAAACAATGATTTATTTAGATTAAACATACATTGAAGAACACAAGAAAATTTATTTTGTGCTATTTCAGCAAGAAACAAAAAAGTTATTTTGATTTAAAGATATTATTTTTGGTAATTTCATATAAAAACGAAAAAAAAACATATTTAAACAATCGTGACACTTGGGACATCAGGTGTATGGGTAAAACGTAGCTAATAACCCTCCAAATCCCTCAAAAAATTGTGTCGGTCCATGCACCAAACACCCTGTATATTATTAATTATACGTATAAAACCGTGTGAAACGTACCGTACGCATAAATATGTAGGTGTCTAAAAAAAAACTCTACCCTTTTTTAATTTTCGTTAGTGGAAAAGTCAAAATTAAATGACCCCATCCGCAGTGGGTGCAGCGGGAGAGAGAGTCAGACTTTTACTGACTATAACCCACTATGTTCCTCCTGGAACCCTTTAAGTACCGGGGTCGCGGTAACTCTTACGAATATTCCGCAGTAAAATGTCTACCCCTAGGAATAACTTAGGTTATGATTTAACAAAGAACCTAATTATTACTAAATTTTACAATGGAAATGTATTAATTTCTTATGTATTTACACTGTAATTTTATATTATAACAACATTATAATAACATATCCATGTAGGTGTCTGTAAATCTGTTACAGTTGTGCAAGCGAGACGGTACACTTGCCATCTCTCTCAGTAGATCCCGTCTTGTTTCCTGTCATTGACAGCACCTATATCGCAATAACACAACATATTTTCGTAACTGTCATTTCGTCTGCCACGCGGTTGACATAATAATGTAATATACCATGGAATAACCGAATTATTTCTGACATGTCACCGGTCTGACAATCAGGGCACACCTTGTAATATTTACTTGCAAGCGACACACGTACACATAACGGGAAAACGACAGATATGTTAGTAAACAGCGGTATGAACTCTATAATTGAAAAAAATATATAGAAAACTGTACAGTCACGATAAAAAAAAAACATGCATACTTGATTAAACAATTGAGGTTTAAGTCCTTGTCAAATGATTTATGAAATCGTTAAATTTTATGTTTAGCTTGCAATACCAAGAACATTCCATAACAGTTGCAGTAATATTGCATAAAAAATCTACTGCAACTGTTTGGTCGTGTGTACATGTTTTTGCTCGTGACAATACTCATACCTACAAAACGAAAAAACTATACTTGAAAAAAAAAAAGGAGTTGACGCATTAATAGTAGACCATTATCATTATACAATTACGGGCAAAATCACGTATACTCAATCAAATAGTTTTACTTACTTTTTTATGCAATTTTTTTCATAAAGTTTTATTTTTATGACTAATCTATTTCTTGGCACTCTATGCAACCTTTTTCACGCTCTATCATGTTCTATAAGCATTATTTAATTCACGTGTACCAAATTAACAAATTAATTAACTTTCCTGCTTTTACCTTTTTCAACTTCCATTCATTCATTTTCCGTATGAAAGTTATTTCTTACACAATACATATAAACAAAAAACTTTGTTCATAACGAAAGTCGAACTTTACGTGTGATACTTTGTCCTGATCTTTCCTTATCTTTGGAAGAACTCATTACATACCAAAAGAATGAAGAAGACTCTTTGAACAAAACATTTCCAAAAGAATGAAAGACTGAACGAATGAATTGAATGAAAGAACGACTGTATAATGAAGTATCAATGCTGAAAAGAAAAGTTCTATTAAAGGAGAGAGACAGCGTTCTCTTTTGTATAGCTGTGTCCTTGTCTATCGTGAAGTATGTGCTAATGAAGTCTGCGGCTTTGATCGACAGTCGATACTGATTGGTTTGAACTCGGAATGGTCTAGTGCTAGACTTTTGAAGTTATCTAGTTAGTAGTCTTAGTGCTTTGAATGGAAGCTTTTGTGTTGCATTTTGAAGAGGTTCAGTTCTGCGTTTATGGAATTTTGTAGATATGTATTTTAGGACATGTGTATAGAACTTATATTACCACGACGGTGCGTTTCATTACTGTGCGTTAACAAGATTTTTTTTTGTTTTATGTAGCCAGTCTGAGATCCCACTGCTGGGCAAAGGCCTCCATCAAAAAAATAAGCTAGTGTCGCTTCACGTAAAATATGGTTTTCAGCAGATATTTATAAAATAGATTAGAAAAAGCAGGTATACTCGACCAACAAAGTTGTTATGGAATATTTCTGATATTGTTAGCTAAACATAAAAACTTTATTTTAAACTAGACTAGACTAGGACTTAATCTTCAATTGTTTGATTGAGTATACATGTTTTTGCTATATCTGTACAGTTTATAAAGAACTCTTCCCAAACAAAAACAACTTTATTAAAAAAAATATACAAAATTTAAAAGTAAAATACACGCTTTCACCGGCCTATTATACCGTAATTATAAATACCTTCGATGATTTAACTTTTCTAATAACAACCCTTAAAGTTATAATGATCCGTTCTTTACCAGTTAACTTTGAACCTTTGTTATTATTTATGATTTCAGTTATCCCTGTTTGTGCTTATCGAATTTTAAATATGTATAGCTTGAACTTCATTCGTTTAGGGCGTAGGGGAAATGAAGCAACGTTTTGATTTTAAAATAAATAAATCTGTTGTATTATAATCATCACAAACTTGTATTAGGAGTACTAGACCACTGATAAACATAATTATATACTTCTAAATACATACATACTGTATATAAATTACACCCAGACACAGCTCAAATGATCGCGCACATCACACAAAAAATTGTCCTGGATGGGAATCGAACCCACGACCTCCGGTATAGCAGTCAGGGCCACTAACCACTAGACCAATAGGCCCGTCAAATATTATTGTAGTATACATAAATATATGTACAGTACTACAAAGTGAACGAAAAAAGTAAAACTACTCGCTATCAAACAAAGGATGTGCGAACAAATTACGGGAAATAGCACAATTTACTCTGACGACTGAGTTTCTTAGCAGTAAGTAAGCATTACCTGTATAGATGAAAAGATCTTATTTATAAAAAGATAGTGAAACGTCAACAAGTTTTTAAGTTAAAACTAGTTTTCTGTATCATTTTTAGGTGCAAAATAGCAACAGATATATGTTTAAAATATATAAAGACAAATAAGGCAGTCTTTTTGATACTGAAATTAACAAAACATGACAATATAATGATCGTTCAAAATATATTACAATACCTTGGCTTAATGAATTAACAAGATTTATTCCTACATTATTACACTATTTAATCAACTACATATCTAAAAGTTATCCTATATGATACGTTTACACGGACATTCGGAACACAACACGTCGAATCAAAACTTCGCCAATTAAAAACTAATTACCGAAGTGTTTGCAACATCTGGCAGATTAATCAATTGTTCTCTTTATAGTTATATTGTACCATAGTAAATGTCCTGGTGTTTTAGCTTCTACCACTAACGCTTAAAGTGAAACTGTGGCGGTTGTGGAAAAGAGATGGCGCGATATTAAAGTAGAGCGTTGTTTCTCTTTCACACTTAGAAGATTGCTACGTTAAGTGATCATGGTAGGAGCCTAGTGGTTTGCATAAGGATTGGAGTTATAGCAGAATGGAACAAAAAGTATTAGTCCTAACTATGGAAGTTACATAACTGCTCGAAATGGTTTTTAGAAAGTTCTTGCTTTAAATGCAATTACGAAGACGTTAGATTAATTGCCAAGGAGAACTTATCGAGCAATTCGACGTCATTTAAAAAATAAAGTATTTTTAACAACAATAAAAGATTTCAACTTTTCATACATTTTACCAATGTATTTTCACTTTCGAATATATTTTTCTCTTTAAATGGCTTTCTGTCTCAGTAAATAGTTCTAAGCATCTACAAGAGGAAAAAAGGTTTTTTCTTAGTATTGCAAGTATTTTTCAGTAGAGACTGAAATAAGGAAAGTGCTTGTTTGCAAACAGCAATTTAATTCATTATTTTATGGATTGATTGCTTTCAATATAATACCTTGCATGTTCTGACTATTCAGGTAATGTAATACACATGTTTTCAGGTAATGTAATACGACCTTTCTTTTTACGTTAAACATAAAATCTAAACTTTAAAATCGAAGCTTTATTACATTTATAAAGGTACATAGATTAATTTGAAAATTTATACTCCAATACAATAAATAGAGGCTATTATTTACAAAATCACGGTATCATGTCCGGAGCAATTAGGATAAAAACTCAGAAATGAGAGGTCTAACCTCATTTTCCGGTGTTGGTTGATCCGGGAACATTTTCGTGGTAAATTAATTTGTTCCCATACAAGTTCCCCCGGCGCCGCCTGCTATAATTGATAGGGAAGAAACTTTTGGTTTCAACACAAAAATAAGTTTAATTTACTTCCGCGGTTGAATTTAATGAGACGGTTTTTTTTGGGGTGGTTTTATTCGAGTAGAAGGTTTTGATTTTTGCAAATCATGACGTTGGGTGAATTTTATTTGTTTATTTTATTTTGTTTTATTCGAAATTGTGACTTTATTTACAAATTGAATAATAGGTAGGTAGTTTTTTAACAAAAACATCAACTGAAATCTAAAAATAGGTAGGAAGGTACATTTTTAATATTTTTTTTAACTAATATGAATACTAGTCTTTATATAATTGAACAACTTTAAACTCTTGTAATATTTCCTATCTGTAGACCTGCCTGATTCCTTTACCTACTAGCCGAATAAATTGTAAGTAAGCTTAAGTAACTTTCCATTGAAACCTACTTTTAATACATCGGTATATCGATGCAATTTTTTAAGCTTTTGTGTATATGATATCTATATATAATTATATGTTTGTCAATATTTTAATTTTAGTTTTATTAAAATAAGATTGTAAATATTGTGAAAACACTATAGAATTGAATGAATTTAGGTAGGTTATAAAACACATTAACACCTAACCTACCATATTTATGTGATATCAGTGGTACCAACTCGCTATTAGATTTGCGGTTGGCTCCCGTCCAATTTCTGGGAGTCTGCTACTTGCCTGGCCGACGAGAGAGCTCACTTCCATCAGCTTATATACAGACAATATGTTTGTAGAACTTGTTGGTACATTAAGAAATGGGCCTGTTGGTCTAGTGGTTAGTGGCTCTGACTGCTATATCGGAGGTCGTGGGTTCGATTCTCACCCAAGACAAATGTTTGTGTGTGAAAATTTAACTAGACTACTAGCATACATGTTTTTGCTTATGATTGTACAAGTCCTGGCGTTAGATACGATAGTTTTTGCGGTTGGCTCTGTAGAAAAGAAATGTGTATTCAATACACATGAGACATTTCTCTTTTTTCTTACTTTTTATGACAAGGTATAAATTCAATAATCGTTTGAAAGCTAAAAGCAGTATAATAACGTGTTATAGAATGTAACATAATCGCATTATAATCAAAATTATTAATTATCTCGAAACAGAACATTGCAGTTTAATCCGTTTGAAAACTCATTTCGCATAAACATCGATGTCAAATCCTCATATATTATGCGGATCGTAATACAACAGTAAATTGCTAATTAATATGGTAAAATGTGGTGGTAAAACTCCAAATGGTCTACCACCAATTCTTAAAGTAACTATTGTAGTTGTGTAAGCATGACAGTGCACTACACGGCAACGTAGAACATGTAATATAATATTCCACGACTTTCACACAACGCCATCTAGTGTCAACCTGAACAGGGCTTGTATTAAGAGTACTAGACAAGTGATAAATATACTTATATACACATACACATTATAAATAAATTACACCCAGGCATAGAACAAATGATCGTGCTCATCACAAAAACATTTATCCTGGGTGGGAATCGAACCCAAGACCTCTGTTATAGCAGTCAGTGCCAATAATCACTAGACCAACAGGCCAGTCACAGTTATTACTTTAAGACATGGTAGACCCCCTGAAATTACGTCAAAAAACAAAATATCACCTAGGTATATAAACAAACGTCCTATTAAAACTAGCAAACTAAAATACAAACAGTGAATAATAATACCTTTCGTGAAATGTTTGAGTATTTGCTAAGAGACCTCCAGAGGTTTGCTAAGCTATGGTTTAAGCTGGTTTTAAACTCTTGACTTTAGTAGTACACCGCCTCTACATTTAGTAACTTTAACTAAATTAGAATTTGAAATTAGACACCTAGATTTCGACTAAATATTTGATTGGCGAGGGGTTTGGAGTGCCTAGTATATTTTTAGAGAATATGAATTTAAAAGCTCTTTATATTCTTGGTAATGCAAGTCTCTATTACTTATTTAAGGTCCTTTTTATGGCGGTTGTTGCTTGGGAACTGAATTCCTCGGACATAGACACCTAGATTAGGTTGTCCAGTTCACAATTTTAATGTGACCCCATAAGAAAGAACTTAGCTATGACAAAAAAACCACGAGATTATTATGCTTCGGAAAAAGTTTAAGAACAGTGTTATGTATCATACCAGCGTGCAGCGCTTTGGCATCCAATAGGTATACTTAAATGGTATGACGGTTGAAATGCCAACTCAGAGTCTTTTCGAATTCATCAAATTAATTAAAAAGTAATTATCACTTGCTAAAATCGGTGAAGGAAAATATCGTCTGGAAACCAGCACATATGTGAAATTTTCAATGGTGTGTTGTCACGTTATCAGTCGTACAGACTGTTTCAAAACTTTGACAATAGGTTATAAAAGAACCTTACGATAAGAAGATTTCTGTGATCAGAATCGGATCAGGCTGGGCAGTATTTTGCGCAAAGAATTGACATTGCCATTCAACGTGGTAATGCCGCCTCCTGGGCACGTTTCCCGCCATTGACGGAAATGACGACACGATGCTTTTCTCAAATTTAAACATTTTGTATTTAAATTTGTAGCTTTTTTGTTCTTATTAAACCTCCAGTTTCCTATTCTTTACACCAGTGTGTCAGTCCACTTACAGATAATAATTCTGTACCTAGAGGTGGATAAATTCGGGACTTAACGTGGTGCTAGATTTTTAAACAAGATTAAAGTGTTCGTGATAACAGAACAATAGACTGTGCCGACGTGAATTATAATATGACCAAATTATAATGTGAAGGTCGAAATTAAAAAAATAATAAATAAAACGTTTATTGCCGAAACTCGTACAACTTTTACAGTTTATCTTATGTTAATACCCTTTTTCTAAAAGATGTGCTTGTGCTAGGAAAAATTAAGTAATAAATCTTCTCATTTTTTATCTAGAAAACAAAATTTGATTACGATTATCCCGTAAGTACAAAAACACTTCAATTGAATTTTTTATTTGGTCTTAATATTGTCAAGAAATTTCAGTTATTAACGCAAATGTCACTCAGAAAAATATGTTATGTAAGGATTTCTCAGTCTTTACGTTACCCAAACAACATCGAAATTACCTGTACTATATCAAATGACTTATAAAAACATAATTTTCTTTTAATGTAAATCTACCAATCTACATATTCATAATAACATTTTTAAACAAAATTGCAGTCAAATTTTCAATCAGTCGATGTACGTTCCGTAAGCAAAGTGCATTTCGGAATCCGAGCTATTTGAGTAATTCGGATCAACATGCATTAGTCCAATTGGATTTCTCGTTATGGGCCGCTGGTTATGAAAACCGATCTCGGATCACGGAAAACCGTCAAAGAAGAGTTGGGAAATCTGTAATCGGTATTTATTTTTTTATATAATCGAACAAGGAAGTATGTGCGCACTCATTTTAATAACTATTGATAAACTTAGCCTATATATACGTCCCACTCTGGGCACAGGCCTTTCCCCGGAGCATTGATCGCCACCCTAGCTCACTCTAGATTGGCGATTTCAGATTCAAATATTTACCTTCACTGTTTGTCAGTAGTGTCTTTTAAGAAAGTACATATAACTTTGAAAAAGTCACATTGGTACTTGCCTGCGCTGCAGATCGAACTCGAACCTCGTGCACTCAAATTCAAACATAGAACCACAAACCTACCACGTCCATGTACAGTAGATATTAAATTATTATTATGTTTTGTGTTAGCAAGTCTATTATTTCAAAGAATGCTTTAATTACAACATCATGCTACTACCAATACAAGCGGAAAAAAGCGGGTGAATCCGCGAGGAGAACTTAGCTAATTCCAAAATAAACTAGAACCTAAACACAAAACTATATACAGGTACATAATCATACAAATATCAAATCTAACACAAACTAACATCAACTCTATCCGTGACAGATCCGGTCGTCACACTGAGGATATTAACATGTCAAAGTTTATTCCAAACTCGCAGTGTTAGCACCTTAATACCCTTTGCAGAATGCAGTGTAAAACAAAGACTAGTATTGTCATAACTTGTATACGATACAAAATGTTTAAGTTTTATTGAGTTTAAATGTTAGGTTTTAGTTTGATTTTGGTTTAAGGATAACCTGGATATGATCTATTCTTAATGTTCTATTTGCATGTCTAACTAAGAGTGCTGTATTTTATTTAAATAAAGCAACTGTTTATTCCATTATACTCGTTTCCTCTCGAGTTTTGTGAATAGTTTACACAAAATATTTGTAGGTAACGTAGTTGCAATCTTTTGTTAAAACATGCTATTTGTGAACTAACATTGAACATCAGGTGTAAACTGCATTTAACTGAAGAACAGACATAAAAACAAACAAGACACATTTATCAGTAGATATTTTTAACGACCCTTCTCATGAACAACTTTTGCTGGAGTATTTTACACCTGCGAATATTAATGAGTTGTGAGTTATGATTATGCAGTTTACAGACAGGCATACCTACTTATATTTTAACGTATGGATATGCAGTACTGACAATTTTTCATTGTTTGTTAGCTTTTCTCCACGGCATAGTTCGCGCTGGCGACGGTTATGGCGACAAAATTCTAAGAGTTCAAATGATCCAAATATCAAATTCAACAGAACCGTAATGCTTAAGAAAGTTACATGTTAAGATTACAGAATCGTGCATCTAAAAAGTTTCAGCATGTTTAGAAATTGTGGAACATAAACTACGCCATCTGTTATCGTGAGAAAGAACTACTAAGCTACAAGTAGCGCTACCCTAACTTCATATAAAATCTACAGATGGCGCTGTTCTTAAAATGCATTAGTTCTTAACCAAACAAGTAGATGGCGCTGATAACGACAGGTGGTGTTAATAAAAAATCGAATTTATTTATTTTAAAATAATGTATTTTACATTCGAGTTTTACGTATCTTACTTAAAACTCGATATAATATAGCAATCAGAAGTATTTTTCGAGTGGTTCTCCTAATATCTGCTCGAGTTTCCTGATTGCTTCTTTCGTGGATGTTTCAATCTTGGAGTCACCATCTTCCAAAAGTTCAGCTAAGAATGGCACGCTTTCTGCTAGTAGTGGCAGCCAACTGCTACCGAGCTGCGTTGCCATGGCGACGAGACAGTCAAGAGCGACCAACCTGTTAACAAAATCATAAGAGTATTTAGTCAGGTAATTAATATTGGATACCTATTTTTTTTTATGATACCTATTGAGTGAAACAAAACTATCAAGATATAGCGAATAGAGAACAGATAAAGGCGATAATATGTACAAATATTTTTTTTAATTGATGGCCTTAATACTTAATAGTTTTAACAAAACTTTTTTACCCCCTACTCATACTGGATATTAACTGTCAACATCCGAATCATGTCTTCTTATCGAAAATATAATGTTAGAAGTTATTTAGTTTACAACCATCCGAATACATACCTGATCTCCGCATCATTATGTCGTGTCTTCAACAAAATCTGATAATTCAGCAGCTTCCACAACGAGTCATCTGCAGTGGCCACAGCAAATTGAGAAATGCAAGGGATTAAGTACTCTACAGCCCTAGCTTTAAGGTTCTCAATTCCACCTAACGTATTTTCCAGCTGATCGACCACAGGTTGCATGAGAGTTTCAAACCGATCTTTATTCAAGAAGCTTTGACTGTCGTAAAGGAACACTGTATGTAGTGTTTTGATGATGAACTTTACAAGCATCAAGCATTTGTCTTCAGAATCAAAGTACTGGTCTTCGGTTTTACTGTTGTTGCAGGCATCGAGAAGATCAGAAGCGTTTTTGATAAAATGACCAGCAAAGAGGACGAACAATCCTTTCAACTTGTCAGCTATGGCGCAGCTTAATCTGGAAACAATGTATAATTATGATTTATGGTGCATTTATTTTTCAAGTAATTTATAAAATGAAATGAACGGTAAAAATCATACCTGTAGAAAGTAATAGTCCTGTCTTTCTGTCCTTCAACATTAGTCCTTATAGCCCAGTCATAGATCTTGAAATAGAATGGCCTAAAGCTTGTCTCTGACAGTTTCAACACGAGGCAGACCAAAGCGTTCACGACTTCGTCTTCAGCCCGATGAATGATGTCTGCACTGACATCCTTTTCTACAGCATCACTTCGAAGTTGCAGAGCGCTTAGGAAGAATGTTGTTAGGTCCTGCTGCAGTGCTGTAAAGTCTGCAGTCGTCACGTTAGCGAAGCTATCAGCTAACACCGACATCACCGGACCAACCGCATCATAATTCTCTTTCTCCAATAAAATCTTATGAGTCTCATTTATAACAGGAATAAGAACCCTTGGAGGTATAGACCCAGCTATTTTCTTCTTTATTGTCAACAGCTTAGCGACGATAGCTGAGACCTTACTGCACTCCTGATCTTGGCTCTGCCATTTAGCCAACAGTATCGAATACTCGTACAAAATTTTCTGTAAGTATGGACTCAAGAACAAAGGCAGGCTTTCCACAATCTTTGCTATAGCTGTCACAGTACTGAGTAACACCAGTTCTGGTGCTTCCGCTTTCCTTTGTTTTTTAAGCACCTTGATCAGTGCAGGCATGAACTTTCTGAGACTTGCGAGCGCATGTGCTTTGAGGTTAATACATAGTTCAGCTAAGCATAGTACTACCGAAGCCATGACGTTACCAGATATACTCGGATTGCAAGTGTAATCTGTAACGGTTTCTAGAACATTCTTGAATGGCTCGGGATTCTCTGACGCGAGCATTCTTGTCAACAATTTTAATGACAAAAGAGATGTTTGCTGATTCATTTCCAATTCTTGTGCAGTGTTTTCACTCAAGTTTTCTTCCTGAGCTTCAATTGTCTTAACAATATCCAAAAGAGGAGGCAGTAGTGAAAACAGCAACTCTTTGTCAACACCCTCAAATATTTCTGGACTGAATTGGATTTTGGAGTTCAGAAGTTCCATTGATTTACGTCTGACCGTTTGCAGCGTATGTTTCATTAGACCCCTAACCACAGACAAGAACATAGGAGCAGAGAGCAAATTGTTTGTATGGTCTAGCAAGTCATAACTGTGATGTAACATAACGCGCCAGTATTTTGCAGTTTTATCATCAGAAACTTTGGAAATCGTTTGAATGAATGTCAGTATACTAATTATGAAGGTTTTGTAGTGGTTTTCCATTGTTTTTATATCTGTGGCTAAGCTAGTATGCTGAATAAATCTGGATGATGCTAAACAAGTATTCATAAAAGTGATGATTACGTATTTGTAGTGACGCAGTTGTATTGGTGTGTGTCCATTCACGCTAAATATATCACCCGGGTCGACGTCAGTATCCATCGAGTTCTCGTCCTTTTGTAAAGGCAACGACTTGATGTAAACAACCAGTTTAATGAAATTTTCCAACGCTATTTCTGGGGGGAATTCTAAAAGGATGCTTTGTCCAAAATCAAGTCTGTTTATAGGAGCTTCTTGGTCCGCTAATGTTCTTGAATTTGCGGGAGTTTTCTTCTTGTTATCACCGAAGTGGGCAACATGTGTTTCCAGTAATAACGCGAGGAATACCCAAAGGAACTGACTGGGGCCAAGTGTTTCAATAAGCTTCGTGAATAATGGGAGTCTTCTGTGCTCTGGTACATGCAAAACAACGTCAGCAAAGATACGCAATACGGGAACAACACGACTTTGTAACTGTTGAAGTTCTTTATCTGAGTATTCGTCAGCACTCTTGTCAAGCTTCACCAGAATGGGTATCAAGGTCTCAATGATTTTTGTGATTATTTGGAAGCTGTATGCGTCATCGTGTCTAAGGACTGAGGAGCCCATAAATGTGAATATTTCCATCGTATGGTGAAGAACTTGTTCAGGAAGCATGAATGCAGCGTGAGAGAGAACGATCAAAGCATGGTGATGCGTCTGAGGATTTTGAGTACCTCTGATACATTGCACGACTAATTCAACATCGAATACAGATTTGAGAGACTTCATTTGTTCATCGTCCTTCTCATCAACGAATTTCTTGCAATAATACCAGAGAGACGACAAAATCAATTGTTTAGTGTACTCTACATACGATTGCTCCTCAAATCTCAGGCACTTGTTCAATATTTGGAACAACAATGAAACGAAAGAGTTGTCTAATTTCATTTTCTTCTTACTCTGAACGTACTCAAGGAAAGCAACTCCAAGTCTCCAGTCATCTGTTTCAGTTAATTGGTAGGAGAGCATGGAGACTGTGGACTTCTTTTTCTTAGGCACGCTTGCAGCTGGATCTTCGGCATTCAACATCTTTTCCAAAATCGGCTTGAAGTGGCTGAATTTGAGATGGATTTTTTTCATAATTTTTGACGCTACACTTGATATCGTAGGACTGTTGCTTACAGCTCCCGCACAAGCAATTAGGTAAACTAACCCATTGGACATCTCTTCTGGCACCTTTTCGAAGACAGTTTCATCAATTTGCCTCATTATCAACACAGATGGACTCACGAACGACTGATCTTCCTCTAAGATGCACTCCCTGTATTCCTTCATACCAATTTCAATAGATTTCCATACTTGCTCTTTAGCGAAAGATGACACAGTCGATGCATTTATATGGCCGTACACACTTCTGAACAGATTAGACTCATAAATGTCAAGAGTCAATTTCGGATTCAACTCATTCTCTTTCAAAGTCTTTTCTAATGACTGCAATGATTGAACGAAATGTGGGAAGGCTGCAGCATTGTTAACTTCACAAAGGAGTTGCATAAAACTAGATTTTATGTGAGATGGAGTATCAGAATTCAATATACCAACGAGTTTTAAAAGGCAATTGCGCCTGAATAGCTTCTTGTCGTCCTTTTGGGTCAGTATCGTGTTCAGCACATGTTTTATTTGATTGTGATCTAATAATAATTCGTCTTGATGCGACATCAATTCCTGTAGTAACTGAACGTAGATAAGTTTTTTATCAGGTTCTTCTTCTAATACCTTTTGAACTATAGCAACAGCGCATTCACGAATCGCAGTAATAGGGTTGTTCAGGCAGTATAAGATGGTTAACACAAGAACATCGGAATCAAACAACCAGTTTTGATTTTCCTGTACAGCTAAGAAGTTGTTAAGCAGTTTAAGACTTCTAAGCTGGAGTTCTGGACCAATGACGACTTTAGGGTCAGTCGCGTACAATATATGTCCACATGCGAAGTTTGCGATAAACTCGAACTTTTCCTTCGTACCTTTGAAAAACTTATTCAACAACTTTTGAAGAAGTGCTACGTAATTTTCACCATAACTCGGTATAGCGCAACCAATCACACAAATCTCATACAATCTCCTCACAAGTATGACTTCCGGGCTTTTACATACATCACACCAAGGTTTCGGAATATCCTGAATATTCATATCCTCAATCACTTTGACGAAAATGTACTCAATTACTTGGAAAAGCATGTTATTATGACGCGACTGCTTAATGAACTCTGGCATTATTTCACTCGAAAAGAATTGCCCTTCTGAACTGTGAACGATTGACCTGTTTTCAACAGATTCAAGTAGAAGATTCAAAATGGCAGACGCTTCTTCCACGGATGCAGTTTTGAGGAAACTAATCTTAAGTAGCATATAGAAGCAAATATCCAGTGTCTTAGATTTATCTAATTGAAGTTCGTCAAGCATTTCATCTAAGTTAATCGTCCTGGTCACAAATAATGCCAGGAAGATAACTTGACACAATTTTTCGTGATCTTTAGACCCTTTAACTTCTTTTGTATATTTCAGAAGCCCCAACTTCTTACCCCAGTCTGAGTACAAAATTTGCAAGGTAAGTTTAGCTGATTCTTCGCTGTGTGGGAAAAGGAATGGTATTAAAGCCAAAACTGTTTCTTGATTGACGGGTAACATTTCTACAGCACAGAATTTTGTAATTGCTTTCCTAGCGACATGCTTCCATTTTTTAGTACTCTTACCAATGATATTGACAAAGGTGGAAGTTGCATCTGCTTCATCAAAGATTTCTTGTAAGTAATCAGCAGGTATGTCTAAAGCAGCACTAACAACTTCAGGGTTATCATCATTCAATCTATTAACGATAGATTCTTTCACAAAGTCAGCATTCTCATTTTTCAATGCCATAAATTCTTTCGAAATGTAATTGACTGCTTCTACACGTAATTTCGGATTGATATGATTTAGGTTTTCAAAAAGGTATGTGCCACCAACCTTGTGCGCAATAGCTGGCTTAAAACCAAGGAGTTTGGAAAGCTGACCCTTTCTTTTTGCTGAATTCTTGCTATTCGAACTCATTTCTTCATTAACAACTTTGTCAAAAGCATCCGGGTATTGTCTTTCGAGATTCTTCAAGAATGCACCATACCAGTTGAGGATTTTGTCAGAAGAATCATCATCTTCATCAATAATTTCTATATCACTTTCATCATCATCGCCTACTGCCTTAGCATTCTCGACTTGGTAGGAATCTAGGACACACCTGGAAAAGAGAACATTAAAATAATTTAATGAATTCTATAAAATAATGAAATATTTTTTTGTCAAATTTTATAGTATCAGTACCTAAGTGGCATTTTAACACTAGTATAAGATTATTTACGGTTTTAGATTTTAAATTGATTACTACCTACACACATGATTAAAGAATTGATTGCTTGGATAACCAAGTGAATCGGGAAAGTCAGTCAAGAATTTGTGCAATGCACAAATATTAGTTTGGAGTCCGGGTGTCTTTTCTCTTGTTAATTGAATGTCTGTAAAATCCCCCCATGAGACAAGGAAAAAATTGCTTATTGCAAGAGTCGTAAAAAATAGAATGATATGAAAATTCTTTGCATATTGTGGCACTCTACTTAAACTGCAACACACTAAATGTGAATTATTATGCCTCAATGTACTTACTTAATGATCTTATCTGGTCTCTGCTGCTTCAAGTCCACCTCACCAATGAGAATTTCTGGCAGTTTACAGTATCTCCAAAAGTCTTCACCCTGTATCAATGGCAGTACACTGGACAAAAACGCCATCAGAAATGCCCTCACATTATGTCCTCTTTGAACCAACGTCTTCAAGTGACCGCAAAGATTAGTCATTATGTCAACAGACATATCATTCAGAATATTCTCAGACATATTCTTCACATGACCTTGGTTCTCATACATCATGGTAATCAGAATGGCTACGTCATATGAAATGTCAAATTCAGTAGTCAATAGTTTGAATACAATTTCATTCAGAGTGTCTTCTTTAAGACTGGCCTTTGTAAACAAGTATCCGAGTACAAGGTATGCGGATGCTCGGAAGTCAGTTATTGGTGACTCTATAGCTTTGACTACAGTTGGTAATAAAGCATTGATAATTGCTTCAGTAACTTTCTTGCTTGAATCAATAACACCAATAGCCGTTTGACAGAAGAAGGCAAAGACGGTGTTTAGTTGTGTTGCTCTCTCCCCAAACTCTTTTACATATTTCAGAGTACTTTTAGCAATGAACTGTAAAGTGCCTGTATTCGACACACACTGGTTAAATAAGATTTGGTTGGCTAAAACAACACCATGTTTGCGTATAGGCTGCAGCCAACCCCATTTAGGGTTAGTTTCCTTAATATTCATAAGCTGAATGAATCGGACAAATATTTTCGTGCCATGGTACGGCAAGATCAATGTCATGATAGCATCTTGATTGTACATTTGTATATGGTACCTGTTGATCAACCATTCTAGAGCCTTATGTGATGATTGCAGAAGGAGGTAAGGTGATAACTGGAGTAAAAACTTCTCTATGGTCTGATCAAGGTTTTGATTAACCTCCTTGGTTTGTACAGCTCTTTCAAAGTCTTTGGAAGCAAGACTGTAGAGGGAATCTTCAAAGACTCGAAAACCTTCATACAAGGCCACTAATTCCTTAAGTCCGCTTAGACCAATCTCGTAAAATGTATCGCGGTCTTTATTCGCGGCCTCTTTCGGCTCAAAAAGTAATGAGGCGGTCTTCTTATCGTCATTATATATTGTTGTCTGCGGTACAGCTAGCTTTTTAAGCTGCTCAGCTAAAGATGTAGCCGCCATTTTCAGTTAGATATAGTTAGATATCTGTAAGATATAGAATACTATTATGGTAATACCATGCTTAGAGATACGTATAGGTTATGATTCGGAGTTCTCGATAACTAATAGGTACTTACGATTAATATACAGTTAAATCACATCTATTGTAATGAATAACTAACTAAACTTCTATACAATGTATTTTATAAGGTTAAACTTTTCAATAATAAATGGCATGCGCGACTACAATCACAATGTTTACATGTCTTCCGACTTGTCAACATCGAGTTGAATTTGACACGAGATCAAGCATGGTGCATCTGCGCTTCGTTTTTCGCACGTTACTTTTACATTTGTTTGAATTAATTTTAATCATGGTTAATATTATACTTTTTTGTGCTAAGTGTAAATTATTTCAAACAAAAATTATGCTTTTTAACTAAAAAAAAATTAAAACTAGACTAAACTTAATCAATAACATGAGTCTATTTTCGGAAATGAGTCGGACTCAAGCCTATTTTCATACGAGCGAAAAGTGAGCGAAGCATAGCAACTTAGTCATTATTTTAATTAAATTATCCTAACAATCATGAAAAAGAATTTGTACCAATAAATAATTATTAATCAATCTGTGATCTATTATACATTTTGTTCACAACTCTGTGATCCTCTGCGTATGTCACTGTGGTTCGTTGATTTGACTTTGACTTATTTACCAGATGGTATTGTTTATAAGACTGAAGGTTTTTGCGTGTGAATTACGTAAATAATGATATTGAACTTTATCAATTATTATTTATCTAGATGTGTGCTATGACGTATTATTAGTGACCGTTATATGCGTTTAATTTAAGTATAATTGTATTCAGTAATCGTCAGTTTTCGCAAGTTCTTTGTTCTATTCGTTCGTAAAAATGTCTCTAAAAATCGTATTATTAGCGCTTACATTATTTATCGGTCCTATTCTAACGTATAAGCCAGTGGTATTAATTCATGGAGTTATGACTGGGGCCGCTAGCATGGAAATGATAAAGTTTCGAATAGAAGAGGTATGTCTATGTTTTTTTTAAACCTTGCCAAGTTCAATGCCTTTGCTTAATGACTGGCAATTATGACCTTTAATACCTACGTTTCTCTACGACAAAAAAATTGCGGATGTTTGTTTCTCGAAGTTTACAAATGATTATTTAAAAATTACATATCATTTTAAATAATGATCTCTTTTTAAAAGATTAATTGTTGCAATTGTTTCTAGTCACGGACATACTGTCTTTGTCTTAAGGTCAACATTAAACAATAAAGATTAATTGTAATGTAAGACAACAATATAGGTACTTTCATCTGTTACTCATATACTAAAATTAAATATTATTATTAGCTACTGTATAATAATGTGATATGTGCAGGTAAACAAACTTTGAACAAGGTCATAACTTTGATTATTTGTCTGTAAATAAAATGTCGGTTATAGCTGCAAAACTATAACCTGATTGCATTTATTTATTTATTTATTTATATTACCTATTTCTGATTCATTGGGTAAAACAGTAGGCTACATAGTAATCCAGGGTGGAAGCTAACTCCATACCAAATTTTAACAAATCTCATCCAGCAGTTAAAGTGTGAAAGAGTAATAAACATTCATCCATCCATACTTATAAACTTTCACATTTAAAATATGTATTAATAAGATTAACTTGAAGTAATAAAATGGGAATAAAAAAATATCTTTACCTTTATAATGACTAATACATTATGTGAAATGAATCAACAGTATTGTCCTTTATAACAACAAGATGACATTGAATATTGATCAATATTAATTATGTCATAAGCCAAATGAATTAGTAACAACTTCAATGATAACCTATTGTTTGTAACAAAGGTTGTTTCAATACAATACTTATACATACAAGCAAAGTGATCCAAACAACAAAAAAATACATGTTTTGCATGCCAAAACTGATAAGTTTATAATGCTAAACTCCAATTTCATCTGTCTAGAATTTTCCTGATCTATATTAGAGTTGCTTACAGTCTTATCAAATGTAGCTGAGTACTATTTTTCTTTGGGTTACTTGCACAGCCCATTTCTCTGAGTATGAAAGTAATATTAACAATGTACCCTAGGAACATAGAAAAGTAGATTAAAATCTGTCTGTCTTAGTATTCCATAGACTGATAGAAAAATAATGATATGAACTACAGTTGAAATTAAATCTTCTACATTACTTACTCCAGGGCACGTTTTCCGCCATTGACAGAGATGACGACATATTTTTCGACGCTTCGTAAACATGTTATTTTATAGTTATATAATTTTAGTTTTAAATGTAGATAATTTTTGTTTAGTATAGTTTCTGTTTAATAAAAAATAACCCTTTTGAAATAAATATTATAATCGTAAAATCTATTGTTACATTCCAGAAACATCCGGGCACCATAGTATACAATGTGAACCGGTTTGAGAGCTGGTCCAGTCTGGAGACTATGTGGCATCAGGTGTTGGAGATTGGTATGGATGTCGCCAATATCTCTGCTAGCCATCCCGAAGGAATTAACCTTATTGGTAAGAAAATATTATTTCTTTCGTTCTTAGACAGAGAAACAACACTTTTTAAGAAGGTAAACAGGTGCCTGGTGTCTCATATGCTGATCAACACAGAAATTTGTTAATCATCTGTCAAATCTCATGTTTAGCTCTGTGATTGGTTGTAAGTTTTATGGTCAATTGGTCACCCAATCACAGTCGTGATAAGTTGATTTGGCAACAGCTTTAATTGATTAGCCTTCCAGACACTGGAGGTTAGTGAAGAAGACTTAATATCAATTTGAAAAGTTGTCTCTTTTAACTAAGTTTCACATTCTGTATGCCCGCCTGTTTTATTGTTATGTATCTTCAAAGTCTAAAAAATAATAATTTGTGATTGCAGGATATTCTCAAGGAGGTTTGATAGCGAGAGGTATTGTGGAGACATTCCCTAATGTGTCTGTGAGCACATTTATATCTCTCAGCTCACCACAGGCTGGGCAATATGGAGGTAAATAATAAACATTATTCATTACTGATATTCTTAACTTTAGACTAACAATTTCACAGCAATCACTTTAAAAACTAATGGAAAGTGAATGCTCTATTTTTTTAAACCCTTTTATTTTTTTTAAGGGATTTTTATCCTAGCCTATAATGTACCACTGCTGGGCAAAGGCCTACCCCAAGTCCTTCTACGACTATGAATACGAAAATATGGCGGCAAAATAATAAAAATATCTCGGTCCTGCCTATGTATGTCCTAACCGAAGTCACGAGAACGGTTACGCGGCTACAGAAAGCTCGAATGTCTTCCAAAAATATTTTGTTTTTCATAATAATTATTTAGAAAAAATATTCATTATTCTTCAACATGGCATCTTTCAGCCGGCTTCCTCCACCTAGTATTCCCCGGCCTGGTCAAGGACACGGTGTACGAGCTGTTCTATTCCCGAGTGGGTCAGCACACGTCCGTGGGGAACTACTGGAACGACCCCTACCACCAGACCCTGTATGAGACATACAGTGTTTATCTGCCGTACATCAATAATCATATTACGTGAGTAAAGAGTTTTATTTGGTAAAGTTGCCCTTTGTTTGATTTTGGCTGTGCGAATTTCGGTTAGTAGGATTGAAAACAATATTTATCGCAAACGCAGTAAGACCTTGTTCAAACCTAAAGCATAGTCAGTGAGTAATAAATGTACTTAAATAAAACATAAATAAATTTAAATATAATTTTGCCAGTATCCGCCCAGATATTTAATCGACAAAACAACAACCAAACCTACACGCAAATTGATTTTACAACTAAATAATAAAAACAATATTTTCCTAATATTTTATAGCAGTAGAAAGTCTTCAATTTAATTCACACAATGTATTATTAATAAAGACGTGACGAAAATCCGAATTTGAACGCTTATAAATAGTGTATTGGATATATAAATATATAGCTATTAATACACGAGAACACGTGCTGTAGTATTAGAAAGTGAGTGTGACTGCAAGGTTAAAGTTCTTTGCTAAACGTAATCATTGTATATAAATTATTACATTATCGTAATACAGTGTATTAGTGTAAGTTAGTGGATATACATAATTGAATTCTACTTATATTTTGTACCGTACTTATAAGTATTCGATTTTAGAAATCATATTAAAATATGTTCAAGTTTTTTTTGCCTTAGATAGCGAGTACCTACAATATCCGTGCCACTAATGATTACAAGAGAAAAACAAAAATGTTATAATTAAATAAGTGTTTTATTAGTTTAGATTTGCGCAAAATCTTAACTACCAAACAATGTTAAGTAAATATTTTGGTACAACTTTAATAATAATTAACAACCCTATATTTTATCATTTGTTTTAATAATTTTATTGCGACTAATAAATTAATCATTAATAATATTCACAACACTGATTAGAATAAAGATTACGATATCTCTCGGTTTATGATACAAAATTTCGGCTTCGTATTCATCGGTTCCATGGTGTAACGGTTAGCACTCTGGACTCTGAATCCAGCGATCCGAGTTCAAATCTCGGTGGAACCTGATCTTTTTGTCATATTTTCTGATATTCTTGATTAAGTTTGTTTTTGCATTTTATAATATTATTTTCCTTATATTTAAGTTTTTATTTTAATTAAATTTTGTTTTTTTATTGCTGAACTTTTTTGGTATAGATGATAAATAATTATTTAATGATTTCAAATAATTAAGCTTATTTTTGTATTTATTTCAGTTTTATTTTACACAAAGTTTAATGCACAAATTTATTTTTTTTATTTACTTTTATAAAACTCCGCAGTGGATACTTGTGCCTTACTACCTAATACAACGAAAAAAAATATTTAACATAAAAAAATCATTTAAATAAAAACTAAATAAGTTATTGAATTTTCTTACATATTCGAGACAAATTTATTTCTTTAAGCCAATAAAATATTTAGGAAGTGTACGTCTAATAGTAATGAGCCGTTATACCGCAACCTAAAAATAACTATATACGTCAAACATCAAATCGAGGTCAAGTACGAAATCGAAAACTCAGCCGCCTAATAAATACGTTATCATCTTAAATATTAACTATCAACTATGTATTATATATTATTTCATTAGTAATATTAGTCAATAATAATAGCACATGAAATGTAACAAACAATATTTGTTATTACTTTTATATGATCTACAAAAGTTTATCTAAAGTAGTTTTTTTTTCGAGTATTTCCTTTTTTGTCAAATCTCTTTTGTCTCTTTTTGTCAAATCTAAAACCGCCTCTATTCTTGTGGCTTAAGGTTCATTTTTCATTAACTGTACCTAACTTTATTTACTATTTTCAGTTCGGCGAAAACAGATGACTTCAAGAAGAATTTCCTGAAACTGAAGAGGCTCGTGCTGATCGGAGGCCCAGATGATAACGTTATTACACCATGGCAGAGCAGGTAAACCTATTAAATAAATCTAACTAATCAAATGTTGTAAAAATGTAAATGTGGATAATTTTGTTCCAGTATAGGCATGCTTGAGTTGAACCATTTATTTTAATTTAAAAGGTTATAATTATTTAATTAGTTTACTGGGTATTGTTAAGCAAGCTGATTGAAATAACATACTGGAATTTTATTCTATCAGGACACATGCTCAAATATACAAGATATTTATGCAGTTAGCTTGGCTCTTTAAGATAACCCAACATCTTTATTCAGAGTCCTTCTACAAACATATTTGTAAAACTAACACCAAACCTTAAATTCCAGTCAATTCGGCTACTACGACGCGAACGAGACGGTCATAGAAATGAAAGAGCAAAACATTTACATGGAGGATCGCATCGGATTACGCGCGTTGGACGAGTCCGGCCGACTGCACTTAGTCACAGTCCCCGGCGTCAATCACTTCAGCTGGCACATGAATGTTAGTATAGTTGATGATTATTTATTACCGTTCTTAGATTAAAAGTACTTAGAAATGTTTCTGTAAACTAAGGGTAACTAAGGGCAAACGCTTATTCAAGTCAAGAGAACTTTAAGGCTCAAATGCAATTTCCAGTTGGATTGCAGTTGAAATGCAGTCTATCTGTCTTTATTAGTTTTTCTATGATTTATGTAATTGGCTTCAAACCGTATAAATAATTAAATAAATAGAGCCTTACAAAGATTTGCTTCACGAAATCATAACGTATTATAGGCAACGTGTATAAGAGGGACTGGCTTAAGTAAGACAAAACTGTCTTGATTTAAATGAGCGCTTGTCCTAAGAGTAACTGTACGATATTAGGTTAAATGTAGTAATAATAGGTTTTTACTAAAAGAACATCAAAATAAGGAGGAGAAAACTACCGTTTTTACTCTAACCCTTGGTTTCTCAAAAGATGATAAGTAAAAAAATTGTTCATCGTCAGTCAAATCAAATGTTAAGCTCTGTGATTGGTTGTAAATTTTATAGTCAACCAATCACAGTTGTCATCAGTTGATTTGACAGCAGATTCAATTGATCAGTCGTCCAGAAACCGGGGGTTTTAGAAATATAGGTAGAAATATTGTGTTTTCAACTGAGAGGAAATAATAGAAAATCTTATTGTCCGCTTCAGGAAAAATGGATAAAGACAAATATATCCAATATGGCGGAATTTCTGTTCTTAGTTGAAACGCATAAGCATAATTTATTGTGATAGAAAATATCAGCTCAAATTATCAAATATTATTCATATAAAGACATTGAATCGTTGTTTCATCATGTATGTTCGAAACAAATATGATTTTGATGAAGTATTTAAGATGCCATGATTATAATTATAATTTAGTAAAATTATTCACTTTTCCTCACATGTTTTACACTCAAGACGTAGTACAAATTAACCAAATCATATCTTTTTTACGTTCTTGACTTTCTCTTTAACAAAACATTTATAAAATAATAAAACTGTTCTTTATCCAGCAGATCATTCAATGTAAGTAGAAAGTACCTACCTAGTAGAAAATAAACTAAAAATCAAAAAGCCAAAAATGTAAGAATTTAGAACGAATTTATTACTGGCCAAAAATTCAAATTTACCGTTTTTAGAATGTGCTCTTAAAATAATACGTATGCTGTCTTAGTCCGTATTAGATGCAAATTAAAAAAAAAAACAATTATGTTAAGTAACCGTGAAATAGTATTTCATTTTGGTCTGGTGCCACTCAATGTATATTTGCTTCAAGGCTTCAATTTTCATATTGTAGCCTAACAAATGTTTTACATACCTACTTGATGTTAAACATAATAATCACATACCTATTACAATTTAGACAGAAAAATAACCTACAAAATAGTAAAGCAGTATAAAAATGTGGTTGTTTTGTAAATATCTTTTCAAACTATACTTTGGATCTTATATCTTAGCAGTAATTTGTAATAATTAGTTGTCCTATGAAAATGTGATTTATTTGTAAACCAATGTAATTTTAATATTTTTTTTAATGTTAGTTTTCTCAAATCATGAATCTCGGTGTTTTAATCCTTTTATTGATTAAATCGTTATTGAATTTAATTCTCATTTTTGTGTTTAGTTTAGATTTTATTTAGCACAATTTTGAATATTATTTTATTCATATTTCCGTAAAAAAAGTGTATGCGTATTTGAGCCCAGACAATGTATTTTCTTCATTCAATTTTATATTCATAATCCGAAAGTGTTATATTGTATACTAGATAGGTTATTTTATTATCAAATTATGCTAATGATTAAAAAAAGGTTTTATTTCTTTTTAACAAGTGATATGGGTTTCCCAGTCGAATGTCTCATCTTTTGAATCTATTTTTAGATATTTAACAAGATATTTATTAAATGTTTTAATTTTAAAGCAACACAGTTCAAAATAAATGTGATTTAGTTCTACGTAACTAAAATATAATTTAATTAAATCAATTTTAATCATTACACATTTAGAAATAAGTATCCACTACTAGAATTAAGCAAAAATAATTAATTGTATCAATATATTATGCGCTTATGTTAAGCAACATAATAATAGATATGTATTTTAAGTGTGTCACACGTAGATTTTATTATTTACCTTTATACACAAAACAAAATAATAATATACATTTTGAAAATATGTTATTATAATCCTTGTATTTTGGGACATCAAAATTTTTAAATGGGTTGTTATACTTTTTGAATTTTGTTTCCTATTTCTATGTTATTGTAGAATCCAATATATTCAAAGATCTGTAACCGTTTTGTAGTAAATAATAATGTATTTATCTAGTCGTGTGATTAGTAATATTTTTGTACCCACATTTGGATGTTTTATTTATTTTCCTCTCACACAATTTTCTTAATATTACAATTGCCATAATTTGAGCAGGTTTCATGAATTTATTTAAGGGAATGCATAAGCGGTACCTAAACCTTTTTTGGTAAGGCGGTGGAATCCTAATGGACACCCACCTCCTCGGGGGAGGAAGTGGGTAGTGTCAGACTCTTACTGACTAAACCAGAATGTCCGTGCAACGTCTCGATGCGTGTCAATGCGCTGCAATTCATCACGCACAAGCACAAGTCTGCCTACAAAATGATTAGACAGAATTAAAGCCGGTCGTTATTCTTTATTTAGGTAATAAAATGCCACATTTAGCCTTGATTTAGTTACTGGTAGTTGCGGTATCAATCTATTAAACAAGTCACGTACGAAGCTAAAATTCAGAAATCACAAACATCAAAAACTGTTGCAAGAAAATTCCCCAAAAACACTCACAAAACTGCATTATTCAGAATTTCTTAGCAATCATGACACACTTTCCGGATACACGGATGTATTAACACAATCTTTATCTATTTGTCGTCATATTACGACAATATACGACAAATGCGCAAAGATAAGAGAACCTGCCCATATAAGGCCATGTAAAACAAACGCTTGTCAAATTTGAAATCTTATCTAATGTTATACAATTCTAAGGAAATGATTCAGTTTTATCAAACATCTAGATCCGTTATTTTGACAATTCAGATAAAATACTTAAAATATTTACTGTTATACGTAAATAAATATTGTTATGCAAGTTAAAAGAATATTTGAGCGATGTGTCATATGTTAAGACGATGGCAGACAGCGTTGCGACTTTGGAAATTAGGGGAATGTCCAAACGATAGTGATGAAATTTAACAACATTGTGTTAAAATCAATACGTGTTGAAATTACTGACTCATATCACTGATGCAATTAATAGACTAGCAGTTGTATTTACAAACGGCAGTTTTAAAAATGTTTTCAATATTTAGTTGTTTCTTTACTTAATAAATTTCATAGTAAGAGACACAGGAACTATTACCGCTGTTTCACGGGACTAAAATTTGCATTTCCTCATCATACTGCTGTAACCTAGCAGGGGCATGTATGTGCTTTATCTATTTTGTAACACCTTGTTAACCACATCATTGCAACTGCAATAAATGACTATTACTATCACTATGGCCTCTTGTCCGATGGTTCTTTCTGGCTGATGTACTTACTAAAAAAAAGCAATTTGTTAGTTCTAAGGCAGCAACTCCTTTATGCATTGTATAAAGGCGACTTTCTCTGCCTTTAAAAATTATGAAATAAACAGAACGTTTACGTTTTACATGTAGCATAATATAAAATCATTTGAGGTTAATGGTCGAGTTAGACAGTTGAAACTTTCTTTTGAGGCATGGAACCACAGACAAAATTACTTTCAAAAATGTCACTTTTTACCGCGGTTTTTGATTTTATATTTATGTACATGACTACCCTTATACATATAGGTAGAACGTGGTAAAATTTAACCGGATTATCGTAGACCTCCATAAAATTGTCGAAGAATTATCAATTTCAAATACTTGAATGGATGTAGGAAAACAGTTTTATTTGCTTTTCTTTTTTTAGGAAAGCTCATTATTGCTATGCACAGAAAGCTCGGTTTGTAACTGGCATTCAATAAATAGATTACAACGGACATTATGTTACAACTCCCATAAATTCTCAACGTGTGACGTCACCCATAATACCATGGTACCAGTAAAACAGGGTCCAACCTGTCTCGTACCGGTCACAGCGGTCACCATAACATGATGACGTCATCAGTAAAAAAAATATCGACCGTTGAAGCTTGAGAAACGGTTTGAATTCTTAATTGAATGCTCTCTTTTAAATGGCTGTATGAGTCACACTGATGTTGGCTTTATGATGTTTTTGCTCCGAAGATGGAATAGTATCTAACGTAAGGCTTGTGATAAAAGTCATAAAAAAATGTTATCAGCAAATGTCAACAATTATTTTCAGCTCTTTTAATTTATAGTAAACAGAACCCGCCCCAGTTTCGAACGGGTGCAATTCTGATTTTACATAATATAAACCTTCCTCTTGAAACATTTTACCTATTAAAAAATCTGCATCAATCATTCGCGAAGATTTAAAGATCTAAGCATACTCATAGGGACGATAATACGTTGGAAGCAACTTTGTTTTATACAATTAAAAATGATCATAATTGTTGAGGGTTCGATACCGGTAAGTACTCTTCCCAAGAAACAGCTTTGTAAACAAGACATGACGATATCACAGTGTTAGGCGTTTTAACAGATATATCAATTTAATTATTGTGAATTCCCTTGATACGGGAATTACTAATTCCTTAGTTCTTATCAGACCTGATACATGGAATTTAAAAATTAAGTGGAAGCTCCACAGTAACAACCACTCCATCTTTAGAGGAAGTACCCTCAATGGAGTGGCACTTCACACACACTTTACGTAAACACTAAAAAAAGTCCCCTGCAGCCACTTCTGAAAAACTATTAGATAACAATCAATCGATATTTGCGATAAACTTATAACTGATTACTCCTCTATTGCATAATTGCGACGGTAAAGTACCTAATAATAGGCTATTTGGCTAAAAAAATCTAGTCCATCAGATAGATTAAAAAAAAATGGATAGATTTTTTTATATTTTATTAAATAAAAAAAAATACAAAGATAAACCGCGACAAAGGTCGTAAGAAGTATGGAAGTGGGGGCTACCAACGTCACTTGCTAGTAAAAAGTGTACTTGTACTGTGTACTGTATCACCTTACTAACGCGTATTTATCGGGATAGCCCGCACTACTTTTGGACTCAACCGGAAATCTTAATCATGAGCTGACACGGTGGCAGAGTCGCGAGTCGAAGGTTAGTCATAGTCAGATGTTTGGGTCCTAAACTAATCGGGCATTCCCGATAAATACGTATGAGTAAATCATATAATTTTACAAGTATGAATCCACCTCACGAGATGTTGTTATAATAATATTCGTAATACTTAGTTGGATAAAAAATACGTTAGACTCGATTCGTTTTTGCAGCTATAACCGACATTTGTGCGGGCTATAAACACATATATTTATTTTATGAAGCTGACCGTACGTTAGACTTAGATCAAGTTCTATTTGTATAGAGCTACTGCCTATTTGACTTCTCCACAATCGATTTCAAAAACATACAATTCTTAGTAAAACCAAATTTAACAAAATACCATTAAGTATTTGAAAGAGCAGGAATATTTCCCAAAACATAGCCACAAGAAAATAAAACTATATAAATATAGAGCAACGATACATTAAAAAAACCCAACTGTAATGTATCAATTGCTTGTACAAATTCTCTGAACCGCTTGAGAATCAGTCCGTTCCCCATTCTGGCAGCGAGTCCTATAACATCAATAAAGTATGACCATTGTTGATTGAATTTATTTCTATTAGTTGTAGTCCAGTCATTTGGTAGAAAATAAAGGGGTTACCTGGAAAGTTTTCCGGGAGTTTTGAAAATTGGGTATTTTATAGATTTGGATATGCTCTTTTCGAATTTTAACTTTGCCACCTCGTACGACCGCCGCTCGCGCCGCCATTTTGAAAAAATGGCGCCCTAAAACGGTTTTTTGGGAATATCTCCTTTCTGAGGCATTTTACCAAAAAAATATTTTCTACAAAATTAAACTAGAAAAAAATTCCTACACTTTATGTCTTATTCACTTTTTCATAAAATCAATAGTTTTGGATGTACGAGCACCGCAAAGTATTACTTATTCATCTGCACCACCACGTGTTTTTTGTATATTTTTCTAAAATGTTCCATTACTGCCGCCGGTTTTCAAGTGAATTGTCACAAATAAAACAATTTTCCGTATAAGAAGCCATAGCTCTAAGAACATAATCAACACTGTACGTCAATAAACGTACATTGATGATTCAGTCTAAACTAAATATTTCTCTTAATATAGCTTCTACCGACAAATTTTTCGTTGAAGTTTCGTTCATAGTCGAGAGAAAGGGCCCGATTCAAAAGTGGCATATTACCCTGACACCTACTTCTTGAAAACAGGCGGCAGTAATAGAACAGTTAAGAAAAATATACGAAACACTCGTAGTGGTGCAAATGAACAAAACTTTGCGGCGCTCGTACGTCCAAAACTATTGATTTTATGAAAAAGTGAATAAGACAAAAAGTGTAGGAAATTTTTTCTAGTTTAATTTTGTAGAAAACATTTTTTTCGTAAAATGCGTCGGAAAGGAGATATTCCTAAAAAACTGTTTTTGGGCGCCATTTTTTCAAAATGGCGGCGCGAGCGGCGGTGGTACGAGGTGGCAAAGTTAAAATTCGAAAAGAGCATATCGAAATCTATAAAATACCCAATTTTCAAAACTCCCGGAAAACTTTCCAGGTAAAACTACCAAATGACTGGACTATTGTACTTAACAGTAAAAACGTTATCATGTGGGGAAGACCAAATGTGACGTCGAGTAACTAAGTCCTTCTTTTTCGTCTTTTTCGTGGGAAATCATCGAATGTCACCGCCTGCTGTGGTTGCAGCGGGAGGGAGTGCCAGAGTTTTACTGACTAAAGCCCAGTATCCTCCTGGATCCCTTTGAGTGCCAGGGGTCACGGTAACTCTTACGAACATCCCGCACTTACTTAGACCTTTGCATTTCACACATAGCAAGCAACGAACTTCGAAGTTGAAAAATAAATTGCGTCACTGTCCACTTATCCACATATTTAGGAGGAATATGGGCAATAGAAAAGCATGGCATGATCAAAGCCAGGTCTATACCCAACAGTGAGTTACACAGAGCTGAGAACCAACAACCACCGCTTAAAGTAGCAGGCGTGTAAAAGAGAGACCATTCGCCAATGTGACGTCACTCCTTCACAGATGTAATACTATTTTTTAAAGATGGGCTAGGCTTCTTGACGAAACAAACTTTACTGCAAGTAAAGATGATTACCTATATAACTATTAAAAATCTTCACCTTGTTACTAAGAAAAATAAATGCAAAAACATTTGTAAATACTACAGAGTGTCGGTCCTCATAATTCTAATAACGTTTCAAACATAAAACTTTTAAATAACAACGTAATACTAGAATTAATCCAATACCAAGAAAACATCTCAAGAAAAACACTTTATTTAAATGAATACTGAAGGAAAATTCGAATTTACTTTTCCATGAAAAAATGACATTATCACGAAAGATGTCCATTAAATTCTCCGATATCAGTTTATAAAAAACTAGAACTGTACTGTTGCCAAGTATTCAAGTTATAAGGAAAAACAAATTCGAACGAAGAAATGTTTGTTTTTGTTTTTTGATGTGTTGCGTGCGCGTGCGACGGTATGAGTCATGTTTGGTTCTCACGGGGCGAGCACGGCCGACGGCGCAGGCGCAGCGACTCGTTCAAACGGTCTTCCGATTTGGATTGGTATGGACTTTGATTAAAGTGGAACAGGTGCGACAGTCGATAGTTCTATAGTATTGTGCCTTCATGGTAATGAATACCATAGTATTTTTGTCTAGTATTTTTGTAAAGCCGAGCTCAGTATAGGTTATGAAAGGCTAAAAAAGGCAAGAAGTTACCGGCTAGGTAACACAATAAAGAATATTTTTCTCTGCTCTAGTAAGGATTAGAATCTTATACTTATTAATATACATGTAGTATTAGAAATTATCAAATTTAAATAGATAGATATTAAAAAAAAACCTAACAAAAAGGGGCCTGCCCAAAAGAAAAATAAACAACGTGACGCATACGGAATAGTAACACATTACTGTCATAATCAAAGTGTTTAATTTGTAACCGTCGCGTGCGCATGATTCACGGCACGATGAATGGCCGGTGCGTTAGTAATCGAGAGCCTTGACATTGTGATCGTGATGTGATATCTGATATAATATACCTGTAATGACTAAGTTATGTCATACGATTTGAGACTGTTTGTCTTGTATATGTCATTGTTGTTCTCAAAATTATAGCTGTTAGATAGGGCTTAGAAGTTTTGGCTCAATGAAATATTTTTTCATGAATTTCAGAAGATATTATGTATATTAGTAACTATGCAATGAGTTTAATCAGTCTTATTTTAATAACACTCTTGTGGAATAATATAAGAATATTCTCCAAGAACACCAGGCAGTGAGCTAAGAATAATTAGATTGGAAGAACCAACATTATTTTTTAGAATTAACTTGCTTTTTAGTAGAAAGAGCTGCATTATTTGTTCTATGTATATTAAGAAATGCACAAAATGATACCTATTTAAAATACAAAATAAAAAGAATCTTTTTAACTCATTGTTATAATTCTCTTCTTATCACAAAGACAGAGGTTATGTTCAGATGGGCTAATTATGCGTAATTCTCTCAATTGTTTTGACGTAAGCAAGTTACGTTGCAAAAAAATTAGATGATTTTCAAGATCATTATCTAAGTATACGAGATGGAAGTAAGTCAGATAAGGAATATAGGAATGTCACATAGAAGCCAAATCATTATTACGTGAGTAGATAAGTTATCTTAAAACTGTAAAATTCCAAAAAATCCAAAAAAATACAAGTGTACCGTAACATTTTTTTTCTGCACTTGAACAGTCATAATATTATCAATTTTTGTACTGAGAACTAATACAAATTCTACTTTTATCATTGACTTTTTCTCTGTAAATAAATTTGAAATGATATCATAGGCACTTCTTGAGAAGAAACAAGAGTCAAACGTAGATACTGTTTAGTGAATCTTAGAACAAAATCAATGAGTAGTAGGTACAATTATAATGCTACAAGGATCATTTGTCACGTGGCCAAAATCGGAACTAATGCCGTCGTAAATTAAAAACTACGAGTATCATTTTTGACAGACAGTTGAATTGATTCTTGATGCGAATATGCGTACCAACGACCTCATGTTTTAAGTTAATACTACTCCCGCGCTAAGAAATTTAATCTTTGTATCGCGGGGGTTTCACAGACCCAAACTCAGAACAAGCATTTGTGGAACGCACAAATCCTTGTCCATCGCGAGGATCCAATCCGCGACACGTTGCGCCCAGTGGTAATTGGCGTGGTGACCTATACCACTCGGCTATCCGTGCAGTCATCGTTAATGTCGTCCACGTGCCAAAAGATCCTTGGAGCTCTATAGTTTTCATTTCGTTTTACCATGACAGGCCATGACATTTAACCTTTTAGGAGTCTCGTTAGTAAATAAAGTGGCACTTGATCATTATCTACTGTTCTGAACAAAATGAACTCTTTAAGACCTACATTTGTATCTACAAAACTTAGGGCAAATAAATGATTTAAGTTTTAATTTAATTAGTATGATAAAATAAAAGGCTTATAATCAGGCACATAATAGAAAGAAGACAAACAAGCAAATTCTCAAAACTTATCAAATTGCCACTTTTATTTGTTTGTTACATAAATATTATTCATCCTCAACAACTTTCGTCGCGTCTGCGTATTATTTCATCTATTAGTCGACCGGCTCTGACGGCATACCTCGACCCCAACTGGTTATTTCTTACATTACTATGAATGACTCACCGGCATCGTTGACTTACATCAATTCGGTAAGAGTTTGCGCTATGAATCATCTGCGCACGAGTCCTATACCCATCTCTTTCTCCCTCAAACAAAAGAACGAGACAGAAATATAAATATGGCTAAGGAAAATTGTGTGTATTATGATTCAATGATCGATCACTGACTAGGCTTTGTTTTGTATAATTTTACGCTTTTGTTTTGTTACTAAGAACGTAATCTTTTTGTAAGAATATCAATGAGGAATCTATTTTATGTATGTCGAAAGGAAAATTGTTACAACATGCGATTGAGACCACAATAATTATGTGCGTCCCCGAATGACAGTATTTGTGAGACGTCACATGTTATTGTTGACTAAAGTATAGTATGCAATATCTAACATATGTAATTGTTGACTTGAGTAAAGTACAGTAGGTGCGTACCATCTAATAAGTTTGTTGATATACTAATTAGCACCGACGACGGACCAATTACCAAGTCGTTTCTATATATTGACATTAATTTGTTTATTTACTTTTCTACTCTATTTACCAACTAGCTGTGGCCCGCGACTTCTGTCAAAGAATGCCGGTTATAACTGCAAAAACATTACCCTCGTTGTTGGATAAAAGAAACCTATGTTTAAACCAAAGTTTCAAATGTCATTAAAATTTTATTGATCTAGCCGTTTGAGCGTGGAAGAGTAACACAATATCTATCCATCCATACATCGTTACTTACTTTTGCGTTTATATTATTAGTATTATTCACCATATTATTATGATCACTTAACTGTCGGATATTGTGGAGACTCCCAATTGTGGTGAGTCTGTGTAAGTGACCCTGGGTCATTGTTGTCAATTTTGAATATGACTCAAATCCTTAACAAGTTGTCCATCTTGATATTTGATACAGCCAAACGAACTTCAAACAGAAGATTGAATGAGAAAGGAAAACGTGTCATCTGAATATGGAATCTGGAAGCATGGTGGTCAATGTTTTATCATCATCTTTCCATCATTTTAATTGGGGTCGGCTGTAACACGTTCTTTTCCTCCATTCTCCCCTATCAGACGTCACACTATCATTTACTCCTTTTTCATTCATATCATTCCTTAATGGGACAAACAAATGTGGCTCTAGGGCAAAGGGTATTTTTGTAGAGCCACATTTTTGACCATAATGGACTGTCAAGTCAAATCCCGTCACACACCAAAGTGTTGTCGAAATCATGTGAGTCATTCATTGCAAAGAAATTAATTATCAGTTGCTACAAATGCAAATGTACGGTAAATAAACCTTACGAAAATAAGTCACTTTCGTCAGTTTAAAGAATTATTTATTTGTAGTGTTGTGTTATACTGTCCGTGTGGTGTCCGGATATAAAGAATAGCACCACCCCATATTCTCCACTGGGTGTCGTAAAAGGCGACTAATGGACCTTAAGACCCAGTGCACTGTACCAAGCACCTTGGGTCACCTGAATGGTGGCGGGTAAACAACCAACAATCGCATTCCCAAAGAGGGTTAGTGTCAGGCAGGCGGCCGACTATAAAACCATAGCCAAAACTTTAAGCGACATGTCTAAAAGACGTGTTGCGCCGACCCCAAGTAAAAATTGGTATAAGGGCAGGTAAATGATGAGTACAACACTCATCATTCCCCTGCCCTTATACCAATTTTTTGTTTTGTTATACACAACTTTAGTCTGACTAGGTGCCGTATATTATCTATCAAAGATTTAATACATTTCATTACATATTTTTCTGCATGTTTAACAACTAAAGCGATGTCTGACTTGCTTCCTGTCTCAACCCATCCGATGCACTTAAATAACACCAGTCAACCATGGTTTCCGTGAGAATCCTGTTTTATACTTATGTCACGTTTTGTTCGTAAATGTGACAATATTTAATAACTTATTTGTAGATACGTGGTAGGAAGATCAAGACATTGAGTCACAGCTAAGATTTTTTTTACTTTGTATATTTCTAATCCTGCAACTGTCTACAAGTTTCCATTAGTTTTTTTTTTTGTCAAATACCAAAAACCCAATTTGCTTTTTTTAACGTACCTAAGTTGTTTTAAACTAATGTAGCAAAATAATTAAAAAGTAAATAATCCATCAGCTGATAGATCTCCAAAAAAATATTGGACTTTTAAATTCGTATTTGTTATTCATTTGATAAAAAATACGTATCCAATGTTGTTTTCTACAATAAATAATAAAATATTCTGATGGACTAAATAGATTTTTTTGTCAAATACCCAGTTGCCTAACGATGTGTACTGTGTAGTATTATTAAATAATAAAGGTGTTATTAAAACTAGGTTAGTAGCCAAAGCTGTTACTAAAACCCACTCACCTAGTTTACTTTACAAATAACTACCAACAAATATATACAATACATTTATGTACATGTAACATACATTTAATATATACCTACGTCTATATGTGTTAACCTCGTTTTATATGAGGGTCGTATCGTTAGGTCTATTTAGAAAGTGTTAAGTCTAATAAAGAGACTTTGATATTATTTGAAATTAAAAAAAAATGTTTTGAAAACTTGCCAAAAATACATATCTCAGAAAAATCTTTTTAATTTCGGACTTCGCAAAAACCGTATCTTCTTAATTTAACATACTTAGAAAACCATTACTGTCGTGTATTCGTTTATACAAGGAAGACCTATTTTCATAGATTTACTAAGATTTTTAAGTCTCACGGATGATCTAAAAATCATAGGAACAAAATCTTGTCATAGGCCAGTCACCGATCCCAAATTAACCAAACTAAGTTTTACATAACTGTGCGTAATTCTCCTACAAATATTAGCTGTATCCATATTTTGTAAAAAAGACCACCCATCTTAAATTTGACCGCATCAAGCGCAGCTTAACCTTGTATGCCACGCCACAATATTTATGTCATTGCCACGGTCGTTGTACTCGCTAAGTTCGTAGTAAACATGTATTTTACCTTATATTCGAACAAGGACACTATTACTACACAAATACGTAAACGAATATACTCGTAGAACAAGGAAATTATTGTAATTTATGTTCGTATTATAATAGATAGTTTGTTTGGCAACTTTATAAGACCGTTGAAGCTGTGATAGCCTAGTAGTAAGAGGCAAGGTAAGTGTATGCGTTTTAGAAATAAATATCACAGCTTTCTTGTTTCGGAAGACACGTAAAAATGTGGTTCCTGCGCCTGATTTCTCACCAGTCGTGTTGGATAACCGTCCCATCGGGCTATGAGAGTAAAGGAATAGAGAGTGCACCTGTGAGTGTATTTGCGCACACGCTTGTGCACGATAAAATATGTCCCGCGTATATTTCCGACACTGTTACTATTTTGGACATTTCTTCTTAGGCCTTTTCAGTCACCCTGAACAGGTTTTAACAGTTTCACCAGACTATTAATCTTAGAAAGAATCTAGTGTCAACTCAATATAGGTGAATTACTTTTAGTCTATCCTACAAAAACTGAACCGCAAACATCAATAATAACTCAAACACACTTAGAATCTCATTACGCATTGTTCGGAATCATTAAAGGTATTTAATAAAGCCACTTATTATTGCTATCTAGCAGGTAATTTGAGCGGTTCTGTCCCGAACAAATTAGACCAATCTGAATATAATTATAGGTAATTCCTGAATGTTATTTTAATCTATGTTAAATATAAAGGATTGTGAAATAATGAGAGCAGGAGTAAGATCTCCTCAGCCAGAGTCACGCAGAGCATGCGAGAGCGATCCCGTGACTCTCGCTTAGGTAGTAGAAGGGCCCGAGGTGTTTTTAGTCGGTGGGAGTCCGATATAATATATCCCCACGCCGTGCCCTCAGCGTGGGTTAAAGTCATTAGCGTTTCACCCCGGAAAAAAAGGGAATAAGACCTCTCCACCATTCTAACTAACACAGCCCGACTAGTTTCGGACCCAACCGGAGTCCTTAATCATGAACTGACGCGACTGACTTTGTTTAATCGTACCACACCGAAACTAGTCGGGCTATCGCAAAAAAATTGTGTGAGTAAATCGTTGTTTCGTTTAAGTATGAATCATCCTCACGAAAGTTACTATAAAAATATAACAATGAACTTACGTTAAGAAAAATACAGTCAAATGTTTTTGTCTAAAAATAGACGGTTCAAAGTATTTCTATCTTTAATAAAAACTAGGTTTAATACCTCAGGTTTAGTCCCGCCAAAACAGAGGTGAATCTAAAAACAATTTAGTATAAAATCATGGAGTAAAAACAATCTGTGTGTTCGGTAGCGTGACGGTAAACGATTATCGCTGATCGTTGAGTATTATGTAACTTTAAGTGCTTGTTATTGTTAGATTATCATTTTATTGACATTTAAATAAATATTTTGTTCATTGTACCTACGAACAACGTAAAAGAATAAAGGCGCCGATATAACAAAACAACTGACTATTTTTGATATGAAAAGATTTTTTAAATGAAATCTATTGCAGCTTATTCTTTACTTCTAGATAATTATGATGATATATCAATACCTTCTATAGTCTACCTGCTACTATATTGTAGTACATATACATATTTATTATGTAGAGTTAGTCAGTATAATAGCAACTAGGTCCTACTCTACATATACATGCTACAATAAGTCACTGGTAGCAGTATAGTTCCTCTTTAGGATAAGTTTTCTAAACAATTATAATATTTAGATAACCTAAAAAGACATATACATACGTATACTACAATATCTCATCTAAGGCTACACGTGGTCTATGCATTGACTTTTCAAAATAACTGAGTATTCAAAATACTCCATTCATTTGTTTACATAATAATAACTAAATACAATCTGAGCAAGCCAGATATTATCTGGCACTCTTACAACGTAAAAACCGTAGATTTTTTACTCAGGTACTTTTATCCCCTCTTTTTGGCAGTCAAAAAACCAGTTTCGTTTTTTATATAGATACTGATCGTATAAATTACGAATGTATCTTATAGTTCAAGTCTATGAGAAAAAGAGTTTAGTATACTGCCAAATGTTATCAACAACGGTATTAATATACTATGCTATTATTAGTTTTCTAGGTCATTGACTCTAAGTTTTTGTTCGCAGAAAATGAACTCAAAACAAATCTTAGTACGATTTGTTATTTTAAGCTGGAATAAGTAAACTTTGTGCTGCAATAAATTTTATTTTAGTAGTGACAATTTTATGTCCCGAAAGCGCAAAAACTGGTTGAAATTTGGGACTTTTTTGGGCAGTCGGCCCCGATCGAAAAAGTGTTTTTTTATTATTATTATTTTTGTCTTGTTTGAGATCCTTCTCTTATTTTCAATTTGATTTCATTGTATGTATGCATATGTGTTTATTACATAGCTACGTAATACAAGTACCGCACGTTTGTCATCAGCTGAGAAAACAAGGAAAATAGTTCAGAATATTTTTCCTATCATTCTTATCAGCTCCATTGTACTATTGTGAATCCATCCATTCAATTACAAACCACTTAAAAGTTATTTCACCTACAGAGATTTTTGGGGAAGAACTATAATACAACAGTTAGGTGAGCGGACGTCGAGCCATTCACGTTTACACTGAATGGGTGACGTATAGGGGACTCCCTATCGGTGCCTATAGCTGCGCGCGCGCTTATAAAACGAGCGCGATACGAGACTCACGCATTCGCACACAGCACACTGTGAGCAACAGTCGCGAGCAAAAACTCAAATATCGAATTCAAATCTCCGATTTAGAATTCCAAATTCGTAAATAAACAATTGCAAATCGTCAACGAACCTAAGTCTTTTCTAATTCTACATTCGAAAATCAAATTCAAATTTCAAAATGAAGAAGTATTCGATCGTTGGTAACAAGAAGAAGGTGACGATGGAGGATAACCCTACACAGCTGAAGATCGTTGGAAACAACTGCATCGTAAGGGTTACAGTGAACCGTGGGGATATCGAAGTGATCGGAAACGACTGTCGGGTCGAAGTGACCGATAACTACGGAGTAATCAACCTTGTTGGAGGAAACGGTGTTGTGTTCGTCAGCAAGCGATGGAAAGGCGATAAAGTGTCTGTTCTTGGCGCCAATTGCCATCTCGTGGTAGCGGGCAAGGAGAAGAGCGTTGGAGGCTACGAAGCCCAGCTTTCTCCCTTCAGCAAGGACTTGGACAACGTTATTGAATCAATCTTCACATTTGTGATGCGGTGATGAAGGAGGAGTTTGTGTTTGGACTTAAGTGCTGTGAATAGCTTCTTAATCGTGTCAGTGCCCGATTCCAGTCAGACCTTTGACTTTGGAACGTATTTCGTCAGACGACGTCACCGGCCGAATGCTGGCCACTAACAAAAAAAAAATATTTTGTGAAAAATAAAACCTTTAGTACAAACGTCATTTTTTCATTCCATATTTGAACTGGTTCGATGTTATTCCCCCGAGCTTAGACTAATCACAATGGATTTGTTGTCTCTTTCTTTTGGTTGCGTGTGACAGAGATGCTAGATATCGTCGTTAGTTGAACACAGACGGTACGTTGTGACTTTTAATTGATTCAGTTGAATTTATTATGTTGACGCTCCTTATTTGGATAGATGTAACTACTTTGATCAAATGTAGTTTTGTTTGGAGATAATTGGTGATTAAATTTTTTTTTTTTTCGCCAGAAACATAATATGTTTGAGGATTTGTTATTTAGACTAGCAAACTCAAACATAATATTATAATGAAAACATAAGTAGAGGAAACAATACAATTCGGTACATTGTCATGTTACAATGATTAAGTCATATCAACAAAATTTAAGCAACTGATGTAAAATTTTACACAACTATGACTAATATCCTATTATATCCTAATAATCTTGAATAATATGAAAATTAACAGTGCTCTTAGAAGCCAAGTAAGTATATGAAGACTCTTTGTGGGCTTGTGCAACTTATCTAAATAATAGACAAATAAAATTGGCCTCAACTATCAAACAATACATGCCAATCACAAATAAAACCGCAGATAAGCAATACAAAAACATATTTTATATGCGATAGCAATAATAACAATAAAAAACCCACTTATATGAGGAAGATGGTAAAAGAAATATAATTTAAGCCAATACATTAAATATTGATGCAACTCATGCAGATACTTTTGAATAAACGGAACATTTCTATAAGATGCTCTTAATCTTTTATAGAGTGACAGAATGAATCTTAATTTTAACTTATATAAAATGATTGTTAATGGCTGGTTAGACTGGTTTCATTGCCAATAACTTGAAAAATAAATGTAGGTCTACACTACCTGATATATGAGCTAATACATATTACTCTATCTTTACACAATGCTCAAAAGTCTGTAAATAAAAAAAGAGCATAACGCTACCAGGTCGAAAACGTCATTTATTCAAATTAGGCTGGAATGTAGCACTTTTTGGACGTTAAGATAAGTTATTATGAATATAATACACTAATAGACAGCACCCCATCGCCCACACTTCACAGCTTCCTGTGCTTTCGTTACGGGAGAAGAAACGGTGAAACAAACTCCCAGCATCACTCTGTCTTTCAATTTACTAAACTCAATAATTCTGATATAAGTAGGAACGATTATGATAATTGAGCTATCTCTACAAAATTCTTGGAAAACTCATGAAACACATTGTAGGAATTTTACTCAGAGACAACAAAAATGTTGTTATCAATATCTTTCTTATCAGTTGCCGTTCTCATTTTCATATCTATGACTAGTATAAACTAGTCGTAAAATATGACTTGAAAATATATCCGCCTTGGTAAGACAGATGGTCTTATAATCTCTATTTTATAAGTTTAATTGGTAAATGCGACAGCGAACCATGTGCCCTTGGCTATAGGCAGATGAGGACGCTTCAGTGGTTTTATCCGGTAAGAGTTCGGTACCACTCCTAGGAATTCATCTAGGATACCAAAAGAATCTGCTACCGGAGGAGGTCGTGGGTTCGATTCCCACCCAGGACAAATGTTAGTGTGATGAGCACGATCGTTTGTTCTGTGTCTGAGTGTAATTTATTTTGAGTGTAAGCTACTACGTATGCTTAACTTGAGATTAGATGGCGTTGTGTGAATGTTGAGAAATATTTATTATTATTATTAATTATCGGGAAAAACTTAGTAATGTAATATATTATATACGAAAAAAACCTTGAGACGACGGTCAACTATTACACAACATTGAATAAAAGGTGAGGGTTACTTGATAACGGCATCAATTAATACAACTGATAAGAGATAAGATTTGTCTTATCAAGATAATACTTATCTAACATTAAACAATGTCATCGAAAATAAGGGACTTTTTATTTTGTTATCCTTGACAATGACTGCAATATCGACATTTTTTTAATTTATGAAAAAACAACAAAAAGCAAGGTTTTTTTGTTAATCATTTGAAGATCTCCGATTTATAAAAGAATTTACTTTAACATTTACAGGACATAATATAGTGCACAAGCGTGTGCGCAAACACGGATGCACTGTCTTTTCCTTTTCTCTCAAAGCCCGATAGGACGGCAATCCGACACGACCGGAGAAAGAACAGGCGCAGGACCCACATTTTTACGTGTCTTCCGAAACACGGAAAGTAGGTAAAATTATAACAAATAAGACACATAAAACTAATAACACCAGCCAATAAAAGATCCTCTTTAAAAGATTACTTCAATCATCAAATAAACCCATTCGATTTTGATAACTCGGTTAAAGGTTCTAATCACTTAAAAACTAAAAAAAAAATGTCACAAGACATCAATCATATAAAAAATAGGGTTGTCTGTATATGACGTGACTAGCCTCAATTTAACCACCGTAGTTAACACATTTACTGTAATTACTGGAAAGATAGTACTGTGACAATGTTTAGGGTAACCATCGTTTTAACTGAAAGTGAGAATAGTCTTAAAATATATTTAAATCATTTAAAATCTCATACACGAATTGTGCATGAAATGATGCAAAAAAAAATCGAAATGATTTAACATACAAAACTTAGATGAAGAAATTAAATAAAAAAGTATGTTCCTAAAATCACGGGGATTGGGAATTTTTAAATGCTTTGGATAAAACCTTTTGCCCAGGTGCGCAAGACAAAAAAAAAACAAATTTATTTTAATAACATATGTATGTTGCTTTAAAACTTAAAAATATACATACAAAAGCACACATGTTAACTAGATAAGCCTTCAAAATACGGCCAGATGTTTTTCTACGTCTATAATTGATAATAGACACGCGACAACGGGAATTCCCACCAAACTCAATTGGTTTCGACCGTAACTTAAAAAGTAGGTACTAGCTGTTCTCCGCGACTTTGTTCGCGTTAGAAATACTCCCAAGAAAGTTAAAAAAAAAGAATTCTGGGTTAAAATGGTAAGCAAAAAAACGTTTTGTTAATAGTGATCGCATTAAAAATACATAAGAAACAAGTACGTTTTGCTTAATTATTAGAAATACAAGCATAATGATTTACATACATACATATGTATAAACCACATACGAACAATTATACTAGTTGTTGCCGGCGACTTCGGCGCATGAATCTCGATACAGCTGCAAAAACATTACTCTTTCTGAGGCATTCGGTTAAAAAGAAGCCTATTTGTTAATCCAGGGTGTCAACTAACTCCATACCAAATTTTATCAAAATTTATTCAGCAGTTTAAGAGGGGAAGAGTAACAAACATCCATCCATACTTATAAACTTTCGCGTTTACAATATGAATAGGATGTTTTGAACTAGCGAACATTTATCTATTAGATGCTATAATAAAGCCAAGGGGCTTTCCCGGTAAACTACACACGAGTTAGCATTTTTATTTACATTATTAAAAAAATAACAAACAGTTCCTTTAGTTGATGGTTTATAAATATTTTTATGTGTGTGGCGACGTAAAATAAACTTGTATTCATGTCAATATCAATTAATATTCGCCCTATCAACTTTGTTTTCTAATGAAACAGCATGAATGTTAAATTGCTAATAGGATTTCTGTTAAGAAAAGGTAATTTAGACATAAACAATATTAGTCCAGTCATTTGGTAGAAAATAAGGGGGTTACCTGGAAAGTTTTCCGGGAGTTTTGAAAATTTGGTATTTTATAGATTTGGATATGCTCTTTTCGAATTTTAACTTTGCCACCTCGTACAACCGCCGCTCGCGCCGCCATTTTGAAAAAATGGCGCCCAAAAACGGTTTTTTGGGAATATCTCCTTTCTGAGGCATTTTACGAAAAAAATAATTTCTACAAAATTAAACTACATATAATTTCCTACACTTTATGTCTTATTCACTTTTTCATAAAATCAATAGTTTTGGATGTACGAGCACCGCAAAGTATTACTTATTCATCTGCCACCACCACGTGTTTTTTGTATATTTTTCTAAAATGTTCCATTACTGCCGCCGGTTTTCAAGTAAATTGTCACAAATAAAACAATTTTCCGTATAAGAAGCCATAGATCTAAGAACATAATCAACACTGTACGTCAATAAACGTACATTGATGATTCAGTGTAAACTAAATATTTCTCTTAATATAGCTTCTACCAACAAATTTTTCGTTGAAGTTTCGTTGATAGTCGAGAGAAAGGGCCCGATTCAAAAGTGACATATTACCCTGACACCTACTTCTTAAAAAGCGGCGGCAGTAATAGAACAGTTAAGAAAAATATACGAAACACTCGTAGTGGTGCAAATGAACAATACTTTGCGGCGCTCGTACGTCCAAAACTATTGATTTTATGAAAAAGTGAATAAGACATAAAGTGTAGGAAATTTTTTCTAGTTTAATTTTGTAGAAAACATTGTTTTCATAAAATGCGTCGGAAAGGAGATATTCCCAAAAAACCGTTTTTGGGCGCCATTTTTTCAAAATGGCGGCGCGAGCGGCGGTGGTACGAGGTGGCAAAGTTAAAATTCGAAAAGAGCATATCGAAATCTATAAAATACCCAATTTTCAAAACTCCCGGAAAACTTTCCAGGTAAAACTACCAAATGACTGGACTATATGTAATACATAAAAAAACACTTACATTTAACATGAAAACGTCAAAAAGTTATAAAAACAATAACACCTTCTGGTATGAGTTATAAGACTGAATAAGACTATTTTGCGGTTACATTTAATTGCAGTATTGTATCTAAATTACTTAACCTCTGAAAATAAAACTCCATTGGGATTTCCGATTTTATACAAATCATCATCAACAGTTATGGAACTAAAAAACATGCGTCTTCTGAGAAACGTTTCAAACGTAAGTATGGTGCTACAAGGATATTTTGGCACGTGTTCGAATTCGGAACCGAATCGGAAGAAGACGTAACCTGCGTGCAAGTTTCAAAACATTAACCTATTTTTTGCAGTTGGGTAGTAACTGTAGCAAGTAACCTATGTGATATTGCAGGGTGACAGCAAAATCCATACCTTACGTCTAAATTGATCCAACCGTTACTACGTGACAGTGTAACAAACATCCATCCATACTTATAAACTTTCGCGTTTATGATATTTGTAGGAAGTGTAAAAAGAGTATCAACTGTAGTACAATAACTTCATTTTCAATTATCCATCAAATTCCGTCACGTATTAAATATTCTTATAATATCAAAAGCAGCCTAAAACCTCGACCCGAAATGAGGCTTTCACACACCTTTCACTTCAGGTAAATCCCCGACAACCTTCAGTTGAATTTAAACTATTACATAACTGTATAAGTTAAAGTAAGTGATGGTAGATTTTTGACGTTTAGCGCTATTTCGTTGGAATAGTAGCTGACAGCCCCAAAATAACCCAAAATAATCTTCTGCAATATTATTTGTAGTTAGGGGTATCAAAATAGATTTCGATATTTTTTCAGACACATCAAATATGTACAGTGAAATTACATCCATAAAAGTGCTCTAATTGTTTTGGGGAGTTGGATGACAAATACTGGTCAACAAGGTTTTGTAAATTTAAAATTAATAATTTCGTTTTCATTGTCAGATTCGTCAAGGATGTGGATCAAAATCAAAATCAAAAGGTTTTTATTTCGAGTAGGCCTTCTCTGGCACTTTCGAAACGTTACTGACTCTAGTTGCGCGGTTTGAAAATGTCATTCTTATGGAGAAGAACCGGCAAGGAACTCCATAAGTTACTCTTTTTTGGATATGTGGAATCATCATAATTATGTTTCAAAAGGGGCCCTCGTGCTGGCCGGTCCTAAAATAGATTCCTAACGGAGCTCTGATGTGATAAGATTATTGAAAACAAAAGATAAATAAGTCAGAGTATTATTCAAAAAGAAAAAAGCGGATGCCGAGAAGGTACACATCGCGATTGTTTTAGCTCAATGAAGATATTTCTACTATAAACGCGGTGGCAGTATCTTAAAGTATCTTTAGCACTAAGTTAAGTGAGTCAGCCTGCTTACCGTCGCCCATTCTTCTCTATATGGAAAGTGGCCTTCAGTTTTACAGTATTACTCCTAATTACCATCGATACCCATTTCTATAAAGGGCCCTAATACTCCAATACTGCCATTTCTGTCAAAGGTGATTCATTCCAACTTTTAGAATAGGTACAAATATAGGATATAAATATGTAATAATAAATACTAATCGATATAACCACAACGCTATCAAATAGTCCGTGCGTTATAGCATGGTGCGGGTGACAGTTTCTGTAACGTTTCGTGTCACTCTTGAAAGTTGCTGCGATGTAAAAATTATGACTTATTATTGTAGCTGTATCACATTCGTATTATGCAAAATCGTTTATAACTGTAGTAGATTAAATTAAAGCCAACCAGAATATTCTAGGCTTCAAATAAAATCGAATGAAATGAAAAATAAAGTAAAGTGTTATGCGTATAACGTAACGTCATAGATGTATTTAGTGATGGGATTTACTGCTACGATGGACAGGTTGTCGATGTTATTTTGGAATAAAAAATGAATATCGTGCGTAGTTCAATTTTTATTTAAAAAAAATGTTTAATTATATTCATGAAATAACGCAACATTGTAGGATTGGTTATAAAGTTCCTAAGGAAAACACTCAACAAACTAAAACCAAAAACAACTTAACAAAAATTTATTAGAACAAAATATGTGTCGCATACAAGGCGCTAGCACTCGTACTGTCTGCTACGAGTAAACAAAATAAAAAAGAAGAGTAAAAAAGAATCATAAACCTCGTTCTGATTGTTATATAATATACGAAAATCGACAACAATAAAAAAAGATTTTTCTAATGCCCATCACTAATCATGTGGCACTGACAGACGTCAACGTCAAACAGGCAAGTGTCACCCGCACCATGCTATAACGCACCGACTATAGAGTAATTTGTGTTAACAGTACTAGACATCATCATCATTCCCCTGCCCTTATCCCAATTATTATTATTTGGGGTCGGCGCAACACGTCTTCTAGACGTGTTAACAGTACTAGACAACTGACAAAAATACTTATATATTTATAAATACATACACATAATAGATAAATTACACCCAGACACAGAACAAATGATCGTGTTCATCACACAAACATTTTTCTTGGATAAGAATCAAACCTACGACCTCCGGTATAGCAGTCAGGGCCATTAACCTCTAGACCAACAAACCCGTCAATAGGATCCTTACTGATTACATATCCGGGTTTGACATCCTCATAAGTCCGTTTTGATCAAGCTTTGGAAATAGGGGCAAGGTCGAGGTTAAAACTGACGTGCGGTAAACTCCCAATGTCCTTATGGTGAATCAATGTTTCTCTCTTTACCTCATACACTGGAAAATGTAAGGTTAAACTAGATAAGTGGACGTGTTTTTGTATTGTTCTGGTAAGACTGGAACCTGACCTTCATAAGTGTAGTTTTAAGAAAAGATGCTGTTTCGTAGACGGATCAAAGCTAATTCGTAATCCTGTGAAGAGTTGGAAGGCTGCGGTCAGACTATCGGCGTTATGTAGGAAAGGTAATTGGGTTTATATTATTGAGATTTAAAAATCTGAGTACGTATTTTATGCTTTTGTTTATTGATTTATTAATCAATAATAAAATACGAAGATATAACGCATCACAGATGGGGAAATACTTTTTTTTTTTTTTTCTTTATTTTAAGGGCTTTATCGCTTGGCGATAACGTCGCCCTGTAACATCAACTTAAAAACTTACTTACTACAACCACAAGGTAGGTACATACTTACAACTTACTTAACTATTTAAAAATAAAAAAAGCAAGTTTATACAAGTTTCTGGCCTCTACCGATAAAGGAGAAGCCAGGATGGCATTACACTTTCCAACGTCGAAATGATATCTGGATCCGAATAGATTTAATCTTAAAGCTTCATTCCGGACACACTCCATCAAAACATGTTGTACATCTTCGACTACTCCACATTCGTCACAGTTTGGTGATGTAACCTTTTTCATTAGAAAACTAAACTTTTTCGATGGAATATGACCGGCACGAAGCCTCAACGCCATAACTAAATCTCTTCGGCTTATTGTATTTTGATCGATCCAATTGTACAGAGGGAGTTGTGGCTGGATAGTCTTGTACCATATTCCCTTTTCTGTTGATCGCTGGTTAAAATATTCACTCCAAACATCTGAACAATTTTGTTTAATTATTTTGAAATAATCAGTAAAAAGAGGAGAAACATTTACGGGCGTTCCATCAGAAACGGCCTGGTTAGCTAGTAGGTCCACTCTTTCGTTGTTCTCAATCTGAACGTGAGATGGGATCCACTGTAGGACTACTGTATTTGAGTTCTGTTCAGACCTGAAAATAGACTCCAAAATCGTGTAGGCTATCGGTACTCCTCGCACGGACGAGGTGCACCGAGCCAAGTGTTGCAGTGAGCTCTTTGAGTCTGTTAAGATGACAAACTTATCGTGATTAATTGAGTTAGTATAAGAAAGAGCCTCTGCTATAGCAATTAACTCGGTATGCATAATGGAGATATCAGAGTCTATAGCAAGTTTGACCGAAATATTCAATTGCGGGTCCCAAACAGCAGCCCCACTACCAGCTTTAGTTTTAGAACCGTCTGTGTAAATCTTATAAAAATCAGCATATTCTTCATCTATAAATTTCGTGCAAATTTGTCCCAACTGGTTACAATTATAATCCCGTTTAGGTTTAGATATAGATGGAATAATGTGTTTGATAGCTTTGTGGGGGAAATACTTAAATCAGAAATATGGAAGTGGGGGTATGTAACGTTACTTACTTGTCAATAAAAGTACAGTGAGACGTCACTCGAGGGATAAAAAAAAAATACGTATGTCTAATATTTTTTGGTAATCTATCTGACCGACTTATTAGTTTTATTAAGTCAAAAACTTAATGATCGTAAATAATTTTAGACGCATTTTGTGAAGCCCTATGCCCAGAAGTAAACTCGATAATTTGAAAGAACTATTCAAATTTCTACTTTTGGTATTTGAACAGCAATCACTCAGTTGTAGACACTTATACAAAAATCTGAAGCAAGTTTCTGAGTGGTCAGTCACCACTATGTGATAATACAGCTACAAGTACTTTGTATGTGGAATTTTATGTTGCAAAATGAGTGTCTGGGCTTGTTTTAAATCCGGATGTCCGCTGACCAATGAGGTTGGAAGTAGATGATTGTCCTACGTTGGCGTCTTGTGCATATACTTAGTATGGATGGAGACTGTGTGAAGGATTATGGGCAAAATAAGCAAATATCAAAACATGCTTGTTTTGAAGTTTATTTAAGTCTATGTGGTAAGAGATACCTAATGATGAGAAAAAGTAGACTGTCCGGAGTATCCGGAACACTACTGAACAGTCGACTTTTTCTTACCGTTTATAATGTTTTTTTTCTTTTCATATTTACGTATGATTTAATTAATTTTGTCTAAACTTTAATTTTAATTAGTCTTTTATGTGCTCTTCTTTTTGCGAAAATCAACAAAAATACCAATCTGATTCGTTTTTTTTTCCTATTCCTCTAGACAATAAACAGGTAAAAGAATTTCAAAATAATCTCAAGTGCATTAAAGTCATACTACACACACGCATTGTGACTATTAAGAACCAGCATTTCTGCAGAAATGCGTATTAATTTCTTTGAAACACAATGATACATTTCTGTTACCTTTGAAAATGAATTTAAATCCACGACGAATTTGTTCTTACGATATGACCGAAAAAAAATAGTTTCAAGTCTTCGTCATTTGACACGCGATAGCCGTGAATAACAACAATATAATATTCAACAAAAACTCTTCTGAGAAAACTTATACTATGAGCATTCAATGTATTCTTAAACCCACATTTATCACTTAAATCAAAACACATTGCTGGCTGAATTAGATCAACAGAATTCGTCATCAAAGTGTAACACGCAATGTATCTTACGCAACTGAAAATTGTTGTTACAATTCTTATCAGTACGTTTTATGTAAATGGCAAAAACTTGACATTGACTTCAAGAAACGGTTAGTTATTGATAATGATAACATAAGTCGCATAGCGTAAATTGTTTTTGTATGACAAAAAAATGGCTGAAAGTAGACACTTTTGTAATTAGTCATACAATTTCAATATTTGTTTAAAACTGTTAAGAGAGATGTTGTAGTTAGCATTTTACAATAGTTGAGCATCAATATTAGTGCAGTATGAGAAAAAATGAATTTTAGTATTCGGCAATTAATTACATAATGATTCTGTAAGATAAATCTATCAATTAAAAGTAAAAGAACATGATATCTTTGCACTTCCACGACATATGAAATGAAATGTTACGTATTAAAATAATTTAAAAGTCAGCTTATATTTCAGATTTTTTGCCCTATCTATGTCCTTAATAGCTTCATCAAGTAGCTACTCTCTTCACTTCAAATTTACCCAGAACGAGCTCAAGATATAGTGTTTTTTTTTAAGTCCAGGTTAAATTTAAAATCCTATACATTATCCGGCATATTATTATATCATGGTCACCGTACACCACTTGTTACGGGTGTTATTAGGTAAATGGGTAGCCACTCGAACGCACACGATAACCCTTAACTACTACCAAACTGTATACAAACAGAACGAGGCAAAAATATATATGTTTTATACAAAAACAATCTTTTTTTTGAGAATTTTTAAAGGAAGTTTTTTCAAATAAAAAAGTTGTATTTTACAAACACCCTGTAAAGGTTTAAAAGTTGGTATGTAAGAAATGAGTCGTTAGAATTCGTTTTTTTTTTTTCTAATAACAATCACATGGTTTTTTCTTGACGGCTGAATGTATAATTTTAATATGAGATGAATATAAATACATTGTAGAACAAAAATAGTTCACAATAGTCTAAGACTGACGAAGATAAACGCATAAAGTAATTACAATTAAAGTCTGAGAGTTTAAACCCTTTTTAAAATTAAAAATAAACACTATCGAGTATCGACTCCAAATAAATTACAAACAAAATTCAGAAAACTTTCCATACCAACTGTACTTTGAACCAAAACATCTATCCAATACGTACAATAAAATTGTCAAATGACAAATACTCAAATATAACCAACGATAACAGCGACTCAATCGCTTTATTTGGACTTTTGACAACTACCCCCTATTTTGTAATCCATTTAGATTGATACTTTGTTTTTAACAAACGTTGATGTCTCTATTCAGGGTAATTTTGGGTTTCCAGTCAATATTTTGTCATGCAATACTGTTGTTTGAAAGTACCTACCATGTAGAGCAATTGGCCTTTATTAGAGTACGCATAACTGGTAACAACAAAATGACTGGTATTAAAGTACGCTGGACTGACCATTTATTTTTTTTAACGGCATTATGAAACGATTTGAAAAGTCCGCGTGGGTGTCTAGTAATATAATTAGACTAATAAAGGTAGTTTTTTTATTATGATAGTTTCAAGGACAACCACTACTGCGTCAATATGGTGAATTTGAATCAAGAATTGGAAGAGTTTGAAGTATTGAAGAGTTCATCAATCAATAGCGTAGTATAATAAGAGTCTACTCATCTAAATAAAATCTACGTGTTTAAGCTTAAATAATGAATATATCTGTAGCTAATTAAATAATACTTTTTACACATCACCTGATATAGAAATAATAATATGAACTAAATTATAAGCAATTTTAGTACAAAGTACTTTCAAAACTACGAAATTTGTAAGAAATAATATATTTACATTAAATTAATTAAGGAATTCAACAGAAACAGTTGAAAATCTTATACAAATAAATGCCAAAAGATCAGGTTCCACCGAGATTTGAACTCGGATCGCTGGATTCAGAGTCCAGAGTGCTAACCGTTACACCATGGAACCGATGAATGTGAAGCCGAAATTAGCTATCTGTTGATTTAGCTCTACATTCTTAACATAGTTTTTTTATTTAATGCAAATTCTGTTTCATTTGCTTAGCTAATATGAACCTAATTAACTTAATATTATGGTTCATTTTACATATTATTTAAAAAAAAAAATAGTAAAACTATCTTAATTCTTTGACAGCCTGTCATTTTTTTAGGGTGTAATAAAGAGTACCTACCATTAACATTTTTTTTTCCTATTTATAACTTTTCCAATTTTTATTATTATAAAGCATAATAAATACGTATTGTTTTATATGTTGACGTAAATAAAGTTTTACCGGGGATTACCAATAGGTAGCAGATAACATTAATAAATAAATAAGGATAGTAATACAGATAAGTGAATAATATTAATAAACAAGGAAAGTATTATAGATAAATGTGATTAATTTAATCGAAATTATAATAAGACTAGTTTTTATCTATCCCACAGTAGGGCAGAGGCCAATAGTGGGGATAAACGTTATTTATCTTATATTTCATTGATTACTCATCACTGCATGCTTGCGTAATATGGAATATGCTGAATAGAACGTAAGACAGTCTTTGTGAAAGAAAAACACTATGCTTTGTGTTACTCGCGTTGTCTCGGTATCACAACTATTGGTAGGCCTACCAATAGTTGATTCCCCCTTATTTTTCGTGGTAGATTATCAAATGGCCCCGCCCGCTGTAGGTGCAGCGGGAAGGAGTGTCAACTTTTACAGACTAAACCGACTATGGTCCTCCTGAAGGCCTTTGAGTGTGTTAGTCAGTAAGAGGCTGACACTACCCACTTCCTCCCCGAGGCGGTGAGTGTCCAAGAGGATTCCCCCGCCTTAACAAAAAAAGAGGCCTCTGTGGCCTTAATTCGGTTAAAAAACTATAAGTATACTAATAATAAACAATTTTGTATAAAGTTTTACAATCAATTTTGAAACCGTCCAACTTTTCCTGATATAGACCACATTTTGATAAAAAAAAAACCCTAAAAAATTTAACATTCGGTTTATTGCCACAGAATTTTTACGAGAGTTTGGTTTACATCTCTTTAATCCGGATTTGTCTTATGACGTCATCACTTGCAAAATTTGTTATTATACACAAAAAATGCGTAATATATTGGTTTATTGTATCCTGGTAGTTTGACACACTTGTGGTTTAAAATAAACATTGTCAAGAGTAATTGATGTTTTTCGTACTTGAAGTCAAAACATAATATTACTATGTTTATTATTTCATACGCACAAAAGCGTGCGAAGCGGATCCTATATTATTTTGAAACTTTATGTATCTTTTTTAACCGACTGTACCAACCAAGACCCAAGACCTGTGGCATAGTAGTCAGGGCCACTAACTACAAGACCAACAGGCCTATTTCATAACTAATAATACTAATACATAATGGGTTTATCCATATTTATACAAGTTTTTGAACACGTGGCACTATAACATGCATTTAATATTATATACTCGATATTTCATTGTAAAGTTATTTGCTCAGCTTTTTTAATATCATCAACAAATTAGTATTAATTGTGACGTCACAATTCCGTCAATTGTTTTCGATAGGTAATTGTTTGTTTATTAAATTCTTTTGTGGTGTTTTGTCTAAATTAAGTAGGTATAATGAACGCTAGAAGTAATAGCGTGTTACCTAAAGGCATAGAATACATTCTAGGTATATTAAATGTAACTCTTTTAATTCACGAGCTAACTTCAAGGGAAGATAACCCGATCCTTTTAAATCCTACACGGGGACACAGGACCAATAAGTTATATTATTATTAATATAAGCCCATATTGTCTTACTGCTGCTCAAAAACCTCCCTCTAATCTTTTCATTTCTCTCTTTCGAGGGTAAGTTTAGACAACAAATTCTATAAATTGCAATAATATCTATTTTTGGTTCAAGAAGTCAATTGTTTTCTTGGACACACCGAACTTAAGTACTACACCAGTCCCACTACTAGGTTAAACCTCATCCCATTCCTTTTCTTGCGCCACATCGAACTTTTTTTGCTATACGTCAAATGGTTGGTATAATAATGAGATTAAATAATAATGCCTGGCCCCTAGCAATAGGGAACGGAGAAGCAATCCGGTGGTTTTCGTCGGTAGGAGTCCGGCACTCCCCTCCGTCTTATACAAATAAGGATGATATGGTAATAGGTAATTATTTATCGATAATAAAATCAATTCAAAACATTTGATAATTCCATGGATTTCCCTAAAAGAAATACCCAATTACTCATCTAAAGATATTACACGTGTAGAGTTTATTTTACATTCGATTTTAAACGTTACCGCCTTGTAATAAGATACTATTAATCAATTTACTGTTAAACCTTGTCTGTGCTTGTACTTTCTTTCATTAAAAGCAATTTACAAGTCGTGATTCACTAATTTATTAAATTACTATCTTAACAATTACAATTTCTTTGCTATTGGATAGTGAATTTACGGTAAATGTAATAAGGTTGGTTATTGTAAATTGTGTTTATATTGTTCACTAGCTTCTGCCCGCGGCTTCGCCCGCGTGGTAAAGGGACAAAAAAACCAAGGTCTTTTCTTAATATTTTTTTTCCGTAAGAACCTTCTCCTAATAATAACAAATACAAAAAAAAAAGAATTAGTGAAATCGGTCCAGCCATTCACGCGTGATGCCGTGACCAAGGAAAACGGGTTTCATTTTTATATATATTATATAGATAATAATACGGCGTTCGTTCACGTGAATAGTGGTCCTTAATTTCGTCAACGAATTTCCATCCCACTTGGTTCCATGGTGTAATGGTTAGCACTCTGGACTTTGAATCCAGCGATCCGAGTTCAAATCTCGGTGGAACCTTGCACATGCTCACAGAGTGCTTTTTGTTATTTTTTTTGTAAAATCCGACGCTTAAAATTTTGAATTTTCATTGGATATATATATAAAAATACACACAATTGGCATTCTATTTTATTTTTACGATTTTCAAATGCTATATTTTAACTTATGTTTGCACGATTGCAATAATACTTATAATATAATAGTAATTAGAGTATTATAAAAAAAGTAAAAACTGATTACTCAAGGTTGCATTTCAATCTGGAGTTTATTAATTGTCTTCACGCTCAATCGCCAATAGATGGCAGCATAAGCATTTTTCAAGCAGTGGATGAAATTGTAGTTTCAAATTTTTTATTTGAGTTATAATATAAATTGTTTTTCTATTTACCGTAAAACAATATGCTATACAGCTAGAAGAATGATTAATTTGAATTTGTCATTTTGGGATACGATAAAAATACTTTAAAATTCAAAGATTTTGAAAATTGTAGACTGTTCTGTCGATAGAAAATGTTAGACGGATTTAAAGTAAGTACCTATATTGTATGCTCATATTAACATAGTCCCTAGGGACTAAGGTATTTTAGGTAATTCGTATTTAACTACACTAACCGAATCCAATAAAAAACAAAAAAAATGTCATTGATATGACGCCATGCCGTAGTTCTTTGCCAAAAAAAAAAACGCCTGCCAAACAGACCACCATAACACGAGACTCGAACTAAATACCCATAATTCGTTTTGATACGTCCCCAGATTATTGGGGCGTCGCTCACACCCAACTAACCCAGTATACGTCTCGAGGGCCTCGTGTTACTTTAATGAAAAAGCATGAAATGACATAATTGACGGTGTGACGGTGTGACGCGGGGATTGCCAGGTTCAAAAAAAAGTTTTTTTTTTGCGTCTGGGTGATTTTAGGTAGGTATGTGATGTGATGGAAATGATAATAATTTGCTACTCAATATGTATTTTTTTTTGTTTCGGAAAAAAAAAATATTGTGGTATGTCTCTTATGGACGACGATTGATGTACCTAAGTTACTTTTATAAGAAGACACGTTAATAAGTCTTGATAGTTTCTGACTGTTTCTAGAGTTCAGACTTTCAGAGGTAGTTATTGCAATTAACTGCAGATTAAATACATGTTAACAAATAAAAAAACATATTTTGGGCTATCATAAATTATGTCTAGCCTGCGTACTTACAAAAATCCTGAATAAAAAAGATTTTTCAAAGTTTTATAGGTAATACCTACCTATTCATGTATAATTTAAACTACATCAAACACGTGTATACCCATTAACGTAAAAAACGACTTCGTGCAACATCCAGTACAAGTAAATTGATTACATTTTTTCCGTCCCTTTACTAACTGAATTACTTAACCTGGCAACACCGTGACAAGGCGTGACAGTGTCGAGCAGGTTGTCTCGCGGGACACACAATTTATTAATCAGAAATAATAATTCACTAGTAATGTGGGCTGCGCGTGAGTGGCGCGCGATAAACATCGCTTGTAATCGGAAGGGTTAACTTTAGGGTTGGCAAAAATAAAAACTGTTCCTTGTAACACGATGCTTTATTTATTGTGCAAAATCTTCTTTGGGGTATTTAATCACGGTTTATAATGATTGTTGTATTTGCTGTCATGATTTTTTTATTTCAAGTTTAGTAATACTTAGATGGAGAGGTAGAGGAAGGCCAAACAAAAGATGGATGGACTGTCTAAGGAATTATATGAATTAAAAAGGAGTAAATGATACTGTGGTATCTGATATAGAGAATGGAAGAAAATGATTTGATGTAATGTTTGGAATATAAGTTAACACATACGTAAGGACATTTAATACCTAATGCAGAGTGAAATCATCTCTTCCGACTTTCCACTTTTCAGATTAAAATTTTATTGATGTGTATGAAAATGACAACTTTTTTAAATACTTAGAGGGCTTCGGTCGACCAACCTTGTACCAGAGCTAGATATTGCTTTGATTAAATGCTGAATGCTGAAAACAGGTAAAGTAGTGACAAAGAACCTATATTGTATTTGCTAGTCGAATTATTTTGAAAGCTGACTCTTTTAACAAGGTAACTTAAATTAGTGTCAACCCTAATTTACAGGTAGATTGCACATACAAAGTTTAACTCAAGTTAAAATAAAAATCTTATGTCAATTAAATATTTCTTAAAAAAAATGGGTTTATTGGCAAAAATAATTTACTTGTGGAGTTGTAGCGTCAATAGCATTCAAAGTTCACTAAATGACGTCTCAGAGTTTATTGTCCGGCTATGGTCACGTTGGGGCCCTATTGAGGGAGCCCCTAAGAGCGCAAAGCAGCGGTTATGAATACTATCTATACAAGTTTCTTATAGAAGAATTTGAAAGACATATTGTTATTTGGGAAAATACCATTGACGTAATAAGACCAGTTTGTCTAGTGCTTATTATTTTCGGTAAAAAAAATGAAACTCTGTATCTCGTCACCAGGCAGGTTTAACTGTCTTCTTTTCTGTTGTAAATCAACCATGATAATACGGGATAATCTCTTTCACGATTTTTCTTGTCTTAAGATTCGCATGACATAATAATATTATAGTGCACAAACACAGGTGTACTCTCAGGTCCGGTACTCTCATAGCCCGACGCGTCGGGACGGCAAACTGATACGACCGGAGAGAGATCAGGCGCAGAACCCAAATCTTTACGTGCCTTCAATAAAAAGGTATCAACAAAACTAACTCCAGTTTAGTTAAACTAAGCTTAAACTGCCTAACCACACACCGTGCCATCGACCACACATAGATTTTTAATCCACATGCTCACAATCCCAAGGCGATGGCGGGAAAGAGTTATTTTTTTTAATTAAAGTAATCAGTTAATTCGTTAGGGCGCGCCCAGACTTCATATGAATGCTTAAACAAATGGTAATTAGCAAAGGTTTACCGTATCGTCCGTATCAAGGCTTTTACCGTCAATAGTAAATTGGGGGATCCACCCATTTCTGATTTTTGGTATAATGGGGATAGGGGTTTGAAAGGAAAGGAAGGGGATATAAATCGTTTTGTTATTTAGACGACCAATTCTGCATTTTTTTACGTATCATAATAACCTTTATTTGTGATAATAATTATTTGTGAGCCGCATTTAGACACGGCGACGGGGTCTCGAGTCTATCTCGCGAACCAGTTCGACTTGTGACAACGCCGCCGCGTCAGTTCATGATTAAGGACTCCGGTTGAGTCCGAAACTAGTCGAGCATTCCCGATAATTACGCGTGAGTAAACCGTACTATTTAACAATCAAAATGATTGTTAATTTGTTAAATAGTTGGACTTTAATTTACTTTGGAATAGCTGGACTTTAAAAGAGGCGATGACCCCTGAGTTTGTTTCGACGTTTCTTCTCAGGGTAGCCAGTTAGGAAATGTCGATTCCAGCGAGCTCATATTTAAGATGACATGTAAAAGTAATAAAATTTATCCTATTTGCAGAATAAATGATTTGAATTTGAAAAAGTTCGGTTTACTGAACGGTTTTTAAACAATTTTTGGTTTAAAATATGGGAATAAGTTATTGAAATAGTAATTGCTAGTTCCCTTTCCCTTTATTCACCAATTTCTTGATATCTCAGCATCACCCTATGGTTGATTGGTAGATAATGCCTTAGGCATTAAGTCCGCCATTGTACATTGTTTGTAAGAAGAATAAATAAGTAAGTAAATGATCTACAATGGAAGTTATAAAACGGTATCTGTGCTTTTTTAGTACCGTCAAAAGACAATAAAAACACTATCTTAATTATTTTATTAATCAAAACTTTCTGTCATTATTTACATCCTGAAATGTTATCTTTATGATAAATGTTTATCAAACGTTGCTACTCTTCATACCAATAACTGGCCACTCAATTATTATTTCAAACTATAAGAAATGTATCAAACAGCACCAAAATACACTTGCAAAAACTGTACTAAAAATCAAATAAAATTTTAAGTTAAATTCTAAAATACCAAAAGATCAGGTTCCACCGAGATTTGAACTCGGATCGCTGGATTCAGAGTCCAGAGTGCTAACCGTTACACCATGGAACCGATGAGAAGAGTCTCGAATTTTGGCAGCACATTCCGAACACTTTCACTAAATGCTAATTTTATTTGGACAGTGACCTCGATAACGGGTTAAAAGAATGTGTGTTAGATATTTTTGTATTCTAACACACATTCTCATATATTACTAGTGTTTTAAATGTACGAAACTTGTTATTTTTAAAGATTTCTGGAATATAATGACCTCTTTTCGCTTTTTATTAAATGGAAAATCTTATTTTTGAGTTATAACTGTTTTTCTAAAGTAAAAATGATGTTTTAATGTTATACCTGCAGTTTACGTAGATTATCTACAAGAGTAAGAAAATAATGAAAACTCTATAGGTCAAAAATCCAGTCAGTTTTCAGTCTTTAAGGGCCCCTTATTCCGAAAGTTTAGGCATTTAACGCACCGAAACGGCTTGCGCCCGCGTTGCCCAGGAGCCGTCGCGATTTGAACTCCGGTGACCTATGGCGGCGGGCGGGCACGCCACAGTATAAATAAATAAATCAGTAGTTCATATATATATTGTGCTAGTAATAAGTAGTAGTTTGCAACAAAAGCATAATAATATACTTAGCTTGATGTGCTATCCACTAAACTATTGATTGTCAACACTAATATGTTATGAATGTGTGACTAAGGAAAGCGATGATCATTCTATAGAATTTAAAGAATGGTTGTAGAAGATTTGGTGAGTACTATACAGCGTGGCGCTACCACCCCGACATTAATTTAACACGGTTAGGACTAGTAACCATGAATCATTTTAATCATGATACGTTTTGATATTACGTAAACTGAAAGACTTTTTTTTCAAACAAACTAAATAATAAACATCCATCTCAAATTGTGATCACTCTGTGCGAAAGTTCATTCATCAAATAACTTACCTACGACTAGCGGGCTTACGTTTACTCGGTGCGGCAACGTCGCACGCCGCACGCGTAGGTACAACAGCTGTGCGCGCCAGCTGGCAACAACGCGTCGCGACTTGCAGGCATAAAATGTCTCATGTACGGTCCGATTTTGGCGGCACCTACGCGGCAAGCTGTTGTACCTAGGCGTGCGGCGTGCGACGCCCGCGTCGCGAAATTAAAAAAAAGTGTTTGGTATTAATAAAATATAATAAAGAACTCAATGATCGCATAATGTATGTCAATGTAGTACTATTATTTTTAAATATATTTTTTTTTAATAAGAAATAATAATAAACTTTAAAACTACCACGACAAAATACCACGTGCACTCACTGACACCTTGTGCGTTAAACATCATATAATTCGAAGTTAAACATAATATAATACGAAGAAACATTTAAAAAAGTTGAAATTATAAATTACCAATAAAAATACAAACAATTAAATTGCACAGAAGTGTACTAGTGTCGAGAAGTGTGTGCTGCAACAACGAGCCAATCAGGACTCGCCTCTGTGACGCGTCGCTCTGCGTCATGCCAAGGGCCAATCACAGGCGATAAACCGTTCCCTGCGCCCGCATGCACCGGTGCATTGACCCGATGAGACCCAAAAAACGACTTCTGCGCATGTCAAGGCCAGCGCTCAAGATCCGTGCCGATAATTATAAGCTATCGATTTCATACATTTTTTTCATTTAATAAAAATAAATACATTTAGTTTCGACATACCCCGCGCCGAGTGTCGAAACTAAATGTATGAAACCGATAGCTAACCCAGGCGTGGCACACGCGGCACGGCGCGCGGGGCGCGCGGGGGCGCGCTGCTTTAGTGTCGACGGTCTGTGCGACGCGCCGCCGCGGCCGGCTTATTTCTACCTACTAAACACATCGCGACCATAAACCGTGATATTGTACCTACCTGAGAGTGGTATCGGTGAGTTGTGATCGATAGCCATGTTCAATTTCTTTCAAATCTTATACGTAATAAAATAATGTAATAATAAAATCAAAACACAATAGTAGTAAGTACATCTCCTTGAATTTGACCAGGATGGAAATCTGCACCTTATAAAGGTGAATATTCCCATTAAAGATTTTAAATTCTATACACACTGACTTCTCGTTGCTCTGTGTATAGAAGTAATCATATTGTGACGTATTTATAGAATAAGTACTTACGCAATACACTTTCGGATTATCTTCACTTCAGACACCCTTCTTTTCTTAATTTTGTTTTTTTTATTTACCATTTCAATCACTTACGTAAATTTGTGGTCGCGAGCAAAAGTTGCATAGGTCCTACCTCGATGGCGTCCGGCCGGACACTGGCACCGAGCGCGCGGTGCGCGCGAGCACTTTTCACGTATTTATTTTATTAAAAAAAAAATAAGCGCCATATTAAAATTGTATCCAATAATATCCCTGGCAAATCCGATTAGTAAATGAAATGTTAAATTTATATAAAATTACGTTCAGTCCAAGTCTTATAAAACTAAAAATACTTTTAAAATCGACCTTACTTCTGAATTTTTTTTTATCGAGCAAAATGTTAAATTATTCGTTTCTATCCAAAAAAGTCACTAGATAAAGCATGTATCTGTACTATATATTTTTTTAAGAATTTAAATATGGTGATTTCTCTGAAAAAAACTCGATCTAGAAACGTAAATTTCGAATAAGGGGCCCTTAAGATCGCCTATGAAATATCCTACTACTAAGAATTCACATGAAATTCAAATGTAGTTTAAATAAATCTGTGCGAACGCCACATAAAACTCTAAGCTTTACGTGATAAGTTAGTATAAAACTAAAATTAAAAGGACTTGAATATAAAATTCACTTTTTTTTTTGTTTAAGGTAGGGAACCGATAAAAATAGGAATTGCTCATTAAAATACTTTAAACATTTTGAAATGATTACTCATCTACTATTATTTATTATCTTTGTAAATACTTGATACAGAAAAAAAACATTTACCGTAATTATTATCTTGAGGAATTTATATTAACAATGATTAATTATCTCATAAATTACTAGATATTATTATTATCATAACAATAAATGTTTGTATTTAATCAATTAAAAGATAAGATTGTATTTGTTTTGACCAGAAAGATTTATAATTTTAATAAGGAAATGCGTCCTAACATTTTTAGTACCTCACGGTTGTCAATAGATGGCGCTGTGCGCATTTTCGAATGGAAACGTTTAAGGCACAATAGAATGATGATAATTTTTTTAATTTACTCGGTATTTAATAATATCCAATAAAGGACTCATTGCTTCCATATTAAAGGCAAAAAAAAAAACTCGAGTGCCAACTATAAAAAGTTTTAATTAAATAAAACCACTGATAACAAAAATATTTTCTGAACGTTTTTGACAACCATATGTCGGGTGTTTGTCATATGAGCGTAGTAATATCCGCCGAGGGTTCTGCTACTATAGAACTATTTAGTTATTTCTCCGTGAGATTCTCCGTAATATAGGTATTCTGTTCACTGTTTCTTGATTTGAATGTTTCTATTTTAAAGTGCCCTTACAGACCTTAATAGACTCTTATAATATTGAAAAATTAAAAATTCACATCACCTACCCTTAGAACTACCCAATACAAATCATAGAAATACAAAAAAAACTAATAAATTCCAAAAATATGCCATATAACCCTAAAACACCAAAAAAAAAAACTAACGTCAAATAAAGTTACACGAAAGTGGGAACAGTCGAACATTTATCCCTCATTGTAACTCTATAACATATTTATTGGCGGGTAACATTCGAAAATGGAACGACTCCTTCGAGTGAGCCGGTTGTAACGTCGCCCGCCATTTTACATTTTTATATTTGTCAATAGTTAATGTGATGCGATCGAGACGTGGATGGACAGGATAATATGATATGAAAATATTTGGGAGTGTGGTCGGTTGAGAATTATTTTTTTATTTGTAAAGGGGTCTTTTGCAGTATGATAAATACTGGTCAGATTGTAAGTTATTTTTTAATTATATGATAAAGACAGTACCTATATGCTGTTAGATATTAAAGTTTCAAATATACCTAAAAGAATCGTATTCATTCAATTAGCTTTGTCATTACATTGCCATTATAACTTCAATTTAGATCTGGTGTAGATACAATTAATACAGCAGCACTAAACTGCTAACGAATCCAAAACAAAATAAGAATAAATAAAAAAAACTTAAGATAAAGTTATCTTAAGAATTATCTCTTGCTTCTAACCTTGTGTATTTCAAATGCGACGTCCACGGGCTCGCATATCGGAGTCGCTTAGCGACCGCTATAAAATATTGTGTTTTTTTACCAATATTCCTACCGGGACTACATGTACAAACTGTGTAGGCCAGGAGCTTGCCGAAATAAGATTTAAATACGTTATTTTGTTTTTAAGCTAATGGTAGACTAAGAAAAGCCTGAAAAAGTATAGTAATAGTCTCTTCAAACTGTATATTAAGTAGCTTATTTAAAGATACTTTTTTTTTAAACAGTCATTTCTAATAACCACAAATTAGAAATGTTATTGAAGGTATAAAAGATTTTTTTAATCAAATATTCCTGTGGCCCAATTTTTGCTCAGTAACTATAAAGTTAATCCAAAATAATTATGACATTTTTCCCCATCCACATAAACTCCATATTGTGCCTGTAATTCCAAAAAAATCCAACCAACTCATAAAAAAAATATTTGTCGACCCAGTCTCCTGGCCTACACTAAGTAAGGTGGCAATATAAAATATGAAAACGTCGGCCATCGGAGCCGTGCACAGCGCTCATATATTGATTGACGTATCTGAATATTTGATACTAACCCGTTTTACTACTGGACGGCTTTCTGCTTAAGACTGTATTAGTAATAATACATAGAAAGTTTGGAAATGTACAGTCGAGTTCCTTGTATTGGCTTTAGAAAAGGCTTTGACAAAGTAAAACAAACAAAACAACAAACATAATATGTCACAAGCAATTTATTCCTTGCTTTAACATTGCATTAGATTTGAGATTTAAGCAGTAATACCTCTAGTGGTATGGCCACTGGACTGTATAGTCAAAGATCGTAGAATCAAATTCCGGCCCTCACAATGTCTTTTTATTCATGTCATGCGTTACAAAGTAATTATCACTAGTTAAAAACGTGGGTTGGTCACGTAGCGCGAATGCAGCCTGACCGATGGGCAAAGATCGTCACCCACTGGACGCCGGAGGAAGGACATCGTCGTCGAGGTCGTCCGCGACGAATGTGGGGTGATGATCTTGTCAGATATCGCACTCGCACGTGGCCAGAAATCGCAAAAGACAGGGAGGTTTGGAAGGAGAAAGGGGAGCCCTTTGCCCAACAGTGGGATCTAATTTAGGCTACTTAAAAAAAAAAAATGATGAAGGAAAACATCGTGAGGAAACCTGCGCACCTAATATTTTTTCTAGGGTGTATTAGTCGTATTAGACCACGTCAGAAGTCTATGGGCCCGGTTTCAACTCTAACACCAAGTTGAAGGTATTTCAAACCAGCGATAGGATGACTTAAAGACTCATAATATATTAAGGTTCAATTATTAAATATTAGAACCTACGCACGCCTTATATTATACAAGTTACTGAGAAAAAACGGTCACATATAATTGAATCAAATATTGACCACAATTGTACGATGTTTATAGCAGTCATCTTTTACACGTTCATATATTTTTTACACCTAAAAGGGGCAATAGATGAACTCGACTGTACAAATAAAAGTGCGTTTGGTTATTCCAAAGTAGAACTATCCCTAAAGGTCTGTACGTTTTGTTTCTCCCCCGGGAGGAATAGGCGTAATGATACATGCATGTTTTATTATGAAGTTTGTTTATTTGTTTTTTAAACTGTTTTCCTAAGTGTCGTTAGTTTTTGGGAGAGTTGGAAGGAAGTACTTATGTGTATTGATGTATTTATTATGTGTATTGATGTAGTATTGATGTATTACTTATGTGTATTGATGTATTATGATATATTTAGTGTGCTGTTTTATTCCTGGGCTAGTAAAGATGGTTCGCTTAAGACACCTATGAGTAAAATCATATAAAATGTAATGACGTATCGGAAATCAATTTATTGACAGCCAAATTGAAGTAGTTATCGTTAAGAAATTTTATATTTTTGTTACGGTAATTCGATACGTCATATATGATGAATTATATCATTATAAGACTGCATACAGAACAGAAAGATTAACTAAAAAATATTGCTGTTCTTTTCATTTGAAATATAAGTGTATTTTACATTGGATACTTTTTACGGATTTTTTTAATATTACCTATTAAGAAACTAATTACCCATACTCTTTGTATTCTCGCTAAATAGTTGAATATTAATTACTCAACTCTTCTAGTTGACGCAGACTACTTGACATGACGCAGTGTCACGGTAAAACGTTAACGACAGTATTTTTAACAAATAAAATACGCTTGTTCCACTTTACATACATATAATAAGTCGTTAGCAACAATATCACCATTCAAGCAATCCGTCATAGCATACATAACTGAACAATATTTACCACAAAACAATTGAATAAACAATTGAACAAACAATTGTTGAATTTGATATCCATTACTTGTTTTGTATGCAAAATATTTGACGAATTGCTTTGTCAAATGTCAATGTATTGTTGACTTCCGATGTCGACGTCAGAGGTAAATAATTGTATAATTTCTAGGTAAGTGGCCTACGTAATGAGTAAATCACGTGAGTAAATGTTTATTTAAATATTGTTTTATTTGTTGAATGTGACATGTCTATGCCTACTTATTTCTTTTGGATGTAAGAAATTTGTTACAGTACGTCGAATTTTTATTATAATTTGTATCCTAAGTAATTAAGTTATTATCAACATTATATGTAGGTTTTTGTACATCAACCTGTTTTTAAAAGGCAAAACATAAATTTTCATCTGACAAATTTTCAATCAAGTTCTGTTAAGTTTTCCGTCAACTAAACATACTCGTTCATACATTTTTCATTTAGTTTACAGGATAAGTAGGTAAACCACACAGCTTTACAAAAACCGCTTTATGTATATTAAGAGTATTCTAATACCTAGCCACTTTAATTTGTTCCCCTGTCAACCCCAAAAAAAGCGATTCTCCACTCAGGAATCCGTAATTTTCACGTCACAAAAAAGGGGTATTTTTCAAACAAATCAGTCAGCGGCTTGACATTCTGTAACGGTTGTCACCCTGACAAGTATTTACGACGGAAAGGGAAAAAAAGTTTGCAAACTACCCACTTTTCATTTCAAACGTAATCTAAACGACGAACGACAAATGAGTTTTGGACCTGACTGCTTTTCCACCTCCTTTGTCCCTATTTTGTTCATATTTTTTTCTGTAGCTCCATTTATTTCTTTTTAAATTGTTTTCGTTTTTCAAAGAATGCAGTTGTCTTTTGTTCTTAAATTAAAAAGGTTTGTTTTATTGAGTGTATAAAGGAGGTATTGTTTATTATTGTTTTGATTGTCTATTGTAATTAAAAGAAGGTTTATTATCCGTAAAGGTAAATAATGGTTTGACACAATTAGGCAATTAATACATAAGTGATTTACAATTATTTACTTACTTGATGAATCATTTCATTTATATTATTACATCTAGTTAAAGTAGTTGCATATGCTATCAATAAATCTACCTAACATTTAACTAGACATACATTGATTTTAAACTACTTTTGGTAGAATACAGCGACGTCACTCCGTGCACTTAATTTCTTCCATCTTCTTAAAATGTGTTCAGAATCGAACCGCGACTCCACGCCCCTTGTATTCCACTCCGCACCAGTTAAGACGACCGCACAGAACGATTTGTCCGCCGTCTGAGGCGCGATATTGCGCGACAAGACTGATGATGCAATGGAGTCGCCCTTTTAATAAAATATTTACTTTGTGTAGGGATGTATCGAGTGCCGTGACTTTGTAGCTTTCAATGTATTGTTCGATATTTAAGTTATCAAATTTCTTTCAAAGGTATTATTTTTTGCAGTTATCAATAAATGTAGCAGAAAAGTGAGATATCTACTCTCATGACTGGCCTGTTGGTCTAGTGGTTAGTGGCTCTGACTGGTGGCCCTGACAGGTTGTGGGTTCGATTCACGACACTGCGGATAGGCGACATTTCAGATTCCAATATTTGGAATGCATACTTTCCTCCCGATGTTTTCCTTCACCATTTCTCAGTAGTGTCTTAGAATTAAGAAAGTAAATATAACTTTAAAAAAGTTACATTGCTACTTCCCTGCGCTGGGGATCGAACTTGCATAACCCGCATGCAAATCCCTACATAGGACCGCAAGACCACCATGACACATACCAGCTACTCTAGGTAGTATTTTATTTCAACAACTTTATTTTTACTTTTTTTCTATTTGTTTGTCCCATCCCTAACAAAACGGATTACAGTGAGACAATGATCTCGATATCAGGACTTCGCGACAGCTTCTGTACCGAATTCTAACTTTTTCCATTTCACAGAAAATACTTTGTCGATTTGATAGTTTCAAATTCACTTTTATATACTTGCGGTATGCTTACAGAACTGTATTTGTGAGTTTGGTTAGGTAAATGTGGGTTTGTGATTCGATATAATAATATTTCTATTAGGTAATGGGTATTTCTGTATATGTCCTCCTTCTTTCCATCATTTATCAAGGCAGGAGAAAGGCAAATATCTTAAAGATTAAATCATTTTATTTGATCACCATTTCATTAATTGGTAATACTAGTTAATGTTCCTTTTTTTGCAGCTACCTTGAGTTAGCTCTGAATGCTTCATCGGACTATAAATTGTCGCCGTTAAATTATAATTAACCCAGGCGTAAAGAAAACCTGTACTATAAACAAACACCTACGTAAAAAAAACTAATCTTCAAAACAAACCAATCACTCCAAATCGAATCCCAAGCAAAAAAAAACCACAACTGAATAAAGATACCCCTTTCTCCCCTCCATATACATTTCAATACCAAAGAGTAATACGTTAGTATGACGTCATCTCTTGGGAAATTCATACATCAATGGTTGTGACGTCACTCCTAGAGATGAGCTACATCGAAGGAAATCTTAATCCAATAGCAAGCGACAGGAGAATGATTTATATAGGGAAACGATATCGTGATGGGGGACGTAAGATGGCGCTGTTAGGTGAATTGGAGGTGAATGGTATAGTCGTATTGTGTGTTGGGAAGAACTTGAGTTTGAAATTCTTAACTATACCTGTATATTTCTAAATACATACGTATTATAGACAAACTAGATGTTGCCCTCGACATCGTTCGCCAAAAAAAAGTAGGGAGGAAAAATAGATGTTGGCCGATTTTCAGACCTACTGAATGCATATACTTACAAAAATTCAAGAGAATCGTTCCAGCCGTTTCGGAGGAGTACGGTAACTAACACTGTGGCACGGGAATTTTATATAAGTTCAGAATAAATGATCGTGGTCATCACACAAACATTTGTCCTGGGTGGGAATCGAACCTGTTGGTATAGTGTGGTTAGTGGCCCTGACTGCTATACTAGGTTTGATGGTTTGTATCCCACCCAGGACAAATGAACACGATCACTTGTTCAGTGTCTAGGTGCAATTTAGCTATACTATGTTTATGTATGTATTTAGAAGTATAAGTATGTTTATCAGTTGTCTAGTACTCATAATACAAGCTCTGCTTGAGAGTAGATAGCGTTGTGTGAAAGTTGTGCAACACAATAAAAGCAAGAATTTTCTTTACAAAATTCTTGTTGTCATCCAAATGATCGGTTCATATCGCACATTTTAGCGCTCTCAGTCAGTCAGCAATATACTCAGCGCTCACACACCTGGGCGCAATCACATTAGCTCTCCTACACACAGGATTTTATATATACATACTTTTATAATCAACTTTCTTCCAAAAATAATGAAATTATGGAAAATATTCAAGGATTTTTTTTTGGGTTTTATGTTTAAGAACTTTTATCGTAGATAACTTTTACGGTAGATTAAGTAAAGGCTGAGCAGAAAACTCATTGAAGAGTTTATTAATAGACAAAAAAGTATTTTATCATCTCGTACGATGCAATGTTAGCTAGATAATAAGCACTAAGGTATAAATATCTTTAGTCTAATCCGCTGAGCTTAATACTGGATTTTACGTTCTTTATGAACAATTTTTCTCAGTTTTTTCTCTATTAATCCGTCACTCAGGACTTTAATAAAACCTGGCACTAAACAAAAATCAAGACCAAAAAAACGACAAAAAATAAAAACATTTTATCCAAATTCAAAATAGGAACCGTTCCAAATCCATCCCGTGCCTGTCCACGCATTGGTCAAAAGTAATTAACGGCACAGACTATAGAGTACAATGCGAATTCGAAATTCAAATAGGGCATGGGCATGGTATAGCATTGGATTTGGGGCGTGCATACCAGTGCGACGCGACGCGCTGCTATATTATGCCCGTGATTTATAGCATCGAATTCTCGCCGGTAATTAGTGCGTGCCTTCAACGAGGCTCGGGGGCGGGTGGTACTAGGTTAAACTGGGTTTTTGTTGACTGCAGTTATGTTGGGTTTGAGATTTTTTTTTTGTTTTGTTAGCTATGTTAGAAGTAAAGTGTGGAAAAAAAAGATGGAAATGATTGTAAAATGAAAATGTTTTTTTAGTTTTTCTTCTACGATGATATTATTATGTGCTCAGTTATATCGCGCCATTGGTGTTATTCTAGTTGACTGCTTTTCGTGCTGATCTGATACTTCAAAACTCTCCATTACATGGTAAAGCATTTTGAAATATTGTATAAGAATAGTTTCTGTAGGTATCTTATTCTAGACCAAGACGAAATTGGTCCTGATAATGTTCATTGAAACACCAACAAACACACCAACCCATAAACATTAAAACGTAGCTTAGCGGCGTTCTTTAATACCTATCCCTACTTTACTCCATAATTAAATATCGTGCTGTCAATATAACTAACTGACGTTTTACTCTTCTGTCAAAATTGAACTACAATCAAAATTAAACCCGATCAACGTCAACAGTAAAACCGGGCCCACCACCGCGGATTACTGGAGATTGAGTATAATCGGACGCCAGAGCTCGCGCCATTAATAACGGTACTCCGTTAATTGAACCCGTTCCCGCCTATATTTCAAATATAGAACTCTATAAAATATAGCTTTGCTAACGATTGAGATTAATCGTGGATTACCGGGATGGTGGCGTTCGGCTAATCGTTTTTGATAGTTATTGGATATTTTGATGGATCGATTTGATTTTGAATTATTTGTAATTATTTATTAAATTTTATGGGAAATTGGGGTGGATGAGTCTATTGAAGTGTGGATTAGTTTATAATGTGAAAATCATAGCCAAAACAATATGCTATTGGTTTGGCTATGACCCTGAAACGAATTAAAAACCAACACGTGTACCAACGTTTTGGCTACTTTTTATCAGGTTACATTATTATAACTGTTTCCGTGTGGTGACCGGATATAAAGAATAGCGCCACCCCATATCCTCCACTGGGTGTCGTAAAAGGCGACTAATGGACCTTAAGACCCAGTGCACTGTGCCAGGCACCTTGGGTCACCCGAATGGTGGCGGGTAAGCAACCAACAGTCGCATTCCCAAAGAGGGTTAGTGTCAGGCAGGCGGCCGACTATAAAACCATAGTCAAAACCATTTGCAACATGTTTAGAAAAAAAACATGTTGCGCCGACCCCAAGTAAAATGGGATAAGGGCAGGAAGATGATATGATTATTATAACTGCATTGTTTTTACTTTCCTGTATTAACTTTCATGCAAAATTACAAAAGGAAGAAAAACTAAAAAAAATAGTTTTAGGTTTCAATGGAAAAGTAACAGCAAAATGGATTTTTAAAAGTATCTACCGTCAAAAAAAGAGAAAAAAATTACATAATTTATTTGTACTATTCGAACAACACCACCATCGATTACAAAAAAAAAACAAAAACAATTTCCAAAATACGAATCCCCATTCTAAATTCAAATACCCCGCCACCGCCATTGTAACGTAACGGCTGCGTTCAGTACATTTCGCGCGTTCCTCCCTAAGGGTTATTTATGAACAGTCACTGAGCTATGTAATAATCCGAGGCGGGATTTAATTTCTCTTACTGATTTCACACTAGAGAGCGAGCGAGATCGAAATATACGAAAATCTGTATGTTCAAGGAGTATAGAGAATGAGACTCGAATCGTTAGCGGTTTCACTAGACAGACCGTAATGGAAAATCGGATGTGAATTTATTTTCCGAGATCTTTTCTCGAGTAAATAAAGGGATTTGTGTGTTGCCATTAGATTTACTCTTTTTTTTGGTTGCCAGCACAAAGATTTTGTTGTTGTTAATTGTTCTGTTTCATTTTCGTTGTTGGTTGCGTTTTTGTTTTTAAATTAACCATTAAGGTTTGTTTTTATGTTTTTTTATTATGTAGTTAATTATTTTTGTCTTGCAATGTTGAATATTTACTAAGTTTGATTTATGTTTTGGGCGTTGAATAGGATAATTAAGACAATGTAACGTTTTTGCCCTTAATGACTGCTTTAAGAATATACAGGCCATGTGCATTCGTTATTTTAGTAACTTTTTTAATAAAAACCTAATATAAATAAAGTAAATTGGCTACTTTCAATAATTATTCCTGTATCAGAATCATTCACTAATTATGGCATTAAAAATGACGAAAGGCCATACGAATTAGGCATATGCGAGCAATTTCTTAATTTATATCTATAAATAAATGTATAAGGATGGAAAGGAAATATTGTACTTTTTATATTGCTACCCAAATCCTCACTAAAAAATATTCCAACCGTTACTTTCTTGGGCAATCCTACTTTGGGAAGGATCCCGTCTTACTTATATTATAAATAGGAAAGTTTGTGAGTATGGACGGAAAGATGTTTGCTACTCTTTCACGCTCAAACAACTGGATCAATTTTGATGAAATTTGGTATGGAGTTAGCTGTCACCCTGTATTAACATACAGACTACTATTCAACCGACTGCGTTCGAAAGAGGTAATGTTTTTGCAGCTATAACCGACATTCGCGCGGGTGAAGGCGTGAGCAACAACTAGTACGACATAATTCGCTCTCCTCAAAGTACCTCAAAGTGCCTCAAACCACTTAATCATACCAAAACGTCTCCAACTATATGTAGTTTCATTAGCTGTCTTAATTGTCCTATTCACCTTGCAAGTAACCTGTAAATCATAGCCAGTTAACCCAGACCCCTCAAACTGCTCACCTGTCCCTTTAAACGTGTACAAATGTTTCGAGGGAGGGAGGAAGGGGGGTTCGTGGTACATTGGTTTTGCAAACTGTGGTGTGGAGTAATTAATCATGGTAAATACTCCATGACAAGTGTGACAATAGGATTATAATATATAGTATTTGCTTTAATGTGAGTGTTAGTGTTTAGTACAAGATGATCTGTTTTTTCTGTCTGTTTTTAGGTATTTTAGTTGGATCTTTAAGAAATTATTGTTTTTAGCGTTGTTATTGTGTAAATATATCTGTGTCACATAGTAATTGTTTTAATTTGCTTATGTCTGAATTTTAAGGACAACACTTTCCTAAGTGATGTTTTAAAGGTGAATTAGTCTTTACATTCCACATGACAATGTCATTCTTAAAATCAGCTGAGAGCTTCTTAATTTTGGGCTAGTATTACAAACAAGTTAAAATTCTGTAACAGAAAATTGAGATTTAACATCTCAACAAACTTTTGTAGGACTGGCAGTTTAAAATAAATATTTATAATTTCTCTAGTGTCTAAAAAACTAATCAAGTAGGTAATCACCTATTCCTTCTTGGGTATATAGCGCTACAAGGTTTTTTTTTTACACACGGATGACATTAGCATGAGGAGGGCGTTGCTGTACATATTCGCAAAAAGAATAATCTCAATTGTCCGTCAAAAGTCACGGTTTTTCATATATGACGTCATTAGTTCCGATTTCGGCCACCTGCTTAAAGATCCTTCTAGAACTAAATCACGCAAACAGAATTTAAAAGACTCTACAAATCAAACTGGCCACCAATAAACGCAACCACAAATAAAGGGCAACAAAAAAATAAATACAATTAGAAATTGGAACACCCCATTAGCACACTTGTTCTACCACTCGTTAGGCCAACACCATTTGTTTGCCGCAACGCGACCTAATCCCGGATTGTTCCCGGATAATCCCGGAATAAACCGGGATCACGAATCATGACACTATTGTTGTAAGTGTGAAACCGACACAAATAGGCCTACGGCTTACGCGGCCCCTGTTGTAAACGATGACGTTTAAAATTAAACGAATTTGAACCTTAACACAGGAAGTTTAGATTGATTTTTGCTTGTGTGGTAGAAGATTGCGGTGATGGTGCAATAGTGGGTTCCTTTTTTCAAAATCTTGTTGTGTATTGTAATCAATTAGCAACTCTATTTTCTTTTCCCTAAAACGGATATTCAAATAACCTATAGCTGTAATTAAGACGTTTGGGCGTAAAAAGGTTTTGCTATAGTTCTTTTCAGTGACATTTTATTTTGTAAACGCTTATTGTGCGTAGTTAATAACAAGATTATTATTTTGTATGAACCTTTTGTTGGGACAAATATTGGCCGTGTTTGCCAAATGAATCGTGAAGTTTGCTTATAATTTGTTCTACCCCCCATCCCCAAGTACCCTTCCCCAAGTTGCGTTTACATATACCTACTTACAATATAGTGAAGTTATTCATATACAGCGAATTAACTCCTAGTTTCTCAGTCGATTTAATGAACTGACCTTTGTTATTTTAATTTTGTTTTTGTACAATTTTATATTCTTCTACCATATTTCGTTCTAATTTCTAGTTTAAAAGTTTATTGTTTTATTTCATGTTTTTTTATTATTGTTCACTACATTTCAGTTGCACTGCCTGTGAATACCGTTGTTTTTGGAAATGTTGTGCATGACTGATGCATAATTCACGTAAACATAAATCTACTGGAAGTGTCATGTTCTAATATCTGTGTTTATGTTGTTGACGTGCTTTAATAAATAGCTAAACGAAAATCAAGACCAAAAAACACATAAAAACCGTTTAAAATAAATAAACCGAACCACAGTAGAAATAAGAATTCGATATGTATTCTGTGACCATACTATATTACATAATCCACACAGATCAACTATACCCAATACAAACCATTAAGAGCTATACAGCCACATAAAAGTTTAAGTAAATCGATGGCAATTCGCATAATGTACACTGCGAAATAAAAATAAATTTACATGGAATTGAATGGTCGTGTATGGAATTGAATGGTCGTGTCGTGGCCGTGTCGGGTCGAGTGAGCCCTCGGGTGTCGTCAATGTATTGGTAATTATCGAACGGTTAGTGTGTTGTTTGTATGACTTTTATAAGGCACGATATGGGGGTTAAAAGGTGAATTTATAGTAAGAAACCGTGTCGTGTCATGGCTCTAATCTTCCACTTCCTCTTAAGTGACTCATCGCATTTGCACGAATAGCCGAGTGGTATAGGTCACCACGCCAATTTCCACTGCCTTTCCCAGCCTAGTTCAAGAATTTATGCGATCCACAGATGCTTGTTCTGAGTCTGGGTGTGTGATGATACATAATTGTTGACTAATTATTTTTATTAAACTAAGATCTTAATTTAATATAATAATATTATGTTTAAAGTAAACAAAACGCTACGTCCGACATAAACTTTTTTTTCAATTCTAATATTTTTTCTGTAATGGATGATTACAGCGTTACAATTGTACCTATATTGAGCTTTAATTTTCTTGTAAACGGGAGTCAAGGGTTTCGAACTGAACACCAGCGCTTGACCAGATACCCCTGGTGGGAAATCATCAAATGACCCCGCCCGCTGTGGGTGCAGCGGGAGGGAGTGTCAGTCTTTTACTGACTAAAACCCACTATGTTCCTTCTGGAGCCCTTTGAGTGCCAGGGTCGCGGTAACTCTCACGAACATCCAGCAGCCCCGGCCAGATACCCCTTATGGAAAGTTTAAGCATACGCTAACAATCAAACCCTTCGCTTTCGGTACACAAGCCTCCATATTAAGTCTTCTAATTAGTTTTTGCAATTATAACGAAAAAGCTTGCAAATACATAATACCTGTAATATGTAATGAATTTTCTCCCTCTAAGTATCTCGTTTAACCTAAAAGTCTTTTCCAAAGCCATAGGCTGTTGTCGTAAACGTGACTCGCGTTATGGGCCATAACATTTTAACGTCGGTTTGCATATTTGGACAGTTGCATCGAATGCATAGCCTTACAACCGTCATAACGTTCAAGTTTCAAGCTAAAGGTAACTTTACTGTCTTTGAGATATTAAAATACTAAATGTAATTGCTTTTTGTAGTGTTTTGAAAGGTTTAAAGTTGATGAAATAAATGTTATACCTAGTAACAATTATGGTCAGATTCCCGAATGCTAATTCCTACTTTCTTACTTAGGTACTTAATTAATAAAAGCAGTTAATTGATATACTTAAGGAACTTTTTTGTATTATATTGTATACTCTTTCTCTATTATTATAGAATTTTTGATTTTGGTGTTAACTCTTATTATATTGTAAAAGAATTCGACAGGTGGAATGTAAATCTGTCCTTTTTTAAAACTAATTCAAAATGGTAACAAGATCATAGAGAAAATCATTGGAATATACAAACAATTTGTCTTGATCGTAATAAACTTTTAAAATATTGCAGAACATTCAAACTGTGTATTTATTTATTGTAAACATGGAATGTATAGAAACTCAATCAAACAAAACCACGTAGAAACCCCTAAAATATAAACAATTATTTTTTCTAGCTAATGGCATTTTAATTGGTAATAAAACCGGCATCTGCCAGCCACAAATCAATGTTGGCAAATGTTGCTGGCAAGCAAAATCTCCCGTTTGTACTAAATCTTCGTTAGCTGCCACTAGATGGCGTTGAGCACGCGATCTTCGTAATATCCGTACATAAATGTAGGTATTTGCCTTAGTTTGACGTTGAAATAATATAATTAAGTAATTCTGTGTTTGGTTTTTAGTACTTTTAAAGTTAGTTTTAGTTTGATTTTCTTCGGGTTGTTATGACAATGTGATGGTTTTTGGTGGGCGCCTTATAAATAATTAGGAGCAATCTCGTGGGACAATGTTTCAAGTACTAAATATTTTTTTTCTTTACGTATTTACCTTTTCAACTGTTTTGGAGTTGTATGATTCTGCTTAAGGTTAAATTTGCCAACTTAATGGTTATCAATTCCTGTTTTTTTTAGGGTTTGAAGGACCGCGAGGACGATCAAACAATTTTACTCAATACAGAGATTAGGACTTGAGTCAAATGTTTTTATCTCAAACCAATATGAGTCTAAAATTATCCGTTTTATATTTTGTTTAAGACCATTAACATTGAAAATTTAAAACCAAATTAATAAGGTTATTTTTGTTACCCAAATCGTTTAAAACTATCAAGTCATCGCAAATCAGCCAAGCATCGCATGTTTCGATGCAATACAACCTACCCAAGAGAATTCCGGATCAATTATTCGTGATAACTGCTAAGTCGGGACTCAAATGGCTGGCCGCCGCCATGCGTCACAATTTGCACCCGATAATTGCCGCAATGATATTAAAGTTTCAACTCGTTTGTCGTTGGCTTGTTGAATTAGTGGTTGTTAGACGTGCCTTGTTTGAATTGGAAGGAAATGAATTGGGGAGTAAGTAGGTTCTAGTATAAATATTTGAGATATAGACATTGTACAATACCTACAGTTGGAAAGATATTGATTGGAAGTGAGCCAGTTGTTTAAATTGAAAAGGGAAATTTAAGTTTTAATTAAAATAAAATTTGTCGTAGGTATTGTTTGTGCCCTGAACAATTGTCAATTTATCTATGTGGTATCTTGTGGATAAATCTCATTGCTATTGCAATTTTGACGAAAAAAACCTTTAAATGTACATCCGACGAATGACTGAATTTCTGGACGAAAATTCTTTGATAAACGTAAACACTTCTGCTACTAAGAATATCAGAAAAAGTATATACAAAACCGAATTACACCCCAAATCACTAAAAAACTCGACAGCAGTAAATAATATACTCAGAAAAACCGTAGCACAAGAAAATTCAGCATCACATAGGTACTGAAGTACATTCAGGGAAAATACGATAAAAATACACCATTTGAATACCAAGTACCTCACGCTATACGAATGATTGATCCTATATAACTCTGACGTGGTGTCGCATAAAATATTGACGCTTTTTCTCGTAAAAATATCCCTTTTTCAAACATTCTCCAATGACCAGGAAAGCTTTTTGCATAATTCTGGTAGATCGTGGCACCTTGATTCTACGGAAATATTTGATATCTATCTGTAAACTGTAGTTTAGGCTTATTTTTTGTTTTGGAGATCGGTGACTGAATTTCTTTGCATTAAAATGATGATATTACATTTTTAAAATAATAACTACAAACAATTTCGTTAATTTATAATTTGCTTTCGTTTTTTTATCAGGTGATCTCAAAAGTATCGATCCGTCGATATATCGCTATGATTATTTTAGCAGGCGTGATCGAAAAGGCACTTATTTTCTAATTATGATTTAATTAGTGTTTTCTATTGTATATTACAGCCTGTATAAGCCCAAAGCTTTTGTGGTAAAGAAAAAAATAAATATGAATAATAAAACAGAGCAAAAGTCCTGCAATTTCTGCATATACCCTTTAGTATCTTGCTTGATAGTATATGAAAAGTGATTACTGCAGTAAAACATACCGTTTTACGTTGTCGTAAATATGACAAAGTAAACCTTGGTATAATTTACGACGGCAATACAACACTAAGTGATAGAGATATAAAATTTATCTTCCTCTCGCGTCACCCGATATTATTACGGTATTATTACGATATTAAACCGAGAATCAAATGGGATCGGACGATTATTGAATTATGGGCACTTTAGATCGACTGTCGCGGGGAAAGGGTTAACTCAGTTAATATCAATTCAAGAACATCTTTAGGGAATCGAAAGGTTTTTTAAAGTTAAGAAAATGTTTTTTTTTGTTATAACTGTCGCAAAATGGATTCATTATTATATGTTAATGATTTATTCACATAGTCGGGCTATCCCGATAAATATACATGAGTAAATCGTTAACATTATATAGGATTAAGAAGAAAACAGATAAGATCGAAAGAATAAATAAGTTTACTTTTTGGTTAAATTATGATTTACCTCACTATCTTACATCGTGAAGATTTTAAGGACAGTATTTTACTTCTCACTATAAAGTTCATCAAACTATTTTTGACTTTACTAATATTTTGTTTACAGTATTCTATTAGTGGCTTATCTTTCGCATATACATCCATACATAAAAAAAAAAACAACTTTTTTTCACTTGTAAGTCATGTAAAACCTGAAAACCACCACCTACAACTTTCTAGAACATTCCTCCAACGCGTCGCAATTTAAAACTATGCTCTAAGCATTCTATGGGGGCAATATAAAACTAGTCTTCCTGTCGAAGCCAATATATTCCCTACAAGCAACGACACACGCACAGACACTCCACTCAATAGACATTTCAATCACCAAGTTATTTGAATGCTGCCGACCCCCCTTCTGTAATTGATTCGTAGACTGCTCTTTGAATTTCAATTTGAACGATTAAATTGATATAAGAGTCTTGGATGTGTATTGTACGTGAGTGGGGGAAAGAAATCGTTGAATTGGGGGAAGTTGTCTTCGTGAATATGGTTTGGTGGTGTTTGAATTGAGATGTCATTGTTGAGGGCTTACTTTAGTACCTAAAAATGTAATTCGCGTTAGGGTCGCGATTCTTGATTTTTCGACTCGCGATCCTGCCACGTCAGCGGATGATTAAGGACTACGGTTGCGTCTATAACTAGTCGGTCATTCCCGATAAATACGAGCGAGTAAACCGTTAACATATAATTATGAATCCACTTCATGATTTTAAGGAGGACAATGCATAGTAAGTATTGGCGTTTTTTTATTCTATCAAAACTTTCAAAGTCTTCATTAAAGTGCTATCAAGTATTTAATTGTTTAAGCCCTTATGCCACTGCTAATGTCACTGGCTTAATTTGGTTTTTATTAAAAAAGTATGTGCAGCTATTTGTTACATGAAGCCTTTTTCGAATTTTATCAATTCGTATTTTTTACAATCTGCACAACCATATTATTGTGCGTTATATATTTATAATTCCTTCATAAAATCATGAGGTTCATAATCATAGTTCTCAAAAGAGTTACAGCATATGCCAAAAAAATGTCACACATTATAAAATAAAATTGCTATCATCTCAAGACGAAAACCTACCAAAGTTACACATTGTATATCAAATAACAATCTATCAACGGTTCATTGGTCACTAACCATAAATTCGGACATCTGACGACACGAGAGGGTACCAATACATATTTGCGTATCGTTAACCACCAGTAGCAACGTCACACAAATGAGAACCGGCAACAAAAGTACCATTATGTAAATAGGAAGATTACTTAGATCTCGCAAGACTCGCAACAGGATATTATAATGGCCTCTGAGCCGTTCTGATGCGATTGGACCGGTGTAAGGGCGCGTAACTCAATACGCAACTTGGACGCCCCTAGTGGCATGTAGAGATGGGATGCTGAAGATATCGATGAAATGAAGAATTTTGATGTAGTAATATTAAAAAAGCATAAAAAAATATGAAAGATGACGACGAATTTGGAACCTCTTCCTTTTTGAGGTCGGTTGAAAATTAGTTTATAGTTATGAACAAAGTGAGTTTTAAGAAAAGTAGAGAAGCCTTTACTCTGTCGTAGGAAAGTAACAGCTAAAAAACCTGTTATGAGTTGTAAAGCTTTGAGGTAAATAGAATAGAAGAATAGAATAAACCACGACACTGTCAAGTAGACTTGAAACCATGATTTTTCATCTAAATATGTACATTTCTTTTTTCTTGGTCTATTTCGACAGTTAACATCCAAGATTTTAAGAAACACAACTACTTTTCTTTACAATTGTATTTGCAGCATTAAGAAAGTTATACCATATTTTTTATCTATGTATTGTAAAGAATGTGATAAGTCGCCAGATAGGAACACGTGGAAGAAGAAGACATACTGCGCTAACCCCAAATAATAATTGAGAAGGGCAGGGGAGTGATGATGATGTAATGTTCTATCAGAATGTAGAGTCATTTTAAATGAACACTTAGCTCATTGGCTGAGCATCCTTCTTCCCGCTTTGCACACTTAATATCTTTCTATCGATATCGATACTATATTACCCCATCACTAACCATCTTGGAACTCCCGAAAACTCTAACCGGATTCGACGTCTCGTAAGCGACAGTTTTAAAGTATCCTCCTAACTCGATTCGGATGGAACTCGGCGTCTTTATGTAAATTGTAACAACTCAACTCTTGGAGCAGCTCAGTATGTACTGCTATACGCGATTGGTGAGGTCTTTTGTTCGTTGATGAACGTTTTTTATGGTATATTGGTATGTTGGGTAGAGGCACATATTATTGAAATAAATATAACTACAATTAGACATGAAAATAATATTTTCTGCCTCGTTTTCGTCTTCACTATTTATAAACACATCATTGTCGAATGAGATATAATATGTCTACTTATTGACATCAGAATACACAAAAACGCAATTTTCTCATTTTTATTCTACGAGAAAAAAATTGATCATCTCGAAAAAAAATACAAAAAAGAACTTTTTTTCTGAAAGTTGTAAAAAAAAACTTTTATTCTTGAGTGTGTTCAAAAACATCAGATTATCTATATTTTTTTTATTATACTCCTATATTGTCCACGACTTATTTAAAGTTTTGCTGAATATTTTTTTTCTTAAAATACAAGCAAAGTCGCAAGCATCCCCTAGTTCAAAAGGTTGTATCGCTAGCTTGATAACGTATCGGTGTAGGATCGATTTCGTGACGCGCTTCTTAATGTTGTCTTCTTGACTTGTAAATGTTTTAAAGTATTTTAGTATTTTGACGTACTGTTATTGTTTTATTTCGGTACAAGGATATAAGTTGGGTGTGTAGGAAAAATGGGATTTATGTAATGTAGGAATTTATGTCTATGGAAATAAAAAGGAACTTATTTGTATCTGTTACCGTACCTAAATTACTACCTTCTAAAAAAATTGTTAAATTAAGTGGCAAATGAGGGAGGCCTTTGCCCAGTGGTGGGACAAATTAAAACGTAATCGTACAGGTTTGTAATTTATTTATCTTTGAGATACTTATAAAGGTTCTGTGATTTTAGGTGTTGACAAGTCTATAAAAGATTTGAATTAGTTAAAAAAGAGCTAACATATTAAATACCTGTGATTAAAACAATACCATTTTTTTAGGTTAATTATAATTATTAATATTATGTTTTACTTTATGCCCATATTATTAATCGAACCAGTTACCTTACATACAACGCAATAACTTCAACCTTTTAACATCAATACAAAAGACTCGAAGACACATCTCTATATTATTACAAACAAAACTCCGAAGCAAAAACCAACTCTACCACCTTGTAACAAAACCTAAATTCGTATAAACACAACAGAAGAAACTAGCCAACCACTGCTAAGAAGAAACGTATGTTATTTTGAGTGGAATAAGAATATCTATCTATAAATTGCAATGTTCGAAATTGATATACATTAACACAATCAATTATTAACCTTGTTCCTTTAAACATAGAGTCCAATTTCATGTGTAGTGATTATAAAGCAGGTGTCACACTGCGGTTCCAAGCATGTTGCAATTTGAATAAATTTGATCGTGTGTGCCAAGCCGAGTGGGGTCGGAATGATATCGGAAAGTGATATGCCTGATGAAATTGCCCACCGCAGCGGATTATCAAACGTTCAAAATGACTTTATTTTATGGTTTTATCACGTTTCGGAATTGGTAATACCAATACCTATATAATAATGTACCAGAAAGAGTGTCGCGTGATATAAACTGTGCTTGGTAGACTGGTAAAGAATGCCTCAGGCATTAAGTTCGCCATCTTTTCATATAAATAAATAAAATTGGAGGTTCTGTTCGAAATTCAAAAATAACCGTTTTTTAGAAAGAAGAAAGAAAGTTTATTTAGCGCAAACAGGAGGCTACAATTATTTAAAAATATAATAAAAATAGAAAAAAAAAAATAAACAACTTAAGCCTAAAAAAACATTATAGTGCGCCTCACGGCCGCGCCAAATAGGCAGAGTTCAGCAAATGCCAGACAACAGAGCAGTGTCTGACGCTGGTTTTCAACTGCCCCTTCGGGTTGAGCGGTATTACATGCATATTATACTACATGCATATTATGGATAAGGTACATAATAATATATCGGGTGTGTCATACCTAATCACATTAAATTATATCACATATACTTTAAGGTATTCTACAACAAATTCTAAAAATAAATAAATAACCAAATCCATTCAATGGATTAACCACAGGAATTATTTTTCGTTTTCATAATTTAGAACATTATCAACAACAAGATTTTTTTTATTTTATAATCGACAGAATTATATTAAACAGTATATTAAAGAATTAAATTTAATGTGATTAGGTGTGACACACCTTATACATATAATAATATACACCAAATTATATTTTTTGTCTGTCTGTCTGTTTCCGCTAATCTCTAAAATGGTTAGGCCGGTGACGGGACTTTTTTACTATGTAGATTGTACTGTTTGATATTTTTAACTATTAAGTGTTCTTTGTTTGCGTTTACAATGTTAATTTAATATTATTATGTAATTATGTTGATGATAATAAGCTAATTGATTTGCTCGCCTTTGTACATAATTTTTCAAATTGTATGTTTTAAATGTACTTTAGTGTGCAATAAAGTATAATAATAACCTAACGTTAAGTTCAAACTTGATATTGACGAACATGTTTTAGATACTTAATTATTTTTATTAAATTAATTTTGGCATTACAGGAATAATTATAAAACTGCGATAGTTTGTAATTAATTTAAAATACACGTCACATTGTCCTTGACCTTATGTAGATAGAATATCTACATATTTCATTGCATAATAACTTTTTTTTAATTCACGAACGAAAGCTAACAAAATAATATTGATTGAAAAAGTAATATATGTATTTAAAATTGTATGAATATTAAATGTACAAAAAAAAATACCCAATTTGTTGATAAGACCTTTAAATTATCATACCGATAGATAACAAAAGCAAAGTTAAGCCTAATTAAAAATTTTGTTGTTGTATTTTCAATTATCATTATTAGAATTTAACGTTTTCTCAAAAATAAATTAAAGTAAAACGCAAAAAGAAAACTAAATGAAGGTTCCACCGAGATTTGAACTCGGATCGCTGGATTCAAAGTCCAGAGTGCTAACCATTACACCATGGAACCGTTGAAGAAGCGCGCGAAATAGCGCTTCCCTTTCGCCGGCACTATCTGAGTAATTTTATCAGATATATTTGAAACGTGACTCATGCTATTATCAACTTTATGCTCACTGACTTAGCATGTATTTTGTCATGATAAGAAAGTAGAATTGAATATTGTTTTAAATTGTCTTTGGTGATTGGCCTTTTTTAACCTCTATAAATTTTACTTTTTAAAAGGCCTTTTTAATCGTGTCTTTATAGTGACAATATTTTGTAGTTTGAATACGGTTCAAAAGTATTAGTCTAGTTATGAAAAGAAAATTAATTAATATAAAATAATTGCCTTAGAGCAAATTATTAGCAAATCGTCCTTCTGTGTGCATTTTAATATGTAGAGTCAGTTTCACATTCTAGTATTATAAAAGTAAAAGTTTGTTTGTTTAACTCTTAAACGGATGGATCAAATTTGAAACAAATTAATATAATAACGGTAGTATTAAAGCCGTCATTCTGTCAACATGTAGATGTTCTTTCTAAAAAATGTAGAGTCCTTAGGTACGAAAACAAGAAACTGTATTTTAGTTTGAATTCATCATTAATAATAAATAAATACTAATATCACTAAAGACTACAATATTTTGTTTTGTAGCTAGAATATCCAACACATATAATTCCTATTATAAAATAATTACGAATCTCCCTCCTTCACAAAAATCCCTTCCTAAATAAAACAACAAAGGACACAAATTATTTTTTTTACAAAACAAAAGAAAATCCGTTTATTTTTTGTTTCTATACTACAAATCCAGCAGGGCCGTACTCGGGCGCAAATCTTCACAATCTCGCGAGCAATCATTGTGCATCAATTATTCACGATACTGATTGCGTCCGAAGCGCATGTGGATAGTACTGAATTATATATCACGCTGACCTCGACAGGGATGGACTTGGGAATTTCGTGTGCTGTTTTTTCTTGTAAAGTAATGTCGTTTGGTGTGTTGTGTAGATTGTTGCCTGGTGTATCTGTGTATATGTGATTTTGATGGATCGTAGGTGAAACTAGAAATTAATTCCTAAATCATTTAAGATAAAGGCAGAGTTTTGTATCTTTAAGAAAAACGATGTTTTGAAGAGTAAGTAAGTAAGTAATTTCTTATTTTCTAAGTATCTAGCAAATGTGGTATGTTTACTTTGCTAGATCACAGAAAAAATATTCTCCGATAATTGATTGTTTCGGTTTTTATTAAAAAAGGGGTTTTCAATAGTTATATGAATAATTATAAAAGCTATAAGAAAAACATTATATGAATAGTAAGTAGAATGTTACCATGGCACAAATCACGATTGGTACGCATGTAAGCGACTATTATCTAGATTTTTCTAACATATATATTTTTCTTATCTTAAAAAACTTGAAAAAGATCAGGTTCCACCGAGATTTGAACTCGGATCGCTGGATTCAAAGTCCAGAGTGCTAACCATTACACCATGGAACCGCTTGATAATATTGACTTAATTGGCGTAAGCATCGATAAAGTGTAAATAAGTAATTAGTTGATGTAGTAATATGTTTACACAGGTTTAGCAACATTGTAATTATTATTAGTCATTAATAAACTATTAACAACTAATGTTTACTGTTCACAGCTCTCCTTTAAGTTTTACTAATCTTAGAAATGTAAATATAACGATGATGTAGAATAAACTTAATATACCGATTTGTTTTTGTTTTTTACTATAAAAAGTATATAGTTGATGGAAAACATATTAATAGGTAACATGGGACAAAGCTGACAACAACTATATTTGTATTTATTTTTTATTAAAATGACTATCTTACCGGAATTACACATTATATGCAATAATTTTTCTAAGTTTTTTCACTAATCCATTATTGTTCGTCTCCAGAAACCATAGTCTTGATCTTTTATTCTTGTCTTACAAAGTTAAAAAAACTTTTACAAACAAAAAGCCTTCTAACTCCATCCCTGGTTTCCAAGTCCACCCAGCATCCCAGTGCGTGTTAACAGGCGTTTAGAGTCCTCTCCCGGGGACCCACGGGACCTGCCCGGTTTACTACAAATCTAACGTTTTTCCTACTGGGAAACTTCATCAGATACGGTACAGCTATTGTAGGTATATAGAGAGAGGAAAAAAAAAATTTGTTTTTTTTTAGGATTGATCTTGTAAGGATTTGCTTTTCTTTTATAGAAAGTTTTGAAATGTGGAGGTTTGTTATTTACTTGATTATCAGAAAGTTTTATGGTGTCAAAGAATGGCGGTTTAAAACAGTTTTTATTCAATAGAGATAAACCTTTGTGGAAAGTTACAACAACGGTAAGTCTTTCTTTAGCACCTCAAAGCAAGCTGTATTTAAACTAAATAAAAAATGCGGGTCAAAAGGTAGAGTCCACTCTACACTCTCTAAGCTTTAAAGTATCTTATTCCAAGCACATAAGGTCGAATTTCCCTCATCATTTTACCTAGTATCCGAAGGTTTACAGTACTAATAATAAAAAACCGTTCGATACAGCCATTAGGTTAATGATCAATCGATCATAACCGCGCAAACATTGATGGAACAAACACATACGCTATGGAATCGGGTGCGATTAATTGGATTAATTTACGTTGTTTGACATTTACTTAATATATAGGCATTGTTAGGTTTTTTAAGGGGTAATCAATCTGATATAAAACCCATAATATAAAGACAGCGAGCTGCTTGGGAGTTTGTTGCACCGTTTCTTCTCCGACAGCAAAAGCACAGGAAGCGGTGAAGGGTGGGCGATGGGATGCTATCTATTATCATTTTGACGTTCAGAAAGCGCTACGTTCTAGCCTAATAGGAATAAATGACTTTTGATTTTGATATCAGAGAATAGTAAAGTATATCTTTAGTTTTAATTTCACATTTTCTTATCTTTCCTTTTCGAATATTTTACCACTCTATCTTCCTTCGATACACCTGAAATTAAATGAGACAGATGAAAATAAACGTCGGTTTAAAATTAACAGAGTGAGTGTTCGGCCTGTACCTTTTTCGGATTTTCTTCAGCCTAGATTTTCCGCAGTTCATTTTAGTATATGCTGCCAGTATTACCAGATACAGCTAAAGAGCAGTGAGCATTACAAGACAAAGTGCGATCTCTCGCTTCCACACTTCACACCAACTTAACAAAAACGAGATAGACGTCTCACCTTTAGGTTCATTTTAATTTATCAACTAGACACCGAAAGCTTCTCAATTTCTAAAACAAAAGCCTATCGAAATAATTATGTAAATACGTTGAGATGGTAACAGTGATCTTAATTGTATCGCCCCATTATCTCGAATGGGAGATTTAATATTGAGATGCCTTCTTAAGTTACGGGATGCCGTCGAAACTGTCAGCTTTATGAGTTATAATAAATTAGATGGGATAGATACTCTGCTGGGGATGTAAATTAGAGGCTGGTGTCATCAGGTTTTGAGATATGAATTTTTGGTGATATTTTTGTGAACTGTCAACCGTATACGCACTTATTTTGCTAATAAAACAATGTTTTATAAGGTGTGTTTAGTTTTCTGCTTTAACTTTAACGAATCAAACATAATCCACAAATCAATAACCCAAGTAAAATGTCGACAATTTACAACAGACTTGTGCCGTTCATGTTCATGTCTGTTTTTCCATAGAACAGAGGTGGGTGGCCCTTGGTAGATGCCCCATTACATTTTAAATTAAAGTTCTCAACAAGGCCTCTGTATGTTGGACATGTGTTTACGTAAGCCTATTAAAATTACCAGGATTCTTCCCTTGAAGTAATCCCATGAATTAAAAGAGACACAACTAATAATAAGTGACTACTAAAGAACTGACTTTGACCCCTTAAGAATATTTCTTAGCAAAGTGACGCATTCAGACTTCTATTCTTACTGTGCCATTTAAGTAACAAATACTTTTGTGGGGAACTACATTAGCCCCTGTGGACGAATTTCTACGATCGATAACAGTGGTAATAATTGCAATACAGACGTTTATTTTAGGCAATGACGCATACTTTGTGCTTTAACGATTAGCTTCCTGAAATTGACTCACATGACAAATTATTTTTACTTTGTGCATGCCTCTGACTGCGTGCTATTTATTATTATGTTGCCTTAGACTTCGAAAGACCTTGCCTTAAACCGTATTGATATTTTTTAGTGTACGGTATTTTTGTTAGATACTGTTTCTATATCTTTCGGTGGCTGGCAATTATTGAATTTTTAACTTGTTACAGCCTTTTCAGTTGTTTTTCTGTTAAGTATAGTTGTATGTTTTGGCAGGCGGGTTTTTAGTATTTTTTTTTATATGTTTTTAACAATTTTCCGATATACCTCATTGATTAAATGATTGTCTAGCAGCTATGAACGTGTGACAGAGCTCTACAGAGTGTAGTACCTACGGCCTTTCATTTCAAGGGTATGGCACACGGCATTTAATTAAAAAATACGGTATATTATCAGATTTTAACACTTACGAAGGTAAACGTGCGTGTATGGGAAATTCTCGAAAAAGATTTTATTTCAATTATACTTACGTAATTTGTCTCTCGAAAAAACCTAATATTGTTTCCACACAATTTGCTTTCTAATATTTAACTTTTCATACTTTTTCGGTAATCGACTCCGTTTTTGAAATGTAATTTGTGATTACAAATCTGTTATTTCCATGTTAAGTGCTGTGTTTCGTTGCTATTCTTTTGTTTTACTAATAAAAATAAAGTAGATATATTTGGTTAACTTAAAATGTTCAAACCTGTGAAAAATCTTAGTCATCAAGTCATAACATGATTCCCCTGCCCTTATTCCAATTAATATTTGGGGTCGGCGCAGCATGTCTTCTTCTTCCACACGTTTCTATCTGACGTCGTCTCGCAAACAACACTCTTTGCAGCCATATCATCTTTCACACGATCCATTCATCGTATCTTTAGAAATAAAGTAGTATAGTTTCATTTTCATTATTATTATTTTGATTATTATTTTAAGGTAAAGAAGTAAAAGAAAACCAAAGTAGTATACATCATCATAGTTTTATTGAAGTGACAGTTTCTTATTATAATAATAACTCGTAAATACGACCTTATGATTGCACATTTTTTCTTTGGGATCGTTAACATAACTAGATTAAAGTTTATTTATACAATATTTACAATAAGTTTACATAATCAATAATAATATACGATTTAATTTTAAATTTTGACAAGTATAGGTTAGAATACGTTTAATGTAAATATTTACAAATCAAAAACAATTTACATCCAATATGATTACAATTTTAAATGTGGAACGCTTTTTTTTCTCGAAAGTGCTAATGGCTAATGGCTGAATAATGAAAATGTTTTCTTTTTCTACATAGGTATTTTATTATTTTTCTATTTGTATTATTCTTAATAATTATATTGTTTTTAAAAGAAGAAGGAATTAACTTTTATACTAAATTATTACATTAGACAGTATGGCTCTCTTTGTTTAGCATAAAACAGATTAAAAATTACGAAAAAAAAACTCAAAAATGGAATGCTATGTTTTTCATTTGTCTTTTAAAGTTTCATTTGTTAGAAAAAAGTTTACACACATTGCGATGATAAAATATTCATATTATAAACCTTCGTAATTTAAGTATTTAATGTAAAATATTGGGTAATTGTAGTTTTCTTCATAATTAAGCAATTGAAGATGGTATTCGGCTAGTTTATTACATACACGAAAGCTAAATTCAGTTTAATGTGCTCAAGAAAATTTACTCAAGTATATTCAAAGATGCAATTAATAAATCTAAGTGCTTTTACATAAGAATACAGCCATAAAAATAGACAACATTTTTTGTACATTTTAAACTAACACTTAAAAGCTAAACAGCTAAATATTTTACATAATTCGATTTCATTTTGATACATTAAAATACTTATAATATATGAATATGATATTGATATGCGAGTATTTGTCTACTAGTATAATAATATTCTAATGAAAACTGACTTCTTTACAATCTACTATTTGGTTAAAAAACTAGGAATGATACTTTGATACCACCTATTATTTTGTTATCTGTAACAGTTGCCATATTAATATTAGCTAGTATTCCAATTTACAATTGGAATGTAGTTGCTTTAATCGGTGGTTTTATTTATTCGGAATGGTGTTAACAAATCTATTTTAATTATAATCGGAATATAGATGATTTGTAAATAAAGTCAATACTTAAAATAAGTCGGTGTTACCAGTAACTTGTATCCTACTATTACATGTCAAAGTAAGTGTGTGAGAGAGCGCAATACATTTTGTAGAGCGGCGTCTCTCTTCCACAATTTCAATAGTCTTACTTTAAGATATGATGGTAGACCCCTAGTAGCTTGCGTATAAGAAGTGTTATATTTCTTATAGAATGTGAAAGAATGACTTTTATAGTTTTTTTTACTGTGGTAACACCGAAATCGTTTTTCTTAATGGAAAATACTTTGGAATGATTCTATCAGTCCATTAAATATTTATGACTTTACTATAAGGTGCCTAAACTAACAATATTTGAATATTTGTGCTCTTTGGATGTTTCTAGCAAATAATTTGTCTGTGTTGCCGATTAAATGTCAAAAAATAATCTTTTAGTATAACTAACCAAAAAAAAATCGAAATTTACAAACAAATCTAATGGAATAACGTTACAATTTTGCAGAATATTTACATTTTTTTTTACACTAGCAACACAAACGTCACTTAGATGTCATTATTTCTTTGAGATCAAAACACTCACAATAACAAAGCGTTTACCTATAATATTTAATTTTACCTACATTTTTGGTTGTGGTAACATTAATGTCTTAGGTGTGGTATACCTACTATGTTAATATTAAGTCTAAATACAATTAAATATTGCGCTGGTGAAGCATTTTAAAATGGCGAAATATTTATTCAAACTGCTGGTAATTAAATAACAAAATGTCATTAAAAACATATCAATTACTTTTAAATATTGTCAAAAATTAACAAATAATACTTCAATTTTAATTTTTATTACAAAATAAACCATCTAACAAATACCTGTTCCAATATGTAACAGTTTTTTTCAAAAAAATAAAACTTGACATCTGTCATACAAAAATAATAGCATCTAACAAAATACCTGTTCCACTTTCAATACTCAGTAGTAACAGTTATCTACTTCAAACTTCACCACCGCAATACACCAGATACTACCCATACTACCTAGTATCAACCTAGTATGAACCTGTTATGAGCCTTAACGCCAGCTTGGAGGCGCGAAGGCGGTTGAAGTTCAGGAGGGCAGTGGCTGCAGAGGAGGGACCGCGGTACTCATGTGGGCCCTGTAGTCGTGTTGACGCATGTCTGGGTGGGGGGGACGGAGATCTATAGGACAAAGAAAATTATTATTAAAAACCGGCTAAGTGCGAGTCGGTCCCGTGCACGAAGGTTCCGTACTATCATCTATAATAGAAAGTAACATTTGTTGTAGCTATACTAATATTTTGTCTGTTAATCTACCTGTTCATTAAGATCAAACAAAAATTGCTTATTTTTTTTTGTGTTTGTTGTTAAAGCGGCAACGGAAATAGGTACATCATTTGTGAAAAAATCAGCTTTCTAGCTATCACACATAATAATTTCTCTTTAAATAATAAAATTTCTTGCTCCAAACAAAAAAATAAGTAGGAAAAGCTGCAATGGAGTCAACATATTTACTAGAATCAGTACTTTGTCTCACTCACCTATCCGATGGTCAGCAACAGCATGCATATCCGCATGCATGCCATGCACGTCAGTGTGCGGCTGCATATGCGGCTGCGGGGGCCTCAGGTCCGCATGCTGCGTCTCCTTATGCCGTCGTAGATCCACCTTGCGCTGGAAGGCCCGGCCGCACAGCTCGCAGGCGAACGGCTTGAAGCCCGTGTGCTTACGAGAGTGGGTGATCAGGTTCGAGCTCTGGCTAAAGGCTTTGCCGCAGACCTGGCATTTGTGGGGTTTTTCGCCTGTGGACAATAGAAAATGAAGGTTAAGACTTTAAAGATAAAGAAAAAAAATCATTTATTCAAGATTTTTTAAAGATCAAATCAAATCAAATGTGTGTGGGTTTTCCGTGATGTACAATACATTGTGATTCAAAACTCTATAAATAGTTATAATTTTATTATTCTTGCGAAATAGAATATTCTCGTTTCAAAATTTACAGCAATTACCTTTTAATAGGAAGGTATATTGGTACTAAATGAAACTTAAAAGCAGAAGTAAACACGGCTAGAAGATTTAGCCAGTTCAAGAAAAAAATACAAACATATATTTCTTATCACAATTATGTACGGTTTTTGTGTATCGCACATCAACTTGGGACTTAGATTTTCAGTTAGACGTCATTGGTATCATACAACATCAATACATAAAAGTAGTTTGCAAGATAGTTTGTCGCGCATAATTTTTCATAAAACCTTTTACAACTATTATCTCACGATTTCTCAGTATATACCATAGATAGATAGATAATATAGGAAAATTCGTGTATAACCAGCTTGAGCCGTGTAATCGTGGCGCGTTTCCGATGGTAATCCGCGCCACATCCGCCCTATCGATCCGCTGTGACGCGCGACCCTGCTGGCCTAGGGTTGTCGAACTACTGGTTTATGTATATTGGTATTTAATGTTATTAAATTTACTCCTAGCTTTTAAAATTTACGAATTTGTAAGTTAAACATTACAATTAGTATAGAAAACTGTATTTCTTCTACATAGGAATGTAAGTTTATAATAACAATTTGTATAGAATACAGTTATTTCCCTTAGTTTCTGCAAACAAATGAATAATCCTCGGCGCCGCGGCCGGCTTTGACTGCTTTAAGCTAAGCTTATGACGTGCTAGGCATAATTTTTCAATATTTTTTATTAAAGAAACTCTTAAAAAATAGACAAGAGAACCGTTACTGTCTTAATAATAAGTCTTAATATCAATTCGTTTTGTGTACGCTAATGTTTATAACAGTAGACTTTTAAGTTCAATTTACAAAGCGACCGTCATTGTAAAACGTATTTACATTTTAATGGAAATTTTCGTTGACAAACTCACTTTCACAAGTAACTTTAAACTTCTGAAATATAATATTACTGAACTGTCTTCATTAAAACTACATCAACAAGACATCGTTTTACTTTTAATAAAAATTGTTATAAAAATGCAAAAGTCCCAAGTACCAACCCTAGCGATTCCGTGTTAATAAACCTTTGCGGAATCTGTTCGCAGTTTTATCTCTACTGTGTATTACATATAGGATTTATAGAGAGGTAGCCCTACTGATATATATCTGTATGGATTGGTAAGCGGTGAAGCCCTGTTTGGTACATTTATAGGAAACAGATGGTGAATGAATGTGTAAAAGGTGTTGTGTTTTTGATTTATTTTGTAATTAATATTTTTGGGAAGTTTTAACTACGATAGAGCGTTGTAAATGTACGTATTATTTTCGTATACTTTATAGAGTCCTTTTATCGTCGCATCAATAGTCATGTTTGATCACTTGTGGATGTAAAATCGAATTCAAATTCAGTTTTACTTCATCGACTATTAGTTGCGTTTTGAATTATATTACTCACAGTATGATTATAACATCCATTGCGTAGTTTTAAAGATCTAAGCATACATGATAAGTCAGGATAGTGATTTTGTTTCATACTATGTATGAGTTACCTTCGAAAATTACTAGTTAAGCATTGACAACACCCTTATCTCCTATTACTAAGGTTCATAATTCCATATTTCTTAATGCACAATCTCTTACACTTACATTTATCGAATTTTCCAACTAGTTACAATGCAACATTGACAAAACCCTTATCTCCAATTACTAAGGTCCATATTTTTTCAACAGTTTCTTACACTTAACATCGTATTTTCCATTTATTTCTGTATTTTGTACGTAATCTGTGAGTCTACATTAGGGATTCGGACCGTGGCTCCCGGACAACGATTTGTTCCCGGCCGTCTGCTGCCCGCACGTTGAGTGGTCCGGGAGAGATTCCGCTTTATATTTGTGTTATTATGTTATTGTGTATATGGGTATGTATGTTTTAGGTTAAGTTTAAGGTTGTATGTTGAATGGAGACGAAAATTAATGGAAATTGTTGAAAAACCAAAAAAAAAAACAATTTTCATGTTCATCATTTCATTTTTCGTTTTCATATTTCATCATCTATAGAGTGAGGGCGAGAACTTTTGAAATGAGTTCTCATAATGCAATTAATCAAGCTAATTTTATCCTATCCATTAAAGTAATATTATACCTATACGTGGAATGAACTGTCCGTCTGTTACTCTTTCATATCTAAAACTCAAGCATCATCAACATTTGCAAGGAGTTTTAACTTCAATAAAAACTATTTTTCGCAATTGATATTAAGCATATCACCGACTGTTAGTAGTCGTAAACTAATATAAAGTAAAGATATAAAAGTAACTAAAACTTACCAATAAAAAAATATCAAGCAATTCCTTAAATCAAACTGTTTAGTGCCTTAAATAATAGATAATTTCGTAGTATTATTAAGCCCTATCTAAACTTTGAGAGTGCACAATACAGCTTCAAATAAACTCTTGAAAATGAACGAATAAAACCTCATTTCTATCTTCATCTTAAGTATGAAGCCATCATTGCGTATCGTGATTCCGAAGACTCGGAATTTAATATCCCATTGTTCGTTAGCTTTTGTTAAAGCTATCTCGATTGTCCATACGTTCTCCAAGAAATTGTAAAGAAAATATTTATTGATGACGGTAGCGCTTATGAAAGTTTATTATTTAATATAGTTTATATTGTGGCTGTAAGTTTGTTCTAAATAAAAGGAGTTTGTTTTTAGACAAGTTTTTGTAAACGACTTTTCTCCCTTGAAAACACTATACGTTGCTATGTGCGTGCTAATCCGTGGTCAGCTGCCATCTTCCAAAGTTCACCAAAAAGGGGTTTTGGCGTTTGACATGAGACTGTAATAAACATACAAACATTTGAAAGACTTTTACCTTTTAAATGTGTTTTGTACGTTACAAGTATTATCTATGTATTTTTATTTGTGGATACTAGATATCTATTTCATTTGTATGTGTAAATATGCAACATATAACGACGCAGATGATAAATACAATGAAACATCTATCTGATATACTATGTACACTAAACTATAAAACGTATTCAAACTGACTCAGTCTAATTCAAATTAAAACTATGTATTCAAGCTGTTATAGTGCCTTTCCGCATCATTCAAAATGATGTCTTAAGACAGTACCATAAAACTGTATTTCTTATGCACAAAATAATCTAAAGTGGGAGTAATGAATTAACCAGTATATAGGTAGGTACATGGGAAGTTACGCGTCTCCGTTCGCCGCGACAAAACAAATGAACAACAGGAAAATGAAACCACACCTTCGATAGCAAATCACGGCAGGCCATCGATACCTAACTGTAGGACCGAAAAAGGGCCAGTCCGTCAATCAAGGGTGCGGAGTGCGACTTCATTAGAGCGAGCGAGATGCGGTGCGCTCTCTCTCTGGCCGCTGTCGCGACGGCAGAGCAATTTATAACCGTCGTGCCATTGGGCCGTGATTGCGGCAGCTCCACCCCGCGTCGCGTAGCAACGGGAGGGGGGACCCCACTCCTGACGACCCCCCCCTCTCCACCGACCCTTTCCATCGCAATTTTCCTTTGAATTGGAAATCAGAACGCTGCCTCGTTAGTCTCCATCTTCGTACTACAGATTTTTACTGAAGATGTTCCCGTTTTCGAGACGAAATTGTGATGTTTTGAACTCCCTACTACGTATACGTAGTGAATAAATTTGGGAGTTCGGGGAGGGTACGAATTGTTGGGCATTAAGTCTGTTCCTCTCCTGATTGTATGATTATATTGTGGTTCAGTCGGAAATTGTATCGGAATTGGTGTACTGTTGCCGTAAACTTATGGAATATTACCATAGGTTTACGTATCTATAAGAGAAGGTACCATTACAATTTTGACTGTCATACATCTTAGTAACAATAAGGCCTTTGTCCATAACCTCATAAAGAATCATATTAATTTTCTTGTAAGTCATGTTATAACAGTTTTAAAACAATTAAACAATAGGGAACAGACCAATTCGTATCATAATTCTAAATCCAGGCTCTAAAATTCCATCAAAAACATACTCAAACCTTGTCCCACACAAACTACACAAATTACCGCGTAACATACAAACATTAACCTAAGTTCAAAACTAAAACACATTACAAGAGAAACACGCATAACGCACTTTTAAGGCGCAGTTACTAAGATGCGTTAAGTGCGTAAAATCTTCACTCCAAGTAACTGCGTAATTACGTCTAAATATTGCCTTAGGGGTGAGGAATGCGCCTTAATTGTTTCCAAGGCTTCTAGGGGAAGGGTCTTAAATGAAAATACACCTTAAGATGTAGAGATTTTGGTCTATTATTGAACTGATTTGATAGGGATCTGTGATGCTCTCAAGATTGGCAGTTTTTTGTTTTTGGGTGGTTAGAGGAGAATTTATGAGATGTACAGTGTAGTAGATATAAAATTGCTTTGAATATAAGAAAAGGATGAAGAATCTTTACTTATTTTTTTACATGGTCTAAAACTCATAGTAATTTTACCGTCCGCAATATGCCGTATTTCAATTATTATTCTCTTTCTCTGTTTTTAGAGCAAGTGCCTTCGATAAGCAAGAGTTTGGGCTCAATAAAATTACTGTACGGTCCAGATTTCAATTATTATGGGTACTATCGAGACAGACACGTCTCTCCTACAAATATGCTATGCCGAACAGGTTTTATAATTGTTCCTATATTTAATCTACCAACTGTTAAAATGTACACTATAAAGGCAAAAAACACTGAACTGTTTAGTTGAATAAATAATTTTCTCTACATAACAAACCTCTCCTCTTTCTACATATAAGCAAAAAGCCTTACAACTACAAATTCTCAATCCTAAGTACCAATAAAAAGTTTCATTTAAACTTTATATAGAACATTTTGTTTTGTGGGCTATACACGTTATGGATGATAAACTAGAAATAGGTGGACGTAACGATCTAGCTGAATGTTCACAGATTTTAACAGCGGCCGTTAAGGTTTATACTTGGGACTTTTTCCGAAGGATTTTGCGTTGAGATTTGTACAACGTATTTTAAATTATTGTGTCTTATAGAACTCTATTTGCAGCTGGGATAGACAGAATACGGAAAGTGGATGATCGGCAAAAATAGTACGTATTGGAAGACGCCTATAGTATAGGCGGCAGCCCACTGCTAGGTATAGGGCCAATACCTAGCAGTGGACTGTAATAGGCTAATTGATTGATGGATTGATAGAACTCTACATTAAACGAATTAGTAAAACTAGTCTTTTTTTTGCGTTTGTAACGATGAGCAACACGATAATTAATTCTTAGTTTATATATATTTTTAAGGTGGAACTAACAGACTCTCAATGAGCTGTGGTAAATACATTGTAGAGATTTAACATACCCTGGGAAGACAAGTTTAAATGACTTTTGTACAGAAATCATTACACGTCTATAGCAAATTTAGTTATAGAATAGATTCCAACCAAAAAATATGTATAATCACCAAGCAATTTTATCTCCACCTCCATTTTTCAAATCACGTTCAACGTGATCAATAAAAATAAAAAACATAAATAATTGAGCACTAAAAACGTATGAGCTTGCAATAGACGCGTTAAGTATTAAGTTCCCCGGTTGTGATTGAACGCAACCCGGGTAGCGATAACCGTAAATCCCGGGTATACGGATCCTGAACCGGGTAACAGGGATGAATCCGGGTATGCTACACGTAACTATGTAGGGATTTGTTCCAAGGATAGTTTGAGGAAAAATCTGTTATGTAACTTGGATTGGAAAATGGGTTAAGAAAATTTTCCTTACGAAAATCTCATTTATCGTAAAACTTTCGTGATTACAATATCTTTATATCTGAATTATAATGCAATTTGGACAAAACACAAAAACAGCCTTAATTTCACTCTATAACTTTAAACCAATAAAATTACCTCTAGATACGTAAATACAAATCAAAAACCCAATTTACTTAATCAAAATCACAAAAACACGCTAAACAACAAAATCAATACCACAACCCACACAGACAAGAGAAAAGGAAATCACAAAGGCGTAATCGTAACAAGATTTGCCATAAAACAGGACAATACAATTAAAATGATTGCGTAAGATCCGTTGGATCCGGTAGATCCGTAAGATCCGTTGGATCCGTTAAATCCGGCCCTGGCAAGGCTCATCTGCACAGTATCGCTAGGATTTTTATGGGGACGTACTTCAGATGTTCGTGAATTAAATATACGATGGTACAAACTTAAAGTGCTTCCCTGAGTGAGATTTTACGAAATATTACGCGGTCCGCTGTGGTGTTTTCGTGTTAAGATTTTTAAAGTGTTTGTGGGATATGGAGGTGCTGTTTTGGCTAATGTAGTATGTAGTAATAGTGATTGTTCTTTCATTAGAAATAAAGATGGTTGAATCTATGAGTACAAAGGTAGAATTCAGTTATCCCGTTGGGAATTTGTCCATTTCAACAGCTCACATGCCGAAAAATCCTCTAAGAGTCTCATAATTACAAATCAGAAGAAAAAACAACTGAGTATTACGTTCTTAAAATATCAGATGTCTATTAAAGGCACTAAAATCCACAGCAAAGACACTAAATGCCAAGAAAACCATAACAATAACTTAAGTGAGTACTCGCTCTCTTAATAATGCAGCGACTTATAAAAAACAAAAAACAGAGCAAATTGGAGGCGAGGGGGGGGGGGGGGTAGCTCGTGAATTCACCTTGCATTTACATTCTCATTGATTATTCACCGCAGCTTCTGTGGAGACACACGGGACACCGTGTCGATGTTCAGATGTATTGCACCGTACTGGGCACAGTGCTCAATATTGACGTAGTTGGAAAACGTAAGGAAGAAAGCGTGCACAATTTTGGGAAATTGAAATTCTGTAAGTTTTTGTGCAGAATATTTTGTGTTAAAGTTATTGATGGTGTGGATTGGAACTTTAATGGTCTAAGGAAGAAATTGTTGTCGCAGTATTTATAACCTAGACTAAACTTGGTAAGTAATGTAACAGTCTAACTCATAAAAAGCAATGTGACACAAACCTAGAGACTCGACGAAATCTATCCCGATAAAGAAAACATTATATAACACAGCTTTCGAAACTTGACCAAGAGCAAAGACACTGTGTCTCAGCTGGAAAACACAGCGACGTCGGTTTGAGTTAACAGCTTAGCGCAAACTGCACTTACTGAAACCAGGTGCAGGATTAAAAGTACAGGCTTTAAGGAAACTAGCCGAGAGCAGTGTGCTGACACTGTGATAAATATAGCCTTTATATATGTCGTCACTGTTTCTGGTCAGATGAGAGAGAACAAAGAAATGGGAGATGAAGAAAATTAAAATGAGACTGACGTTTTTGAAACAAATGAAGGTGAACAAAGTTGACTCAGGTTAATAGTTTTTTGTCTCATCATAAATAGTAATGCGTAAGCAAGAATTTGATGAAAAATCATAAACTTAACAAAACATGTACCATAAAACATTTCAAGTCCAAAAATCGGCACACAACCCAAACAGAATATTACAAATTCAGATCTATTCTACGTGGCAATCACAAAAGCACGTGACTCCAAAAATTCTGCTGAGGCAGTATTTCTACCATACATAGCTAGTACTGCAGACATGTATATACCGTTATATCTCAACAAATCCACACGGGCTGAGATGCTGGCGTGATTACAGAGGTCGGTAGTGAAGTGCGGATTTTCTCGAGGAATCCCGTTTTACGAGCGTACCTCCCGACACCCTCTGTGGAGGGATGACCGTATATATATGCCAGACGTTTTAACGGACAGAATTGATAGAGATAATGTTTTTATCGGTCTTTTTGCTTCAAAATTTAGTTGTGGATGCGAGATTTTTTTGTGATTAGAGATAGATGAAATCTAAAAATCTATTCTTTTCACATATTTTGAAATTGTAATGTGTAAGCTAGAAAATTGTTATCTTAACATCAGATAATCAGTGCAATATTGAAAATGTTTTAAATCAATTAACAATTTTTGTTTAATACCATAACTTAATAAGACACTGGCATGGTTTTGAAATTCATTAAAACTCCCTAAAACACATTTGACAATAGTAATTGACATCCAACTTCAAAATTTTACTATACTACTAACACTTAAATATTCCACGAAAATCCATCCAAAAACCAATCTCAAGAAATTTTGATTGAACACACAAACCCAAAACCGGGAGAGCCTCTTAAAGCTTGCAAAAACAATGTAGAAACGATTCAATCTCTCTACATTATATAACAACACTAGATTCTCGATTCTAATGGAAAACACGGCACAATCTTCCCTCAAGACGTTAGCAAACATTCGCCATCTTGTTCAGAAAACAAAACTAAATTCTCAACGGTTTTCGTTAAGGAAAACTGCTTTGTAATTGTGGGATAATAAATTGAGAGCCGAAAAAGTGTTTCGATGCCTTGGGATTGGGACAAGAAAATCATAATGTTGCTAGGGCCCTCAAATACGTTTATAGTATCTGTATTCACAGTTTTCAAAAATGGTCGATTTGTTCTTTATATAGATATCTACTGACACAGTGATTAAGTATACACGGCTATGTAATATCTTCTAATATATAACTAAAATTCCCGTGTTACAATTTTAGTTGCCGTTCTCCTCCGAAACGGATGGACCGAATTTCTTGAAATTCTGTACATGCATTCAGTAGGTCTGAGAATCGACCAACACATATTTTTTATCCCTATTTTTTTCGCGAACGAAGTCGCGGGCGGGCTGTAAATATTTTTGTATTGATTAGCCCTTGAAGATGGTTATAACGGAAGAATTTGATGATACCAAAAAAAATATTGATTGGTAAATAAGTAGAAGGATAAAAACTGAATTTGAATTCATATTATCTACATTAAATGTCTCAAAAATCCGAGCTGATAAATCAATTTCCGTTATTAACATACAAAGTTTAGTTTCTGTTTTTCCTTGTTTTATCAAACATGAAACATAGATTTCTAAAATAGAATCTGTGGTTGCTAACCCGAAATTTAACGAACTTGGTGCTCGATCTTTGTTTTTTCTTGTCTAGTCTGCAAAATACACAATAAAAAAACTACGAAACGCTGTCAAAAATTTATTCTTAGATTTTCAGTCTATCCAACCCTAAACTCCTAAATATCAATCTGACGAGCAAACTTAACTCTTTACATACAAAGTGTCCCAACAATTCCAAACAAAAAAATCTATGAAACGATGTCGAAAATTTGAGATTTCCAGTCTTAAACTCCTAAATATCGAACTTAACCCCTCACATACATTGTCTCAACAATTCCAAAGTTGTACATTAGAGTTCGTTTTAAACAAACGCAAGTTGGGTCACATTCAGTCTAAGCTCTTCACGTAGCAGACGTTTACGATTTGCCTCTTACACGGGATATATGTGTTGTGTAAATGCCACTTAGACGCAAGATTTATTGTAGTGGCTACCGCGGGTTGTTTGCCTACATAACCAAGTTTTACTTTCGAAACGTGGACGGTTTTTGTAGTATGTAATAATTTTAAAATGGTTTTTTGTGAATGATTTGTTAGTTTGGTGCTTTCATCCTTTTATTTGCACATATATCTACATCTTAACTGTTTAAGTCATTTTAATATCCATAGCATAAAAGTTGATCTTTTCAACCAAATTAAAAGACACATATAAATCTTGAAATGCCATATAAATCTATAACCCTAAACGCCCATAAGTCTCTCCAATTCACAAAAGACAAATGGTCTGTTTTAATCACCTCTAATAAAATAAGTTACGCGAACATAATTGACATGCCACGGTGGAAATCATCATGGGTATGACCCCCTTAGAAAAACTCATAAGGTCTACGCTGACAGTTGACAAATTCGTTAATTCCACCCCTCGGCTTCGTACACTTGGGAAAATATAGAATGTTTTGCCCAGTTCTGTTCGTTTCCGAAACACGGCAAGGATTTCGTCGTGGTTCATTTTTAGGAAGGATTTTTTGGGCGTCAGTGTAAATTGATAAAGATACGTCAATTATGTATATTTTAATTATGATTTTTTAGTTTTCCGTGACAAGAATGACTATAGCAATTTTTGTTTGATGATGATGATATAAGAAAGATAAAATTAGTACTATTTGGGTTGACTGTGCTCGTTCCGGTAAGAAATAAATTCATGCCTATAAAAGTTCTGGGCAAAGCATCCTTTATACAGTGTCCTAGTCCAAAACTCCCGAAAGTAAACCCAACAAAAGCTATCTACCTAGGTAACTACATAAAATTCTACCAAAAATTATCCAGAGCAAAATTGACGAATACGGACAAGAGAAAATCGTAAACAAAAGCGAGGCTCATAAGAAAACAGATCACTAGTCGCCCACTATGTCGGTCAGTCGGGCCCGGAATCGCCGGAATGCTGCAGATTGCCGTCCGGCCGGGCCGGATTGCCGCGGAATCAGCCGGAATGCCACTGTCACTACTTTTATTGCGCCGTGTCAGGCGAAGGAATTTTGGATTTTAGGGGACAGCCCTAGATTGACGGTTTAAGAGATCTCGTTTGTGGAGTATTGGAGTTATTTATTTAGTTTTTTAGTTGTAGGCGTAGAAGTGCATGCGCGTCGTAGATAGAACCTAATCTAAAAGATACGCATACATAGAGCAAAGGTACTTTAAAAAGTACATTTTCCTGTATTTAAATGGTTCAATAATTAAATTGACTTATCCATTGATAACTGTATCGTTTGGTAATCACAATTTTTTATTACAAACTTTACGTCTGACACACCAATTTTGCCTTTAAAACCCAAACAATCCACGAAAATTTGTCACAAACAAACCAAAAAATCTTAACAGAAGTCTCCACCAGTTTCCTTGTCCCCCAACTATTGTGGACCCGAACCGTCAAGAATGCGAGAGTCACCGCGCTTATTGCTCGGTGACAATTGATGTTCGCAGTTTCGGCTCCACCCCGCCTCTGTTCTGCGTCCATATTCAATCCAAGCGTAGGACGGACTGAAAGTTAGGAACTTTATTTACGATACTACGGGAGTTTTAGGTACTGGTGACAGTTTGTTGAGTAGGTATACGTAAGTATGATTCGTTGACTAGCTTGTTTAATTCGATTTCGGCATTGTGGATTGAAAATTTATCAGTTGATTGATCCAAGATCCATTAGACAAGTTATAGGAGTGTGAAAGTATTAAATTAGTAGGTTAAAGTTATGTATGTGACAACTGCAAAGTAAAAAAACATATTGCTTTCTCTACTGAAAAAGAATACACCCTACTAAAGACTGGTTCGAAGCGGAGCAGGATAGAGAATCACAAAAGAACTTGGCCTTTGCCCAGCAATGGAACAATACAGGCTAGGAAAAAAAAAAACCTACTTATATAGGCAGATTCACATTCAGACCAAAACTAGAACGGGAATTGAAAACTTCAGTAAAGAGAGTGATTTCTTTAAGATTTGTAGTTAGTATCTACCAGTATATAAATATATATTTAATATATATTTAATATCATATCAGAAATATTTATCTAGACGACATTTTTTTTCATGTATATCTTTCTACTCATACATACTTCACAAACTTAATTGAATCAGTAACAATTTTTCAACAGCAGGTCCTCAATATAAATATTTATTTAATTGCGCCAACGTGGAGGGTTTCGAGTGATTCGAGCGCACTTCACTTAAGTGGCCAGTGTTGACAATAACTGATCTAATTGGTAAGTATGTGGCTTTTGTGTGACGTTTTTGTGGGTTAAGTCTAAAAAAGTAGGGATGCTGGTTATAGGGCAACACGTTGTTTAAAACAACTCCTGCTGTAAGTAACTTTTGTTTTTTAAACGACTCCCGCACTAAGGATTTTACTCCTTGTATGTATGTGGTAAGTGGCCTTGACTGCTATACCAGAGGTCGTGGGTTCGATCCCCACGTAGGACAAGAATTTGTGCTTTCCACAAATAAAATGTTTGTGAAGTACCTAATTTTGAATTACCTGTATTTCACAAACATTTAAACACATGCTCAAATACACCCAGCCTCAGAACAAGCATTTGTGGAAAGCACAAATTCTTGTCCTACGCGGGGATCGAACCCACGACCTCTAGTATAGCAGTCAAGGCCACTTACCACTAGACTAGCAGGCTTTTAAAAAGAGCTAGTTACTTATTAAAACTCAAGTTTCATTCTGCAATTACTTATATCTTTCAATTTCCTCTACCAACCAATCAACAATCAAATAATAACCTACCCTGCACCATAAAATCTAATGAAGAATATGACACATAATAGATTGGTACTCAAATGCAATAGTAAGGGTTGGGCGTCGTTCACGCGTATTACGTATCATACAGATAGCGATATTGTTCATTTGTACATTGATGGCCAATTGTGGATGATTGCTGTTTTATTGTGGTAGTTTTATATACGAAGGAAAGACTTTAAGAGGTTACGCAATTGTTTAGACTTTTAGAGGTGAGTAATAATTTTGTTTTCTGGAATATTATGAAAAAAAATAAGCAATAACTAGAATTGCGGCATTACTATTACGATTGCCCAGAAACGGTTTTTTTGTGTTCAAAAGTGGTTCCAAACACGTTGAAATTAGTTTTATATTTTATCTGTATATATTCAAGGAATAATATTACTGTAATATTTTAATTAATCTGTAAATATCTCACTGCAAGACTATAATTTGTAAAATAGAACACTGATAAAATCATTATCTACTGGAGAAAATACTCTTTTTTAAAAAACGATAAAAAAGAACAATCTTTTGGGCCAGTATTAAAATTAAGATGTATGAAAACCTCACATAAAATACTTTTTTTTATACCTCACACAAAATAATTATACCAGCAGTTGTCATATCGTGCTCGTGTCATGTTATAAAGGGTTAATAGTAAAACTATAACAAGTATAAATCTAATATGACAGTTATTGGGGATCGTGGCGAGTGGTTTATCTCGTGGCTTTGCATAATTCCTGTGTCATATTTGACGCCATGTGCGAGACAGCTCGTTACTACAGATTAGTGTAATAACATGATATTTCATACGAATTGATTGTTCGTGTAATGATTTTTTTTACATCTTTTTATTTCGGAAAGAAAAATGTAGGCAAAAAACAAAAAAATAAAATTAAGTATTTTTTTACATTTTGTAAAAGGAACAAAAAAGTTTTTAAACAAGTAAACTGAAAACCATAGATCGAATTTGATACTTAAAAGACTATAAAAAGCTACATCAACATGGCTTTCAACCCACATAATAAAAAAAAATCATTACAAACCTCACCAAAAAAAATTCTACAACAAAAACCCGACACGATTTCGTATTATTTCAACAAATGCATCACATTTGGCGGTATTATTTTTACACTCCAAATTGCACCCGCTCTCAAACCTATTACAACTGTACATCTACCATTCAAATAGCAACCTTAAGTGGTTTGCCTACAGTCGACAATGACTTGCAGTCTATTGTTTTCTTGGTGAGCGTCGGTTTGCTAAAACACTTTGGCACTGGCGCCATTGTCGCACCGTCAAATCAAAACACTCGGAAAGCGCGCGAAGCGAGGCACTGGCCAATGAAAATAGAGGTAATTTGATTTTACGCGGGCTGTTTTGAAAATCGAATGGAACGTGAGGACGTTGTTGTTGTAAATATTATGGTGTTTTTTGAGGCGGTATGGCGAATTGTAATAAAGTTAAATTAAAAATAAATTGAAAAGATATAAAAGTGTTTTTTTTTATGAATATTTTCTTCATAATTGATTTTGGTTGAAGTATTTATTTATTCTTTATTGTACACATTTTTTTACAGATTTTTCGAAAATTAAATTTGATGTAGGTGCAATAGGTATACAGGCCAGTTAAATTAAAAAAATAATTTTCTGACACAGAAACTGGGTCTTAAGGAGATAGTAATAAGTGCACAAAAATTGCATTAAAAACAATTAAACAGTATAATTAGGTAATTCTAACTCTATAAAGTAGACTTCCGTACTATTTCAATATAACAATCGTCGATCAATCATTACCCTAACAAGCCTACACATTTCTATTCAAAGCTAATCTCAAAATTACCGTCCTAAAAAAACGCAGAAAAAACGCCACAAACCCGCTAAGGCCACGCGACCGCACGCGCCGACACGCGACACAACGCGAAGATGAGTGGATTGCATCACGTCTTAATGTTTAGGCGTTTAGGAGATTAGGTACTAGCTAAAAACGTAATATTGTATTGTATTCTACTTTTTTTATTTCATGAATTTCAGTTGCTTTCGACTTTATTAATTTATCAGCAATAATTTGTCGAGGAAGCTAATTTTAAGTTCAAGCAGCTTTTCGTTAAATTAATACAGTCATAAATATAAGTTATAATTGGAATCTGGAAAATGAAAACGTTTGTATGTAGGTATTGTAAAATTAAGTAATACTCAGTTTCTAAGCCACAATCGTTGTTAAAATGTTCCCTTTTTGGACACGTGTATTAAAGAGGATGAGCACTCGTTTCAAATTAAATTTATTGTTTCAATAATTACGCCCTGTTTTCTGTGACACCAATGTACAAAGAACTATGGGTTTGCATGATGACTTCGAAAGCACAGGTCAGATTAGAATGGATATTTTTTATATTAGGGGTGGGTTCCAATACAAGATGACCTTTAACTTGCCTTATGGTTTTATAAATAATATTATAAAGCTGAAGAGTTTGTTTGTTTGTTTGTTTGTTTGTTTGTTTGTTTGAACGCGCTAATCTCAGGAACTACTGGGTCGAATCGAAAAATTCTTTTTGTGTTGAATAGACCATTTATCGAGGAAGGCTTTAGGCTATACAACATCACGTTGCCACTATCAGGAGCGAAGAAATAATGGAAAATATGAAAAAAAAACGGGGAAAATTATTCATCCTTGAGGCCTTCCGCTGCGTGCGCTGCGAAAACGGTTCAAGATACCAAAAATATATGTAGAAAAGAATTATTTCTATTAAAATGATCTAAAAAAATGTCCAGGACAGTATATACATGTCTATCTTTTAAGATTAACTCACTAGAACCGTTTTTATGGTAATCAAATTCGGTCGAAATTAATGCATTTGTTAAGAGTTGTATCAACGTATCAGGTTGTGGAGAAAATCAATATGTACTTCTGCCACAAGAAAATAAAACTAAAAATATAATTTACGCAGAAGTTTATTTTAAAATAATTATGTTCTTTTAAAAATTTAAAAACTAAATTGTCTAAAATAATAACAGAAAATGACGAGGACAAAGTCGTGGGTAACAGCTATAATTTATAAAGCTAAGGAGGTTGTCCGCAAAAATAAATGATGCCCAAAATAATTATTCCACGCGGACGAAGTCGCGGGCACAGCTAGTGGTTTTATAAATTAATTAATCAACTCATTGAAGCACGACCTTCGGTATAACAGTCAGGGCCACTAGCCACTAGACTAACATTCCAGTCAATCTAAAAAATAATAACTAGTATGTTAAAAAGTGTGGAAATATAGAATTTAGAACAGTTCCACTTTTTCTATTCCAAAAATGTGTTTCGACAGTTTGGTACTTGGGGCTCAGCTTAAACTGGTGGGGGGTGTAACGCGACTTGCGCGTGCGCCAGCCACGTGCCATCTAATGCTTTGAACTCGCTCTAACAAGAGTTTGATTTTAATCCGTGATGTTCACGGCTTAATTTAATAATGAAATCTGTTTAAACAGACTCAATTTACTTGTATTCCATTACAAAAGCAAGCATTGCATGGTAAAATGGGCTTAATTTTTTTGGTTCACACAAACGTGGTAAAATTCGAATGCATCTTCTAACGATTGTCTTGTCAAAAGATGCTGATAAGCTTTCCTCCATAAAACGAAAGAGAAGCACTTCAAAATCAAAATCAAAAGGTTTTTATTTCAAAAAGACTAGAAACTCCATAAGTTGCTCTTTTAAAAATAGAAAAATACAAAATACATATTAAAGTACCTATAACCTTGATACTAGCAACGCTCACATCTGTTCAATACAGTGTGGTAGCAACAATTACATTAATCACCAAGCTTGTTAATAACTTGTAATGGATTTACGGCAGGAAGTGTGCTGCGGGCGATAACGGCTACTTTTTATAATGTATGAAACAACAATGAATACTTATTAGCTGTTAAATGAGTCATTTTTAATAAAGTTGAAAGTTTTGTGATAAAAAAACAACTTTTGACTTGAAAGTTTTTGCAGTTTTGAGACGCGTTAACTTATTTGATAATCTACTTCTTTTCGGAGTCGGTTAAAAGTGTTAAAGACGAACGCAAGCCTCATGAACTCGACAAGCTGTCTTTAAGCAAATATTATACCCAAAAAAGTTTCTATAGGTAACAATCGTTGAAGACTGAAATGGTAAGGTACTTGCGTGCCCCAGAATCGTATCACCATCAATAAATTATTCAAAATTCAAACTGACCATCCCTTACCAATTCAACGTAGACATTATAGGCTCAACCCTACAAATTAGAATAAAGAACTAATCATTAATATGGCCAAAATCAGCCGACGAAATCTGCCGGCCCTTCGGGAGTAGTTCGGGAGTATTCGGGGGCATTCGGGCCCACTCGGGAGCGCTCGGGTCGTTTCGTGCGCCGCGGGGGCGCGAGAGCTAATCGCGATAATGTGTTTATTGAATTACCGGCGTGTGCAATGCCACGCGTCCACTCTTGCACATGGTCGATCGGTAAGTGGCAAGGTGCGGTTTGATTTCATATTTTTTTCGAGGGTAGTTCTCGTAATGGATTAGAAATGGTAATGTTTGTTGAGATTTTTGAGTTTGAGTTACAGGGTCATTAATCCTCTTCGTAATTCAGGATGTTTCCAATATAATTAACAGAAATCATTATCTTCTAACGAAATTTGTGACAATCTTTCCCTACTCTTTTTCTGCAAAATTTCCCATATTTCGTATTGTTTTCAAAAATCTCCAACAGTAAACTAGTGAATTATAGCGATTACGTGACCACACAGGTACCTAAGATTATACACACTATACAGACACAACATTATCTACACCAAAGACTTTCCTCCCAAACAAAACACAAGAAAATAAAAGTACAACGATACTGAGTGAAAACAATGCAGGTGTCGGATTACTGGCTACGAAACGTGGGGTAAAAGAGGGCTGAGGACATTAATTTAATTATCCTCCTCTCTTGGGAGCGTCTAATATTATATGGGAGTGAGGCGACCTCGCGGCATACAAATTCAACTGTCATTTTTTCGCGTGAGAAAAAAATCTCGCAAAACTGATTTTTTTTGTTGCCATCCCTAGTGAGATCGAGTTGCGTGTGGAAAAAAATATCATACAAATCTGAAATGTGATGGTACTGGGAATTGGTGTTGAGGTAGGAAATCTGAACGAATAAGGTTTTTGTTTATCAAAATCTATAGGAGAACTTTTGTTGGCTGATTCAAATGGAATGTATCGAACTGCTGTATTTGTATTTGATGTGGATTTTGTAAGCAATATGACAGAATCATCGTTTAATATAAAGTACTAGGTTATGGGTCCGCGAGACGATCAAGTGCGCTTGACAAGTCTACGACGATTTCACTTGACCAGGGACTTGACGCGACTTGAAGGTGCCGTCAAGTCCACATGCCGCAGTCGTTCACCGGCCTGTGCTCAGGAAAGTGGTCGTCGCAAAAATTAATAATGGTTTCCAACGCAGACAAGGCATTCCTTGCTATAACTCTAGCGGTATCTATCACAGAAAAAGAGAAAAGAACGTCTCGGTCCGGTCCGTCGTCCGCCATCTTTGATGTTCCGGTCGCAAATGAATAAAACTTGTCAAGTCGCATCAAGCGACTTGACGCAACTTGACAATTATGGTCCAGCCCGTAGATACTTGACGGGACTTGTCAAGTCAACGCTGTAAACGATCAATATTCATTTCAAGCACGTAGACTTGTCAAGCGCACTTGATCGTCTCGCGGACCCATTAGGAACATATATAGAATAAGTACTCAGATTTTTATCAAACGCAGTATCCCCAATTGTTACGTTGACACACAGTACGTCTTGCAAAATTACAAAATTCTAGCAAAAAATACAGGACTAAAAAATAAGGACACAACAACCACACTACATAAACCATTCGGACTCCTCACATAATCCCATTTAATAAAACGTTTTAAGGTATTAAAAGAAAACGCCACTAAAATCGAAGCATTCCGAGATCCAGATCCTTAATTAAACTCAAAGCACGTAGCACTCCTTGATTCAGTCCCCCCGGGCCCTCCTCTCCGCACCCCCCTTTCCTTATGGACCGCTTAGATTTCCTCCCCCTACTCGTGTGGATAGAATACTTGAAGTCCTGAATCTTGTACGAAGAATTGGTTTCGAGAGATTGGACAGTTAGTTTTATACCACTTTTTTGTTTCTTGGAAGAACTTAGATTATAGGAAATAAATTTTGGGTTGAAATTGAAAGAAATGTGAGGACCGGATGAAGGAATTAGGATTATTATGTGTAAGCATGACGTGTTGAATTAAGAATCTGAAATCCGTTTTGCAATAAGTCATCAGTCATGTAATCGTAAGATAGCGATACGGAAGTGATTATTTTGATTGAATATTGCAAAATTTTGTGTATGCGATTTTTACCTATGTCCAGTTTTTTGAGACATGGATGAAAATGGATCCATTCACACTGTGATCTAGTTAGAATTAATAGACAAAGCACAAGTGGGTTCGATATTCCACTAAGTCTCTCATTCCATTTGAAGATTTCAGATGCCTTTTTTTGAACACAATTAAAATGATTATAAAGACTTAACAAAGAAAAAATCAAGGGCGTTTTTTCTCATTTGCATTTTCGCTACAATTCCAACTTGAAATTGCTTCTTACGAATCCAATTACACGATAGCAAGCTTCTTTACACTCCGAAGATGTCTCTTTGCTATTTTTGAGTGTGAAAAGGCTTTAAAAAGTAATCAAAGGGGCTGTGAACAGAAAGTTAAGAACATTTGGCTCGGCAAAGACAATTATGAAGAGTTTTATGGTTTCTCATTTTGTTCTTTAAAATCTTTTTTTGGGAATCTTTCTCGTTCTAACTGCTATCTTTAAATGTTGAGCGCGTAGCTTGAGAATTAATTTTTAATTAAGATGCTGTAATTGTGTCTATTTTTTCATGTTCATATTTAGTCTGAATGCTCCTAAATTATTATTTTCAATATTTGCATTATCAAAATATATGGAAAGCATCAGTAATTATTCCCCATTCACTGTAACCAAAACGACCAACACAACCCAGCTTTACATTTTAATTGCATTTTAAATGCTATCTCAAACCAAACTAATTTTCCAAATGCTTTTTAAATTCTTCACCGCAAACCGCAGCGGGGGAGGTAATGTCGGATAAAAATAAAAGAAAAACAAAGGAGGCTACAGCTTCTGTGTAATTATTTCGAGAGCTAATGTGCCATTGTTTATTCCTCGCTAATTAACAGAAGGAAGAGTTTTAAAAAATACTTCAACTCGGCCTTTGAGTGGATCAAACATTCATGAGATGGAATGAGATACGTCTATGTAATCGTGTTAGGCTGTCTTTTGTTTTTTTTTGTCTTTTTTATTAATGTGTTGGCCAGTGTACTTCACTTAATAAGTTTTTTAGCCTTCAAAATACGATGGCATTTTGGTTTTTTATCATTACATCATGATCATCCGATTAATCTTTCCGATTAAAGGTCTCAGTCAGATTATAAACTTCATTAGCTACATCACCATTTGAATCAACTAGGTACCAACCCAACACAACAGTTAAACAAAATGAATAATTTATCACCACAATTAATAGCTCCAGCATCAACTATCTCAACTACGAACTTTAACACTAATGCAGGTAAAGCCAAACTTCCGGGCCCAATTAAACTCAAATTCAGCTCTTGAGGTGACAAATCGTGAGTCGTCGACGTTGACTAATCACCCATTTAATTTAGCTGGCGTAATTATAAATAAAATTTCAACGATAAATTGTGTTGGAGTACATTAATCAAGAACTTGGGACACTGATTAAAATACCGTTCGTCCAACTATTTGCTAAGTTGATATCGTTAATAATTTACTCGTTGAGGGAGGTTTAGGGCGGGATCAGGTGTGAAGCGTGGTTTAATTTATTTTCGGTTCTGTTTTGTTGGGGATTGTAACGTTGTCAACGGTTTGTGGTGCTTTGAGGCTGATTTCGATTCAATGAACCTGAGTCGATATAGATAAACGATTTGCTGAAAACAAGCGTTGTCAAGCAAACATAAATCTCTTATAATGATCGCCTTTATCGTTAAGATTAATTGATAACCGATACGCACGTGTTACGTTTAATTATAATGTACTGTTCAGTCAAGATATAGTTAAAGATTTTCAAAAGTGTCTCGGAAATTGAAATCCTGAAGCTATTTTAAATTTTTCGCAAAATTTCATATGAAAATTTATTCATCACTATCTGCAGACCACCCTATAGCAGAAACATGTGCCCAATAACTAACCCAACCCTTCTGTTACATCCCTTTCGCACGTATTGTAAATTCTGTGGCTATCTCACTCGCACCCACTGTCAAAGCAATGAAAACGGCGAATCTATGCGTCTGAATCACGGGATATCGCCCCCACCCTATCTTAAATGAACTGGGGAGATCTTTAGGTACTGTCGGAGGAACGTCTTTTTAACTGTAAGGGATGTTTTTCGTGTAGGTGTTAACTGTAGGGTAAGTGAAGTACATGATTACTTATCGGCTGTCGTGACGTCATAGCTAACAGTGACATTTTCATTATGTAGCCAATAGAAGTTACAAAACGCATAGTAAAAAATATGCTTTACCACAGATTTGATTTCAAAAAATGATACTGTAGAAGTAAAAGAAAACAGCAAATATTTTAATGTTCACATCATCTACACAAGTTCAGATAACATCGTTCACAAAGACAAACCTCATCTCATCCAAGTTTAAAACGTCTCAAGCACTAAGCTCAAACTTAGAGAGAATTACAAGACAATAATTCACCGCACTTCCGACCATTTACTTATCCGACATAATTCAGAGAGTTATGCTGTCAAAACATCTTAACCAACCCTCGGAATAATTAATGTAAGACGAGTTTCTGTTGTTTTATAATAATCGCGTAATGTCGCGGTTATATTATGGAGCGATTGGGTTACAGATACATAGGGTTAGGTAGGATGGGGAGCGGGAGACTTGGAGCTTTAAGTAAAATTCGAATTCACGTCTTAGTGTTTCTCATTTGTTTTGGGTTTTCTATTTGTAGTCAATAATGTTGAAGATAAAAATCTTCGTGAATTCAGCCGGATGTATAGCTAAATGTGTATTGATTAAAATGTCCATTGATAATTGTATTTTGGTAAGAGCTGAACCTACGCTGTGGAATAATGTTAGGTTCGTATTTAGGAGGAAATCATAAAATTGTGTAGTCCAGTATTGTCCAATATTTTACAAGTATTCGATGTCTTCATAAGTTTTTGATGACCTCTTTTATTTGTCAGTATCAACTTCATGTCAATCAATTTAAAAAAACCTTTAACCATCGTAATCTTTCACATTAACCGTTACTTTTACAATTTTGCTTACTAAACTCAAAGCTGGTAACGTTCACCCCGCTTCATGAATGTAAAATGTTGCGGTCGCCTCTACGTCGTCGCTAACACTTAAGTCCTCGAATAAGATTCGCTTGGGCTCTGCGGTACCTAAGTACCATTGCGATTTCATTTGACCGTTCTCACTTCCACACAGACTTGATTGTATGTAAACAATAGTCCCGGACCCTTATTAAATATTTAAAGGATGTGTCAAGGTACGCGGGGTTTTTTGGTCCTTTGTCCCTAAATGCGATAGTGGTAGGGTTAAGAACCTGTGTTCTATTTGGGAAGGTGTTTTTTTTGCGTTTAGTATTAAAGTCTGTACTTGTGTTTTTTTTAGGAAAATTTTGTTTTTTCTTAATAGCTTCTTTTATAGTTGTAACCATGTATTCTAATACAGCTCCTACAATTTGCCATATTTGTTTAATTTCGGAATAAGTACATAGTAGTGCGTCAAATCATCCCACCTATTACATAACCATTTCAAAGGATTTTATATCATGTCATGAATTACAAAGTACAAAAGTATTTTACATTAATCAGGTGACTTACCAGTATGAATATAAGTATGCTTCTTCATATCAGATTTCTGGTGGAACCGCTTCCCGCAGTACTGGCAAGGGTACGGTCTGGTGTCCGAGTGGATGAGGAGGTGGGTCGACAGGGTGCTGGAGCGTTTGAACGTCTTCCCACACTGCTTGCATTCGAAGACCTTTTCCACGCTGTGCACAGCCCTGGGAAGAAGAAAGAGTTAATTTACATTATTGCCCACATAATGACTTTTCGCGACGTGTATGGTATTAGTTGATAGTAACATAAGAAGCGTTCAAGAAGTTATCGGTTTTGGAAATAGGGAATAAGACAGTGACAAAATGAAAATAGTTTACCAAAATGAAGGAGGATACTCAGAATTACTGCTATCGTAATAAACGGAACGATCTGCAATCATATCTAATTTTCAATGTACGGTTGCATCATGAAGTGAACAAAATTCTTAGAACTCCTTGACATACATTTGTAACTCACCTGTGTTGACTCAGACTGATTTCGTGCCCGAAAGTCTTGCTGCACAGCTCACAAGCGAATGGGCGCTTGCCGTTATGAGATCGTCTGGCATGAACCTCCAAACCATGAGGAGTACTGAACATCTTCTCGCATTTAACGCAAGAATAAACATCCCCTAAAGGCAAAGGCCTGGATAGAGGACCAGGGGCACCAAGAACAGCTGCACGGAGTCTTAGAAGTTCAGGGCCAGCGGCCTGTACAGCATGGAGGTACAAATTGCTGTATCCTCCCCATCCAGGAAGACCAAGACTGCCAGCGTCTCTCAGGAATTCCGCAAATGGTAGTGGAGGGTATAGGAATGGTCGTTGAGGCTGCACCCTCGGAGCGTCAGGTCTAAGCAACGCACTGACGGAGAAAGCTTCTGATCTCTTTGGTGGGGGAGAAGTGTCTGGTGGTCTTCTTGGGGACGATGGAGGGGAGTCTACTTCGAGCTCAGGGGATGTGGAGCGCACTGATCTTGGGGATTGTGGTGATGGCGCCCAGCAGGGACTGCCGCACCGAGATGCTGGTGAAATCCCCTCGGGTCTAGTCTCATTGTGATGCTCCTCTTCATCTTCCTCCGTTCTCTCGCTGACCAAACGATTGATCCCGAATTTGATTTCCTCTGCGAACAAATATTTTTCTTTGAGTACATTGCAATAGTAGTTTACAATTTATTTTGACGGAAGCCCTGTTTTAAAACTATTATTTTTTGGCATATTTAATGATGGCAAGTATTTCCTTATTTGACTAACAATTTAGGTCACATTCAAACACTAATCGGTATTTAAAACTAAACCGAAAAACAAACACAACGCAGTAGTAAAATAAATCAAAATTTTGTACTGGTTTTCTATTGGAATTTGATTCAACTGATAAACGAAAAACTATTGATCATAGATACTTGCAGATCTATCATATTATCACTGATAGTAAATGATGAGTTTCTTAAAATAGTTATCTCTATCTCGACGTGATTTATTTGATACGGACTTTGCTAATATTATATCTCTAAGAGGTGTTCGGTGAGTGAATTTCATGTACATATCATGCTAACCGGTAATTCAATATCTTGCATAAACCCTAACCGTAGTTTTGAAGACTGGTGACATTTCAATATGTGATTATTTATGTCTGCCAAATAGCGACAGATAAGTGGGACAAAATAACATCCGAATGGATTTTTAAGACCACAGGAGACCACGTGGCAGGCGCAGGCGAAGATGGCGTGATGATCTTGATAGTCACATGAAAGAATGGACTTCACTTGCCCTCGACAGAGAGGAATGGAAAGATAAGAGGGAGGTTTTTGCTCAGCAATGGGACAATATAGGCTTATAATAATGACATGGTTAAGATTTAGCATTTCTGTTATAATTTAGATAATTTTGCGTTCAGTTTTGGTCTGTTGTAGTGTTGTTCGACACGTAGTCCGTTACGTATTGTATTGTACCGTTATTATATTCTAGACGTAGATTTAAGGTAAAATAACGCTTATATCACTCGAAAAGTTGGTTACTAGTGTATTTTAAAAACTAATTAGTCCGTCTAATAATTAAAAAAGAAATCAACAAATCCACTGTTTTTTTGGGAATTTGTTTGACGGATTAATAACATTGTACATTTAAACGTTCCTCTTGAATTACTTTATTTATTATATAATACGCTTTAGAATCCGTTAGTTAGTTTTAAAGATTTAAGAGTACATACAGACAGAAAGCGACTTTGTTTTATACTATGTAGTGTTTTGTGACACGAAAAAGTAACTAAATCTTTGATACGAGAAGAAGAATGCAAAGATAACAATTGCAACATAATGCTATTGATTGTACTCTATGATTACAGTGTCCAAACCAACAATAGATGCAAATAATGCACCTAACCCTACAATTGTTCGGGTCATAAAGACCCCAGTGCGCAGGTGCCACACTTGTCGCTCCGAACGAAATGGGCCGTATCATGTCGCTGGAGCAAATTGACTTTCATCTGTTCAACCCTCGAAGTCCAACCCCCGTAATTAACACGTCGGGTCGTTTCGACCCCAATCTTTTTTTACAATTCACTAATCCGCGGGCGCGACTGAACGTAACTATTGCTGTACAGTTTTGTTTGTTGTTGGTATTGTTTGATTAAAAATTGGGTTCATACGAAATTTATTCAATAGCGATGGGCAATAAACGTATTGAGTGATATTTTTTGTACGTTTATACATGGTCCGTGTTATCTGATGTATTATGATCAGGTTTTAGACACTTAACGACAAATTATTTTTATCTTCGCAAATCCTGGAATTATTATACAAGCTTTAAAATTAACTTTAGAAAAAGGGAACGTTATCAATTTATAAGTATTTTAGTTGACTTTAGCCATCTTACAAATCCAATGGCCTAACCATTGAATTTGTAAGATGGATGTTAGATACTGAAATGTAGTCTCATCTAGAGCTGTATTTTAATAGTTAGGGGTAAGAAAAAACATTCCTAAAAGTTTCAAAGTTTGTGAGTATGGCTCTCTGTTACTCTTTTACACTCATAGGCACATGATAGACTATTATTTAACCTATTTTCTAGAACGGGTAATGTTTTTGCAGTTATAACCGGCATTCGTGCGGGCGAAGTAGCGGGAAATAGCTAGTTATTTTAAATTATCATTCCCGTGCTACAATTTGATGTAGATCATTGGTTTTGGACAATCAAGTTATTTTAAGCTTAAAATATGATATTGTGATACAAATAACACTTCAAGATTTAGATTAATCATCGCATTACACGACATCTGTCCAAAAGGAAAAACAAAAACCACTCTCAGGGACAATCTCCCACAAACTTCATACATCATCAAGTAGCCATCAACACCTCATCCAAAAACAAACATCCATCTCCGACGACAAGCTCCACTAATGAAGAGGACCCCTATCTGAAACACAGCAGCTGACGGCATTTGGAGCGGAACCAATCGTGCAACTTCGGAAATTTTCGGCAAATTTCGGCTCTGACTTCAATCCCCTTTGGAATATTTCACGCATGGGCCCTCTTTGAACAATGCCCAGTGTTTAAGGGTTCCTCTACAATTCCACACTTGTTTGTTTGCTCCCTACTGTTTATCGCCCTATAGTATTTATTACATATTAATGGTTATTTAGATTCATTGTTACGCCTCGACAGTATGCTCGAATTTATGGCAGAAAGTATTGAATGGAACCCTCGCTGTTGATGAGCAGGCGGTCTATTGTTGCCAGTAATTATGTGATATAATTTCGGTGTTTGATTTATAAATTTGGCAATGTGTATTAGGCGTCAGGTTTGGTTATCCCCTTACTTCCAAAGAAAGTCATAGCAATATTTTTGAAACCCCGAAGCAGTACCAGTTTTTTCTGACTTATCACTGTGCAATTTTGGTAGGTGTTAGATGTCTTTGACGATAAAATGTTTTATTTTAAGTGTACCTCGTCTTCATATACCTACCTAATTTGTACCAGTAGATTGAGACAAAACTGTTACTTATTGTTTTTCTAAAATCTCAAATAGAAGTCGAACTCTCAAAGGCATCAACCGTACAAATTACAGTACATCCCACATTTCCGCGTACCTTAACATCAATGGATTCTCTTTACCATCATTCCCCTAATCACCAATTTAGTCCTCAAGAAACAAAAGAACAATACACACCACTCAAACTGTCAGTTGTAAGTCAAACAAGGTAACACTATCAAAAGCAATCGAATTAAGGCATTTTTAGCAAACAAATTGGATTACAAGCCGTACAAGTCTGCCTGCATTTTTTTTTCTATCCAAACAGAGCATTAGCGTCATTAACGTCGGACTATTTGCAGGCTTAATGCAATTTTAATTATAAAGGCGAGGCAGCCGCAAATTGCAAGCGATGCATTCAGATTGTTATTTTTCTGAGAGCTTTTAACAAATTAAAAATATGTATTGCGTATGTGAGTTTGTTGGTAACGATTTATAAGCATGTATATTGTCATATTTTAGTAAAGTTTGGCCGTGTTTGAAGTATTCTTTTATGTATGTAAATCGAAAATTGCTTGAAAAGAATAAAGCGTATAACACAAAACAATAGTCCTATACATTTGTTGATCAGGTGATAAAAAAATTGCATTGAAAACTCACTTCTCTTTCTGAAAATTGATTACTATTTAATAAAACGTGAAACATCAGTAAAAGAAATAGGTAAATCAAATATTTTTTGTAGGTATGAAGCATGCAATAAAATATGTCAGATTGAAACACCTTGATAAATATAATTAAGTAAATAATTTGCTAATAAATCATAACTTTCATTGAATCATGTGACGAACTAATTGAATCATTACCTTATCTATACTTGTATCAAGTCATTAATTAAAATGTATTTAATACTCGTGTTTTACAAGATAATTACAAAAATCTATAATATTATCAATGTATTTTGTCTAAATATAAAATGTTAATGAATTCATCTTGCCCTTGAATTGAGCTAATCGGTGCTTGATCATGAACTGGCAGTCATTAATCTAATTCACAATTCTTTTGTAATTATTTTTAAAAATATGCACCATCTTACAGCTGGGCAAAAGACCTACTCTTTTCCTTACCAACCTCTTTGTCTCCTGCAATTTCTGGCCACGATCACACAATATAGGTAAAAAAACCATTGCAGTTGCTTTCATTACAATGTCTTATACCTATGTTTAAGGGTTTAATACACTAGGTAAAAGGTGAATGCGAGTGACTGAAAACAGATCTCAGTGGCGTGCACTTGGAGAGGCCTATGTCCAGCAGTGGACTGCGATAGGCTGATGATGATGATTTTTAAGCAAACTCGACAAGACTTAACCCTTACTGAAGTCTATGAAAAATGTCTGTTCCTTTTAGTTTATAGTTTGTTGGTCGATAATTCCACAAAATGTCTACCTACAGTCGATTTTTTTATTAATATAACAAACGATTTCTTTGTAATATAACATAATTCACACTATATTATCGGATGTCCGTACAAAGTTCTAATCGCCCTAGACATAATTATCACTTAATTATGTTTAAACGTTATCGGTAATCAAATCACATGATATCTATTCATTAAAGTAAAATGGACACTAACTAGAACCTACGTGTCCATTACAGCAGTTTCAAGCAAAAAAATACAAATTAATGAGACAATATAATAAAAATATTCCACGACTTTCACAAAACGCCATCTAGCCTCAAACTAAGTAGTTTGATTAGTTTAGTACTAGAGAACTAATAAACTTTATATTTCTAAATACATACATATTGTTGATAAAATTTTACCCAGACACAGAAACGATCGTGCTCATCACACAAGTATTTGTCCTCGGTGGGAATCGAACCCACGACCTCTGGTATAGTAGTCGGCCACTAACCACTAGACCAACAGGCCAGTCATTAATACCATCTCCAGTACTCACAACTGCATCCAAAAATCATTTCATACGTACCCCAACCCTAAAAACACGTGTCCAAAAATGCAGTTTATTAAATACCGATTGATATTTGACAATAAAATGCCAAGTCACGTCCGAATACTTAATCAAGATTTGATGTAATGAAAGTAAATCATACGGGGGCCGTGTCGAAGAGGATTTTAATATGTACATGTATAGTGGGTCTTTTTGACCCTAGATGAATGTAGTGTTAAATTTGACATCTTTTATTAAGTTTAACGTTAGATTGTGAAGGGTTATTTTGTTTTGTAATATAATATACGCTGGTTTGCGAAATTTGTCGTGTTGTTTTAGAGTTGAAATATTTTTTTTTGTAAACACAGCTCTAAATTATACTCAATCAGATATTGATTGATCAGATATAAGGTAAATTGGAAATACAAAGTACAAATACAAGGCTGTACAGATATGCTGTCAAAATTCTAATTTACATACCTAATGTTGTGATAAGTAATGTAAAGTATCAGTATGACTGGATTAATTGCACTAATTTTGCCGTTATTTGTGGTCAAGACTATCATACATATACAATTTATTAATGACTGGGTGTTCTTCACAGGAACATACTTATAAAGATGATTGGGAATTACAAAATTACTTATTAAAAAGCACAATAGGTACAACATAGAGCAGCGTCTCTTTTCTATTGCTTCATGTAAATGTAAATGAACTAACTGCGCAATTACTAAGTCAATAGAATAATGACTAGTCTGTTGGTCTAGTGGTAAGTAGACCTGGCTGCTATACCAGAGGTCGTGGGTTCGATTTCCACCCAGGACAAATGTTTGTGTGATGAGCAGGATCATTTTTCCTGTGTCTGGGTGTAATTTATCTATAACATGTATGTATTTAGAAGTGTATAAGTATGTTTATCAGTTATCTAGTACTCAAAAAACAAGCTCTTCTTAGTTTGAGACTAGATGGCGTTGCGTGAAGGTCGTGGAATTTGTTTATTATTATTACGAATACTGAATAAATAAATAATGTTTTCAGACCATTCCGTATTCTATTGATTCATATATCTACGTAGAATATTCAATATCAGTATCAATATATCTTCGAAACGTGACCTCACCGAAATTAAACGTCAAAATTACTTTATTCACAAAAAAATAATTATAAATCAAATGTTATCATTCAGTGTAATGCCTTTATCAACAGTTATAATATGATTTTAATACCCTTTATCGAACATGATTAAAAATCAACGATTGTAAATTATCTAGCTGTATTAACGATTTGTTTTCCACGGATTATTAATTTTGAAAGAGATTTTCTTGTAAATACGTAAATAAAGAAAGAGTAAATAAATAAAGAATCGTGTGCGAGATGATAACTTTTTCTTTTTGATAAGAAAAACATTCACATTTTAATAGCTTAATAAAAATAAAGTAGAGTTACTTTCGTAACTTAAAAACAATCATATTTTATTCACCTATGGAAATAAAGTAGAGCAATTTTCTTTTGTTCTATATTATCTATTCTTTTGATGATTATTTAGATTAAATCTTAAATTAATATTAAATTGTATTTGCTATCTAAGTCAACATGTTTACAGGCTATCAAAGACAACGTTACATCGCAATAGCTTAATCATGAACGAAAAACAAATGTATAAGAATGAAAAGTGACTTTGACTTGTTAGTTCAATAGGTACATCTATGCGATTTATTCAGTGATACTGTATTAATGATGATGTCCGTGTGGTGTCCGGATATAAAGAATAGCACCACCCCATATCCTCCACTGGGTGTCGTAAAAGGCGACTAATGAACCTTAAGACCCAGTGCACTGTACCAAGCACCTTGGGTCACCCAAATGGTGACGGGTGAACAACCAACAATCGCATTCCCAAAGAGGGTTAGTGTCAGGCAGGCGGCCGACTATAAAACTATAGCCAAAACTTTAAGCAACATGTCTAGAAGACGTGTTGCGCCGACCCCAAGTGAAATGGGATAAGGGCAGGAAGATGATGACTGTATTAATGATGTAAAACTATAAATTTATTGCTACTTCACTTTATTATCTTGAAAATCGTCATTGTGTAATAGTTTCAAATAATGTGAAATGCGGATATATTGCGCATTATGTGTCACAGACAAGGATTTCCATTTATGATATCACTTTTAACTCTAGATATTGTGCAAAGAAACTAGATAATTTCAGGATAACTCCATTTTAGTAACAATTTACCTGATTTCAAATGAAAGGAACGTTTTTAGCTCTTGGTTGGAGGAACATACTAGACATATAATATGTATTATGTATATTATGTATTCTATCTGTTGCCTGCGATATTGCCGGAGCAAAAATCGGATATATCTGCAAAACAATAATATGCTAGAAGCATGAAATTTTATGTTGCTATAGATACATACATAATTTACAATCTAATTGAAATATCTTCGGTTTTATCAATTATACCTAGGTGTAAACATTGTAAAATTATAATCATATTTTATTGCGTAGGTACATACGTACTTATATTATTACTTCTATACCTATTTACCGGACAAAAGTTTTAATTACAGATACAGCATAACATTTACGAAACAGTCAATTGGATGACATTTAAAAAATGCACTATAGGAAAATATTAAAAGAAAGAAAAATGTTTTTAAAACGCAATGGCAAGTTTCTATACAACATTTTTCTTGGTAACCAATTGAGGTGTCTTGGAATGAATAATGTGAAATCAATAGGGCTGATATAGCACGTACATAAACAAAAAGATATTTTTTTTTATGTCACAAAAACATGGAATTTTCGTGCAGGTACGTTTTTAACTAAAGACGAACTATGTCTATAACATTTTAAGTTCAAAATTAAACTGATTTGAAGTTATCGTTGTTATAAAAGTTAACCGATACATTGCTATATTATAAAACCATCGTATTTATCGCTGAAACGCCGTGTGTAATCTGTGGATTTGTTATTATAATCCATTTCGGTGGGATTACACTAATCAAAGTTATTACGCGGTGGTCTACGTGATAGTGTCACTGGTACAATGGCATAACTTAAAGTTTTGATATTTTGATCCGTGATTTGAAAGAGAGGTAAGTTTGAAAAGAGATTATGATTAGGTGCAAAATGTATAAAATTCTATGTAGTTAATACGACATCTTCAGATATTATACAATTTACTAGCGCTCCGCACCACCTTCGCGTGGGTTCGATATTGATATATCATATTTATGAACCTTCCTCTCTAAAAAATAAGTTTGTACAACGTAAAGTTTAAGGTCTTTTATCCAAAGTAACTAGTTAAAACATTTTATCCAAATAACTGTTCATATTCGTCTTTTCAAGTAACTTGTATAAAAATTGCAATTAAAACAATAACAGGAACTCATTAATACGTAGATCAATAACAAAAAATTGCATACAATTTTCATTCAACAATTAAGAATGATAGATTAAAATCTCATTTTTCCGACATATACCATTACGGTAATAAGCTTTCGTACATTCATAAAATTACCTATAGATTTCGTTATCCTGCCTATCAACTGGTATTATCTTTACGGCTTTGTTTTCACGAAAAATATATATCTTTCAACCTTCAAATTACTGCTTATACTGTCAATGTCAGTTTTACGTAGCGATCGTGTGTAAATCACGGAGTTAGGTATCGCATGTCATTTGTTTTGAATAAACAGGCCTCGTACTATGACTTTGCGTAAACAGGCCACCGACCACGGCCACTGGTGGCCAGCGAAAGCCACAATAACGTACTTTACATATACTTTTTGATGGCGGGCAGTACTATAGCGAGTGGCCGCCGCCAGCTTCAGGTGTGCGGCGCATCTTTACAGAATATATGAAAGAGTATGTTAAGTGGCTGTCGCTGGCCACCAGTGGTCGTCGCTTAGTGTTTGAAAGGACAGCTTAACAAATAAAGTGAGACGTCGCTCTATGGAGTGTATGCCGTTCTCTCGCTTCCACAACGGCAAAAGTCCTGCTCTAAGATCGTAATGTGCGGAGCCAAACATGGCGATATGCTGCCTGATATTGATTGTTTTGTCATGTGTATAGATTGTTATTTCGTTTGACATATTAGTCACACTAGGTAAGGAAAATATTTAAAAAAATCAATCAAGATTTTTCGAAACAGCCAGTCACGATTTGTCAGACCGTCAACGATTCTGTATTCTTATCAACATCAAGGGTTTTTTCTGTTGCAATTACATAATTATATTTGAGGTAAAAACTTGAAAATTCTACAATCTAAATCACTGATACACAATACATAGTATGTTTTCTTACGCTATAGGGTACGATATACACACAAATATTACCATAGACTCTTCCATAAAATATGGAACGATGAAAATAAAGACACAAATCTATTGATATTTACAGATCTAACCAAAGCTCAGACAGTCTATCTAATCCCTAACAAAAGGTCTAGACGTGATACTCATAATAATAGCAATGCCCATACGTCTACGATTACACGTAACACTACGTCACAATCTCTATAGAGTGGTATTAACTATGTCAAATCGATAAATATGACAAATCAGATCTTTCGGTATGATCTAAGGATTTCGATATCGACAATGGATTAAAGTGATCCCACCCTGAATTTTATAAAGATACTAATGTCACGTCACGCATACGCGATAGATAAGGAATGTCATGAGATTTTTTTGAATTTGGAATTCAGTGCAACTGTTTTCGAACCCGGTGTGAAAAACCGTTAGGAATATTTTCAAATCGAGAATATGACATGGTTTAACAATCTAGTGTCGATTTTAGGATTGCATGGTGTTGCAAATATAAAAAATAGTCTAGTAGGTAATATTTTAAGTGTTGACAAAGTATTTAAAATATTTTTTTATGCATATCAGTGTGTTTGAAAGACAGGTGTGAATGATAAAATGTGTGACGTTTAATTTGGTATTTAGATAAAAGATCTAGAATTACGCCTTTTCCTTAACACTTTTTAAACTTTTATAGCTATGGCTTCTATTTAATTCATCCTTTAAACATCGAATAGTAAACAGACTTCCGAATTAATTTAAGTAGACAAACATACTTTATTTTGTCAACTAGTAAGTGGTCCCTAGATCTATAAAGTAACATTGCACAATAAAATATGGTGCAATTTTTTCTTACTCTCTTTTGGTTTTAACTCACGGTCGATGATTATTGCACAATATCATTTATTGCGCAGTAGTATTGTCGTTTAAGGGTCGACTTATATTAATGACATCTACATATTTTCAAACGACGAATTCAATATCTGTATCGCAGAGGTACAAATACATCTAAATATACACAAATGGTTCTCACTCTCGTGTGTATTCAAGTAAAGCTCTATTTTTTTTTACAATATTGTTCATATATTTCTTTTGTTTTTTTTTTCCCTAATTCATGTACTTCCTTTACCTTACACCAGGTTATCAAAGTACCGTGTGTCGTGACCTAACGCTATCTCAGCGGCACCTTTGTATGCGCGCCCCGATTTCTCTTCTTAATGTTTCTACGAATTATTTGCTGAAACAATAGCACGTTTCATGTTTGTGATGTATACCAATTTAAAAATACCATCCCATAAATCTACACCATCGAATTTGAACTCTATTTCAAAGTGATAAGGTTGTTAATTGCTTGGTGCAGTTTTGATTAGATGGTGCTTGTATGTTTGTTTGTCTGTAAACGTTGACGAAACTGCGGTGTCTTTGAGATTAAACTCTCGTTTGATAATTGCCAGTCAACATAACGCCAAGATTTGTGATTATGACCAGTTTACAAGGTTTACTTTTAAATAGTTCTAACGTGTGTGATTGAGGTTAATTTCATACTTTAATGCTTGTTAAACAGAACGACAGTTAAATCTTGCTAATTTGTAAGAGTTTAGTAAACTGTCCTTGAATTAAAACTTTGATTATGTTTTACCATCTGCCCCATTAAGATGGGCTGGTTATTCAAAAACTATTCAGTCCGTAGTACGTTAAAAAAATTAACAACCTACCTATCTGGGAGAACTTAAAAAAATATCATCAACCTAATACAAAACAAATCCAAAATTCTGCTTCAACTTTCACAAAGCAGACAATGAACAATACAGTTTCAGATTAGTCACCCCACCGAGCTTAAAAAACAAACAAACAAACAAAAGCCAAACAGAATAATTCCCAAAGAGACAAACATCAAACAATTGCCAGTCGCAGTCAAAAGTCACGCAGGGAAGGTTACCAAGTCTTGGCCGTTCGTGGCCAGACTTGGCTGGACTTGGCAAACATTTGTGAATAACAGGGTAAACAGGGTAAACAGACAAGCGGTGTCGTGACCGCTCGGCAAATATTGACGGTTATACCTGGCACGAATTTCACCCTTTGATTGATCGAGCTTGGTGGTTAAACTTGGCATTTTTTGTAATTTAGAATCGCATGTCGCGTTTGAGGGTTATGTTCCTTTTGATTTTATGGATGTTTGGGCGGCTATTATATGTGGTATTTTATGGTTAGTACTATATGGAATAGTAATAGTAGCAATAATGTCTAATAACGCTGTAGTAATACTAAATTCTTTCTTGTAATTCTAAATGTTTTTATGAATGCTATTGTTTTGCAATTTCTTGAGTGTTTTAATGGTAATATTATTTTAATCATCAAAATATTATGGTTGTAGCAAGTCTGAAGATGCCACATTTCTTATTGCACATTTAGAGCTGGATATGAATGTCGGTGGATATATAGGGGAATAGGACGACCAAAGAAACGAGGGATGGATTGTTTGAAAGATGATATGGCTGCAAAGAGTGTAACTTGTGAGATGACGTCAGACAGGAACGTGTGGAAGAGGACATGCTGCGCAAACCCCAAATAATAATTTGGATAAAGGCAGGGGAATGATGAGTTACCAATTACCATCAAAGTTTTATTCGACAGAATTGAACCGACAATCATATCAAAACATTCAACGCTCCCAATATCTAAACCAACCGAAACAATAAATCATATTATTATAATCTCAACAATCATAAATTATTCCACAATCTACCAAAAAAAACTCAAAAGTCCCGTCAGCAAGATGTGATATTGGAAATGGATTTACAAAATATATCCGAGCAACAAACCAAATAGTTTTATCTTGTACACTAATGTTTGCCTGCCACGGTACACATGTCCAAAACGGATTTACAACAAGACAACTGTGGGTAGGGTCGGCAGAGAAATACGAAAAATGTTTTTTTTTGTTTGTTATTTTTTCATGTGTCTATTTAGCATATTTAGATGGTAAATGAGGGAAAATCGTAATGATAGATTTTGAAATTTTGGTTTTGTTCCTTTTAAGCAATAGATTTGGACTATGACCTATACTATGAAATGAAGTGTGACTAAATTAAACCATAGATCACTATACTGCCCTGGTAATCGATATAGCAGTAAGTCAGAAAAGGTGGATAATTAACTCTATAATAGAGTTAATTGTAGAAATATTGTAATTATAATATCCAAAATTCAAACCGTAACTAAAATACTATCAATTCTGTCTATCGTTTGTTTACTTTACCTATGATTCGCGTGAAAATATAGTTAATCTATTCAGATCTCTCACCCAAAAAAAACCAACAATCTTATTTTGCCAACGCTCCCTTATCAACATCAAAATTTGTTCGACACAAAAATTACAAGCATCATAACACGAACGTTTAAACCGATAGAATATATTGATAGCTTATCACACCTTTGTAACGCCGCCAAAATCAAAGTAATAAAACAACGTAATTTTGCCAGTGATAAGTTGTGACGGAAAAGATAACGTATCGGCCCTAAATCTGAAGAAGGATTTAGAAACATAGTGTTATTGATGTTTCCACTGGTTATTGAATGTTCGGTATTAATTTTTCGATGTTATATAGACTGCAATATAGATAGTCGTTTAATGAGTTTTTCGTTATTTCGCTTTTGCGTTAAGATGTTAAGCTTTTTGATGGTACGTCATTGAAGTGCAATTTTTTTCGGGTTTTTTGTGGTCATGATCGTTGTAGATTAGGTGGGATCGATTTAAGAGCCCCTGCAGATCTTTTATCGAGCGACAGTTTGATAAAAGTACGTACTTTTGTTTTGCTACTTATTTGAAATCCTACATTGCATTCCTTCGCCTTAGGGAGAAAACTGAAAGGGTGTACCGGACTCCTAAAAGCTAAAACCATCAGAGTACATCTATGATACTTATCACCGGAAAGAGCGCAAACAAACCGGTGGAACTATCATCATCGTCAGTCCTGAATAACCTACTGCTGGGCACAGACCTCCCTTTGAACATGCCATTCTCTTGTTTTTTGCTTTTAGCACCCATCCTATCAGAGCTGAAATTATCTTTTTGCCTAGCAGTAAGACGGTGTACGAGTATGCTTATACTTATAGATATCGCAAAATCGTACCATCCAAAATAATTTCAGCAACATTAGCCTTGTAAAGATAGATCGATCTCGATAGTCTTGTCTAATACTTGAGATCTAGATAATTTGGCGGCGAATTCAAAGAAAGGTTAAAGAGGTGATTTGATATGATTAGCTTCTTCTTCCTTTTGATTGATGTATACTGTGTAGTGCCATTTATTTAGTGTGACAGTCTCTTATATGTAATCGAAATTGTTTGGCATCTGGATATGGGGTTTGTTTTTATCATTGCTTAAAATTCAGATATGCTTTTGGTGTTCCAAAATTAGGTCTTGAATGTCATAGTCACTAACCAATAGACCAACAGGCCCGTCAAGTTGATATTTGGATCCTCATTAAGCGACAACACCGCCCTTTGTGGTACTGACTGTTCATATATGTCATATTCCGGTAACTAATATGCTATAAAGAGTATGATATCCTTACCTCTGACAGGATACGGAGTCTCGTGGCTCTGTGGAGGTGGAGAAGCGATCCTGGGCTCCTGGCGACTGGCGGAGGCTCCCCACAAAGACTGGCACAAACCATTCCGAAGCGCTTCACTGGCTGTTACCCCTGAGAACAAAATTAAGATCATTTTAAATTCATTCATGAGGGAAACGCATTTTTTGAAATACCGCTTCCTCGATGAGAGTTGATGTGTACATTGGAAACGGTTTTTAAAATATGACTGAGCTTTTGAAAAACACGTTGGTTAGTCTTTGAAGTTTTTGAATAATAATGCGTCCACCAACTATTAAGCTAATTCTGTGTGTTTTTATACCGTTTAAACAACTTCTGCTAACTTATAGTTACATTTTTAGTCACAAATATTATCACAAAAGTTTCCAAAATCAGCAGATCTTTTGGCTACGTAATTATTTTTCTGTAACTGCTCATACCTATAGAATAAGAAAGCTTATCACAAAACAAATTCAGCTAAAACATATTTTTCGTTTCCCAATACAATGCACATAGTAAACGCATAAAAATGTTTGAATTTCATTGAAAAATCTCCGATTGGACAACGAGGGTAAAACCATTCAATATTCATTAGTAGGACGTTTCCTCATTAAAAGCTGGCTGTAATTATGTGAGTTAAGTGACTCACGCGCATCTGCGCGATCTATTTGGAAACGGATAGCGGGAGTTACAAAATGCAATGCAGTTATGTAAATACTTTTAATATGGTGGATATTTTTTTCAAGTTTGGGTAATTTTTCCGTTTTGTATCGTGAAATATTAAATTCAAAATGAATTGAGGTGTAACTGTTAATCATTTTTTTATTTGTGGCAAAATTTTCAGTTTTGTATTGTGAAATTTTTAATTTTATTTGAATTGAGGCGTTACTATTATCTTATCAATTAAAATTATAATTTTTTTCCTTATCGAAATTGTCTGGACATCAATTATTGTATTTAACAAATTAGATACCTGTGTAAATATTAAGTTGCTTGGCTAGTATTTATTAAATGTATTTTAAAATTTTCTGTTTGGGAACATCAAAAACGGCGTTCAAAGCCCTAAAATTAATCTTAATAAACCCCAAACGATCATTTTACAAAACAAACAATTACGTGTCGTATTCACAGTTAATTTAGTTACTATGTGTATAGGACGCATCAATCGCTCTTAATTAAAAGTTCTAAATATAGAGAAAGAACAAACATCGTGCAAAGCTTATAAACAAAGTGTTGATCCACACCATCCAGTAGGAGTCAAAGTTGTTAGTGAGGTGATAAAATGACGCTTTTGTAGTGTCATAGGCAGTGTAAAAGATAAAGGACTTCTTACAACAGTTATTGAAGTAATGGGATTAGCAGATGATTGCAGAACTACTCGTACATTCATAGAAAAATGGTTCTGAATAGCTCCTTACGAGGTGTGGATAAGGCAGCTGGAATTACAGTCTACTATAGCACAAATATGTATAAAGTGATTATAATATATGTTATAAAAAATGTGCCCTGAAACAAGAGTCGGAAACGGCAGAAAAACATCAGAATAATGTACGTAAAACTGAAATGTGTCTACTATATTTTTCACACATAAATGACACAATACTATTCAAGAAAAAATAGATTTTTTTTTTGTATTTTAATAGAAGATTCCAGCTGAGATGTCAATAAAAATTCCTCATTTACCAATAGAATTTTGTTTTTTTGTGTGAGGAAAATACAGATAAGTTCAAAAACATGAGCCCTTTTACCAACACTTTCACAACAGCTCATTCTTAGAGGCCCACTTAACATCAAACAATTGAATGTTTGTCTTATCAATGAAATGGTCAGTCATGATTTGGCTCATGCCCTCTACCACGGCACCCCGTACCAAGTCATAAGACATTTAGTTAAGTTAATGGCTCTATTGCATTCGTATCACTTACTTGAATCATGCTGTTTGCTCGTGCTCTCCTCGTCCCTTTTCATTGTTTCTCAGAAGGGAATTAAAGTAATGAGGACTTAGTTTTGTAGTTTATGAGTTTTCTTGAAAGGCATTTCAGATTAAGTGATGCTCTGTTCTTTACGTATGGTATAACTGTGAATTCCAATTTGGAAGGGGACAAGAATTTTTTGCACCTTGTGGGCACCACACACTTTTTGTTATCAACGAAATGTAATAGTTGCAGTTTTATAGTATGAATCAATTTTTTTTTTTTTCCTATACGGTTAAACGAGCCAACATACTATTTTTGTTGTAAATCGGTAGCCTTTTTTTATAAACCAGTATTTATAATTCAATATTGCGCCTCAGTTAACACTCATTCAATGTTAATATAGCTACCAACACTTGAGTATTTATTAGCTTTCACTTGTTTATTTCCTATACATTTAAATCATCTGCTTCAATAAGTTGTTTTTATTTCTATTACCATCATCATCAATTTTGCTGTTTTTGGTATTGATATGCGCATTTAGTTAGAATTCCTAATGCAGACCTTTTGCAGATGTAATGCTAGAAACTGTGTGCCACGATGAACAGAGAAGTAAGCTGTCTTCCTAAAACAATGGTGACAGTCTTGCTTTAAGAGTTTAAAGAAAATGTTCAGAATCATACCAAACCTGGATCGATCTCTGTTCTTTACGTTTAGCTATTTCAATCCTTTAATCCATCCTCAGTCATATTTAAAACAATCAGCTTTACGTAACATCCGTTCATAAAATTAAAACAACTTGTCGATGATTTTACATCGATAATATCGCGAACAATTCCAAAAGGATTATAGATAAATATTATCTGAACATGTATTTAGGTAATCACTGCCGTTGTTACAAGATATTAAAATTATCGATTACATTTATTCCATGTAATTCCGATAGCGCCTGATTAAGTAACTCAAATATATTGTTCTGCACCGTATTTCCAGTTTCGTGTCAGTTTTATCAATATTTTGTGGTGTTGGATAAATATTTGTTTATTCAATGTATCATAGTGTCTTGTTTGTTGGAATTTAGGATTGAACGATTACGTAAAACTGTTTTGAACCCAAAAATACCATCTACCACCAGTGTAGTGATGATATTTTAAACGTGACTAAACATTAAAACCTAGTTTACTGTCTATCGGAACCTACACATTTAGCAGTAGCACTTTACGCTTTAGTTTACCTACTAGCACCTTTATGATGGCTTTAAACTCATTGACGTTTTAATATTGGGCAATAAATCTAGAGTTTGCTCAAGTTGCTAAGCAAGTCAACTAAATTTTATCAAATTCAAACAAAAGCTTATACTAATTTAAGAAGGTACTGGCCCATGATAGATTATTTGCAGACCAGTAGGCTGTATCAGTCAGCAGTCGTTTAAAGTAACCTTAGAAACAAATGAAAAGATATTGATAAATGGTCATAGATTTAATGTTTTACGTAACGAAATGTATGTTATCGATGTGTAATAAATAAATTTATAAACTTTATTGTTATTGTAAATGTAGAATAAGGACGTTTTTATAAGTGCATCCAAGGCTAAATGATTGAGCCAAATTTGGTTTTTGTAAGTACCTAAATCCGGTATAATCTAGTTTCTTGGATTGTTTTTTTCCATTTGTTGTCACGTGCTTATAGTCTTTAAGTAGAAATAATCTTTTAATGAATTTAGTAGGTACCTACTTAAACATATTACTACTGTTCAAAGTCTATGCTTTTGAAAACACAAGTCTGTTGTATGTTCGTACTGCTAAACGTTATTTTTGTTTGGACTGTCCGTATCGCGCAACAATTGCCCTGAATTCAGATGATCGAAATCATCTACAACCCTTATTTTTCCTCAGCTGGGTCTTTGGCTATCGGTTCGGGTATACAGTCTCATACTACACTACACAGTGCACGACTATAGCATTCAGTTTCAAAATATTGGAAACCATAATAAATTGTCATAAAAATTCTATCAAAAAAAATACCAACTCGAAATCACCATCACAATTCCATACCCTACTACTAATACCTAATAGTATCCTATCATCCCGTCAGTTTGTTTGTCCGTCTAACACAGATGGATGGCCAGCACGTGATTACGTACGGATGGATGTAAGTGAGACAATCAGTGCTCGAGAGGAAGACGACGATTCACTGGCGCCAGTCACTGGACTTACTTGTACTTTGAGTATTCAACTTTTGTCTATAGGTGTAGGAGTATTAGGATCTCGTTTGTTATCTAGTTACTAGATCATGCTATTGAAATTTGTTAAGAAGTTATCGATGATGAGGCTATTATTATCGTATTTAAAAGGACACTTATTTGAAATTTTAAGTAACTACAAAAAATCCAATCAATTGATAAATTGATTCAAATATTTTTGTCAAAGATTTTTTTTGTGATTTATGACTACACCGTCTAAGTATGATGTTTTCTGTTAAAACACATTTCAAATCTTTCTCAAAAATCAATCGGAATATCAAGTTAGTAAAAATGATTTAAAGAGAAGTTTTAAAAACTCCAACCCAAACCGCAGTGGTTAAACCCAAAACCCTTCCAAATAACGAACAGGAACTGAAGTAAACTAGGTAAGTGGCAAGGACAATCCGTGCAGAGGAAGAGAGCGATTCGGTGGCGCCATGACACTGTTTAGGTCGGCTTCCGGGCAAGGAAGTCTGAAGGAAAGAGATGACAAGTGATGATGATACTGATGATGATGAGCTTAATACGGTAAATGAAAAATCATAACTGAATAGTCGATAAAGTAACTAGCAAGGAAATTTTATTGATCAATAATGGTTGTTTTTTATGTATGTAGGAAAAGGCATAAGTGCAGCAAGCAAATGCTAACGGCCGATATTATCATAGAGCCAACTCATAATTGGAATAGATATTTTTTTTTTAATTACATCGTTTATCAATCATTGATTTTCACGTGTTAAGACATAAATGAGAGCTAAAATACAATTAAATCTACAACTTCTATTAAAAGCTAAAAGAAGTGTCCAAGGCCTACAAAAATATCTAAGACGCCGCTCAACCCATAAAACGGCTAAAATTTGAAGAGTACCAATTGTTATTTCTATAAATAGCCTCAGATAGTCATTGTTTTAATATGAGGATCTATTTTTAACTGGTCACGTTTGTCATGGCAACAATGAGTCAGTTACAAAACCAGTTTACTTTTCATTTAACCTCATTGTCATCTACTTCCTTACAAAAAATCCAGTATTACAATCGTTAGAACTTTATTTTTAGTTCAATATTTGGTAATTAAATTAAACTTAAAGAACGATTTCAATTGACTCGAAATTCTAACTCTTATTAGATATATTACAAATCAATATACTAATTATGGATAGATACGTCAACCGTTACACTACCCTATCTTCATCATTAAAATGCAAATCCACAATAGAATCATCCCTTCATAATCCATAATCCAACTTATTCGAACTCCATCAAAATTTGCTATACAAGAGCAAAGTCCATACAATACTAACTAAAACAAAAGACTCGCCGAACGGCGCCAATGCTACCAGAATCAATGACTGTCGTCCGGGCGCGGGTAGATCATTAAATTGACGCTCGCCACGCCAATTGTGACATCGCTTCCTGTGTTGAGAGGTAGGACAAGTTTCAGGATCGTAGCGATGTGCTGGATGAACAAAATAATGACGGTAAAAAAGATATTTATGAAATGGAAATGAAGTGAATGATAGGAAAGTTAAAAATGAGAATAGTGCACAAAATCTAAAAGATTTTGTAGATGTCAATGAAGATCCTGATGAGAATTCATGTCAACTATTCACAAGTTAAATCTAATTGGATGACGATACAATTGATAGCATATTGACAAGTGAAGAAAAATTTAAATGTGAGAATGAGAATTAAATAATTTCCTAAAATAGTAAAAGTAAAAAGTAGGTAACGTCAATAAGGATTTTGATGACGAATCACTTTCAACAGAAAAAATGACCGCTTCCGCTTTACAACTAAGCCTGCAAAGTGTCGCGTGCTGATTCTACCATGTCGAAATATAACAGGGATTTATCTCAGACATTATTTTAATACGGCTCGGATCATGCAGCGAGTGTTTGTTAGCTTTATATCACTTATGTTGATGCAATTTGCAATTGATGCTGTCTGTTCTTCGGATCCCGTCATTCCCCGCTCGCGTGGCTCTGACCTCTGTGAGGAATTTGTTCGGATTTTATCGATGGACCGATGAACGGGTGTATTGTTTGTGATTATGCATTGTCGGTTTCTTGAAATTTAAAGTTGTATTGAATTCTGTGAATTAATTAAATTAATCAATCGTTATTGTTTTTGTCTTCACAAATTGTACTCTATTGAATGCGATAATAAAATGTTTAGACCAGTAAATATTTTTTGGCTATAGCAAGATTTAAATAAATTTAACTATCATACAAACTGTCTGAATCTTTACTTATCTTACTTTGGAATTACATATATGTGAAAAAGAAGAAACTAGTATCACAACCGATTTGCTCTATGTAGCAATGTATGTATGTATGTAGCATCACAACACGTTGCAATGGACCCGGCCGCCATTCAATGTTAATTCATTAACAAACGTGTTAGTAATCTAGACCACACATCGGGACCTAAAATAAGAAAGCTAGATATAACACGATATCAAATCATGTCGGCCAGTAGGCGCCGAGTTAGGCGCCTCAAATAACATGCATCCGGCAATTGGATCGTGTGTCAGATTGTGCTTATTATACAATTTTCATACGATGCCACATACGAATTTGATTTGAGTTTTATTGTGGCTTGAAAGCATTCCCTTGAAATTGTTCGGATTGTGGAAATTAGAATGATATTAGAATTTAATAAAAGTCTCAATTTTATAACACACACGATTTTCAATTATGGAAGGCTTATGGTCTTTAGTTACCCATCAATTTTATTTGTATTGGTCAATATTGCTACGCGAGTAAAGTCGTTTATGAACTTTATTTTATAAGTTAGGGGTGAACTTGAGTAATGATTTTGCTGCACCGTATAATACCGTAATATGTATCTACTTAATCTACAAAAACGACGAATTTATGTGTTACAGGTCGGCGTGATCTTTAAGGCGATCTTTTATCAAAATAATTATGATTATAAGGATCTAACGAATATTAGAATACTTAACATTTGTAACAAAACTCTAAATTGTCATCACAAATTCACTCGAAAAAAAACATATCCAAAATTATTAAGAAAGTAATAGAACATGTATCAGCATATATAAACCAGCTGCATGATACTGTTATCACAAAGGCAGCCGCTCCGCATCAATTAGTGTCCATCGAACAATACCTCACTGAACCGGCGGACACACATTCGCGTATTATTAGATAGTAATGTGGTTCAATCGTTCGATGCGAGTGGGACATGGAATGAATAGAGACGGTTCATCGTGATGTTCGTCAATGGATCGGATATTTTTGAGGATTTCTATTGATAAGTTTGTTCTAGTTTCTAGTTTTGTTGGGTAATGCCTCTTACAAATGATTTGTGATAAGAAGTGATTTTGTACTTTCGTTAGGAGCAGATTCATCAAAAATCTCTTCTTTAAACCTAGTTTAATTATCTTCACATACATAAATGGAAAACAAAAAGCCCTGTGACAAATCAAAATTTTAGCTCTTCGAAGGATATATTGCAAACACAGACCAAATCAAAATTTTGAAGCTTATATGGTGTAATGATACAAGACCCTTCAAATCACAAATTGGGATCCTTAAAACAGGAGCTAATTGTGCATCTGTGCCTCCAAAGCTCTAAAGTTCTAATCTGGGTGTCGCGTTACCATCCTGGGTGGCCTCACACAGTACATTATTATAATTGGCTAAGAACAACGCACGACTATCTACAATCTAGAGAATTCTCAACGGAAACTGATCGATGTTATGTCATGATTATATTAATATTATATTAATAACACTTGTTTGTTCGCTCTTTATTGGTTTGTTAGCCCTTTATGGATGTTAGTGTGGTAAATCTGTATTGGGTTTGGATTCATCATCGGGATAGCCATGTTATAAGATTTGTGACCAAAATTTTTGGAATGATCGGATGTTTGACAGATAAGCAAAATTAACTTAATATTTTGGGAATAACAAAGATAGTCATAATTATGTAAAAAAAAAAAATTGGGATAATATGAATTAATTTCTTGAAAAAGATACAATTAAGTGGTATAGCAGACAAGAATGTAACAAAAATTCAAACGAAAAAGAAACTGAAACAAAAATTCTAGTAACCAACCAATTACGAGTTACAAAGAAATTTCTACAGAATACTAAGTTCATTATAAAGAATACCATAAAAATAAGATAAACAGAAACGTATGACATTCTTATCTGGAGACAAGCGGTCTACAAGACCCAGATATCTGTAACACTAAGCTTTTGTGCGTTATAAAGAATCTTTCATTTTTAATTGCAAAACACACAGACCTAAGGTCATGGGGTCCCCGTTTCCTCACAGATTAACAGAAAAAAAAAACAGTTTTTGTTACCGATAACATAGTTGCTAATTAACATAAAGCTTGACGAATGGAGGAAGTTACTGATTAGAAACTTGTGTTAGTTGATATTTTTATTCTGATTGTTCCAGTTTGCCTTCTAAGGTAAATACTAAATTCTGACGACTATAAATATTTAAAAGGTACTTTGGTCCGATATTTTGGTCTTCCCGAAGAGACGAGTACCTATAGTCTTTGTTACTGATAACCTAAATGAAACTCGCATATTTGGAAAGATAGATATTGTTAAGGTAAATCATCTCTGTAATATCATCTAATTAGAGTTTATCTACCGCAAACGGGTAAAATTAACTTAAATTATGCAGCTATTTTTTTTGGTACATGTCTTATTTGGCTGTGATGAATATGGACTCAAACTTCAATAAGCCCACCTTGTCTTTCAAAATACAGTAAGTAGGTCGTATCCTCAATCCTTGTTTTTTGGGCCGTTTTGGTCCCCTTAACCATTATTGCTGATCTTTTTCTGTTACATTATCCGAAAATCTTTTTTATTCATTAACTTGTCATGCATCTTAATTTTTCCTATCCATCCATTCGTGGTAGCATGGCGCCTGTCCTACATTAGTCACTCTTGACTCATTGTTGACTAGCCCGCTAAGAGTTCCCACGTTCAATCCGCCCACAACCTCCGTTTTCAGATGCAACGTCCGTGATATCCAATCAACGGGTTTCCTTAGATTAGGAAGGTCAAGATTGGGATTTCAGGAATTAGTATCATTCAGAATTGGTCATTGATCGTTAAATCGAACTACTGTTGCAAAAACAGTTTAATGAAAGAAAGTCAATGAGATTGATTATAGATATGAATGGACGTAACAAAATAAACCGAGATGACCCAAGCGGCATTGTAAGAATACTGATGTCATGTTTAAGTTTTGCAACTATGGATTCACTGTTAATACTACTAGTATTTTGGAATCGAATATTGTCTTTAAATCTTTTTTTACCCTTTAAAATAAATCATAAGCAATAACGGTTATTACTGTTAAAACACGTGAAACTTTCACAAAACAACACGTCGTGTATCTAAAATCCATGCCCAAAATGACTCACATCACCATTGATATTCTCAATCATATTAAAGTTAATGAGGGCAGCATCAACACGTCTAGTGGCTGTCAAAATCAAGACTCCCGTTTCCCACGGAGCCACGCCACCTACGCGTGTTCTTAGTGCTTGTACACGTTGACTCGCGGGCGCGGTGGCGGGCGATGTCACGAAATATCAAACATATGAGGTGCTTCCGAGTGTTCACGTTCAAAACGCACGTGCGGTCCAACTAGCGGGCTAACTAGCGACTGGCGCGCGCGGCGAGCTCGCGACAATTTCAAACGCTTGAGACCTGTGTGTGTGTTCACGTCGAACTAGCGGCGGCGCGCGCGATTCACTCGCGACGTCAGGTCAGTTCAACCAGTTTGAACTTGTCGCTAGATGCGATAGCGCGTTTTTATCATATCATTCAGTACAGAAGAGTTTATTAGTGCTGTTCAGTCTAGAACTCCTATTTGGCAAAGTAAACACAGTCATCATTTGAATAAAAATGTTCTTAATAAGCTATGGAAGGAAATCGCTGAATTGTTTCCTGATATGGAGGGTGAGTAAAAAATGTTTACAACCTCTGAAATACGTCACGATCGCGCGAACGCCTGGCGTTTAATGTGAACACGAGCCCGCCACGTCTCCCGCGCCCGCGCACGCGCCCGCGCCCGCGCGTAGCAACGTGTACAAGCACTTAGTCATTCATAGTCCAGTCTCTGTTTGTCATCTGCCACTTTAATTGATCCAAAGAGATCTAGTCGTAAATTAAATCGAGGCTCATAAGCGAGTGTGTGAATTTTTTTTGTTAAGTATTCGCGATAGAAATGGCCTTGGTTGATGGTTTTTGATGTGGGTTAATTAGATGCATATCGTTTTGGGTTATTGACTGTTTTGGCATTGTATTGATGTTTTTGCCGTTGGTTGGTTATACCTTAATCGTGACAAAAATATTTTTCTAATTAAAATTTATGATAGCAATTTGTTGTTATAAGTTGCTTTAACTCGAGTGAGTCCGAAAACGATATTACATTTAATCATAATGATGTGTGCAAAGGAAGGGGCCTACATCCATAATATGTTCATTCAAATTGAACCGTATTCTATGCATAATTTCTCGATAACTTTCTTATTAGTGTCTCATTTTTTTAAGATACTAATAACAAAGTTCTTATTAGTATTACTTTAAATTGTTACCATTATCAAGACAAAATACTTTTCCCTTCAGTAGCTACCGCTCAATGTTTTCTATAATTTTCAAAACCGAACACTCAATTATTTTCTATTCCATCCGATTCTTTACCAGCGCCGTCAATGTTTGTATCTGGCACAGTACAGTGTGGCAGCGATTAAATTGTACAATCTTCTGGCTGGTGATTGGCGTGCGAACGATGGAATGGGTTAAGAGGTGTTAATTGTGCGAGATTGAATGTTTTCTCAGGGCAGAATTTCAATTGAACGCAATTGTGACTACGTCTGCTACTTTTTTTATAGAAGAAAAGTTCGTCTATTTTTAAGATTGTTGCTTTTGTGGAATTGTGTTTAATTGGTCTTAATTCGGGTTTAGTTTTTGGGGCGTTCTGTTTTTTTTGCGTCTAGATTAGTCTGTAACACTAACTTACGAATACTAAAAAGTGTCTCATCTTTAAGTCGTTTGTTAAATATCTATCCGTCGCTACTTAACTCCTTAAAATGACCGAAATTACATGATACCTACTTAACGGCAATTTATAATTTATTATCTAATGTTTGTCGTAGAGTTCGGTCGACTGTGAATTATAAGACATTCAAATCGTGATGTATAAGTTCTGTCATATTAATAAACATCTATCAATTGTAAATTCTTAACTATTATGAGTTTAGTAACTTTAAACGTTGGTACCCTAAAAGGCACTACGACTGATTAAAACCATCGCGTGCGACCTTCAAATTTCAAAGAACACTTGTCTTAAATAATTCAAACTAAGGTTCTAAATAACCAAGTCCATAACGAATATTTTCATCTAAATTGTAATCTGTTCTGAAACACAAGCCCGTGAGACTGGTCCCTACTGAATTGGGGTCAAAGTCGCGTTCGGATTGTGTTACATATAACATAGTATTTACGACCTTAGCTATTCTAAATGGCTGTGTAAACTTGAATAATTAGCTGACTCATATATAAGGTACAAGTAATTCGTCGTTAGAAATCTTTGAGCCCATTAGAACAAAAAAGCTATTTGTGTTAGTAATTTCTGTAAAATATGAAATATTTTTAAGATTATTTTTGTAGAGCTTAATATTCTAAGTTTGAACATATTTCACGTTACTTTTGTCAACGTTGCATCTCTTATTAGAATTATATGAAAGAAGCAATTTCTACGAAAGGAATAAGATCAATACCAATAAGGTTTAAATTCCAGTCGAGAATACTTCTAATCATAAAAATAGCCTAACAATCAATTCTAAAAACAATATTGAACAAAAGCCTAATCAAACAGAACACACTAAAAAATTAAACACTACCCACTTTTTTTTAAACAAAAATATCCCAACCAATACAGAACATTTTATTAATCCAAATTTTCGAACCGCACTAAAATGTTCGTCCAATATAAAGCTCGTAGTCAATTTGACTAAACCGTCCGCAGTCGGCATAATAAAAACAGTTTCAATCAATTCTAAGGCCTATGATTCATTACGTTCATTGGTCACTTGTTTCATGTTCGCCGACCGTTTCGCAACAATTGGACACAGGAAGATTCTAATAAGGTTAAGATTTAAAGCTTTAGGGTCAATCAGGAATGGAGTTTGGACGAATAGTCTCGGAATCGGATGTTTGATGTTTTTGATGATGTTTGCCTTGATTAAATACTCATTATGTGTGGTTTTGTTGGTTTGGGTCTTGCGACTGGGAATTTCTGATTCGATCTAAAGGTAGGATAGATTTTATAACTAGCGAACTTTTGTTTAGATGGCCATTCCCAATATGTTCTATCAATAGAAAACGTTTTCCGAAGTACTTGATACCTATAAAATTATTCAGTAAAATAAATTAAGACCACTGACACGCAAGAAATATCACCATATTTAAACTAAACTGTCGTTAAACGAAGCCAAAACACAGTCACAAATCAAACTCCCCGTCGCATTTAAGACATTTAAAAATCTCGCAATCAACTCATCATCTACTTGTTGGACCAGCCGCATCAAAGGGTCCATTAATAATTAATTTGGGCACTAAATCGCCTTCACACGACGAAGGGATTTGCCGATACGGCCACGTGTGCCCCATTAGCCTAATGGCGACCCTGGAATCTTTATCGTTTGGCTAATCGGGGAATAAAGCTCGGATGAAATATGGGACGGACAAAGTTGATAGGGTACATACTGACAATATTGGAGATATAGCTTGTCTTGAAATAATTGCAGTGTTTAAGACCAAAGATGCAGAACAACAGGCACGAAATCGAAAAAAGCTGATAGGTAAATACACTTGAGTAATTGTTACTGTAAAAAGGTTACATTTACTCTCACATTCATTGTAATTGACGAAGCAAAACTTAAATGTAACAATGAGGTAAAGTCAAGAAATAACTCGTTGGTATACAAATAGTCGCTAATGTAACATACAGCTTCAGAATGTCGTGACGAAATCTATTTGATGATTAATCATGCAAATTTTGTACTCAAAGACTTGAAACTATCCAGTGAACCAACAAAATTTTAATAAACCAAGAAGTAACCCTTTTTTTGTTTTATTTATTATATTGATTGTTATGTACTTATGTATGCGTCCTCAATTACGCAATTAAATGTATTTTCTTTCTTTCTTTCTTTCTAAGTCTAGTTTACTTATTAATTAACATACTTCCATAAAAATCAACGAGACTGCTAATTTGAAATCTTGACAAATTTGATCCTAAAGATAAGAGTAAACTTATAAATGGTCCGTAACCGCAACTAGAGTCAGTAACGTTTTGAAAGTGCCTGAAAAGGCCTACTCGAAATAAAAACCTTTTGATTTTGGTCTAAAATCATGTGACACACAAGAAACTTGGTTAATTTTTATTACCGTAACGCAATGATTTAATGTGCAGGACTAACTGTGAGAAGCGGATGTAGGATGCTGCCAAGGACGTGCGATTTTAATGTCGTTGTTTTGTCGCAAGCAACACATGTTCGTCTGACTCGCAATTGATGCTTTACTCCTTTTTTGTGATGTGTCAATGGTGTAATAGCTCCAAATGTTTGCTTTAATATGATGTTAGTTGGTTTTCGATTTTTTTTGGTATTTAATTTCTAATGTTGTCTACTTGGATAAGGCTAAATTACACGTTTAGTGAAAAGTGGGCCGTCTATATTTAAACCATCTATTTGAATTGGTACTTAAGGTACAATAAATACAAAATTTTCGGGTCGATAATACGAGTACACTCTCACAGGAAATATCTTCATCCAGCACCTACACTATTTTTTTGCAAAATAACACAGCCCATAGGTACCTCATTAAAATGGGTCATTCAGATAGGTGTAGGCCTTCAAACGTGATCGTTGAAAAAGAAAGTACCTAATGGTATAATATAGATAAATTCTAAAATCATTGTTTCACTATCACACTATTCGGGGCACAGGCCTAAGTTTCCCACTTCTATTTTGTACCATTTATTGCTTTATGCAAGTAGTTACACATTTTTTCTCTAGCGCACTCTCTACATTTAGTCGTCTTTTCAGCGCAGACTTACTTTTCATCCTCTCACTCTTTACAATCGATTCCTAACTTACACCAACTTTATATCCATTCATATCGTCATCACAATCTAAAAACAGTTCTCTTTTTCTTCTAATAACATCTATCACACGATCACGTACATATGACGTTGGTAAAAATAAATCGCATAGCGCCGCTACGTTCCGTGTCGCCAGTAATTCATTTATGGGGACGACTAGTAGTTTCCGAATGTAACAAATTAGATTTCCATTCAGAATGATGGATCGGGTGTGCGGTGCTCGAGCAGAAATCAGATCTTCATATTAACAGTTCCGTGCTGTTAATTCGCTGGTGTTTTGATATTTTTTGCAGTCTTAGAGATGGTTTTTTTCTCGTGTGGTAAGAAAATTTAAGAATTATTGTGATTCGGTATTATATAAGTAGCTTGTTCAGATTTTTTTCAAAGTTTTGCTGCTTTTTTGCGTCTAATTTTGCAATACGGTTTTATTGAAATATCAGGCACAAAAAAGATGCGAAAAAGTTGCATTAAGTTTATAATTTCTAGATTATAATTCGTTTTAATCATACTGAAACTAATGTAGTTATTTATAAAGAATAACCCCCACGCTTTAGGTTTTAGGGTTTTAGATTTTATTGTCAGTTTGGGTAATTAGTAGGTAACTATTTTCTCCGTGACCAAAGCGCAATGCCTATTAAAAGTAATCATATTTAAAACCAACGCAAAAAAATGTGTTTATCCGAGTTCTAGTTCTAGAAGTTACTCTAAAACACTCTTGTTTTCTGTTTAAAACACGGGTTTAAACATTCGATGTTTCCTCCCTACAATCTGCAAATTTTTCACTACCTATAACTACTAACAAAAGTATCTATATTATTTAAACAAGTCCCTCCTAATACAAAAATCTTTCGCTACAGATTACAGAAAGCAATTAATATATAAGAGGATATGATCAGGATTGTGTATTATCTTCGTTTGCGAGACATCTGATCCCAGACATAATCGGATTTGTCTGATCGAACACCGGACATTATTGGGTTTGCCATTATTTTTGTACGGCACGCAACTAGACATTGATTTTAATGAGATTGCGTGTGCTCTTATTTTGTTTAACCATTTAGGATGATACTAGTACCTATATCTAACATATAAAATTCTTGCGTCTCGCCGAAACGGCAAGTCTGATTTTTTTTTTAAATTGTAAGTAGGTTTGAGATTCGGCCAACATCAGTTTTTTAAATCTCTAATTTCATATTGTCTGTTTCGCGTATGAAGTCGCGGGCGGCAGCTAGTTAAATAAAGTCTTATAGACTTATCTTTATAATATAGGTAGTTCAGAAAAATTTAATTTCAAAAACTGATTTGAAACTTAATGGGTAATTTAGTGAAATTATTCAAAAATCATATGTAACTTTGTTTTAAAAGCCTCTATCGTAGTTGTATTATGTTAGTCCGTGCAACGTAGGTATCCAGCGTTCGGAAACCGCGGCCGGGTATCGATTTAAATCGGACACTGAATCGGTATCAGCTATTTAAAACTTGTTCCATTCTCGTTTACAATATTGTTGACCTTATCCCGTCAACAAAAAGTCTTTCTACAAACATAATATGTCAAACGGATGTATTTAAAAACAAAGTATTAAAAACAAACACTAATATAAAACTAAAATAGTATCCAACACTAAATTAAAAAAAAAAAAGAATAAATTTAAAAAAATATATCTAAATTCTAAAAACAAAATACGCACGCTAATTCTTATTCTTCTCTAAAAATTAAATACCCGTAAAGCAATTACAATTTATTTATCCTTTAAAAACGTTCGTAATTTAACAATCGGTAACACTTAGAATGCGGAGGGTTAGTCGCGTGCCGGGTCTAAGGGACCAGCGGTGGATTACATTTATGTTGCTATTGTGTCTTTTTGCCCTTTGCCGGTGCAGGGTTGATTGGAGTGCTGTTTGGGATCTTCTTTTTTAATTTTGTATTATTTTTGTGCCAGTGTGAATTAAATTGGAACAGTGTATCAACTTCTTTGGGAGACAAGTTTTGATTATTTTTTAAGTTTCTCTGTAATAAGGTTTTAATAAAATAAGTATTTCTGAACTTTTGCAGGGTCGAAAAGTTATGTTTTCCATTTTAACATTGTATTGGTTTTTATATTTCCGGTAGCTAGAGTAGCTACTAAACCAGCCAACCATAGAAATCTTAAACAAATGAATTAAATAAACTAGAACAGTATTTTTAAATTCAATATAATAAGCGCATTGATTTAATGTTCATAATAATGTACATTTTCCTTTACATATTAAATGCATTTAATGGTTTATTTAATGTTATCATTTACTCATAATTTAATTTTTTATTTAAATATTTTTTAATTATTTGCGGTTAACAATAAATTTTGTTGCAGGACATGAATATCTTGAATTAAACTAAAACTGAAATTCGAAAATGAAATGTTTATTGTTTTCTAATCTTAAAAATGAAGTCGCCATTAAGTTTTGAAATAATAATTCTTATTTTCAATTTAGATTAGAAGCATTTTTAAATTTAGAATGGAATAAAAATTAAAATGCTTTTGCGTCTTGCGTCAGAATCGAATCGAAATTCGAAATTAATATTTGGAATGCATGGCGTATTGGTAGAATATCGTTTCCTTTGTGTTTCGATATTCAGGTATCGTGTGAGAACTTTAATTTCCTTTGACCAATCAGAATTAGAGGCGGTATGCCTGTGTGTGTAAATTTTCCGTTGCGCTTTTGTTTAAGAAAGCGGTGAACTGAAATAGTCATAGGTAAACTTTATTGGTTCTTAGTAATCGCTGTCATATTTTTTTGTAATATATTTGACAGTTGGGTGTATTTAAGCTTAGAGTTGATAATTTGCTATGTTAAAGTTGTATGCAAAGCTTTTATTCTAAAACCTCATCTGCGTTATTTTTTGCTAGGATCATTTACCGAACAAATCAGGCGCAATTGGTACATTTATTTTTCTGGTACAATTATTTAATTTTAAATAGCTTAACTCATAAATAAGGCTACAAAATTTGTGTTGCAATAACGGAACTATCATGATCTTTAAAACATTCCTCCGGTGAGAAAGAAAATTCTGTTACGAATCATATTCGCACTTCTACCTAAGTAAACTAATACAATTGACAATCAAGAATTGACATTCCTATTGAAAAGTACCTAAGTAAAAAATAGCGCATTCTTTTTCAAAATTTTGATATATTAATCAAGTAGTTTTTTAATACTAAACATGAGTCTCTTGATCACCATCCCCATTCCACGGCTCTTTCAACATCAAATCATCCGTAACCTTTCCTAAAACTATGATTATAATTATGATCGTATTCCCTATACATCAAGTGTAAGTTAATTAAAAGTATAGCTGCACCCGATATCCTCGTAATAATAGGCCCGCCTGTCATTTGTCAAGGGTCGAGGGGCGACAATTTAGTTCTCACTGACAGTTGCATTGATTATATGATCAATTCTTAAATAAATTACCTAGATGATTTTTCGTAGCTAAATATTAGCTGGATTAGTTTAGGGTCTTTTTTTATATACAAAAAAATATATTAGGTCTTGTATTTTTTTTGTGGAAAACAATTTTGTAGGAATTCATATATTTCATATTACTTTAAGTTAAGTTTAAATAGAAATCCTTGAACTAAAGTTATAAATTGATTTGATTTAAGTAATGCGCAGTAAAGATCATTTACCTAGAACTATAAAGTTTAAACTCAAAAACTATACACAATTACAATCAACATTTGACAAAATATAGGCATAACTGTTTCGATAAGTAAAAACCCTTTATAAAATCAATAAAAGATTTATTTTTTTAATGCACAAAAATTATTGACGCCTTTGATAAAGTAGCGTTTACCGTTTAATTTACAACTAGGCTTAAGAAATTCATTCTGATATTGTAAGATATCAGAGGCATCATTATTATTTATCAAGAGGTCTTAAAGTAACAAAACCTAATTATTTTTATGACACCAAAATCGGGAACTCTTTTAATGATTGTAAAAAGATATATTATCATATTAGATAATAAATTTAAACGCAATAACTGAGAATTGAAAACATTAAGTGGTACTAAATAAAGTAACATGATATTTCCAACAAACCATTTTTATAAAAGAAAAATACAACTAAGCCATTCCAAAGATATATTTTAGTTAAAGAAATCTCTCGTACAAATTATCTGTTGGTATTTTTTCCACTCATAACAATATATTTGACCCGTTGTAAGAAACAATAAGATTTACTAAAAAAACTGTTGATTTTGCTTTAGGTAAAACAATTTTACAGCCACTAGACACAAAAATTGTAATATTGCGTTGTCGCCATAAACTAAATTGATTAGTTTGAACCTTTATTATTATTTTATTGTACAAAATAACAAGGAAACAAAGTACCGTTGGTGAACTTAACAGGTTTTAGAGATACATTGTATTTTAGCAAAGAGCTACAAAACAAGAGTTTTTTCTGATAAATAGCGGTTTTTCGAGAAACTTCTAAGTTAGCCAGTAATAACACTATACGATTAATACTTGTTCTAAGTTCCAAAACATTTTAAAATTAGTCTGCACTGACAAACAATAACAAAAACAAAACAAACACGGATTAGCGGCAGCAAAAATGTTCAAAATGTAATTTATCCTACCTTTCGGGGTCACAACTCTGAATGCGCTGTTGGAGACAGGCCTGGGGGATCCCTCCCGCATCGAACCAGGTGAACCACTTCCACTCCTCACCATAGAGAAGTCCAGCGGCATCGGAGGCATAGCACTTACTTCCATTGTCAAAAAAATTACCCCCTCCGACGCATAACACTCAAAATCGAACTAAATTTAGATTAGATATAATTTAGAATAGAACAAAAATTTAGAATACCGAATTTCAAAAATTCGTCGTCGAATTTAGAATGGCGAGCGTGCGCCCGGCGCGGGTTGCGACTATGTTTTAAGGCAGACACACACTCGCGGCGCGCTCTCGCGGCTTTCTGTTCTGTAAAGCCGAAAATCTCTAGAATCTCCATAGTGATTTCGACCTTATCGCTTGAGCCGTTTTTCTGTGGGCGTGGTGTGGTAAGCCCCGCCTCGGGCGTCGCAAGCCGCCATGTGCCCCGAGTGACAATCACTTTGTATAGGTAACACAATAATATGATTCGTGATGGATTTTATTGTGCTACCGATGCATTTACGCGAGCAATTTTTCGTGAGGAAAAAATGCGCTTGGTGAATATTTATTGCGGATTAAAATGTTGCTTTTGAGACATTATTATAATAACTGTTGTTATTGAATAAAGTATTTTTTTATACTTTGCTATAATATCATTATGGTTGATAAAACCTTCATATAAATTATTTTTGTGACTAAAATTTTGCCTGCCAATTTCAAGTTTATCTTTTAAATGAAAAATCTTCAATAATTAGAAAAACAAAGGAAACAAATGATTATCGACTATTTTTTGCAACTAACAAGATATTTAAATTAAAAAAAAAACTTAGATACCAACTAATTAACAAACCTGTCTCAACTCGCATAAACCTCTTTACTGTAGTTATAATATTTATTGTAAAATGAAAGACTTGTTAATTGTTTCAACTCTTTATCACACTTCCCGAGCGTTTGCCTCAAACAGACCTTTTGTTCGTCAACATGGGCGGTCGATTATTTACCATATTGACCTTTAAATAATAACTAGTTATTTACATTTTTGTACTTACACTCAACAAAACCGTGACACTGTATGATAAGCTCGGAATAAACAAAATAAAAACAATAAATTTAAGGACTGGCTAAATTTTGATTAATTTTAGACTTAAAAGTGATTAAATTCTCTGTTAAACTCTATTTGCTTGACTGATCATCAAATTGATTTTCATCTAGTTTAAAATCTTTTTCTACTCTTTCCATTTCTTGAAAAATATCATTGAAAGAGGAATTTGTGTAATACTAATATTTGAAGTAAAACTGACAACTTATCGATGCAGTCGGTGCGGTGGTGATTTGAATAACGATTTAACCATACCTATCTGTCCAATGGCTGTAAAAATAATATAAACAATCTACTAGAATATTCTACTTATTAAGTTTGAATTACATGTAATAATATGACAAGATCTTTCGGCGATTTTTGGTAATGTTAAAAAGTTGTCGTTAGGTAGGAACAATACCAATTATAAACCATTCAATTTAGAGAAACTGTGCATATATTACGGAAAACTAACGTCTAAGATACATCAAGACTATATAAAATTGTAAAACATACAAAAATATTAATGACAGAAGAGCTTTTAAGGCATCATTTTGCATACCTAGAGGTCATAGTTCTTTAGCGGTATTTATTCAATATCAAACGTTATACCCTCATGTCTGTTGCGAAATTTCCATATTACAAAAACAAAACACAAAATCTCTTAATCGCCACATACAAATCACCAATCGTACCTTTTATTAAAGCGGGGAAATTCGCGAATTCGTCAAAAAATTATACAATTACCCCGTGGACGGACGTAGTAAGCTCGCCGTCACGAGCCGACATTTAAAACAATGAACGCTTCAATTTTTCACAGCGAATGCCCCCCGAATGCGAGGCGCTAATCCGCGACGCGCCTACGGAATCCTATTCTGAATTTAAAATTGTATTTTTATTTATTATTTTATTTTATTCTATTCTAAATGGTATTTATGAGTTTCCATTTTTAAATTTAGATTAATAATTGAAATTTAGTATTTCGTTTAAATTTAGTGTTTCGAATTTTTATTTAATATTTTTTATGTTTTAGTGTTTAGTTTTTATTGGGTGAATTATGGGTTTAAATACCTAATGTTATAAGGAATAAAACAACAGTAAGACAAAAAAAAGGTACAGTGTTTCAGGTTAATTTGATGTTTGAAAGTCAGATATTAAAACTTAGGTACCAATAGGTTCTGCTAATAAGTAGGGATATACTTAGTCATAGGTAGGTTAACTTAAAAAGTGAAATGAACTATACCCAGTATAAAAAATAACACAGGTATGTATAGAGAGACATTTTCAGCAAGTTATACTTACCTACTTCGAAAATTCTTACCAAAACTAGCAAACCATTAAAAATAATCTTACCAGATCTAAGTTAATAAAATTATTTTCTGTACAACAAATCTAATAAGGCTCTCCCAACATCAGAATCAGGCAGCTGAGCTTGCTTTGCGAAAACTAATTACACCTCTACTTCGCAATGATAAAGCAAAGCCGTCGTATGGGATATTTTTATTCAGGACAAAATGAAATTCCCGAAAAACAATCCTACACAAAACTTAACCTTACACAAAGGAAATAAGGTTCATTTTTGCTTGAGTTTGTTCAATTTTCAATACAGCGTCGGATTTTTTTAGTACGTACTCAGTGCAAAATAATCCTGGTATAATCTGCACCTAAATCCCATTATTTTGATCATCTCGTCGAAAGAGGGATGGATTTGGGAGAAACGTGAAGTATGAAAATCGTAGTAATACGATCTTTGGACGTTTGATTTTCCTGATTTAGTTAAAGTACTCGTAAAATACGGTGCGGTCAGAAATCTGAATTTATTATCGGAAGGTTTCCGTCATTTGTTTTTTTATTATTTATCGACGTTGGTATTTTTTGAGGATTTTTTGGTCGGTGCGAAATCATTGTGGCAGACCAGTTAGAAACCAATAATATTCAGTAAGGAAAATCTACTTTTTTTAACGGAGATTTGTTTTAAAATAAAATGTATTGAAGTGAATTATATGTAGGTTACTTAAAATTTAATTAAACAGACACATCTTGATAATTTTTAAATTTTTAAGTAAACTCTAAAACTTAATGAAAAACATCCTCACTACTGAAATCTTAACACCTAAAAACCGAAAGCAAAAATAAAAAACAAAAAAAAAGAATTTCCACCATTTTTAATTACCCGAACATAAGATTTTTACGACGAACCTTTTAACCGCAGCGGCCATAAAACTCGAGAACCTGGCAACTCAATCCTTAGCTCATTTTAATACAGTTTAAAATTCTGAATATCTGAGGGTATTTACACAAATGGCCACTCAAAATTGAGTGTTAGAAACTCAGCAATTTTGTTTGGAGCTATAAAGACGAGGTGCTTATTAACCCTGCTGCTTTGAAGGGTACACGGTTGGTTTTCCAACTGGACACTGTGTTTTGTTTCTGTGTTTGGTATAGGTGGAAAATTATTTTGTTAGTATTGTAAAAGGGGGGAAAAAAATGAGATGGAAAAAAATGTTTTGAGGTGTAATAATTGCATACTTCAATTTGTATGCTTAGTAAAGTAACAGAAATAAATGTCATAGTGAAAAATGCATTTGTTGTTCAAACTTTCTCACTTCTTTTTTAATCTATTATGATGTATAAAAAATTGACTATAGGTACACCTAACATTAACCTGCATCGTATAGTTTCATTAAGTTCAATAAATAAAACAAAGTTTTAATATTTAACCTCCAAAAACTAATCGCATTAGCATTACAAACTTTCTTGTTTCAACCTAATTACAGAACTTATTACAGGTTAAATGCGAACCGGATAAAACCGGATCAAACCCGTACACGGTGGCCGGATCAAACAACGTTGGGGAAGATACCCGGCCAGTGTTGCGCATACCACTTTCATTATACTGAGTTAATTAATACGAAACATTACGTTTGGGGTCACAGAAAAAGCGGATAAAACAGCGAGTTGAATTTTGTGCATCAAAATAAAAAAAAATAGGCAGTAGTAGCATTTTGGAAAGGTAGTAGAAAGGTATAGATGGATGGATAGTATAAGAAACTATATTAAGGAAAATAATAAAGAGGGAGTTAAATATACCTTATGTCTTTCGATTAATTGATTATTTGTTGCGTCCAGCAGTTTGTTAAATCAATTGCAGCATCATTGGTGAGGTTTAATTCAGGACGAACACTTTGGGCCATTGTCAGACATTATCTGGTCAAATTCGGACTGGATATTGGAGGAGTTTATGATCCCAAATATTGCTAAATTCATCTATTAGATGTACAAATTACGTAAAACTAAATTTTTGCAAGTAAAATTATTGCAAAATAATTGGAATAGATAAAATAAAAAATGACCCCTGAAATATCACAAATATTCATTCAACAATTTTAAAAGAGAGAAAAAAATATCGAAAAGTTCTGCTCAGCTTGAGCTGCTTCATCGAGCTTTACTCAATGCATTTACTGTTTTACTCACAAAAACTCAACTCACATTCCAAATCGCGTTAACTATGGCCCTACAAGTACTCCAAAGCTTAACTACAAGCAGGTAGTTCTCTCAAAAATCATTTGGTCTTTGCCTACGAGAGGCGTTTTACAGAATTACCTCTTCTAATGTTTACTTTTAATTCACAGTCAAAATTTTATTTCAACTGCCTTATGTAAATTAAGCGCTTTAAGCGATGGAAAGCGCTTCTTGTTCATTCAGTTTGTGAATTTTAATTAATGCTTCATACTATTTTATATATTTTGCAAAGTCGTGTCTAAAAACTGTATTGCGTTTTGGTAGCTTAGGTTTTCAACTAATTTAAAATTTTTTTTTTAGGTTATTTTAATTGGGCAAATATGTAGTAAAAGAAGACAATATTATTAAAGTAAAAAAGTTTTTTTTTTTATTTTACAGCTTTAATTTTATTCTATTTTAGTTAAAATTACTTTCTTAAAAGTCATAGTTTGTGAAACTCAAGGAAAGGACAAAGTTTTGTCTTCACTAAGAGTTTTGTAACTTATTCGCAAGGCATTAAGAACTTTAAATTGGCTATAAAGTGATGTTTTAATAAAATACGAACTTGTATTAAAATGCCAAAAAAAAAAACTAGTCGCAATTGTTTTTCCAACCATAACATCATTATCTATTTTTTTTGGTACGTTGTGTACACCTTCAACTTTATTTTTAGTCAAAATATTTTTCTTGTAATACAATAATTCAATTCTAAAAAATATTATCCAAAAATGAAAAGACAAAAAAAAGTTATCAAGAAAAAAAGTTAAAGTACCTACTTACATTAAAAAACTGATCAAACTTCACAAATTACCCAACATTGACATCGCCAACAAAAAAAAAACAAAGAAACCTCACTCACTTTATTCTTTAACCGTTAAACGCTACTAAAAAGGAAAAGTTTAACTTTCAAGCGCTCCGCCGCCATTGCGGTATTTACCGAGGAAATTAGAATTAAAATAAATACCCCCGGGCCGAAACAATTTGCATCTAGATGTGACATTAGTAGGAACAATTTTATCTTTTTGCAGGGTAGGTGAACAAATTACAGACGAATTTGTCCGGTACTCGGTAGCGAAGGGTTATCTTTTGGCGTTTCGGTTTGAGTGATGAGTAGATTAATTATTTTATTGTGTGTGTGTGTGTGTTTTGTGATGTTTGGAGGGAAGTTATTAAATTTTTGTTGTGTGTAGGTAGGTATGTGTGAGTGAGGGTTGGAAAATTTAAATGAAAAAATCTCAACTTCAAGAAAAATAAGAACAAAATATTTATGTAAGAATTGAAGTGTATAATATATTATAACGTATGGCACTGGCAATGACTTTAATAAAATGATGACGAAAATCAATCAAAAAAGATTAAATTCAAGAAAATTTATGAATCGTAATAAAAGAGCAATAGATTTATTTTTTTAAATTACGTTAAAATTTTACAAAAAAAAAAAAAACAAATCAACTTTTATTCATAATTCAAAAAATAAAAATTCACCCAGAATTTAAAACTAAGTCTAGCAAGACATCGTGACCAATTGTATTCAAGTCTAGATATTCTATCGTCGGGTCATTGACACTAACCACATGTCACAACAGACTTCCTGTGTGTACTTTATTATTTACATGTGCGAATTGCGAATAATTCTATTCTCCTTAATGGAATTAATCTCGGGGCCATCTTGTCTAAAAAGAAAAAAGAACGTCACATGTCACATGTGTGAATGTAATGCAAGTTCTTTTTTTGAATTCTTTTGTTTTTAGAATTGTAAATAGATTAATTTAAGTTAATTAGATGCTTACCCAGTGGGGGATTTTTTGATTGTCTCTGGTTTATTTTTGTTTTAATTTTTTGGTAGCATCTGTGGTTTGTCGTGTTGCTTTTTTATATGTGTCTTTTCGTTGATTAAGAATGTGGTGATCGAAAGCTTTGCATGCTTAGTTTAGATGTAGTAAATAGGTGGAATGCTCATCTTTCTTTATATGTATAACATTCTCGTGTCACAATATTCGTACTCGTACTCCCCTGATTCTCTTGAAATTTTGTGAGAACCGGCTATCATCAATTTTTTTTATTTAAGAATTATTCTTTTTATCTTTCGGAAGTGTTACTAACACGGCTTACTAGTATTCTATGCCACATAATATGTTGCATTATTTCGTATGAAATGTAACGCAATAGAAAAAAAACAGACATTCTTCACAATAGATACTCCACAAAACGACAAAAAACGCAATAAATACAAAATAGATCTTTACCTCTCAACATTTCTTCTCGTATTTAAATTTACCACATAAAATAAAGTAAATAAATAATATTACAATTTACCCACAAGTCATTGACGAGGCTTACATAACGTGATTCGCGTCTGCCTGTCTGTGGCGATAACTCCGCACATGTTCACAACGTTAATGATCTGGAACTGCTACAAGTGTTCCACTAGTGTACACACATAGACTTACAAAAGTTACAGAATAGACAGTATAACTTAATATTAACATTGAACACACGAGCTCTAACTGGGCTGCTCATTCATTTGGCTTTGCAGTTTATTTCTAAATCTCTACCTTCAGTTTGATTCCACAGTAATTACAATGTAAATTGTATAAACAACGAGAAAATGCACAGAGTCCTTTTCATTCAGGACGTATTACAGAAATTAATGGAACTAACTACACTACTACATAAGTCAAGTCATATCTAATACTGCACGGATAGCCGAGTGGTATAGGCCACCACGCCAATTACCAATGTGCGCGACGTGTCGCTAGTTCGATCCTCGCGTAGGACAAGAATTTGTGCGTTTTAAAAATACTTGTTCTGGGTTTGTTTGTACACCCCGCGATACAAGAATTGCATTCGGTAGTAAGTAAACCGATTTTTTTAATGGATCTGTCTATTTCTTCATTACTCTACACACTTGTCATTAAAAAGAAACTTGTGAATCAGATGGTATATGTGCAGACTAAGTACTTATACAGTATTTTGCAAGCACGTTGATATGGATACAATAATGATAAAGTTATTTATCTTGCTAAATTGATTTGATCCATTTTCATTTTAGTGTTTTTCAAATGTATCACACAGAGAGAAGTACAGTTATGGGCAAGAATGAGTAAATTTTTTAATTGCGGTAATTTATGACCCATTTTTTGGAAAAAGTTTCAATCAGCACCTAAGTACGAGTATTATATAAATTTGCTTAATCGGCCACAATAGAGATATCGCCGTCAAGATGATTTATGCACGAAAAACGCGCTTTTTTGACAGCGATTGCGAATTTACGTTTGCAGGGAAATATGTAATAGTCGTGTAGTTTAATAATATTCTCACAGAATGCAAAATTACTTTACCACACTATTATTTTTAACAAAATAAAAAATATTTATGATTTGATGAAATAGACATGATGCTAGATTGATCACCGAGAATTGTCCATATCTTAGGTAATCTTCAGCCTTTACAATCGATATCAACGCAGGCGGAGCCACAAACAAAAGCTAGTTTCCACATAATTATGAAACTAACAAATCATCGTCCGTAGGATATGACGTAATAAGAGCAAAACGATAGAACGGAAGCGAATCATTGACATGTGGTGCCAAGTCGTCTCATACGAATTGATATGAGTTCATTCATTAGTTCATACATTTATACGTCGCATGAGTTATTATTAACGTATGAATTGTATGAATTTTGTATGAAGTCACGTTCGCATGGTTAGTGTGTGGTGTTGTTGTAAGGATTATTTTAAGATTATGCGTTATTGCTAGATGATGTTTGTAATTTTAATAGGAAAATATTAACGCTTTTTAAGGTTTACGGCGTACAATAATATAAAAATTCAACATTTTTTGAAAAGTTAAATAAAATCGGAACAGAAAAAAAACATATTCAAAAAGAAACTTTTTCCCAAAATGAAATTACAAACAAACGTTTGTAATTTCATTTGTCCCAAAATGAAATAACCCTCAGAATGCGACAGCAAAAAAAACTGCAAACCACATTACCATAGATCGTTTGTACCCCCAACAATTCAAAATAAGAACGTCGCATTTCGTCGTCGAAACGTTTCATTTAGCGCGTTCAAAAACCGAGCGTGGATTATAAAAAGAGCAAAGAAAACGTTCAACAACGGATTATTGTCGTAAAGAGAGCTAAGGTAAGTGTCGCGTTTCCGTTTTACCTATAAAGTTACCGTTTATTGTGGTTTTTGAACGCACCGCCGCTTTCAGTGTTTATAAACTCGCTTTTATGGAAGCGGGTGATGGTTGTTGGTTTCGTGTTGTTTTTGTATCAAAGAGTAAATACTAAAGTAAGAATTTTTGTATTCACAATGTATTTTGAGTAATTAATTGTTAAATTCTAATGAGATTACTGTAACTTGGGACAATTTAATTTAATATTTATTACTGTTTTTATTATCATTGTAAAAAGTCTCTGGATTTTATAAAAAAAAACTGCTTAAACTTTAACAAACATGTTGTTTGGTCAGATTCCAGATAAAAATACATTTTTTAATTATTATTTTTTTTAAATGTCTAAAACTGTCGCCGATGTCAAAACAAATCTATAAAAATATATACAAATGACATCGATAAAGATATCAGACATAAAAAAACACAAAAATATCGTCTACAAAAAAAAAACTATCCCTAAACAAAACACTAACCCACAATTTTTCACTCACAATTTAACAAACGTTCAAAATCATGCAAACTAAAGGAAATCCCCCGATTTTCGAGCAAACATCAAAGTGACGATAACAAAGGAACTCTAAAAACATAATGAGAATGACGAGCCCAAGTGCTCGCGTTCGCATGGTCCCGTAGCAATTTTAGGGGTCTCATAAATATGTATAAGGAGGTCTTCTTTTCCTTTACTTATCAATTATGGGGCCGTTTAGGCGACACGGGGAACGCGCGGCGGTGTAAGGGTTAGCTCGATTGTGCTTTGATGATTTTGTTAGTTTTGAGTGGGTTACTACTTACTTTTGTGTATTTTTTTGGTATTGTGTGCAGTTTTGTTTTGTTGCTTGTCAAGAGAGTAGAGTAGAGTAACTCTTAGAAAATGTAAGTAAATGTAATTTGTCTCTTTTTAAAATATGGTTGAAAAAAAATACACTTTTAGGTTGTGAAATAACTGCCGAAATAAAATCCACTGCACTCATTTCTAAAATCATAAATGTTTTATAAAAAGAATTTGCATTGCATATAGTTATTTAAACAAATATCAAACGTAGAAAAGCTCCACATTAACATAGCTTGAACCAGAAACCAACAGCATTATCCCTACTTACACGAAATCATTCGGAATACGTCAACACAGCTCTCGTAACCCTTAACCGCCCGGGGCGTGAACGGCCCCCTTTAAAGCTAGGGAGCAATTTTATTGCAAAAAATACTCGGCAATTTTACGGGGTACAACAGACCCGATGTCCCTGAGGTAGTTTCGATTCAGACTCGATTATGTTTAGGGTTAAACGTCATTGATATTGCCGATCGGTACCCACTGGAGGGTTATTGAATTTTTTTTTCGGCCTCTAATTTGTACGGTCGCATTTGTAGGGTTAGATTGGAATGATATCGTTTATTGATGATGTTTTAATTAAATTTTATTTTTTTGTGTATTTAATTTTATTATTGTTGCGATTGATTGTCGATGGTTGGGTGAACAGATGGCAGATTATTTTTTAACATCATAAGGGTATTTTACATTTTGTTATCGGTTATTATTTGTTTATTAATGTAATAATGTATTTATTTTTCTTCAAACCACAAGATCAAAATTTACTAGCCCGAGTCAATGGTGTTTTAACAGTATAGCAGTCTTGATTATTTTTCTATACTAGTAACGAACAGACATCAAAAACATCGTAAGAAAACCTTGATTTAAATTTTTAAAACATTAAATCGTCAACCCGCAGTGAGGAAGCATGGTGATCAACGCCCAAATCTTAATATGGAAAGAGGCTGTTTTTTATAAATACTCCCGCACTTTATAGGAATTTAATCCTTGTAACGCGGGGATTTCACAGACATTTCATTCACATGCAAGAGCACACCCAGACTCAAAACAAGCATTTGTGAATCGCAAAATTTCTTGTCCAACGCGGGGATCGAACCCGCAACACGTCGCGCAGTGGTAATTGGCATATTGAACGATACCATTCAGCTATCCTTGCAGTCAACTTAAACCACTATAATTTTAAAGACTGGAGTTTTATGGTTATTATCAATCCCCTCACATTATTTTTAATTTATTCACAAAATAAAGATTGTAATACAAACAAACTAGGAAAAACTTTGATGACACCATCAAGGGGAGTTAATAAGCAATCTGACGCGTCATTGTAATTAACTAAGTAATCAGTTTTAAGTGATATAACGACATGCGGGCGCTGCTTGTGTTTTTATAAAACCATATATTCATCTTTTGTTTTAAATGGGACGTTTTTGAACCAAGCAACTAGAGTCAGTAACGTTTTGAAAGTGCCTGAGAAGGCCTACTCGAAAGTAAAACGTTTTGATATTTATTTGATAAATAGTATACAAGTTACTAAGACATGAATATAAGGACAACACTTAGGTAAGTGAGGGATGAATACGACTTGCGGCCACCGTGAGTTCGGGCCTGCGGGTGGCAGTGAGGGCACCCTGTCACCCGATCGGCTAACAGGCCAAGAAGAAAACAGAAACTGGTGAATGTTAATTATTGCCCGTATTTGTAAATCTTTCATTTGTAGCTGATTTTCACAACCCATTGAAATGGACACTAAGATATGCATACTTACTGTAAAACATTAAAGAGTAAAAGTCGGATATGGTTAAACGAGCTTTCCGAGGCTTGGTAAGGTCTTGATGTATTTACAAATGATCATCTACAGATTGATCAGCCGTGGCGGACACTACTCAAAGTTTACTATCAAGCAACTAAAAAAATAAACTCCATAAAATTACAATTTAACAACAAAACCAACCCTTATAATATCAATTTAAAAAATAATAACTTTAACGACACCTTAAACCCAATCTATTCGCAATAAAAAGGACAACAAAAAGCGAACAATTTCAGTAGATTTTAAGACAGTTTAACTTAATTAAAGAGTTGTAAAATTAGTTAACCAATCATTAGAAAATAGGAAAAAACGGTAGCGGTCGTTTCTGCCCGTAGATTAGTTCGAAAACAATAAAAATCGTGGAGCCAATGGTTCGTTGATTGAGAAAGATGACTCCTGACTGTGAGAACGATTCCCGACAGATTATAAGGGCGTTTTACTGTTTACGATAGTGATTAAAAAGTTTAATTATGGTTTTGTGACTTTGGTGACTTTGGTAGCTGTTTGGTTCTGGTTTGGAAAGGAACTGTTAGCACATAGGTATGCTGAGTTAGTTGCACTTTTTGTGACTCGGGGCCGAATAGACTGGCTTAGAAATTATATTGTTGAATTCGTATTTGACTCCAGCAGTTTGACAGGAGAAAAATATTAGGAGAAATCTATAAAAATATGTAGCGCTACAAAAATTCTTTGCCATTCCATACCGTACTAAGCGGGTAACACTCTTTTTGGATCCCACTTTTTTGCCTAGAATCCGCTTACAGTTTCCCACAGAACAAAAATATGAGAAACTTTTAATTTCATACTATATCTAGATTATTACAAACCCCTCGTTGCTCCAATTTTTATTTGAAAGCACTATGATAAGTATTTTGGTTCCGTCCAATCTTCTCCATATACCTACTCATAATAAACAAACATACTCTTTACTAACTACTAATCTCCTAAACTTTTCTCCTCAAATCGTATCCGTATCGTGAGTTATAAAGACGAATCGGGACCTATACTTCCATGAGTCACTCATTAGACGCAAGCTGTGCTTTAATCAGTGAGAATAACGTGTAATTAGTAGCTGTAGCCGAGGAGACCGCTCTCACGCCGGCTAGCTTTGACTACTTGACATCATCTATGTTTGGCACATGCTAATTGACTTTGGATTATTGTATTGTAGTAAGTACTTACAGGATGAATGTTACAATGTAGTTGCTATGGTTGGGTAAGAGGAATGGTGACCATTTTTTCTTTTTTTTTTTTTTGTTTTCTGGGGTAAATAATGACTTCAACCCACACCGAGGGCACGGCGTGGGGATATGTTGGATTCCCACCCCGGTGACGTTCACCGACTAAAAACATCCCGTGCCCCTTCTACTACTTTAGTCAGAGTCACGGGATCGCTCGCTCATGCTCGACGTGGGGTTCCCAGACATTTTATTCACATGCACAAACACACCCAGACAAAAACAAGCATTATTTTGTGGATCGCATAAATTCTTGTCTTACGCGGGGATAGAACCCGCGATACGTCGCGCATACGACCCCCCAACAGTATCTATTACGAACTAGCCACTTCATCGAATTAACACCAACCCTTTTTAATTAACTTATCTCATAAAGTATTGTTTAACAATAAATAAATCATAAGGCACCTTCTCGATACGGTCGCCGGCATGAAACAATACATCCCGATGTTAACGATTTATTAATTACAAAACGACAATCGGAGAGGGCAGGAGCCAAAGAGTATCTAATCTAACAGATAGTACATTATTGTCGCGGTATCTTGCCTTACCACGACTCGAGTCAAAATATTCAAAGATAATAAAACTTTAAAATAGCGCAGGAATACACAGCAATTTTAAATTAATAAAAAAGTAAGAATATCTCAAATATTTAATTATATTATTAATCACTCAAGTCAAATATAAAGTCCAATAAAGCAATAATGATTTACCACTTTAACATTTCTATTAACCCTTTCCGACTTTAACTTTTTAATGCCTTTTCTTGGTAAGGCGGGGGAATCCTCACTGGACACCCACCTCTTCGGAGGAGGAAGCGGTGATGTTAGACTCTTCCTGACCTAAACTTGAACCGCCATGCAACGTCTCCTGCGTTTGGTCGGTGGGTTGCAATTCATCACGCACGTACCGAACTTTTAAATGCTCTAATAACCCTTCTGCGCTTAGTTACTCTATGCCAGCGGTTGCGTGTGCGCACATGCGGGCTACAGTTTATCTGCCGATCTCTGTCCAATTGGTAAAAAAGACCCCCGATAGTAAATTCACAGTAAATTGCTAAAACTGTTGAATTTGATTCGTCCGATGCGTTTACGAGACTTTTTAGATTAAAAAAGATTGTTCCTTTACGAATGCGGGTTATTGGATTTTTTTGTTGTTTTACGTTATTTTTATTGAGTTTATAGGTATGGTGGTTAACGGTTTGTTAATCTTTAGATTTAGAACTCAGATCACAAATAAAATGAAATGATTACATTAAAAAAAAATAACTTTTTATTTGTTTTGAATTTGCGTATTGATCTTGCAATCAATCATGGGCTTAAAGTTTTTAGTTGTAGTAAACTGTTTCTAAAGGGAATATTATGTTTTATACTTATAATGGGTAAGTTTAAAACAAAGCAGCAATGTCTCAGAAAGATATGTAACCGAAAGTAACATCAACTATCGTAAAACTCATTTTCACATCCCTTTCACTCCTTTAAAAACAGCAAAAAACCACACAATTCAAAACATTAAGCCAATACTCGATAGTTCAATCCATACATACTTTATAACCACGACTCGCTATCGGCGCATTAGGCAAGCAAACACGACACACAGTATAAAAGCAATATTTCACGAAATTAATATGTCGCGGAGCCTCTAAGGGCCATCACTCAACGTAATAACGAGGCTTATTAAAATGCTATTGTTTTAGCAAACCCCATTAGGACTGCCTAATTAATAGTTTTTTTGCTGTTGACTGACAATGGCTGTCTCATGAATAAATGGATAAAAAGCGATGGATTTCGGTCATGTTTTTTCGGTAATTAGAAATCTTTGGGTGGATTTTTTGTGGAGTAAGTGGGGGTATGGGGAGTGATTGGATCGCTTAATTACATGTTTTGGTAATCTGTTAATGTTTTTAGAAGCTGTGATAGTCTAAAGGTAAGACCGCAGGAGTCGGCAGTACTGCCGAGTCAAAGGTCTCGAGTTCGATCCCCACGGCGCGCATTGATTTTTCAAATGTTGTGTGCGTTTTAGAAATAAATATCACAGCTTCTATGTTTCGGAAGGCACGTAAAAATGTGGGTCCTGCGTCTAATTTTTCACCAGTCGTATCGTCATTTGAGAATTCGATATAAATTCAAGCTTGATACCTCCACGTGCACTTAAGAAAAATGGTTGATAGACAGACAGACGGAGAGACGGATCGCTTGACAACAATGTGATCCTATAGAGTACCCTTATTTCCTTATGAGTTATAAAACCCTGATAACGAAGGAAGTCAAAACGAGCCCCTCGTACACACATACAAAACTAACCAAAACGCCGTTAATACTGACGGTCATATAATTAATTACTTAGTCATATTACACGTAATCACCATATCACGACAATCCACTTGTCATTAAGCCAGATTAGAACTCCCACTGATGTCAAATTTGCGTGTAAAACACGGATTGTGGGTGCTTATGTTATAAAGCTTGTTCTGAGTTGATTTTATACAGAAGGTGATAATAATTACGAGTGAAAATAATTTGATTGCACGTATAGGCGCGAGGTATAGGTCACCACGCCAATTAGCACTGTCGATCCCCTGCGTAGAACAAGAATCTGGCGTTCCACAAATACTTGTTATGAGTCTGGATGTCTCTGTGCATGTGATTTGAATTTCTGTGAAACCCCCTGTGATTAAATTCCTAATGCGGGAGACGCTTTTTACATAATAATTAATGAAGGAGTGGAGGATATGTGTGGAAGTGACAAAACCAAAAGATACGGTTTTATCACTTCCACACATGTCCTCCCAAAGAAAGACTGCTGCTGCTCTGAAACAACAATCAACTTTTAAAGAGAGACACCGCTCTGCGCCTTTTTAGAACCCCATTTCATTATCAAAGGGGTGACTTCTATCACCTCTTGAAGTTAGTAAGCCAGATGACGTCGCCGACATCCTAATACATGGCGTGGAGGGTTTTGTCACAATTGCACCGAAACGATGATCGTTAAAAACCAGATATATAAGAGACTTGTCGAAAAGTCAAGGAGGTCTACCACCAATCTTAAAGAAAAATAGTTGACGGTCAGATATGCTGCGCCGACCCCAAATAATAATTGTGATAAGGGCAGGGGAATGGATAAAGTTGACAGTCAGACATTCTATTGCAGTTATGTGACAGGGAAACCGCTCTACACCATGTAGTGCGTACTCACTTACACAAGACAGGAACAGACATTTAGAATATTTCTAAGAACATCCTGCACTAGTTTGTAGTTTGAAATCTGGTAGTCCGAAGATAGCAACTATCTAGAAGATATCATTTCTATATATGTATCTATCTTGGATTTCTGTGAATTGATAAATTTGGAGTATTCACATTTTCCTTGTATTACACAGACTGGAATTATTGGGGTAAGCAGGAGTATAGCCCATATAATTTTTAGTTGGACACCCGCGTTGGACAAAAACTCGTGCGTTCCACAAATGCTTTGAGTCTGGGTGTGTATGTACATGTGATTTGAAACCCCCCGCAATACAAGGAAAAATTTCCTTACTAAGGGAGTCGTCTAAAAAAGAAAAAAATCAACGATCAAGCCTAAATCAATTGGGCCTAATTCTATATTCAGTTACCACGAATAGTTGATCTTTCGCATCCAATATATTTGATCAGTTTTTTATTAAGCAACTTCATTATTTTTTAACTGATATAATTGCATTTGATCTTTCACATCATGATTCATGTTACGACACGTGTAAACTCTAACTACAAACAAACAGACACAATAATTTCATTATTTACAAAAAGCTTAAATTGTAGAATTTGAAGTATCATAAAACAAGTAAGGACGAGCAAATAAAAATATATCGAATTCACTGTAAACAGGGGTGAAATAACCCTTATTTTAACAATATTTTGATATATTACCCCTAATAATAGCTCTGAGGGTGACCTGTGACGCTTTAAAGTAAAAAATCGGACTAAGCGTGTTCAAACTAAATGTACATTCAACCTCTGACTGTAAACAAGTCTTACGAACATTTTCTCTCTTTTATAAACTTATCACTTTTTCGATATATCCTCTTATTCGTTACGTGTAGTCGCTAATGAAAAAGAGTTTATTGTATATCTGTCAATACATACTCGTATTATCACTTTTTCGATGCGTACTCGCTGACGAAAAAATATTGTTTAGGTTCACGTTCACACTAGGGCTCACAGTTAGCCTGTACACAATAGTATAAACCTGTCAGCCGCCATGTCAATTGTTTACAGGCATGGCTTCGATCATGGCCCTAAATTTTTTTACATTCTATAGAAAATATTAAATTCTTCATTTAATCACATCAATATTCACCGTTCAACTCTCTCAATCATCACTTCGAGTTCCAATAGTAGTCACCAATACATTTAAATTTCTCACCAACCATTAGATTCTCATTGTTTCCGCTGATACTAAATAATAAAACGCCCCGTATTTGTTGAGGGACACACGCCCGTTTTATGACCACACCACTGTACCGGATATTTGCTTAAAACAATAATATTGTGCGCTTTTAATGATTTGAGTTTGTGTATGTCTAATTAAAATTGATTGGAAGTTAGAAATGGTTTTGGAACTTGTGTTTTTTGATGTTTTAAGTAATTTGTGAGAGATTGCTGTCATTTACTTTTGTCATTGAATCTAGTTCTAGTTTTAAAATTAAAAATCGGGCCAAGTTACCTATTTGTATGAAGTTGTATGTTATTCTCTGAAGATTTTAGAATAAGTAAAAGTATCAACATCAAAGTTCTTATAATTTCTGAACAAACGGCTGTGATAATTATATGGACGGACAGATGAAAGAGAGTCATAACGAATCTAAGGGTTCCTTTTTCGCCATTTGGCTACAGAACCCTAAAAAGGACATTAATTTAAATCAAATGGGTGAGACCTTTGCCTAGCTAAAAGAAAACAGATGACCAAAAAAAACAGATGACCAAAAAAAAACAGTTGACCAAAAAAACTTATTACTTAAGAAAATACATTATTACTAAAAATCGTCAATCATTAACACTACTCCACCTAGAACTCTTCAAAACATCCAAGCGTAAAAACAAATAGCCCATAATTGGTCACTGATATAAAAATACAGTTAAAAAGCACCCAACCCTACTAATAGACACGATGGCTTTATTAACCCCCGTCCTATTTACCTAATAGAATAACAACCTATAGTAATAAATTGGGAGATTTCCATACTCGATACCAGCCTGCGTTTGTCATTTTAATACCGAAAGTGCCTTGGGACATCCTTCGATGACGTCATTAAGAAAAACTGACGGCACGTTTTCAACTGTCAAAACAAAACACATTGGAATTTCAACCTTATATTAATACGCATAGAGTTGATAATAGATTTGGTGGGGTGTTTGACTAAATTGGTAGGGTTGTCGGTTAAAGAGGGGTTTTCGAATTTGACAAGGAGGTGTTATTAAATTCAGTAATAGTAGCGAGGCAATGATTAGTGTTGATAATGTTGTTACGAACGTAATTGTGGGTTGTTATGGTGTTATATGGGATTTTTTGACAGGTGCGCCTTAATGTAGGTTACTATTGATTTTAGTGGCTTGTGAATGGGAGAAGGTCTTGTCTTTACTTATGATTAAATATTCATTAAGAGTTTGTGGAGCTTTTTAAGGGGTATCTGAATTTACTGAATCGATTTAAAAATATTTTACTGGTAGATAGCCACATTACAAATGAGCACCATAGACTATATGTATACAGAACCCGAAGAAATACTGTCCAAAAAAGTGGGTTGGGGTTAGATTGTTTTGAGTAACTAGTCGAGTCAATACAAAATTCTAGTTTGGACAATTTAAACAAACACTGATTTACGAAAATCAATCTTACCACCGAAAAAATAAGACTGAATTATCTTTATCCAATTAACACAGACAGGGTCAGCTTATTATAACCCAAATACGAGTACATTTGACAGTTTTCGATTGACAATCGGGTCGCGTGAATCTACGTAACTTGAATTCCCTAAAGGGGTAAACAGAGGTGTGTTGGCCGCACCCACATTTAAGCAGTTAAAATCCAGTTTGATAAGGACAAGCCTTTTTTTAGGTTAAAGCAGTTTTAAGTTAAAAAAAAGCGGTGAAATTGCCGATACGAAATGAATGAGAAAACTGTTTTGGAGACATAGTCATCCTGCTCGTTTTGTGTTTTATTTCTCTTGGTTTTGGTTGTAATTGGAATTAATTGGGTATTTAATTAACAAATTAGTTAGTCACATAGATTTTTAAAAAAATTAAGACTTTTTTTTTGCCGGCAGATGGATAGCACCGCCGAGGCCGGCCCAGAAAGCGGTGGCGGGATGAATTAAACGTACACCGCGAGGACTGGTTCGAAGCGGCGCATGATAGAGAATCGTAGAAGGACGTGGGGGAGGTCAAGCAGTGTGACACTACAGGCTAGGAAAAAAGTATTTTTTTGTTAATCAATCCGCATATTTTTTTTAGTTATACCCAATCGATTAAATCCAACAACTTTGAATGGAGGAATTTTACTCATTTACATGATTGATGGCTAAATTTAGATATTATCAAGATATGGATCATTTATGTTTGTTAACATTTATGTTTTCAAACACTTTATTTTGTTCGAAAAGACGAAAATTAAACGAACTTTGATTGTGAATTGTGTTTTAAAGCTGTCAGTGGAGTAATCTATGTTTTTCTTACCTTCGTCTTCGCCTTAACTCTACTAAAAATAGTAACTATAGGTACCTATACTCGTACGCTATATACACACCTCTTCTTCCTCAAAACTGACGTATTTCATTTGCGCAAAAACTCGTTCTGTACCAAAACAGCTCATCTTGCACAATGCACGCCGCAGTTTCTACTAAATTGAACTTAATTTTAAAACTGGCCACACACTGTTTTTGTTTCGCGTACTTTGGCAGGCGAGTTTTACGGGGGAATTGTTTTGGGCGGGCCTGCAAGTGAATTATTTTTGGTAATAACGAATGTTGTGAAGAAAACAATTACACAATACAATACATATTCGTAATACCAAACATCGTTGACATAATTAGATACTATGAGTTGAAATTACTTAATCAAAGACCATATGTAGTTTAGTCTATTTTATATGAAAATCTTTTCATGTTAAGTTAATCACTTAGCTATATCTTTTACAAATAAACTGTGTGTTTCTTGGCAATCCGACACGATCGGAGAGATCAGAAACGGGATCCACATTTTGCCACAAAACACCGAAGCTGTATCTAAAACCCACACAACATTCGAAAAGTCGGTGCGCGCTGTGGGATTCGATCTCGACACCTTTAACTTGGCAGTCCTAGAGTCTTACCTCTAGGCTATCACAGCTTCATTCATTCTTCACGGTGCACTACTCTGCATACAACAATATCTCCCTCAACTGCAATCGTCTTACGTTGAGAGTAGAAAAAGTAGTAGCCCTTATCGGCATTTATCACATAACCGCTACGTTAAATCTCCCACCAAACCCCCGTATGTTTCCACTCGCACGGAACGTAATTCAATTTGGGGGTAAAACGCTTATTTGTTGTAACAGTACTCGGTTCTGTCTCATTTCGGCTCTAGTTAACTGAGCTTCAAAGTATAATCCGCTTAATTGGAATTTTTGAGGGAAATGCATTCAACCCTACCTCGGTGCCTCCGGGTTATAAACTACCGCTATTAATTGTAGCTCTCTAGGTTTGTCGCCTATTGAAACCTGGAAAACGGGGTTCCAAATAATCTTAAGGACGTAAAAGAAGTATTGGTCCTAAGTAAAATACTCGAAAAATATAATGAACTGGAGTGGTCATATTAAAAACAAGTGACATAAATGACCATCAAAAAGATTTAGTTTAAAAAATAACTTATAATCACCTATTAAATGATAAAAAAAGGGATTTTAAACCGACCGAACATAGTTCAGGGCCGCAGTTATTTTAATAATTTATTTTTATTACATAGTTATTTATGTAAATTATTTAATTCCAAAGGCAACCGTGGATATTATTGAAACCTTCACAGGTAAACTTTAGTATTAAGTGTATCAAAAGACCAACAGATCTTCTCAACTTTAGAAAAACAAGACAGTTGTCCTATTTCTCTCTTCTCGCCTTATATTAGGATAGAGCCTTTGGTATTTAAATACCAATGAAAGAGGCTCTATCCCTGTTATTAGTTGTCACTGAAGATAGAGGAAAGAGGTTGATAATAATCTACGAAGTTTATATAGTGTATAACGGAAACAGGAAGTATGTGAGAGGTATTGGGAAATCGTAACGTACGAGGGTTGGCCTGGATCGACATATGGGTTAGGTTCTACATTCTTAGGGCTGGCACTTTATCCGGGATAAGTTATTCTGGGAAGAGAATGTATTGGTGTGAGTATCTAAGTAAGAAAAAAACTAAAACTAACTGGCTTGGGGAATGATAGAAAGCAGACAAACCTTTAACAAGTCAATGTATGCTTAGTGACTTAAGTTTTAAATAAATTAATTCATCGATTTTGACTGCCCGGATAGCCGAGTTTTATAGGTGACTACGGCTATTGTCGACTGTACGCGACGAGTCGCGAGTTCAATCCCTGCACGACAAGGATTTGTGCGATCCACAAAGGCTTGTTCTCAGTCTGGGTGTCTCTGTGGGTGTGAATTGAATGTCTGTGAGGGATCTTACAGATATTCAAGGAATAAATTTCTTAGTGCAGAAAAGTAAACCTAAGTTATTGTTTCAATAAAAGACGACCTCCTAACTACAGATTCACAAGTTACTTAGCAAAAATTAGCACTTGCCATAAATATCACTAGATACATTTTGCCAGCCCTAACCAGCATTTTTAACAGAATTGGGTGCCCAGGTGCAGAGGGTCTGTTAACTCGTGATTTTCGTTAATCAATGGATTGGGATAAAGTGATCCTATGAGGAAGCAATTTCTTAGCTCTCACACACACATGCGTTCTAATTCACTAACAAGGGTTAGTGCTTTTCCTTTTAGTGATTTGATTAAAGTGTGATTTTTTTTGGGATATTGTTTTTTGATCTTTGAAGTAGAAGGAAGTTATATAATGTTTTTGTTTTCTTTAGGGATATCGTTTTTTGCTGTAGTATCTTTGAAGACTGATTTCAGTTCATTTACTTAAAGTGTAATATTTAACAAGAGTTCCCATCGTTTTATGATAACAACAACCCCTAAAGTATATTAAAATAAGTAATGTAATTACGTACGTAACTTAAATTGTTAACATCCCATGCATACACTTTTCGTTATAAAGCAACTGTACACTCATTTTGAATTTCGACTAAGAAACTTTTAAAAATCAATTTGTGGCATACACGAATTAGTCACTTATTTAGCCCATCCACAATATCTCTCTCATTACATTGAAAACATATTTAACAAACGTGTTAAGTTTTCATAAATGTGATTTCACTTATGAAAATTTGCTTGAAAAGTATAGATTCCAGACGAAATAGTCACTGTCTTATTCAATTCTCCATCCACCATATCTCTCTCTTGATGTAGAAAAATATCACATACTTACAAGTCTAGTTACCTAATCCTTACGAAAATTTGCTTTGAGAAGTATAAATATAACAAATAAACCAGCCTATATACGTCCCACTGATTGGCACAGACCTCTTTCCATATAGTGAAGATTTGAGCATTGATCACCACGCTAGCTTACTGCGGATTAATTGAAAAGTCTAGATCCCAAAAATACCTCGTTGATCTGTATATAATCAGCTGTAGAATGTCGCGTCCTCACGTCCCGATTACTCTGTTTCCCGGGGATTTGTTATGATCCCGCTAATTACCCGCTTCCCGGTCGAGGTTCGTTCCTTCCTCATTAACGCCAGTGACGTCACTGCGCGCGCGCATCTAATTGTTATGTGCGAGGAAGTGAGATTCCACGGGTGTGCTGTTTTTGCATTGTTTTATGGTACGGTTTTTATAGAGTATTTTGTACGTGATTGGTCAGTAGTTAAATTAGTTTTATTGTCTGTTAGTCATGTGAATTTCACAACATGTGACACTGTTCAAAATTTAAAAATTAACTAGTTTTTATCACTGTTCAGAAAAATAGGATCTAGTACAGGTTTCCCCTTATACTCATGTATCATTTATTTTAATTACATTTATTTTCATTCCCTTTCTATCTGAATTGCACGCTTACTTCTTGATTCTCTGCACCACTTTGGTTAACTGACAGCTGACGCCATTTCATCATTTTTTTTAAAAAGCGCTCAATATACCTACACTGGCAACCCGACCCAGCTCGACACGGGTACAATTCTGAAGTATTATACATATAAACTTTCTCTTGAAACGTTCTATCTATTAAAAAAACCGCATCAAAATCCTTTGCGTTATTTTAATGACCTAAGCGTACATTACCAAAGTAATGGATGTCGGGCATAAGACTGCCAAACTTAAATGGGAGTGGGCTGGTCACGTAGCGCGAATGCAGCCTGACCGATGGGCAAAAATCGTCACCCACTGGACGCCGGAGGTAGGACATCGTCGTCGAGGTCGTCCGCGACGAAGGTGGTGTGATGATCTTGTCAGATATGCGGGTCGCACGTGGCCAGAAATTGCAAAAGACAGGGAGGTTTGGAAGGAGAAAGGGGAGGCCTTTGCCCAGCAGTGGGATCTTATTTAGGCTATAAAAAAAAAAAAAAGCGTACATAGGTACAGACAGACGCGGGAAGCGAATTTACTTTACTTATTTTATGATGCAACAATCACACTTCAGTCTTATCGCTACAACGATGGGTAAGACCAAAGACGGCTCCTGATTGTCAATAGTCAGAATTCCTCCCTCAACCACCCACCGAAGTCTCTAATAGGTTATTAATCTAACCTATCTATCTATAACTAACACTCAACCCCTTACCGCCTACACAGCCCTGTAGGTACGATACAGCGAGCAGATTGACTTGCTAATACATAAAGATGATGCTCAAAGGATATTAGAATTGAATATTGCGCATAAAAAGGTTTGTGGTGTAAGTTAGGAACTTTTTGGGATGTTGGGAAGTCTGGAAAATTATGTCGAGATATCGGTCGCACTACTACTAAGTATAAGTCTGTTATGTAAAGTCCTATCGATTTGAGGGTAGGCCGACCTATTGGTCTAATGGTTAATGGCCCTGACTGCTATACCAGAGGTTGTGAGTTTGATTCCCACTTAGGACAAATGTTAGTGTGATAAGCACGATCATTTGTTCTGTGTTTAGGTGTAATTTATCTGTAGTGTTTATGTATTTAGAAGTATATAAGTATGTAATATATATCAGTTGTCAAGTACTTATAATGCAAGCTCTGCTTAGTTTGAGACTAGATGGCGTTGTGTGAAAGTCGTGAAATATTATTATAATATTTTCCCTTGATTAGTTATAAACGTTGAAGTGAGCAGACTGTTTAACAATATGAATTAATGAAAAGTTCTTTTGCATGTGGTTGTTTCCGGGATCAAAAAAAAATAGGATAACGTAATCCTATTTTTTTTTTTGATCCCGGAAACAACAATGGATAAAACATCCTAATTATGATGTAACAACTTAATGTCTTTTACTGAACACTTTCCACTTTAATTCACTGTAACTTCGTAAAAAAATACTCTGCCTTGTCTAACAAGTATAATCAAATAAATACTCAAAAAGTTCATACACCCTCTCACCGCTTTAGTATTACGTCACATCCTAAAGCCTGGAGCGAAGCGGAACTTAAATTCGAAATCTTTGAGATTCAAATCGCCACAAACGTTGTTAGGCGGCAGACGGAAGGATTTCAAAGGAGCTGTGTTAACCATCTTCCTATAATGCTGTATGTAGGTAGCTGTATAAGTATGCAATGGATTTGGTGGTGCAGACGTCTTTTAAGTATTATGGTTGGTACAGGTAAGGTGTTCTTTGGTTACTAACTTGGTGAATACTGGAAGTTTTTGTTTATAAAAATCTACTTTTACAAAAAAAGAAACTGTAGCAGTCTATACCGATTAAAATTTTTGGCTCTCGCACACAAATAAAAAATTGTACACTATTTTGTATGGCTTTTTATTAAATTTATCCGTTCTTGTGTAATACTTGTCTGTTTCCATGCATAAAATTACATCTAGCTCTGTAAACGTTTATCAAGTACCAAAAATCGGACGCAACAATGAACCACCTGAACAATTACCACACGTTACTCTACCCAGTCCACAGAGACCAGTTATAAATATGCCACAAACAAACCTTAGACGTCCATAAAAAGCGAGCTATTTTGAAAAAATCGTTATAAAGTACGGAAAAATCTCACGTGTATTATAAAACAGGGCGCATACGGTAAACATTTCATAAAAATAAACACTTAGGTAATGGGAATCGCACGCACGGCCGCTGTGGCCCCGCTGCCGCCCCGCAGTCGCCCCGCAGTCGCCCCGCCGTCGCCCCGCCGTCGCGCCGCAACCGGAATAATGTGGAAAAGTAAAGCGGACACAGAACGACACCCTTGGGGACGAGAATCGGTTATTTGCCTGCGGATTGTTTTGAATACGGCAGTGTCCAAGATTTGTAGAGTACTGGATTGGACATACTCGTATATGACTTGAAGCGACTTCTATCATTTCTGCATCTCTCTTGTATTTTTTGTTTCACGCTGTAAACAGCATGAAATCACTAAAGCGTCAAAAATAAAAAGTACCTACTGAATACTACATACTGCAATTAACTGATTTACCCTGCATATAGATGAATGACTAATGAATTTAAGTAAGGATTTGTTCCATTATTAGACAAGCAATAAAAACTACTGGTTTCAGTAATACGAATTTTGTAGGAAATACGAAACAAAAAGATTCTAATACCAAAAGCAAAATACAACTAATACTTACCGAAAAATTGTGTCCCAAAAGTGCTTATTCCTTATCCACATTTTCTAAATCCAGTACGCACGCAATCGGCGTACTCGGTGCGTAGGCGCCATATATAATTCATAATACAAGACACAACTACACAAACTAACGTGCGCCTGTGTACACCCGCCTTTGGTTTGCTTTTTACTTTTTAAACATTTCAATCGTACATTTTTTTTACTGGAACTCGTAAATGTCTCTTTGTTTGTGTAACCTAGATGGTATTTTTTTGTTTGAGGTCAAAAAGAAAATGCCCCATGTTGGGCGCCAATAATTTAATCAAACACGAATTTGAAAGTACCCTCAATTACGTTTATATTTTTCAAGCGAAAATTGATTTTATTAAATGAAGGTTAATTAGCTTCTAGTGTCAAGCCCGATATTACCTCTTTTATACGCCTTTTAAGCTTCCATACATTTGAAATACGTTAGAACTGTAATCTCATACATTTCTTTTCATAACACAATGGAGGATTACTTTCTGCATGGGAATAATATTACCATAAAATCCATTTCGCAAGAAATGTACAATTTTCTTTGGCATTGCGATTTGTTTCGAAGATTAAACCGTAAATTAACATACACGTTATTTTGTTTTATTTATTGTTATTTTTTTGCATTTTTCCATTTTTTTCTTGCTTTGTAATTCCTTTGGGAACCTAGTCTATATTTCAATGTCTTTGGAATGAGTTTGGTTGATTTGGGGTGCCAGAGTAGTGCTATTAAGGTGCCTAAACTGTATGGTTGACTTTTTCAGAACTTTATAGAGTAAAAACAAAAAAATATATTTACCTTTAGGGTTGGATGAGGCAAGTCAATCGTTTGATCCAGCAGTGCAGAGTACCGGATCTAGTGGGTAGTATTCGGTAAGTATGTAGTTATTAAAATCGATGAACGAACGGGAGGAAGGTCTCTGCCCAGCAATAAGACAGCATAAGCTTAGTTTTCTGGCTGGAAGCATACTTGTTGTCTCACAAACTCTTACCAGCTAAATCCAGTAGAGCATCCTTAACTGCCTATAGCTAGGGTCCCGATATTCACTGTCGTATTCACCTTGCCCCCGGCAGGCCTTGACTCGCCGTGCGAGATCAGCGGACCTCTTCTGCCAGGGCGGCTCTTCCTCGAAGATGCCCATTTCCTCTTGACCAACTATCTTACCAATACCTGAACAGATCAGCGGCTCTCTTATGCTAGGGCGGCTCTTTGTTGAGGACGTCCTTATCCTCTTGACCAACTATCTTACCAACACCTGGTCTATGTAACTAGCCAATCTCTATTCCACAGGAGTTCTTTCGTTTAACATCCGCTCCAAAACAAAACCTCTTTTGGAGCGTTGACAAAAACTAGTTCCCACAATAAACTAGGTGACCACAACCATAATTCCCCTCCAACTATAACAGTTACAATCAAGCCGACAATGTACCGTTAGCAAAAAAACAAAGTCATAGAGAACGGAACGTATTTTCCTTATGGCTTTAATTAAGCCGCGTCCGCCGGTAGGACCGCCATTTTTGCGAACCGTACCACTCGTGCAGATTGATTAAAAGTCTATGGCCCATGCTTTATAGTGTGTTTCCATTGTTTTCGGTTTAGTTTTGTTAGTTAAATAAACTTAGAATGTGTTGATTTGTTTGATTCCTGTAAAGTTACAGGAATCAAAAGTCAAAAGTTCGAGTCAAAAGTTTATAAGTAATAGGGATACCTACACAGATCAAAAATATTACTTTATTGAGGTGTCGTAAATATTCTAGTTAAGTGATTTTCAAGTAATCATACATATTAAAACACACATAATTGGCAATAATCAAAACTAGTAATCACGTGACATTCTACCCTATCACATGATATGAGAACTATCAAGAATAAATACTCTTCACATATATCTGAGAAGAAACAAACTCAATTAAAACAAAGTCATAGTCAAACAAATAGACACTTCATGTAAAAAAATGTATGTCACCTTTTTTGTGACCCAACCAAATACAAAAAAAAAATCGTGCAACAATGGACCCCTACCACCCCGTGTAGTGGGCAAGCAGCATCTAATTTATGGTCGAGGTGGGCTCCCGGCCCGATAGTTACCGCCAGCGCTAATTCCGACAGACATGGACGTTGTTATGCATTCGCAGGGTTAAGCTTTTCATTAGCGACGTTTTGAATCGATTTACATATGTATTGCTATTCAGGTGCGAGGTTTGGGTTATACAGGGTGTTGGGTCAGTTGGGGTTGTTTGTGCGTTTTGGGTAATTGTGTGTGACTATTTTTTGGGTGTAATAATATAGTCCTTGTATTAAAAATAGAACTTTTACAGTAAAGTTTTTCATTACAGGAAGTAATTTAGAAATTTAGTATGAATTGCGGTTGCGATGCGAAATTTGTTAATCAAAATTAGGAATGCATGTTTTCTTACTGAGCTAATTTTAAACATAGGTAGGTATGAAACCAATGAAACTAAATGTATTGTTAAAAGGTTTACATTTGTAGGCTTCGTTTTTTCTGAACACGGATGATGATGGTACATTACCAATTCAAGAGAAAAGCCTCCATCCAATTCTTTAGTAACAGTTATAGAAAATATCATATTGTACAGGAAATGAACTCTGGGAAATAATAAAGAAGCAATTACACGCTAAATTTTAATGTTCGCTTATATGTACTAACTATATTAATAAGTTGTCTAGTACACATAATACAAGCTTTACTTAGTTTGAAAATAGATGGCGTTATGTCAATAGTCGTAGAACATATTTTATATTTAACAAAGAAAACCTCAACTTATATCTTAAGGCTATAATAATATCCAGATATAATATGATACTACTTTAAGTAACAGATGACCACAAAAACTTGTACATTAATCGTGGTATAGCGACTGCAGACTCTCCGGGTGACGGGGATTGACTGTGACAAATATACGGACGAATCTACGGCTATTGTTGTAGTAGCGAGGTTTACTTTCTTAAAGGCTGGTGGGCTATGAGGTAGGCGAAAAGGGATTAACATTTTCTTGAAAACAGATATAAAAATATCTTGGGACAATATCCATACATGGTCATTTGATCCCAAGCTAAACAGAGCTTGTGTTATGGTAATCAGACAGCTGATAAACATAGATATATCATACCCAGACACAGAAAAAATGATCGTGCTCATCACACAAACATATTTTGTCGTGGGTGGGAATCGAACCCACGACCTCCGGCTTAGCAGTTAGGGTCACTAACCACTAGACCGACAGGCCCGCCAAAAGATCTTCTTATCATCATCATCAGCCCGTTGCAGTCCACTGCTGGACATAGGCGTCTCCCAAGGTACGCCACAGAGCCCGGTCTGCTGCTTTATGCATCCAGTCGCTGCCGGCCCTCTTGCGTAAGTCGTCATTTTCTCAAGGTTTCTTTCATAATCTTAGTCCGATATAAGTTGTGGAATATAATCTTAGTATTTTATATAATACGTATACATAAACCTTGCTTCCCATAATGCCACATAGCAACTAGGTAAAGTAGCCACTACTTCCTTTGAAGTTACCATTTTTCTCATAAAAATGACTCACATACTTTATTTCCATACTAAGAATTTAATCCTTATATCGCGGGGGGTTTCACAGACATTCAATTCACATGCACAGAGACACCCAGACTTAGAACAAGCATTTGTGGAACGTACAATTTTTTGTCCTATTCCCGCTCAAGACAAACCAGATAATTTGCCATCTAAGTACCGCGACTCGCGAACTTCTTAGCCCCACTAAACTCCGAACATAGGCAACTATTAAGGTGTATTCATTTGTCAACCGTCACCGCATCGCTTATGGTTTGGGTGACGGCTCACAGATGGCGCTGTAACATTATGAACCACTTTTGTTGACCAATCGTGTGTGTAGGAGAAATATCATCCCGGAAATTGGCAATCGGGAAATGTTACTTTGTCCTGATAAAAAGTGTTTAGGTAATATTGTTCGAATCGCGTTGTGTTGGTAGAATGTTATTAAACTCTGTCATGAAAACTGATTGAGCTTAAATTGTATCTTCTTAGGCAAGAATAAAGTTTATTTAGGAAAAACTCTTTTCTCAAGCCTATGTATCGCCGGAAATTACAGCAAAAATGTTGATGTGATTCAGTGTCAAATATGCCTTGCATTAATATTGACAGGCCTGTTGGTTTGGTCTAGTGGTTAGTGACCCTGACTGCTAAGCCGGAAGTCGTGGGTTCGATTCCCACCCCGGACAAATCTTCGTGTGATGAGCACGATCATTATTTCTGTGTCTGGGTGGAATTTGTGTATAGTAGGTATGTATTTAGAAGTATTAAAGTATGATTATCAGTTGTCTAGTACTTATAACACAAATTACTCTCGTATACTTAATTTGAGACTAGATGGCGTTATGTGAATGTTGAAGAGTACTTATTTACTTATTTATTTCTACCTAAACGCATAATGATCTAATAACGCCATCTGTAGTCCGGGGGGTGAAACAATGAGCAATCAACGGGCGACGTGCCATAAATCTTACAATCTTTGGTGGGAACTGTCAGGTGTCATGACGAAGCTGAATAACTGTATTAGCTGAAAAGAATTGGTTTTCGTGTACCTTTATACTATGTTCTTTTGTTTTTGGGGTCTTTGGCGGTTTGTTGCTGAATGTATCGCCGGCCGTATCGGAATCAGTTTGTAGATAGGCTTTCGATGTTTATACTCGTGAACGGGTGCTGCTTGCGGTGGCTGGTCGACTTGCTGATCTTGGGCTCAATTGTTAAGAGTTTTTTTTCGTAGTTTTATCGATTATTACAATGTAAAAGTAAGACAGTGTGCTGCTTAGGAGTTTGTTGCACCGTATCTTCTGAAGTAGCGAAAGCACAGGAAGCGATCAAGGGTGGGTGATAGAGTGCTGTCTATTAACATTTTGACGTTCAAAAAGTGCTACATTGTAGCCTAATTTGAATAAATGACTTTTGATTTTGATTTTAGAGCTTGACTTGACTGACAGCTGACAAATATTAATAAACTGTGCGAATACTAAAAGTATTTCCATCAACTTAGGTAAGTATCCATCTTGCGCAAGGGCTGCGGAAAATCCGTTGCTTATTATTTTTTATACCTACTTAATACACGTAATTTTATTAAAATCGAAGACAGATCTTTCTAATTCCGTTTCTGTATCTCGAGAAGTCGAGACCTCATACTAATAGGGTTATATTTTTGACAGAAATAATTTTGCCTTAGATCGAACCTGTCTTAAAACTAAATCATAGCGAATAAATAAGTAGGCAGTCTAATTTGACTTAACTTTTTATTTTGTGATATCATAATTATCCAGCTATGTTTACAGGCCACACTTTACCTAAGTATTTTCACCACATTTTCCCATTTTTTTTTAAACGAAGAAGGCAGTAAACCCACAAAATTCCGGCACAAAGTCTTTTGTACCCGTAAGCAAACCAACATGTATCAACACACGCCTTTTTCTAACCCCTTTTTAGATGTAAATATACCCCCGATAGGGTTGTCGCACCACAGTGACTGTTTGTACAGAAAACATGGGAGAAACGAATAATGTTTACCTTGCTCAGAACCTTTTACATTTCGATGATTGTTTTTAAATCATCTGGCTTAGATGAAAGAAATGCTAATAGGGATGTACTTGTTTGAATTGTTGTGTTGGGCCTAAGGCAGATATTTTAAATATATGGCATGTAGAGTAAAGTTTTTGATCTGTATTAATAATATGCGCGGAAGCCATAATTGGTGATATTTTTTATTTATGAGTAGATTGGACTTAAACATTTATAAAAGAAGTCATAGTATTTGTGGGACAAGCCAATTAATAAAAATATGTATAAAAAAAATAATAGTTTTTTAATAAAAGGGAATGTTTTCATTTAACCGCTCAGGGTTTAAATTTCTACAAAAAATGTCTATAAATCTTAGTAAGGTAAAACAGCGGTTATTATATTTTTATACATATAGGTAGTAACTTATCAAAAAATCGTATATGAAGAGGAATAACTACATACGTTGTCAATAAGCAACAAAAAATTTATTATAAGTCCATCACAAAAAAGTATCGCAAGGACATAAGATTCAAAAAGTACCTAATAGCCATCTGTTGGTGAAGTATAGAACTTCCGATCGCGAAACTCGTGCTTACTCTGCCATCTATCCATGATACCAATGACTATGAAACCTAAACATCGGTGTCTGCTATCGTAAAATTTTTAAAAATTATGCATTTGTTATTTAAAAATAAAAGTTTTTATGCATACAGTAAGTACAGTAAATCGTAAAGAAATTCTAGTGTTTATTCAAGCTCAAAAAGCAATGTTTCAAACTGGCGGAGACTTCTTAAAATATTGTTTGACAGTTAATATCAGCTGTTTGTTTGAAGTTTTGCGGCTAGGTGCAGCATAACCTAAAACGTCGGCGTTTGAGGTTAAAATCTCATGTTTTTATTGATTCTTAAGTGAAAATAGTGTTTTTATTCAGTGTGATACGTATTATATACTATAGAAGTTATATTGTGACCAAACTTTTGGGTCTCCGCGACCCGCGTGCGCGCGTCGGCGTCAAAGTTATTTTTATCTCGGTGTAAATAAAACTTTGTTTATTGTTATCATCGCTATAGTTACGTTTATCTTTAACTTTATATATTAATAATATTAGCAATAATTAGGTAGTAGGTTTGTAGTAAAATTTAAATGCTAAAATTTATTAAAAATATAGCTATTAGAGCAGTTAGTTTAAAGATAAAGTTGTCCGTTACCCGTTCAAGCTTTTCAAATAAGTTAGCGATGACCAGTGAGGAGTTAAAAAAGAAAAGTGATTTAATTTTGGAGCACGAGCCTGTAAAAAAAGTTAAGATGGCTAGTGATGATGCTAAGACGGTCATGCAAAGAACAGTGGCTACCATGTGTGGGGCCTGGCGTCCTGAAGAAGAGTACGGCGGCCTGATCTTCGTCTTCAAGACGAGGGAAGCCTGCCTCAGCCCTGACCCGACCAATGAGGCTGATTATCCGGAGAACATCAAGGATTTTTGGGAGGCAACCTTTCAAAGCAGCGATGATGAACAGGTAGGAATTTTAACAATATTTTATCAAGTTTTTATAGTGTTTATTAATTCACAATTTTATTAATTTTTCAGTGTTAATAATAAGACAGAAACCAAAATTATTCTGAAAATACTCTCACACACATTCAGTTGTATCAGCGCCATCTGTTAGAAGCAATGCAAACTACTTATATATACACTACGATTGTACTGGCGTGTTGGCGGTTCGACTATAAATTCAGAGATGGCGTAGTTGTCGGTAATTCCATCAAGATTTCACAGCAGTTTACTAGAGGGCGCTTATGCGACGTTCGTGAAAAATATGTTTTTTTTTTTAACTTTTGCAAAAGTCTTCTGCGCATTCGCTGTTGTGATTATAAGTATAAGTTTGTGTTTTAATGGTTATGTGGATTGATACGTATTTTTTATTTTAGCAGTCTACGAACTCAAGTATTTACATGTTAAATTCATGTACCACAAGTTGTAGGTTGTAATTTTGTATTTTACTTGAATACTTCACGATTATTATAATTTATATCGGGCGTGTGATAGATTAGCATCGACATTTCCCATATGAATTCAGAATATTCCTCAACAAATAAAAATAAAATAGGACCTGCAATTCAATAACTGAAAAGAACCATTAATGCACTGAACGAGGTACAAATTTTCTATAAAGATTATGCGGGTACCTAGTACCTACAAAAATACCTAGTTATATGACGTACATTCTCAACAAATTATACTCACGCACAATAACTAAGTGTAAAATATCATATCACAACGACTTACCTACTTAACCACACATAAATAAAAAAACCATGTCGTCATTACCAAGCCGTGCACATTTCCTTGCGGCGTTGATATTAATGAGAAACGAGGGGTTGTTAAACGAGCCAGCAATGTACGTACAAATGGTGCTCAATTAACTACACAAGTCACAAACTTACAGGAATCTGGGGCTTAATCTTAATGTGTGACGTCATCATGTGTGACGTCATTACGTGTGTATGTGTGTATTCTATTGTTATATGGTTTGAATGTGAAGTATGTTTCGGTGTTTAATCGAGTGCGAATTTTCGCACAGGGGGCGATATGTCTCTGATATGCCCTTCTACATACAACTTGTATTTGAAGAGGTGGTCTACCCATAGATTCTTAGCTGGGTATGCAATTATTAAAAATCACAAACAGGTTTGAATAATACCTTCTAAAACTTTTTATTTTTTCAAAAAAAAAAAACGACTCCTGCGCTAAGAAATTTAATCCTTGTGTCGCAGGGGGTTTCACAGATATTTAATTTAATTTACATGCACAAAGACACCCTGACTCAGAACAAGCATCTCTCAATCTGTGGGTCGCACAAATACTTGTCCTACGCGGGGATCGAACCCCGCGGCACGTTGCGCACAGTGATTGTCTTGGTGACAGCCAAACTTGCCAGCCAACTTTGACTGCAAAATCAAAGTTGATAAACATACACTTTTAAAAAGTATTCTATCACATTGGCATTTATCAATCGATTTTAAACGAGCATTGATCACCGAACACGAGCATTGTGGGAAGGTAATTATATTTGAATTCGTTAAATCGTTTTAATACAATTAATATTTCATCGTCTAACGCCTAAGACATATCATTTAAACTAAATACCTCTGAAAACCATTCCACACATTCTCAGTCAGTAGTTTTACTTACAAAATGTAATCTCACTCCGAAACCAGACTTATTGATAGCCCCGTCATCTAAATATTCTACGAATCGATTACTGACTTGCATTTACTAAATCAGTTTGAGGTACGTTCCCCTTTATATTATGCAGACCGTACAAATAGGGTTGTAACGATGGATAGGGTTGTAATGTTATTAAAAGACTTTATTTTTTGATTTGTTGGTCAACCAGTGACGGAAATGCATGAAAAATAATTGAAGAGGCTTATGCCTCGCAGTGGGCAAACGCAAATAGTATGCTGAAAAAGAAGAAGAAGAAGATGAGCATGCATATTTATTTGCATTCCATAATTTTACCTATATGATATTTCATAAATAGTGAGATGGATGGATAGGCAGTTGTTTCACGTCCAGCTTCAGAATTCAGATCCCGACGTGGCTTGTGGTCGCATGTCATAGAATGATGCAACGCTTCTAAGATTAAAAAAACACTTTGTTAGGTGCATTTTTACTAATACAAATAGCTAATTACGACATATAAATGAAAATTTAGTTCATAAGATAATAAGTAATAAAGAAAATATAATTCTGATTATAAACATAATAAACGTAAACATCGTCAATAAGATGACCGACTAGTTTCTATAAACTAGTTGGTCATTGACATTAGAAGTTATTTGCATGTTCCCAGACAAAAGGCAACCCTACTAAAGTCGTAAACTTGTGCAATTATGTAGAACCAGATGTTTACTTAACGAAAGTGCAATTAATATACATTCTGCACGCGCCGGGGGTATGGAGACATAATTTTTTGTCAGTTGTGGATGTGAGATGCCTTAGAAATGGTATTTAAAGTACTTTCAAATAGAAAAGGAAAAGTTGTATTGCGAAATGTGTTTTTCTCGTTAATTTAATTGCAATTTTCTTTTGCGTCGCCAGTCACATAAAGCTCTTTCCAATTTTTATTTGCACGACTTTCACACAACGCCATTTAATCTCAAACTGAGCAGAATTTGTATTGTACTAGACAACTGATAAACATACTTATATACTTCGAAATATTTATCAGTCAGGGCCTCTAACCACTAGACCAACAGGCTTGTCGAAATTGCCTTTCTTCAATCATGTTCATCTCATTACGTAAGTTCTAAAGTGATTGTAACATGTGCTATACTTACTGTAAACCATCAAATAACTGTCAGCATGTTTGATATTTGTGATTTTTTATCCCCTAGATGCCAGAAAGCAAGCATTGATGCCTCTAGTTTTATATCCCCGTCAACACCAAACAAACAATATCTAACGATTTAGCTTTTTAAAAACATAACGCATCAAAAATCCAAACATTATCCGCTTTAAAATATTTTTCATCGCAAAACTAACTCGGAGTAACAATTACGAGATTAAAATTTTAATTACAACGACATAAAGCAGTATTTAAGCGTTGTCAGGGGAATTGTTATGACAAAGCCGAATTCCTTGTGTCTCGCTCGCGCTGAATAGCGCGCATACCGTCTAAACTCGACGCGAATTCTTTGGGACAACTTTGGTTTTTAAGGATTCGCGTGTATTGTCGATTGTTTTAGGTTTTTGATTCTGTATGCTATACTTATGTATGTCTAAGATTGGGAATAGGCCTTTGATTGTATAGATCCTCAGAAATCTTAATAATAAAGCAATTGCCTCTGCTTATTGGATCTGTGTCCCCGTGTAAGCCTTTAAAAAAGAACCTAGTTTCTTTCCTAGATTTTATCCCGTGAATTAAACAAATAAGAAGGCAATTGCTTTACTATTAAGATTGCTGTGTATTGATTCGTACGTTGGTGAAGAACTGTTTACAGCCACGTAGTTATTGCAGGACAATGTTTTAATTGTATCAGCCTGTACCTGTTGCAATGGGCAGAGTCCTCTTCGGATATACTATTACCGAAGGATTGTTCATCACCCACCATGCTTGCGTACATTTGGTACGAAAATTGGCATGTATTTAGCTGATACCCTGGATTAACGCATAGGATAGTTTTCACTCGACTGCTAAAAAGGAGGTTATTGTTTTGCTGCTATAACAATCAACTACACCGCGGGAAAAAGCTCGTATATTTTAATAATGTAATGCCAGTGAAACCCTTTCGCATTTATAAACCCAATAACGTAAAACTAACTTCGGGGTAATGTGATTTCAGCTAAGCTACCAACTTACCTGTCTCAGTTATAAGTTTTCCAACTCCGCGTTTTACAAGTAAAGTTGAAAACTCGATGTACCTTCGTACTAATTTTATTATCCAGCACACTGGAAACTGTAGACTGGAAGAATGCTGTGGAAAACATGCGTCGTGTAGAATCAAATAACTGAAGATGTAAGTGAATGGGGGTGTGGTAAAAGTCATTTGTGAAATGGAGATTTTTATGTATTCGCACCAAAATATGTATTTTTATGCTAACTTTTACGTCCCTTTGATGATCACAGGTTTACCATATTTAGGTGTTCAGGAAAAGTTTTTTTTTACATAGGTAAATTCCACGATTTGATCACAACGCCATCTAGTCTCAAACAAAGTAGAGTTTGTATTATGATTACTAGACAACTGATTAACATACTTATATACTTCTGATTGCAAACCTAATATTGACAAATTACTCCCAGATACCAGTCATGGCCACTAACTGCTAGACCAACAGGCCTGTCAAATTAACACACATTAAAATGGGTATTGTGTTCAAAATAATTCCTTCTTTAATCCACCTTTAGGCCAATAGGCATCTACTCCTTCACTCTTCGACTGTACCACAAAAAAAACAGGCTTCTAAATCAACTACAGACTTACGACAAATAAATCGCAAGCGTTCGCTTAAACTTACAATCTTTACAACAATACAAGCCTTCTGAATCTTAAGTGTCTGCAGTTATTTGAGTCTGATATTACATTTTTATGCCTTGGACACGGAATTAACTGAGAATGTACATGGTAAAGTTGTTTTCACAAGTTTTTTATGTTAAGTGTTAATTTCAGTGAGATTCTCCAGATTTTATGTGGCTTTTGCTACTGATATAGTATTAAAACGCTGCTCTGAGTTTAGACGAAAGTGTTTTGTGTTTAACGTTACTTTTCAAGTTTTCATTACTTTTAGTCTCTGACCTACTTTGATTAGATTTTACGATACCATTCTACCTATTTGCTAAGAATGATTGTGAGTGATATTGCAGGTGCTTTGCCTATTTAATTTAGTTGACCTAGGATCTAGACCCAATAAATGAGACATCAAAAATTTTAATTCATTCTCATCATCAGCCCTGAATAACCCACTGCTGAGCATAGTTCTCCCTTTTATTACCATTCTCCTCTGTCTCTTGCTTCTTATATTCGCCCTATCCCTGCTATTTTGTTAATGTTGTCCGCTCATGTCATTCTTGATCTAGCGAGATTTCGCCGTCCAAGTTTTGGCCACCATTCAATTAACGCTCTGTTCCATCTACCATTACCACGTCTAGCTAAGTGTCCTGCTCAGCTCCATTAATCATATTTATTTACATTAATTTATTTATAATTGATCCATTTATTTAGATAATTTCGTTACGCATCGCTTTCCTTACCTTACTTAAAATACACGCAATAACAATTTTGTGACGGCAGAAAACCACTGTTGTCATTCTGGCGGTTTAGAATTTATCTTTCGTACTCCAATTTCCCTCGCAGTACAGTAGAGCATATAAAATTCTATTCCGTCAAATGTTTTATAAATTCCCTGTTAGTCGACAAAATTGACATTTTGCTGACGTTTTTATCAGAAATGTGGTTGTCAACGCGAATGTCGGGTAGTTGTAAATTGTACAACGCGACAACTGTGTCTATTTTATTGTCTTTTACTTTATAATGTTCTTTGTTCTGAAAATATTGTTTATAAAAATTTGGCGAGACATTTTCTTTTAGATATTTTTGATTGAGGAGATTTAGATGAAGTCATTTTGATAGAACTACCCACAAATTATGTGTCAGTGCTTCACCAGTTTTGTTATTTTCTCTTTTGAGAACTAAATGAATGTAATGTTATTTCATTGTAATAATTTTCGAATAGAGATCCTCGATAGCTTTCAAAATGTTGTTCCAATTTCAACCTTTTTTGTTTGGTGAATTCAATTTTGCTAAATTGTGTTCCACGATTTCACTTACCAATTTTAGTAGATATGTTTATGTAAAGGCTGTGCAGGTACATTTGCCAAAATGGGACCTTGTTTAGGTTTTATTTTTTGAAAATGATGGTCATTACTCCCGCTTTTTTTTATCTGAACATTTAGAAGTCATAAATGGTAGTGAACATGGCGTGATGACGGTTCTACGTATGGATTTATTTGTATGCAAATTCAGGTTCGATCTCCAGCGCAAGTACTAATGCGACTTTAAAATACTTACTACTACTACTACTACTTTAAAATAGAATCAAAATAGTAACTGTTTTGATTCTATTTTAATATAATTAGTATTAATATCATCATTTATATTTTGCCCTCAGATTTAAGTCAGAACTATTTTATATTTGTTTTACCGCACTTGAAGCTTACGCAAAATTTTGGGAAACTAGACGTATAGATAATAATAATGTTATCAACTCTTCCAAGTTAGAAGATTATTCTAAAACCTTCCATTTATCATTCTCCTAAATTGTCTGTTAAACTATCCGCATCACAATCAAGAAAGATAGTTGATTAACAAAATCAGACTTACAAATTACCAAAATTGTAAGAAAAACATCTTTTAATGTTGATGTGTTCAGCGAGGTTTCAGTAAAATTCTAAGTGTTTTTTCCCCACACCGAATATCTAAAAAAATCTTATTTATTGAATTTAGTAATTTTCAAGAGCCTTGTAAATGCCTTGTTTACCATTGTAAGTATGTACCTTGTGATGCTGACTGCTCATATGAAATCAATCAACAAAATTAACTTCTTACAGAAATCTTCCAATACAACAAAAATCTGTTTCTGTAAGTATTTTTTATTATTGGAAAATAAAAATTCCGATATCTGCCTTTGTTCTCATAAATCCTCAAATTGTAAAAATGTAGTACATTTTTTGTTATGACTAATAAAAGTAATTTCAAGTTTACGAATATTTCTAGACTTCGTATAAATAAAATTGTTATATTTAGACCTAGCTTTGTTAACTTTCTGCTTTCAAGAGATTGTTTTATGATGGCTACTTTCAAAGAGGTCAATATAAAAAATGAGTCGTCAAATAAATTGATGGTAGCGTCAAAACAGCCCATTACAAGTATAATAAATTGCTTTTTTAAAGAACAAATACATGGATCTTAGAAATGTAGTGGAAGAGTCGTCGTTCTTATTTAGTCATATCGAAAAAGAAAAACCAGCATTGTAATAATTTGATTATATTTAAATCTTAAGGTGAAGCTATACTAATATTATAAATTTAAATATTTGCAAATTTGATGTTTGTTGAACTTACGCTTATACCGTTACACCAATGAATATGACATCTGGTATGGAGTTATCTTAATACATTGGCTACTTTTTTACTGAATCTGTAAAAGACTGATAATGTTTTGCAGCCATAACCGATATCCAAGCGGGCGAAGTCTGAAAGAGCTAAGTTATCTATATAATATATCTATGATCATATTCAATTGTCTGTCAAAAGTGCGTGACCAATTAAGTCATAGACCTTTTTTCCATACCTAGGTAAAGTTGAAAGTATGTACTTCATCAACCAAAAACAACAAAACGCCTGATCGAAAACAAAGCGTTCGCCGAATCAAAGTAACACCTTTTCAGAGTCCGTATCAATTCCACCCGACTCCATGTTTCAAATGCCCCGATGAATATACGATAGATTCACCTGCCAGTCTTGGCATCAATCATAGTGCCAATCGCTGTCAGCTGCCAGCAATCTTCGCGGACTTGCCAGTAAACTGGCATCGGCTGCCGAATTCGTGCCAATATCGTGTCGTGTTAATGCATTGGGTTTTTGGGTTTCATCTTTTGTTTTTAATTTTGGTGCTGTTATGAGGTTTTTGTTTATTGCTGTTTTTGGTTGATTGATTTTTGAGGCTTGGATTTTAGGCGCCAGTTTTCCTTTTGTTTGTATTGATCTTGCCTGGTTTGGGCGTCTTTTTTATTGTGGCAAACCATAACTAAATTTTATTCAATTTTAAGTTTTTCATGTTCCATTTTGATATTATAAAAACTAAATATATTCTTATCTCTGAATGTTTTTTTTTTTTAAGAAATTGATCTTAATGTAGCATATACGAATCTTTTCAATAGCGTTACCATATTTTAGAATAAAGTCAGCTGTAATTTCAATCAAAAAATTAGTTTCTTTTAACATCTACCAAGCTAATTACAACATCAGTTTACAAATACGAACCACAAAAGACAAGTAAAACTACGATTGCCATCAATAAATCAATCTACACTCTGTAGACATCAATCACTCGGCAGTCCACACAAACAAAGTCAATTGGCGAAACAAAACTCTCGGAAGGAATTGAAATACAAAATAGTACGGCGAATCGGGACATAAACATGGCAAGCTTGGTATTATTAGCTCAATAACAGTTGGATTGAGTCGTTTTTTGTGAAATATTAGTACTACAAAATCTTCATAAAGTAATAAAGACGGAGATGAGACTTTAAAATCAGAGAGCTTACTGTTAGATACTTTTTTCTAAGAGGTGGTGATCGCCGCCCTGGCCTATCATGACTAATATGACCATTTGCTGTAAGAAATCATGAATATTTGAACCCTAAAATCTGGACTCTTTACTTAACACACCACTTACTTACTTCGAAATTATTACTTCGACCTATTGCAATTCTAAATATTAAGCACTATGTTTTACGGGAAAATTAAAAACGGCTGAGTTGTGTCTGCAAGACCAAAGTAAAATACATATCCCAAGATATCTGCAGGACTGCTTTACTCACCACAAGTGTCTGCAAATCTTATTGAAAGTAAGGTCAAAAAGAACTCCCGTTGATCTTAGACGGCGTTTAGTCTCAATTGTCGCCTCTAAACAATAAAACAATTGCCTCCAGGGCCTACGTAACAAAGCATACATTATACTAAGTCATGTATTATAAATGCTGTTTAGTGTACAGTCTGTTTGAGTCCCGGGAGTCAAATAACGGAGATGTGGTTAAATGCTATTACGATTTGTGGCTGTGTTGTAGTGTACTGTCTCCTTAATGATGTGATGATTTTGACGTTACCTTTTTGGTCTAAGTGTCTACATCATTAAGACTGCTTTTATAGGTAGATTCAGCCAGACTTTTCAGTATAAGTAGAATGGGTTTAATAGTATTCATTCATTTTTTTGGGATTTTAATATTGTCGAGACGATCGATGTTGATGTTGGATTGACACAATCGTTAAACTTTTGTTAGAACAAACGTTTTAATCCCTTCAAGGTGCTTAAGACGAAACTGGAACAAAGCAACATTATAGAATTTAATAAATCGAACGTCAAGCATGTGAATATTTGACAAATCTTTTGCCTCGAAGCACTTAATGTTTGGGGATTAATTACAGTTAAAAAATCCATGACATAGATTTTCTCACCACTAAGAAAATAATTTTCTTCCATAAATCGCAATACCAAATCGTGATTGGGTTTCTCAGTATTAAATTTATATTTAAAGGCTTCAAAAGTGTCACCTGCAGAGTAATGTTTAATTACCTGACAATTTTATTTGGCCTCGCCGAGTCCGTCTTTGATGAAAATTTCCTTTTAATTTTCAAGTAAAAGTTGGTTTTTGACTACATTTTTCCGTCTGTCGTCGGTGCAAAACAGTTTTTTTTTTTTCTAAATATTCTTCAAATTTCTTTTAATAGTGACTGGATAGAATGAGAATGTAAATTTATAACCTGCAGAAGTTGCTTAGATTTAAAATAACGAGGCCGTACGAACACATTTCACATCTAAACCTCAGGTCACAAAGAAACCTTATGTAAAGCATCTGTAAGTTGACTAAAAAAGTATAAGAAAAAGGAGGCCCTTAAATAATGAGTCCTGTAGCCTTGTATGTCGTACGTCAGATCAGTGTAATGTATTATACTCGCACGAGAAAGATCACAAATTTCTCAAACGATCAAACATAAAACCTAAGCATAATAAATCAATAACCTAAATTGTTGGTGCCATTAAAAACCGCGACGGCGCCCTAGCCATCAATTCCGACATTGATAGATATCCCAAAACTTGGTACATGATAAATAATTAAAATTCCCCAAGAGAAACTCGGGCCGACGGCTAAGGTCTCGTGCCAAAGTAAATTTATAAGCAAATTACCCGACCTAAGTGAAGTATACATATTTTTTCACAAATTTGCAAGGGTCTTGCGTGGTTCAAAAGATATTTAAGGTGAGAAAAACGCTTCGTTTGATACAGCCTATTTACGGTTGCAAATTTTTTTTTACCTTTTTTAGTTGGCTTGTGTTTTTGTTTTTTGTAAACTTAGGTATGATAAAATTAAATGGAAAACGCCTACTAAAATGTAGATTTCATCTTGATTTGTCAAAGGTTGTGCAAAAGTTAATCATTTTATAGATACTAAAACCGAATTAGTCTAGCATTTCTCTTCAGTTAAATTCAACTCTCATGAAAATTAATTAAGTTATTCTCCTATTTGAAACAATGGAGACAAATGGTAGTGGAGACTGGTCCTTGACTTGTCATCAATCAAACGGCGAAATGCATTAATGTCTAAAGTTCAGACGTTAGGATTTTTGCACTCGAACGATTTTTCAATTACATTTTTTAATTAGTTTAATCTGTCTTAAGATGGATTTGGGTCGTGCAACTTTTGATGCCCTGCTTCAATTAATTTTAGGATGGCTTTTTTATGTCTGGTAGAAAGTCTAATAATGAATAATGTGCTGCCCAATTCATCTAGGAATTCAGGTTTCAAAACTAATATTGTGACATATTGATCACCTTATACGTACTCACTACTCGTACAAAAACTATTGTTCTAATTGTACTGTAATATACCAAATTTATATCAAAATTCTTTACGTTTATGCTCATATAGTCTCTTCTTTGCCAACCCTTACAGACAGATGCTCCTAACTGTTGAAGTTGGCGACAATTATATTTTAGGTTACAAGCGATTAAGGAAAATCTTCCGCCTTTTTCCAACAAACTTTTGCACGATGATTTGAAATTTTGTTGGGAAATCCTAAAAGTTTGTCGAGATGAATTTTGTTATTAAGGAATTTTAAGAGTTTTTGAGTTCATGCTGAGGCGGTGTTGATGTGAATAATTTTGATGTTAGTTTTCCTTTTTAGAGGTTGTAAGTAACCTTTTCGAAAGGTCAGGGTGATACGGATTTTCAGTCATTTTAATAAAAGAGCTTTACGTATACCTACTTATGTTTATTGGTCGTTCGTAAAAGAGTTCATATTTCAGCAAGCTATCGTTGCGTTTCTGATTCAAGAACTCTGTAACAACAAGGGACCTGAAAAGCATAAAAATATGATAGATACATAACATTGCTGTTCCTATAAAATTGTATGACCCTCAAAATGCAACCATCATACTCATACATCATGTTCAAAATATACAAAAAGCTACATCCTTAAATCTCTCCAAAAATTCAATATCCCACACTATTTTAAGTCCAAAACACCATATATCGGTAGGAATGTTTCAAGTTAAGCGTTCAATAAATATGCATTGAAAGAGGCTACGGCCGATCAATCTCCGCCAGGATCGAGTGAAAACTGTTTATCATAATCTCCTTGGAACATGAAAATTTTCGTGTTTCCCTGTAGCAGAGTTTTGGACGATTGATGGTAGTTTTTTATGGTCGAACGGCTAACATCTTGGTGTATAAGTTATTTTGCGTCCCGTTTCGTGGCTTCGAATGGCATATTGTGGGGATCATTGTATTGGGATATTTTTGGATGGTTTTGCTCGGATTAGTATGATGTGTTGGATATAAAGTTTTGACTACCTTATGTGTTATATTATGGTTTACATTTGGCTTTATAAAAGCTCAAGATTGACGATACGTTAATGACCTATAACAGTTGCGATTAAGTTGCCAAACATGTAAGAGTATCACATTACTGATACCATTTTAAACATAGACGAGGTGGCAAATTAACTTGCCTATGTGCAGGTAAACAAAAACGCATCTTAAAAAAACAACAGCCACATACCATCTAAGTAACTATTTGTGTAAGTTTAGCATTCAGAGATAGCTTGCTAATGAGAGTTCCCCGAAGGCGTTTTTTAGTCCCATTTCTAATTATAAGGGACAAAGCCTTTGCAAATTAAGATGGCGGACGTACTACCTATTATGTTAATGCAGCTATATAAAATGTTTTTTAGAAATATTGTTGGTTATTTAAAGCCATTTGAGCGATATAAAGGGAATGCTCTTGAGACTTTTTGAGGAAGAGCTTTTTTTTTCTAGTTAAACGAAGATGGCGTTAATCATGTTAGTAAGGGTAAGTTTATTGCCGTTGACATAATTTTGAACCCTTCATTACTGACGCTGCTTTCATTTTCTTGATATAAAAAACGCAGTAATATTTACTCTGGAGCGAGTTTTTGGTAGGGTTTAACGGCACAAAAAATCATCTAAATATCTTGCCTTGCAAAATAATGCAAACTTCGTAATCTAATAAACTATTACAGCTATCTCAATCAGATTGACATCGAAATCAGAAATGGAAGTAACGTGAGTAAAATCAGAGGACCGAACTAGATATAAGATGTATTTTTTGCACTAAGAAGAGAGATTTAATTTTATAAGACAACTTAATCATCAATGCCAACAATACAAAACGTTTACAAGCTAAAGACAAATAAAGATAAATTCAGCATCCCACAACAAATCGTTTCACTGGCCATCAACATTAATTACGTTGTATTCTCATAAACAAGTTTATATGAGCTTCAGTCGACATTGAATATTAATTTTATGTAAGCTGTAACTGTCTATTCTCAATGGTGCATTTTATTTTATATCTTTCGGGTATTCGTTGCCTCTATCTTACATTTGACTAAACATAAACGCAGTCAAAACATTGTTAAAATAATGTATTAAGTTATTACCAGTTAGTTATTACTGTCTGCAGTCGAACTGTGAATCATAATTGTAATGATTGTTTATCAAAGATGATGGCCTCTCAAGAATGAGTCTTGGACCCAGTTAGAGTTAAAGAAATGCGCGTGAGTAAACTGCTATTGATAACAATGAACAAACCTTCCGACCTGACAAATATGAGTAAAAATAAAATAAAAATATTTTTCAACATTCCCACAACGCCATCTTGTCTCAAATTAAGTATACCAGAGTAACTTGTGTTATGAGTACTAGACAACTGATGACATACTTATATATTTATAAATAGATACATTTGTATAAAACATTGGAATGACGATGATCAATTTAAATTATCCATTTTATTTCAGCAATTGTTTCAGCAGTTATTACAATTGAGCAAAAATATTTCAGAGGCTTTCGCGAAATGGCTTGTTCAGTTAATTAGTGCGCCACCTCTAAAGGCAATTAAATAGACGCCAATTAACTGACATCACGCACGTACACGCAATTATATTGTTATTTTTATAGAACTTAAAATATTCTAGAAAACACTAGAAAATATCGCGCAGTTTTGTTAAGAAATAGAGATCTCTCATAGAGAATATTCTTTATTGCACACCACATGAAATACTTTTAATCATTTCCTATGTTTATCCTACTTAAGTTTTATAGGATGTTTGTTACTCTTTCAAGCTCAAACGGTTGGAGCAATTTTAATTCAATTTATGATAAAATTGTATGGAGTTAGTTGACATCCTGAATTACCACATAGGCTACTTTTTAACCGCCTGCTTGAGAGTGTTATGTTTTTGCAGCTATAACCGACATTCACGCGGTCGAAGAAGCTGGCAACAGTTAGTGATTGATAGTTCATTTTACTGATAAAATGGATTGTTTTACCGACATCTTATAAGTTTATGATATCAGCGCCTTGCCATACAAAACAAAACTTAAATCTAATCGAAAAACAGTAATCGCTCCTATATAAATATGACTGAACGCGACACGAATAATCGATTTACCGACAATAGTGCTGGACTCATATAGACCGGACGCCGGACGGTCATATGTCGCCCCTTTATAACACCGGTGAATAGTCGCCATTGAAAATGACGAACAAACAACTGTGGCTGCGGAATTTGTAATTGTTTCATTGAAATTGTTGCTGTATAGGCTATATTTAACTGGATGTAAAATGAAACGAATAAAAATGAATTCGATTTAGATAGACCAAAACTAATGGAAATGAACGAGCTAAAATAAGCATTTCGTCTTAGAACGATATTGTACATATTGAAGATGTTGCGGCATTGATATGAAGTGGATGAAGATTAAAAAATTTGGCGGCCAACGAGGCAGACTTTTTCCCAGCATTGGGACTTAAGACATTACATAGTAAAATAAACGTCATCTATTAGACAGTTGCAGCATCAAATCGTTTACAAAAAAATTCACAGTGTCAAATTTTCAACAAAAACACTTAACAACTCGCTAAAACAGAACATCGTTTTCTCCACTCTTTAATCCAGTTATTCAACGTAATACTAAACCTAGAGCAATCAGAAATAGAATTAAGTCACATGCTGGTATGTCAAGTGTAATCTGTGGCCAAAAGCAATTATTACGACAACCTCTCCTAATGGAAGTGTATTGTTTTCGTGGGGTTATGTACCTTCTTATTTACAAACCGGCTCTGTAGGCTTGTTTGTGGCTTTTATACAATATTTGTTCTCTTCTTGATAGAAGTTTTCAGAGTCAAAGATTTCATTAGTGTGTTTGCTTAGCTTGATTACTACGACGCTGTTTTGTCTTTTGTCTTCTTCAGCTTTTCGTTTCTAAATTATGTTACATTTGAACAAAAGAGTTCTTAATAATCAGAGAATATTTAGGTTCTTTAGAAAGTGTTTTTTTTAGTATACCAAGACTAATTCTGAAATTCATTTCAGACTTTCGCATAAACTCAGCTTTTATCAAAATACTGCCCATAATTTCATTACGAAACAAAAAATACCTCCTACCATGCCTTAAATCCCATCCTCGAAATATTAAGGCAATATTTCTTTCCACGATAATCTTTCATTTTTATTTCATTAACTGTAATCATAACATATGGTTCGCCAGCAGTTTTCGGCACGTTTCGTCTTACCTAATATACAACGGTTTGCCATTCCTTGTGCATTTCCTCGAAATTAATATCGGCTACGGCCACGTGAGCTGAATCTTATGAACTCTTAAATTTTCTTTATGGTATTTGGAATCGTTCCATTTCTCCCAGTTTTAAAAGTTATTTTTGATACCTTATTTGTGTTGGAGTGGACAATTTTCTACTTCATCGCTTTCAGGCTGTACAGTTTTATTTTTATCACGTAAGGTTGTACTTAAACATTCAGTACGTACCTTTATTTGTTGGCGGTGTATGGGTACATAATAAAGTTGCAGATTTATTACCAGAACTTCTGTAACGGAACTCGCAACTTTTAGGTGGCCTGCCTCTTTACGAAATAAAACAAACATTTTGTTACTATGAATATAAGTATCCAATTGTCTATAGAATCTAAAATAATTCTTCCATCATTCTCATTTTTCTACCCTTTTCTGTTTCATCTTAGTATATATGTTCTATTAGATATTAATCTCCAAGTTTAATTTTCCACATTTCCACATCAACCGTTTACACTAACTTCACCTTTTCCCACATACTAAACAACACAGTAATACAAATAGTAGAAGTATTTCTAATTAAGCATCTACAGGACGTTCAAGTAATTTCATGCAATATCGTCTCTATCATTTGATGTTGTGACGTCTATGTCTAACATACGTGTATGTTCATCAGCTGACGTCTGCTAGATCGATGGCATCTGTCTAGACACCGACGTGTCTAGGCTAAATATAGGTATAACACCATGAAATTGAGTGATGCCTTCATAACCCTTAATTGGAAATGTCGATGGATTTTGAATGTCTGCCGAGGTAATCGGTTTGTAGACTGTAACTTTGGCTTAATTGGTTGTTGTTTCTGAAACGAAGTACTGTTTTGAATATTTTTATAGATAAAACTTTCGTTAAAAAATGTACTACATCTTTCACGACTTTAAAAAGTAATTTATTTAAAGTAGGCCCCAAAATCTGTTGATCCTTAAGCTTATTCTAGTTTTGTACCTAAGTACCGAGATCAGTTTCTATATAAAAGAAAAAACGATTAGCATTATTTTAAAATTTTCATCCGAACTTCAACTTTAAGAAAATTATCCAAGCTCAAAGCCAGTCTTACATAAGGCGTCTGTATTCAAGTGTTATCTCCTCCATTCCCACACAATGACTCTTATCTCCATTCATTTTTTTCTCAAACATTTCACACTGCGTTTGACGTAAGACCCTGGTGCTGGTGGCTGGTACCCTAGTCCCTTATTAAGCACATTTTATCCGCGAAATGCCGTGATATACACTGGTTAAGGTTTTTGATTAAAAAGCTGCCATGTTCAATCTATTTCGAGTTTAGAGGAACGGTAAAGGCGCAAGCACAAAAACTGAACACTTTTTTGGAGTTACATTTTATCCTATATTTTTTCACTGTTTCCATCCTTTTTCTACTAGTTACTTATTTAAAGGCCTATGTAATTGTGTTTAGTTTCCGTTATTTGGAAATTACAACTGCCCTAGGCTATTCAAGTAATTTGACCAAGTAATGATTGAATTTGGCTTGTAATTAACCGTGCCTACTAATTTAACTACCTAACCGCAAATTACCTTTATGACATAATTGGCTGTCTTTAATAGTTGCGAAGTATTTGATTGCTAATTAGGTTCTACACACAAGTTGGAGATTGTAATTTTACAAACGTTTTTTTAAGTAACGGGATATTTATTTTAAAAGAAACAGCGACAAAATTACAAAACTATTACGGTTGGATTCAGTAGATATTTAGCAATAGAAGTGATACAATAATTGAACAAAGCAAAACAAGGATTTCTATTTCAAGAATAAACAATATTCAAGGTAAAACTATTTTCACCTCTTCATTACGTAGAATGTAGATGTGCGCAACTTCTCACCCCCTGGGAGCGTAAGGGTGATTATACATAGAAGTCCCAAGCTCAACGCACATCCAATTTTACAGGCACGCCACGTACGTAAATAATTATCCCGACAATCTCTCGTTACGATTTAATCGTGTACCAGACGGCGTGTGAACGCACCCTTCCCAGATGAAAATTAACTTAAAACCAGTACATAAGGAACAGCTTAAATTTTGCGCTGAAATTAATTTCTTGCCCTGAGCTGTTTTTCTTACGCAATATTCTCACCGAAGGCTATTTTCGTGTTTAATTGTGAAACTGAGTTAAGGTTTTCTGAGAATGGCTAGATATGTTTGGTGGATTAATTTTCGGGATTAAGGTGGCCTAACGAAGATAAAGGTAAACCATTTTATTTAAATAGAGATTTCTGAGAACGAAGGAATTGTGAGCTAAGATGGCACAGGAAATTAGATTGAGAAAAACGAAAGCCTAAGCTGAGTTAAAAGTTTGCGAGAATCCCCGGTCTATGTTAATTTGATTGCTCTCGTCTTCATATAAAAAGTGATAAATATTAAGAATGCCTCTGAATTCTAAATAAACAGGGGATTCGTTGGTAATAGCATTGTTCAGTAATTGATACTGTCGTAAATATGATAATTTTATTGTCCGTGGATTGCGTAATAAATCTGTTTACTGCACATTTTATGGATTTAAATGTTTTGTATCTGATTTGGACGTGACTTTTAGTATGTTAGCTGTCGATTTGATTAACAATGCTTTAGTTACATAGCATTGGTAGATTGATGGTTATTAAATTCTTGATCCGTTATGAGATGTCATACACAAGGTTAAGTTATAAAAACTCTAGTATAGATGTTATGGACCAAGTGATAAATTGGGCAGTATACATAATGCCCGGGCACTATGAAAAATGCCCAATATGAGAGTGCACTTTGATAATAATTATTCAAATAATCAAATTGACCGGGCACTATACATATGGCCTATCACCTTTTGGGCAAAGTAAAGAAATGTTACAGCCAAAGTGATCAATCTGGATATTATAGATACTGTTTAGCTTATTATATATAATATCTTCGAAGAATTAGATAAAGTAATAAAACAAGTAGATATTCGTTTCAGAATAAATTTGTATTTTAATTTTCCTTAAGCGTATCATAAAGATTATTTTAACAATTAAAATAAAATAAGATGATATTTTCACCTCAATGAATATAGATTTTGACAATTAAAAAAAAAAAACCTAACCTCACCTAATTTAGGTTAGGCTTTTTTTATTTCTTCCAACATTACGACCGCAATCAACATCGGAAATCGAACTCTTACGATGTCCCCAATTGCAGCCATGGTTTATTTAGCGCTTGATACAACTTAAATATAGCATTAGTATCAAATTGCCCAACTATCATTTAGCAATATAATAATGACCTAGCGATATGATAATAATGAAGTTAAGATAGTAATTAATCACTTAGCCCGATAATGCTAGGTATTATTCATAATGCCCAAGCATTATAAATAATGCCCGCATTAATCACTTGGTCCATAACATAGATAAAATACAGATTTTGTAATAGTAAATTTTCCGTAGTATAAGTTCTTGATGTCCCAAAATATGTCGTGGATATTTAAACGTAGAATTTTCTGAAAACGTGACATTAATTAAAATTTTCTTCCGCTGTAAATAGCTTTAGAAATATGCAAGCATCGTGTTTTCAATCAAGCAATTTTCTGCCAGCTTATGTTAATTTCGGAAAATTGATTACCATTTAATCTTCACAGTGATCAGAGATTGTCACTTTGGGAAAGAAGCTAATGAACTTTTCGCTTCGTTCCAAATTCCGTCTCATCCTGAGCCCCTCTCGTCATTCAATAAAAGTTGCCAACCCTGAACTGCGTGGGATGATTGCTATGTACCGTAAAAGCTTAAATTGTTAGTTAACGAGCCTATAATTTTATCTTATTCAGAAGTTGAACGCACCCTCGAGTCTGACTCGACAACTTTCGCTTTGATTAGATACTAGCAAAGTGAATTTCTATAGGTTGCCTCGCGAAATATCCCGAACAATTTCGCAACATCAAAATAAATGATTACTGAAGTTGAGACTGAAGTTCGCGTAGTTTGTACTGTGTTTATATTCTTAGTGCTTCACGTTATTCGATTTATATTATATCTTTCGTAGCATAGCATAATAGGGATATTGCAATAACTTGCGTTTCTCTGAACGATGAATAATGTCAAAGTTATGCTGGTTTAGAGCTTAGAAGCGGGGGGCTTGTGACGAAACGCAAATATTGTTCAAAAAAGTGGTGTCACGCGTACCTTTCATGGGCTATATTTTAATTAAGTTTTTTTGACAGATAAAAGTAAAATACGTATCTAATATTCAATAAACTGCATGAAAAAAAGTCATCATTCAAAGTTTTATTGTATGCGGTACAAGAATGCTGTTACGTGATTCAGCCATGTAAGGTTTTACAAAAAGAGTCAAAACAAAAAGTAACCACATTTTCCAAAGCAATTTGAACTCCATGCAAAATACCCATGTATATAAATTACTTAGCTCCAAAATTTCAGCTGTTTAATATAAGGTTCACTCCGCACCTTATTAACGAGACTGCGACACTTTAATAAGTTCGCAACCGTGCAGGATTCTGACAAGCAAGGGGCGCCATTGAAATATGGATGTATGAACGATGGATGTTATTAAAGTCACGGATGGACAGATTTCCAAAGCATACGTTTGAAGTAATATTGAATGAGCAAGTTCGGTATTCGTGAATTTTGAGCGGATTATTTCATATCCTTTAATCCTTGATTAGGAGCCGGTCGGATTTGGAATAAGTCGGGCATCTCTGATTACGTCACACGAGTGGGTAGTCTTTTTGTGTTTTATTGGCGAAAGTAAAAAATGACGTCATTTTTTACTTTTATTTTTCGCTGCAATATTTTGATTGAGACTACTTACATAGCGTCGTGTGACAGACGAAGGAATATTTATTAAGTTTACTTTTCCACATTGAATATTCACCCAAACTTTAAAGACAAAACACCCAATCAAAGACTCCTAATCTCATGCACATTTATCTCAACATCCAAGTTTGAAACATTAAATTTCGCAAACATGTACCACCAAACTTAAATGTGAGACTTCCAAACGTATTTATCCTTTGGTATCGTTGTCGTGACTTGGCAACCGCTCCGTTCTGCTCAGCAAACATCGGTACACTTGTTATCTCGTGCTTAGTGCTGATCAACAGGCGTTTTAACATACTAAATCATAAGAAGAATCTGGTTAAGGTTAAGGTTCGTAACTGCATACTTGGAATCTAGGGTTTTTCGTGATTGCATACTTGACACCACTATACCTGGTGTCGCTCCATATCTTTGCTTGTCGTTTCGCTTGAAATCCCTAGAATTCGTTTCGGTTTGAAGATTTTTACATAGAAATGACTCGTTGAAAAGCTAGACTGTTTAGCAACTCTAAACCTCTTTAGTAAGTCTTGACTGAAAGGGTAAATAAACGTAGAAAATCTGTCAATTTATAAAAAATTAAAAACTGTTGTTTGTTTTTTGGCAATTAAACAGTCCTTTAACCAGTTAACTCATTGGGGTTGCAAAACTCGTATCCAACGTCCCCCATATTGTCATTCTAGAAGGGAGACAGCAAAATACACTACAGGTACTGCAGTCACAGTTCTAATTAACTAACACAAAATAGAGATACCGCTCAAAGTTTATTTCTAAACTCTAACCGTACCCCAATTACAAGCATCTAACTTCACCAGTTTCAAATGTCATTTCAGTCGCCATTTTCTATGTAAATTAAGATCTAGTTTGTGGACGACAGACTATTTTTATTTCATAAAATATTCCTTTATTTATCTTCTTTCTACCCTACATTTTCTTGATTAGAATACTCGCAGATAGTAACGACGCCATTTCAATCAAGCATGCAATTTCTAGATTAAAATTTGCAATGCAAGAATATCAGAACATTGTGTAGCATTGTATACATTCCATAGCCCCAAAAGCTTTCAGTCGAGTCGACACAATAGTCCAATAACAATGAATACAATTCCATACACTCTAGTTGGACAAAGGTTTCTTTGTGTACACATTCCTTCTCAATATTTCTATTCTCCAAGTAAGCATACTTCAATGTACTCGATATCTAACTTTAAAAATCAAAGCAAATACAATACGGTAACAAATAAAAATGGGAACCGAGCTCCAATTTTCATAGGATTAAACTTTCGTTTGATTTTTGCTTTTTACACGGATAGAAACGAAATTCCGATTGTTTTGTTATACCGAAAATTAATATCGATATTTCAATGGAACTGGATTTTCGATGGAAACGTCAAAGGAACGCCTTTGCCCACAAAAAAAAAATCAGTGTCGGTCGCGCTAACCGTTCAGGAATTATTCGACAGTCTGTTCGGTTCTTTCATTTATTCTTTTGACTTCCAGCGCATGAATATTGCTTTGATATATTTATGAATTGCATCCAAAATGTCATCTGGTTTTAATTTCACAGTTTCAAATATTCCAAAAAAACCATATGTTATTAAAAATACGTGATAAAACCAAGAATCAAAAAAAGCATAACAAAACTATTTACGTTGATAAATTGACAATAACTACAACAAGTCGGGGTGAAACAAAAGACTATCTATAGGGATGTACCTATTGTTTTGTTCGCCGTTACATCACTAGTTGCGTACATTTTGTAGCAATTTGTTACGGACTTGACACGGGCGTCGCGTCATTGAAATCTCGTTCACTGAAGGAGCGTAAATATTGAGTCGTAAGTTATAAGAGATAGCTATTAATTATATTGTTTTTTAGCAACTGTTGTTTTGCTAAGGTACATTTTTATTTCGAGAATGGTGTAGGTAGTCTGCATGCTTACTATGAGCTTTAAAAGCATTGTTATTAAAAAAAACGGTACGTTAAACAATTTTGAAAAAAAAAAGGATTTTGTGCTTAGGTACAATACGAATGCAAATCATAAGTTATTAGTCGATACATTCTAGCCCTAATTAAAGCTTAAAATATTACATGACTTTTATTGGCGCACAACGTGGGACCTGTAAAATGAATCTTCATTTCTTTTTCATAAGTCTTTCAAAGCGAATTTTATTTATTTTAAAATAATATTGGTTATTATTATTTTTACTGGCGAGAATCGCTACCGCTAATAGCCTTTACCATAACATATTAACCTACACAGCTCAAAAGAAATAGTGGCACATCCTTTACTCACTGAAAATGAGGGACGGGCACTTTTTGTATTAACCAACGGTGTAATAACGCGTAATATAAAGTGTTATTAACTGTTTCAGTACGTGAAATTGTGTTTCAAATGTATGAATATATTTTTAAATTAAGTCGTGGACCATGTTCCTGTACTATTGTTTTTTTACTAGTAATTTGATTAAAACCAGTAAAGATTCATTTATTTAGAATATTTATTATATGGGTGTGCTTCAGCGTGAAAAAATCTTTGATAGCATAGGGTCTTTTGTATGTTTCTATATTTATATCCTTCAAGAGAAATAAGAATTAATGCTTTGCATACTCCTACTTCAGATTTCAATAAATTACTATTACTGCATTTAGGAGAGACTTACTCTCTCCTAAATTTTGGCATGCCCGACAGGGTCCATATTGATCAACTCAGTAACATATGGAATGCAATAAATAATTGTGTATTGAGTATACTTATCCATTTTTAGACTAGAACATGCAATATAAAAGGAGAAATAACTCCATTGTATATCCAAGCTCCTAGTGTTAATTAAACTTGTTCACAATTAGCCTGAAACCGTAAACTTTAATACTGTAACGTCCTCTACGGTTCTCATCCCAAAAACGTCAGCAAACCGCATATAATTTCACTGTCCATTACTCCGTTCGTTGAAAGCCCGAAGATTAAGCTCGGTCGCTTGCTCACTCGACCGGAGATGTACGCGATATGGGTGTGGGTCGCTTACGCACCGACGACTTGTTCAAACTTGTTAGTGGTTTGTGTTTTCGTTCTGTGCACAATGCGATTTGTGTAAGAAATAAGTGGCGTTACTGTTCGTGTATTAACTAACGTGCATGAGTACTGTCTGCAAATGTGATGGGATAGATATGATTTTTTTTTATCTTACTATCTAGCATACCTATAAGTTAATAGACCTCAATGCAGTGACTATTAATGTGGTCCCAAAATGTAAACCTGATCTTTTTTTCAATATCCATATCAAGCTACATAGTACGCTTAACTTGAGAGTAGACGGCGTTGTGTGAATGGTGAGGAATGTTATATTTTTTTAATTCATTTTACAGAATACATTATATAACTTATTACGTTTTGAAAATCGACCTAATTGTTTGGTAGTAGGTAAAGACGACATTTAAAAAAAAAGTGTTGTAAAATAATTTGACTTTTCATTTTAAAGTTTGTCAAACACAATCTCTATGTCCTAAAACTATTTTATCATAGAAAATTAAATAACTCCTGAGCCAACATCTATGACTATAACACAGTTTATTTATAAACCTACAGTAGAAAGTTAAAAACATTCCATCCAAAAAAATAATTTTACAGAAACGCGAAAACGAAAAAAGGAAATTAATTAACATATTCTTCTCCACGTAGCATTCCGGCCTAATATTTTTCTGCTATCGCATTTAACGGCCCAAAAATTCAGACCGTCTTTTTCCCTACCAGCATTTTCACAATTTGAATACTCGTACGTTCGGAAACCAAAAAGATTTTCGCACGTTTCATTCATACGTTCACATTCGTCAGGTTAAGTCAAAGCTTTGTCAGGTGACGTCATACGTGCGTCGTTCCCAAATTGCCACGTCAGTCAAACTCGCGTTGATCAAACTACGTTCTGTGTGGTTTACTGATTTGACAGTGTTTATTGAGCCTTTGTGCTCTGTAGTTTAAATTGATGACGTTAATTCGAACACCGATTTCCGATGAATCGTTTTGAAAAGAACTATTGCGTTGTTAGAATACAGCTTTAGGGATCGAATTAGAGGCACATGCATCACATACTTCTTCTTTACATTGTTTTCCATGTTAAAATTCCACGGCTTCTCCTCGAATAAATGTTATCCCGGTATCCATTTTGACTGCATCCCGTCAATTGCCAAAGGAATTTAATCAGCGCATATCTCAGTTTGAGTGAAAAAACCTTCGTAGACAAAGTTCGTCATAAAATAATTCCATTTCTCGTTCCCTTTATCAAGAATGCTATGCGGCAGTTTAAAATTCCCGACTCTGCTGTAGTTTGAAAATAATAAAAATATGAAACTTTAAGTGGGAGCTGTAATATTCCACTGTTTGGTTCAGTTGAGGTAGTTCTTAGCGTGCCTATATTCACATGTAATAAAATTTAAAGCAGACTATATGTCACTGACCTCTGGGTTAGCCGTGAAACTCCTCAAAACGGGAAATTAAAAATGTTGGACTTTCTCTTATTTTAATTCTTGTCTGTTGCTGACAGAATCTCAAGGAGCTCAGCAGCTAGAATAATTAAAGCTGTTCTCTCTTTAATTATGCTACTTTTCAATTTTCAGTAGTTATCAAGAATTATATGATTGAGTAGTTTCCTTTATTTTCTACTTCTGCTCTAAGCAAAATTAAAGGTTTTCACTTTGAAAACTTTGGGACTTTTGCATATTGCTACTCTTATTTGCCAATTTTTTTTATCCACAGAGTTTCCTTAAATAAAATACACACCAATTTCGTGGTTATCTGCTATCGTAATCAAGTTATAAATGGCTTGCTATATTTTATTCTGCGCTATAAACTGTAGCTTTTAATATCGTAAAATACTATGTAGCCTGTTATGGTTTCCACTTGTAACATAGTCATAGTTTTAAGTGATATTGAAGTTTAAATATAACATGAGCTGTAAGCTTTTATTATTGTAGTGCATTTTAAGTAATTTGATTTAAAGTTTGAAAAATTACGTCCAATTCTTGCAGAAATATGAAAAAGAAATAAAAAAAAAATCTGTTGTTTTTTTTTGTCTTTTTATCTGTTACGATTTTAAGGCTTTTTATGTTCTTCTTATTTTAGGCGTATTATGATAGTTTTTGAGTAAAACGAGCAAACAATGAATATCGTCTAAGATAGTTAGTACAACATTGTTCAACTAATACTAGTCATGTTATTTACCCAGAATAGTACACAAACACATGATATTATCAAACCATCGCAAACGTATCCCATCGGAATATTTACTCGTTGATGCATTCGAGACTAACCATACCGAACAGTCTTCCTGTCAAATTCTCATCCAAAAACAAAAGTTACACGAGAAATTCATCCTTATACCAAGGTCTATAAGGGTCAGAATCCTGTGGTGTTTTTTGGCGAGAGTTGCAGTAACTATGTTATGGAGTGGTGTTCCGTTGGGTGGTAACATGGCTATCCGAATTAGTTCGGGGACACAGTTATGTGGAATTTTGATCGATGGATGTGGTTTTAATAATTTAGATGTGTTTTTGTATTATTTGCTTGATTAATTTAATTTTCGACTGTGTAGCTTGAATGTTTGATGCGTAATTTAATTAGAACGCTTTGTTATTGGCAAATGCATACCGTTTGACAAATTTTAATGTACAGTTTTTGTGTCTAGGATTATAATCTAGTAAGTCTAGCAAATCTAGTAGTTGAAAAATATTTATTTATTTATTTATATATTTTCTCGACTATAAAATGTACCATATGTGTAACATATGGAATGCTAATGAAGAATTGAGTATTGATATTGATCGTTAAAAAGATCTTATAAATATCATTTAATTTCGTAAACATACAATGAAACTTAAGCTCTTAACAGCAACTGCATTTGGATTTCGATTGGCATGTTTCATTCTCGTGAAAATACAGCGAATTAAGTGCCTTAAGTGCCTTAAATAAAAATTCCTGGAAAATATGGACGGATTGTCAATACAATAGCAGTCGAACGGACACTGTCATGTTTATTTAATTATAATAAAACCTCTAACAAAAATTGACAGATGAAATAATCCTGCAGCCTGTTCGGCTTTGAATTAGTCAGTTCCGTGAATCTTCGCTTTGAGATGAGAACTCAATTACGAGGATTCGTTGAATTTTGACGTTGTACGTTGTATGGAACAGTGTTAAGGTAGGTTGTGTTTGGTTATAACATAAGACTGGAGTTAGACTTATGTGGGTGAAGTGTGTTCTGGACTGGGTTCTTTTTTCTTATGATAATGCATGCAATGTAAACAAGATATCTGATGATATAGAGTGCATGAAAACTTTACTGGCGAATTTGATAAGATAAAAAAAATGACTTACCATACGAAATTCTCATCAGGTGATCATTATTCATCTTTTTGTAACATGAATAAAATGTTATTTGACACAAAAAAGTAAAAAATAACCACTAAGAAGAATAAATAATATTTAAACACGTTACATTTTATAAAATTCGAAAAAATATCAAACTTTAATAATCTCTAACTACAATGCAAAAAAATCTGTACATTTTTTTATCGACACCAGTTAGTAATTAATCTCACACTACAAGTAACTGTTCCACTCAATATCTTTCTTCACAAACTCCATTAACAATTAAAATAGTTACGCCTCATTCCTACTGCTAAGTAATGCATTACTTAACTTCTGTCAAGTCGTGTACATTGTCAATGCCTTGATATGGGTTGACGCGTACTGTCTATTAACATATCCTAATAGGCGATGGATCAGGTTGCGAATGACAGTAACGCATGAATTTAGATTGTTGTACTATTGTTAGTAGATTTGTGTGTAATTTGTATGTTTGTAATTATGTGTGGTTGTTGGGTAAATAGGGTGAAGATTAGTCTATCTCTCAATTGAATATAATTATTTATTGGAGTTAATTGCATCTACTTTTTAAAACAGTCTTTTCCTGATTTTTTTCGTTTGGGATCCTACGGATGTAGTTTATTCGAAAGTGAAACGTAATTCTCTTGCATTTCTTGAACTTCAGGATACAATTGAAATAAATTATGTTTTGTAGAATAATACGTCAAACTCTGGAAAAATAAAATAATCTGGGATTTAAAATTAAGGTCCAACAAAAACAAATGGGAAAAGGTTGCTGGTTGATGACGATGCAATTTCTTGTAACTGACAAATTGTAACAGTTTTGCACTGTAGTGACCATATTTCAAATGTTAAAAATCAAAATATTCCAAAAATATGAAAATATCTAACTTAGCTGAGCATACAGGAAGAATTCAAACTCAGCACTTTCAAGTATTAATCTTGAGTTGTCGGAAAGCGAACGCTGTCAGAAAACGCGACGGTTGGTTTGAACGTACAACGCCTCATAACGGCTCGATGACAGGTGACAAGTGACAGATGGTGCCGGCAACTGGCTTACTTGGTAGAAGGTTCTTTAAAATAGAGGAATATTAAAATTTTGCAAACAACCTTAGATCGATTGATTTGGAACTCTTTATAAAATGCAAAGAGTTCGACATCATTGAAAAAAGTAGTATCTGAGCTTCGGTACTTTAAAAAGCAAGAATCAGATAAAAGCAATCTCTTTTCGATTAAAATACAAGTATTAGGTACGATGGCAACATTCAAACCGAATGACTTGAACCTGCGACTTTTAGCTATACGCACCATCTGGTTAACTGAAATAATAAAGACGATTACTTACATTTAAATAAGGTTATCAAAATCTCCATCATAATTATTGATACTAATATAGTTGATAAAACAACAGAATGTTTCATTAGCATGAAATTATAACCGGGTGCAAAATATTTGGCATAAGCTTAAAAATTGTCAAAATAAAAAATAAAAACGACGACTGAATACTCGTAATTGAGTTCTCAATAAATACCAAGAGTTACTCTTAAGCTCAAGATGTCGTGACAATTGTATGGAAGTCGGAAAAATAACGACATACTCACAAATAAATTTTGCCTTAAGCGTTTTACACACGTGAACACTCGAGAAAATGCCACCTTTATTAAAAGTAATCTCATAACGTTGGTTATGTCATTCACACGTACACTAAACTGTTGTTAAATATAGTTATAATTATAATCTAGTATTAAGCTACTGCTAAACTCTCCAACTTCTTTAAGTTGTGCCCTATGGGGTCCATATTGATTGTAGACTGTATATTGTACTACCTGTATATAACATATGGAATGCTGATAACGAATTAAGTACGGAGTACGTATAGTAAGACACGTCATATCTAAGGGCATGGAAGTAATCCCACCACGAGAAAACTTGAAATTATGATTTGGAAGCATTTTGACGTATATTTCAAACAAAGTAAGGGTTAGGTGTCCTTAGTAAAAAAGTTAGGCTAATATCTATACGCTTCAATTATCCCCAAACTTACGGGGTACCAGTATTCAAAAAGATATTAATAATTTTAATTATGTTAATGGTTTACTGTCGCGTATTTATGGGGTAAGCCCCACTAGTTTCAGACATAACCGGAGTTCTTAATCATGACTTGACGCACGGGGTCGCGAGCCAAAAGTGATTTTAATATATTGTAAATAATTTTGAAAATGTAATCGGCCGATATTGCCGGGGCGAAGATTAGGCTTATGATTACTCTAGGCGAAGATTCACTATAAACCAGAACTCATTCTTAACTAAAACTTGGCTCTACAAGATATAAATCAACAGTAAAATTATCATGGTCTTATGAATCTTGGCAACCAAAATTACATGAAACGTTTTGGTCGGATCCAAGTAACTCATGCAAGAAGTAACAAGATTAGTATCATCCATTCAGACAAAAGTTTACAGTTAAATGCGCTTGAGTTGATTTCCCACCTGGAATTGTGTACACACGTAGAGCGTGAGCGTTTCACGACGTGTCGAGGATTAAATTAAGTGGAATGGAAGACAGAAATGCAAGGTCCTCTTAAAGTAAATATTTGTGTAGTAAAATATGATTTAAATGACAAATTTTGATACCCTACAAAGAGTGTTCCTTGCAAGATGACGTTAGATAGGAACGTGTGGAAGAAGAAGACATGCTGCGTCAAACCCAATTAATCATTGGGATAAGGGGAATGATGATGATTTAAATGATATTTAATTGATTGATGTTTACAACAAACTATGCTATCATGTTTTTACCCAGGGCCAGGGTGATCCCAGAAGTCACTTAAATACCGGTTTTGTGTTACAAAATTTGACACCAGTAGATGCAGTTTCCTTCATCGAAAGCAGTATTAAATATACAGCTTGCGTCTAAAATAAAGCTTTAATCGATGGTGAACTTACATATGTGGAAATAACATTTATTCTACAAGCATATCTAATGAGATTCCTATTATAATTAAACAATCTGAACGTTTAAAACAAAAGCACAATGCTCCGTTATGCGTAGATACTGTCTTAACGTATATTTTAGTTTCTGGGACAGTTGTCTGTTCGAATACAGATGGTTTGTCTATTTTAAACGAAGTCTCGGGTAGTATATTTTTGAGTTGTGCAAAAAGGGAAGATTTTTTTTATTTTTGGTCTTTGCTTCCGTACTCTAAATTTACTTCTAATGTATGAACTAATGATAGTTTAAAAGATTAAGTTGTTTATTCCGTTCTTAGAAAATAATTTGGCATTTGGCTTAGTATTTTTGATTACAAAAAAATATAGCTTCGATGCCATCTTCGAATTTATCGGCACATACGTGTTTTATTTATACGTATGATTACCGCTGTTTACAAAACATTTTTTTTTCTATTCCAACCATACACTACATACGACAATGTTGTAGCATTTTTAAATACCGTCCTCATAGGTACGTTTTGTTTTACCCTACAATTTCAAAATCAGCTGTCAATATTTCACTTTCACTCATTAGTTCTCTGTTCGACGTTCCTGTATCCATCTGACCACCGACATGTTTCTGTATGGCCAGTACACAAGGCTTCGAATTCAATCTTCAAAGCTGTAAAGGCAAATGTGACCTCGATCCATTATTCAATTAATTACAATGCACTTGCCTGATGGGATTGGAGATTCGAACGTGCGTCAGTAAACCTTTTATTGGAAGATCCTTTTTGGTCTGTGTTCGTTGATCAGATTGGTTCAGGCAAGGATTAACGAGTAAAAGTGCGTGTGATTTTTGAGGTACGTACTGTTGAACAATTTAGGATTTGTTTTACTAATACTCCTTTTATCTTGATCTAGAATCCGGTGAAGTCGGCAAAATGTGGGAGTCCCTTTCTTCTCAAATTCTCGGAACTGCTACATCAACTTTAGGTCCGAGGGTCCGAAAACACGAGGACTGGTTTGATGAAAATAATGGGGTACTAACGGACGCTATTGATAGACACCGTCGACTTTTGAGGCGGCACAGCAGAACACATAGAGGTGAAACTGTTACGGAAGTACGTCATAGTGAAATGGAGCTTCGTAAGCTCACACGAAAGGCGAAAGAGAATTGGTGGTTGGAGAAGGCTCATCACATACAATGGCTTGCTGATACCAACCAGCTAGGCAATTTTTACAATGAGGTAAGAAGCCTGCTTGGTATATCCTCTACAGCAAAAGTCCCACTCAGGCCGACCAATGGCAAAGGGCTTCTTAAAGATAGGAAAGAAATACTCGAGCGATGGGCGGAGCATTTTCAGAAGCTACTTAACGTGGATCATTCTGTCAACATAGACCACGTTCGCTCGTTACCTCAACAGTCTCATGCCTTCGAGCTTGACGAGCCAGTGTCCCTAGAGGAGGTTACTCTGGCCATTAAACAGCAGAAAAATAATCGTGCAGTTGGAGTGGACTCTATACCGGGAGAGTTATTGAAGTACGGTGGGGAGGACCTGCACTTTGCGATTTGGAAACTTTTTGCCGCTATATGGGAACAAGAACAAGTCCCATACACTTTTAAAGTGTCTCTCATTCGGGCTCTATATAAAGGCAAAGGTGATCGAGCCGATTGCGGTTCTTACCGCGGTATTTCCTTACTCTCAGTTCCGGGAAAAGTCTTCGCTAGAGTTCTAATGAATCGACTTAGAAATTTATCGGAAAAGATCCTGCCAGAATCCCAGTTTGGTTTCCGACCCGACCGTGGTACCTGTGAGGCCATTTTCTCATTGCGTCAACTACAAGAAAAAAGCAGAGAACAGGGTCGCAATATGTATCTCTGTTTTGTTGACCTTGAGAAGGCTTTTGATAGTATACCGCGAGAAGCCCTTTGGTTAGTTCTGCAGAAACTAGGATGCACAGAGAAATTTGTTAGACTTTTAAGACTGCTTCATGACGATATGCAGAGCTGTGTCGCTGTAAACGCAGATCAGTCAGAGTTTTTCCCCGTTACCTGTGGGGTAAAACAAGGTTGTGTCCTTGCGCCCACACTGTTCGCGTTATATTTTGCAGTTATGGTTCAGGAAGTTTTACAGACAACTCCTGAAGGAATTCGCATACGTTTCCGTAATGATGGCAATCTTTTTAACTTAGCCAGGCTCAAGGCTCGTACCAAAGTTTCTTACGCACTGATCACTGAGATTGTCTATGCAGATGATCTGTGTTTTGTAACTGATTCCCCAGAAGGCCTGCAACGACTTATGGCCAATCTACACAAATCCTGTCGAAATTTCGGTCTGAAGATTAATGTCAAAAAGACGGAAGTGATGTCTTTAGATGTCCGTGGTCAAGAGACACTGACCATTAAACTCGGTGAGGACGTACTAAAGCAGGTGAATACATTTCGCTACCTGGGGAGCACTATAACATCAAAGTGCGACCTTGATGCTGAAATCAACAGTCGGATCGGTGCCGCAGCCGCGGTATTCGGCAAACTGGATCGCAAGGTTTTCAGCTCACATGACCTGAAGCTGGCTACTAAAATAGACATATATAGGGCTGTAGTATTGCCGAGCCTGCTGTACTCATCGGAGTCATGGACGGTTTACTGCCGCCATATTCGAGCTCTGGATCGTTTCCATATGAAATGTCTGCGCATAATATTGAACATCCGTTGGTCTGACCGCATCCGAAATACGGAAGTGTTGCGAAGAGCTAACATTATGGGGATCGAGGCCTACCTCATGCGCAGACAGCTCCGCTGGTGTGGACATCTATCACGAATGGCGAATAAGCGTACAGCAAAGTGCATCTTTTTTTCTGAACTTGAGGAGGGCAAGCGTAAGCATGGCGGGCAACTCCTCAGGTATAAAGATGTGCTGAAGCGCCATATGAAAAAGTGCGATATTGAGCCTTCAGAATGGGAACAAATGGCTATTCGACGACCAGAATGGAGGACGTTGGTAAAGACCAGAGTCAAAGACTTTGAGGACAAACGCTGTTCCGAACTGGATGCTAGACGCGATGAATTAAAAGCACGCCCACCTTGTGCCATACCATACAATTTTTGCAATGGTGTACTGACCTGCCCACATTGTGCGCGAACATTTAGTAATAAGATCGGCTATGTGAGCCATGCACGAGCACATCAACGACAAATGGAACTGTAAAACGGAGAGTGAAGAGGTCGCCGTGGCCGAAATCGGTCGAGGAACATATATATATATATACTCCTTTTATCTTTATTTACTATCATTTATTGAAACAAATGCAGAATAGGCTTTTATATCAACATCTTTCGATCATAAAATAAATTGAAGAGAAAATAAATTTAACATCTAATTTGTAAATTAAATCTCATATTTATAATGTTCAGAGTGATCCTCTTTTCTCTTATAAATGTCGGGATTGTTCGCGCCGACGGATGTGGTATTAAATATTGTTCGTAATATTTCAAAACCGTAGTCATTGGCTGTCATCCAAGCGCCCAGATAAAGCGGCCCATTCACTACACTACTGACGATTATGAGTATTTAGACTTATATTTTGTTGCGCCATTTTCAGTTTCGAGGAAAGTAACAATCTTGAGGAAGAAAATTGAAGAGTAGGTACTCGCCGTACTCGGTCATTCAAAAATGACAGATAATTAAAGTGATTTCTATTTTTTTTAATAAAAATGAGTTAATTAACTCGCTGGTTTAATCGAATTCTTAAAACTGCTTAAAAAGTTTCTTATCTTATTAAGAAAATCAAAGCGAAAGTAAAAATCTTTAACGCCTGTTAATTTTATAAACATCAAAGTAAAATTCGATTCGGTTCAATCTAAGGGCCATGACTAAAATCCATACCATCGGGAACACAGATTAGCTATTTTTATTTTAAATCTAGCAAGGAAACGACAAATAATCGCACCTCCCACTCACCTTAAGCAAAAGCTCAAACAATCAAACACTTACAAGCCAACGGATACTAAACAATCGCGTATAATTCAATTGGAAATGTCAAGACGTTGCCAGATATCCGAGTGACGTAGCTGTCTACGTATTTCGGACGTTGCCAATTCTCCAGATAATCGTGCATTTAAATAGTCGACCGAACCAGACGCAACCGGGAATTCCTTTGACGTAGCCTTCGTGCTTTGGATTTTTTTTCCGATGTGCATTTTGTGTTTTGATCTTTAATCTGTGATCTTGCATAACGGCTTTGGAGTGTGCCAAGAAAATGTGAAGTAAAAATGCATTGATATTGACGTAGATTGCTGTTTTGTCCAAAATAATATCTGTTAATTTAAAAAAAAAAATGGTTTGAAAATCTCTCGACATACAACATCGTTGGAAGTTAATGATAAGTATTTGCAGATGCGGAGATTCTGTTTGCAGCGCTTTCCCATATAGTCTCCGCAATATCTAAGATCACTTCAGTAGTTTTAAGTATTAATAGACTACCCTTTCGGCCTCCGACTTCCCCAGTTCGGAAAAAAGCCATTCACATTTTTCCAAATATAATGAAGTTTACAAAAATTACCTATACAAAAAACGTTTGCTTTAAAACAAAATTTGTGATATAGTCACAAATTTTGTTTCTTATGCTAACCACGTTTCTTATAACCAAGAATGGGGTTCATAACCCTTTTCCACTTGCAATAACTCCACTACAAGTATCAAAAACGTCGCCAACATCGTTCGAGAAAAAAATGTCTACAAAATAACAATGTTCGATGCACATTCCATCACCACAATCTCTCAACGTTTACGGCACTATAAACTCCCACAACTGTACCGCACAACTTTTAAACGATTCTCCTTTATGCAAATACTTATTTACATACTTTTTTTCATGTTTTGGCATCGGCCCAAACTTTCTGACAAGTTCCGATCATGTAATAAAGCGTACGTTTGACGATGTCATGATTTTCGTCTATTTTGAGGGTAGATTTTAAATGAACGTTTGCTTGATTGAATGGATGTTTTAAGAAGTAATTTGGTGTTCTGTCGTTCTGATGCTATAGAAAAACTTTGCTAGAGTAGGATACGGTAGTTAGTATCATTAATTTTATTTATAGGTTCAAATGAAACGTTTTTATTTTCAACGGTCATCCGATTCTTCCTTTATTGTCACCAAAGTGATGAGTTTTAATAAGGGTCTGGTAATTTGCATTTTTGTTCATTATCTAAAAATATCTATGCTAATTAACTTAATCTCCTCTTTCTACCCGGAAAGCTTCTACAAAAACCGAAAACTTTTAATCCTAAAATCCCTATTTGCCCACACTTAGGTTTATTTGAACGTCTTAATGTTGCATTGTCCACTTTCTTAATAAGATCTGGTTTTTAAACGTTATGCTTAGGATACTAGAATGTGCCTTCATTAAATTTTCTGTCATATTAAAAAAAACATAAAATTTTGAAAATAATTTATTTTCATTTCTCAGTACTTTGATCATCTAAAGGTATTTACCGCATATTTTCTGTGTTGTAACTAGTAAATCAATTCCCAACTTTGTCGATGTAAGTGCCTCTTGATCGCAAAGGAACTTTTTGAAACTCCAATAGTCCCACCCTCTGAAAAACTTCGGAAGTTGCAAATTACTCTTAAAGAATAAATTTTACGTTCCGTAATTTTATTTATTGATTTCTGTAGTTACTTTTAGGCATTTTAATTAGGGTTATAGTTGATACCATTTTGCTGTTCAGTAGCTGGTTTCCAAGGATGTTCAGAAAAGGTCCAATATTGACCCCCAGAACTGGGAAAAAAGGCCATTTGCCGCTATGAAGTATATGTAGCTTCTATCCGTGTCTGCATGATTGTAGTCATCGAAATCTTCTTATGGTACCAAAATCGGTAGTTCCTCTTTAATACCATTTTCCACACCTGAAATGCCAAAAAAAGGTTTTTATTATTTGGAAAACGTTAAGTAAATGAAGTTATTTGCTCAAAGTCGATTAACGTTAATTGAATAGGAAATTTTGTAAATGAATTTTGTTCTCAGAAGGCAAGTAAAGGTACTCCCACACTGATGGCTCTTAGTTTTTATTTATTTACAAAATTAGGCTAAAAATGCTTTCTAAAAAAGTTTACAGAATTTCTTTAAATACTTCTTATAAATACCTATATTTATGGGATGGTGTTTTCTACTGCTGATTTGTAAATCCTTAAAAATATCGCTTATCACAATTCTTAAGCGCATAACACAATAGTATTTCTCCTACGATACGAAAACCATATCTTAATATAAAATCAAGTGCTATGTCAAGTCGTAACATTAATTTAATAACTCGAACTCAAACCAAAATGGCTGCGAAAATATTGTTCAAGAGCAATTTCAGTTTAATTACATAGGAACAGTAGCCGAACCTGTTGCCCTACCGGCAGTTCGTTTGACATTAATTAATTCTTGTTGTAATGTTCAAATATTTAGACTAAAGAAATACTCGAACGAATCTTGGAGAAATAAAAAGGTAAAGAAAAATGTCGCGTCGTGTGTCGAAAAATATTTCAAACTTTTGGTTCTTAATGTTAGTAAAACAGCTGAATTACAGTTTTATATTTTACTTAGATGATGAATATCTCTTTTAAGTAAGTATTGTTAGTTAAGTATTGACTCTTTAGATATGATTTTGTTTAACAAAAAATTACATATGTCATGTAACTTCTTAACTTTTCACATTCTAAAAATATTCCTTGATTCAAATGCATGCTATATTTCAAACATATTACATGTTTAATTCTGTAAATTCCTTGTTTCCATGATGACGAAACCCTAGGTATAGCTTTAGTTCATAAACTTGTTTCTAGTATCTTGTCTTTCTGTCTTTAAGTTATTTCATTACTGGGTCCAAGCTTATTCGTTTATCTTCGTTAGGAAATATCTCGTGCCCAATAATATTTCGCTAGTATACCTACTGCGAAATAGAAAACAGAAACGTCATTTAAGAACGTTATTATTTTTATTAAATACTCATTTTTTTGTTGCATGCGACGGAACGACATGCGTTTATGCGTAATAGAGAATTAAATGTTTTTTTTATATTGATTTTTGTAAACTTTCCATAAGTTAGCCAAATTGTCTTTTACTCACTTCTGACAAACAGTGTTATGCGCTTTCACAAAATCAACAGTCTTAATTCAGTCATTTATAGTAAGGTAAGTAGCTAGGATAGTAATAATGTTATCTCAAAACTGCGCTAAAATAATATGCACACTTTATGAGAAAATAATATGAATATATGGCGACGATACGAGCATAAATTTTCCAAAGGACATCGGCAGATTTCGTACAGCATACATTTGTTGTTGTCCTGTTATAGAATTCATACCACTTATTCAGGCAAATGAGCCATTAATTTTTATGTAAGTATACTATTTTTAGAACTTCGGATACTTTAAAAATATAAATAAAAGTATTTGAATATCTAAACGCAATAAATCGTAAACTAATCGCAGGTATGTTTTTAGAAGTTGCCATATGAAAACTAACAAAAATATCGAAATAATAATTAATTATTTAAAAAGAGATATATCTCAAAAAGCATAATTGGTGCATGAAATCGTAATAGTTTACGATTTGATGATAGGAATGATTTTCGTGATCATTTTTTTGAGTTCATATGTAGTCCAGTCATTTGGTAGAAAATAAGGTGATTACCTGGAAAGCTTTCCGGGAGTTTTGAAAATTGGGTATTTTATAGATTTGAATATGCTCTTTTCGAATTTTAACTTTGCCATCTCGTACAACCGCCGCTCGCGCCGCCATTTTGAAAAAATGGCGCCCAAATACGTTTTTTTGGGAATATCTCCTTTCCGACGCATTTTAGGAAAAAAATAGTTTCTACAAAATTAAACTAGAAAAAAAATCCTACACTTTATGTCTTATTCACTTTTTCATAAAATCAATAGTTTTGGATGTACGAGCGCCGCAAAGTATTGCTTATTCATCTGCACCACCACGTGTTTTTCGTATATTTTTCTAAAATGTTCTATTACTGCCGCCGGTTTTCAAGTGAATTGTCACAAATAAAACAATTTTGCGTCTAAGAAGCCATAGCTCTAAGAACATAAACAACACTGTACGACAATAAACGTACACTGATGATTTAGTCTAAACTAAATATTTCTTTCAATATAGTTTCTACCGACAAATGTTTTGTTGAAGTTTCGTTCATAGTCGAGAGAAAGGGCCCGATTCAAAGGTGACATATTACCCTGATACCTGGTTCTTGAAAGCCGGCGGTAGTAATAGAACAGTTTAGAAAAATATACGAAACACTCGTAGTGGTGCAAATGAATTATACTTTGCGGCGCTCGTACGTCCAAAACTATTGATTTTATGAAAAAGTGAATAAGACATAAAGTGTAGGATTTTTTTTCTAGTTTAATTTTGTAGAAACTATTTTTTTCGTAAAATGCGTCGGAAAGGAGATATTCCCAAAAAACCGTTTTTGGGCGCCATTTTTTCAAAATGGCGGCGCGAGCGGCGGTTGTACGAGATGGCAAAGTTAAAATTCGAAAAGAGCATATCCAAATCTATAAAATACCCAATTTTCAAAACTCCCGGAAAGCTTTCCAGGTAATCACCTTATTTTCTACCAAATGACTGGACTAATGGCAATTATTTATTGACAGGTAAAGAAAATCTGTCTTACCTACTGTCAGTTAGTTTTTTGCTGTTGTTTTAGATTGTGGTTTGTGACTGCATCTGAGCAATTTAGCAATTAATCTGGCTGTTTTACGTTGAGTTGAGCATCGGCTCCTCCGTATTCTATCTCTTGATAGTAGTATCGCGAACGAACGCTTTATTAACTGTGCTGTGTGTGTACGTGCTTCAAGATGTCGAGTTTGCAATGTGTTAATTGCAACGTTCGACTGTCCCGAATAAGAAGGCACGCTTTATCCGATAAGAGTGAAGATGTTGTCAGTACGATTCAACTGTGGACATATCCTAGAGAAGTAAGTACTTTACGAATAACTCTGATCAGTTTTACGTGTTAAGAAGTAGTCCTTACCAGTTAATCTGCTATTGTTATTTACATGTATATTACTTGGTTTGCCTAAGTGTTAGAATTAGTATCACTCTGATCGTGTGACCTCTGAAAAGGAAAGTACATAAAAATAATGATGAACAGCACAGTAAATTAATTCATTATTTCCAGATAACACCTGCTGACCATGTTTGCCATGCATGCTGGCAGCTAGCTAGTTACTCACATTTATCTGAGAATATACCGAGAAGACAAGTAGGCCATCAAATTGTTTGTGTTGTTTGCGGACGATCCCTACTAAGAATTAGTCGACGCGAAATTATGATTGAAGGGCCGAACGAACAAGCACAAAGAGTGGCTAATACAATCTCTACTTGGATTCAACCACGAGAGGTATTGAAAAAAACATGTACCTATCACACACATAGTTATAGTAGATAATAGTTATTGCTAATTGTCTTTATTTGAGTTTATTATTTTCCTTGTATGCATGTTTGAATTTAAGCTTTTCTTTATTTTTTATTTTAGCTTCATACTGGAGATCAAGCTTGTGTGCCATGTTGGCTGAGAGCTAAAGAGTAAGGATTGCTCCACTAGTTGAAGACATTCAACCTCCTTCACCTGATCATGTGGATGTTGATCATTCTCTTTTAATGTGTGCTGTATGTGGTCGGATTCTGTCCACTACAACATCGGATGAAGTGTGGAATCCTGAGAACACAGCCCGTTTGTTGGAGCACCAGCAGGTTCATATGAGAAAATATATTTATAGAAACTAGCTAATTAACACTTTCCATGCAAAGGACATTAATCTATATTTTTCTAACTCTGGAACACTCATGAGTTTTGCTTTAGTAGTAACAAAAGGATATTGATCCTTTCATTGTCAAATGAGCTCTTCTGTACTCTAATGAGCAATAAACTTATTCACTCATAGTATTTGGTTAAGGGTTTCTATAAGGTGAAGGAAATCCATTATTGTATCTCACAAACCAGTGTCCACCTCGGATTGCTCAAATTCAAGTAGGCTTGTAGTCTTGCTGTGTCCTACCGCTTTTCTGCTTGTGTTTCTTTTATGCTTGAACTTGTTAGGCACAACTTAGTCTATCAAACTAAACATATGTGTAAATGTATGTTTTACAATCTATTTCATTAATGCTATTTCAATTATTATTGTCATCTCATGAAATAAATTATTTATAGATGTCATCCATGAATGAAGTTTGTGGAGTTTGCTGGGTCCAAGCTCAAGATTTGAGCTTCGTTGTAACACAAGAACAACAAGACAGAGCCCAATATCTTGTGTTGCCCAGTATAAGAAGAGCGGTATCTTAGCTATGCTCGCCATGAGGGTCTTACCCGACCTGCCCCCTTCTTAGATGAAGTAATACTAAGAATTAATTGACGATAATAAAATAAATGATGAACAAAAAAAGTATTGTTTTATTTACCTCAAAACAAGTCAAAACCCTATCAGAACTTTATCATTATCAAATTGTTGCCGTCCGTTGCTAACCATGGGTATCTCCTAATACAGGCTGCAGGTATGTCGGCGCGAATACAGCTAATAACCATATTGCTCAGCTGATTGTTAATTGTAAAACGTCAATTGATCATTTTGAGTTAACTGTAAGGTAGAATCAACGTATATACCCTCAAAGTTACTAAACCTATGTTTGTACGCTGACTATTAATACGGCTGCACTGTCGGCGCAAAGACAGTCTTGTTCCAACGCTCGTACAGTGCAGACATCTCAAAGAAAATGTTGTAACTTGGAATATACGAAGTTTACCGAATTTTGATTTGGAAAACCCAAATATGAGTCATCATCTTGAAGACATCAATTATTACGTCAGCAATGCTGACGTCACACGTTTTAAAGGCGCTTCGGAGATACCTGCTTCGTTAGGTATGATAAGTAGGTACGATTCTCATCTCAATATACATACATACATAATGGTAAGTAAAACACTAAAAGATAGCGACTAATAAATAACCTAGAACATTGACATTCTCACCAAAAACAATGTTTTTGTACCTATATGTCACATCTACATTGGCAAACTAGTATATAACCTTAAAGAATTAAATTGGTTATAACTTTTATGTCCCAAGTTCTAAAAATCTAAGAATTTAAACAAAGCTTGTCTGTCATATTAACTAACAATTAAAACAAAAACTATCCCAAAACACTATTTTTTTTAGCGGTACGAAATGCCCATACAAACCTGCCGTTCACCTTTATACAACATTTTCGAGGATTAAGAACATATATCATTAGTTTCAATGGCACTGGTACAAGTTTCATAGAAATTCAACTGCTCTTAATTGAATACTAAAGTTTCACTTCAAAATGAATAACAGTATGAATAATACTTTGGTAATACGAGTAACGTTGTAAACATCACAAACCAGCAAAGGGACATCAGCGTACGTTTCGGGAATTCAATTTGTTGGAGTCTGCGTCATATTAGCGGTTTTGCGTACATACGACAATCGAATTATGTGCACCGTTATATTCACTGCCCGCTTGGAAAACTTGTGAACATCAGGGGAAATTATGTAATAATGTTAGCTGTCGTTTTAGCTTTAATATTTTCAACTATTGAAATTGATGCCGTGGTGGCCTTGCGGTTCTATGTATGGATTTGTACACACGAGGTGCGAGCAATCCCCAGTGCAGGCAAGTACCAATGTGACTTTTTCAAAGTTATAAATACTTTCTTAATCATTCCAAGACACTACTGACAAACGGTGAAGGAAAACATCGTGAAGAAACCTGGATTCCAAATATTGGAATCTGAAATCGTTAATCCGGAGTGAGCTAGCGTGGTGATCAATGCTCTAACCTTCCCTATATGGGAAGAGGCCTGTACCCAGCAGTGGGACGTATATAGGCAGGTTTTGAATTGAAATTGAGCGGGAAATAGGCTGAATTTGTTGGCGTTTTAGTCCATCCTGCGGGCACTGTTAATGTTTGCGTTATATTATGTGAAGCTGTGGTTGTGTGTTGATTAGAATGTCAATAGCGCTTATTGTGGTCTGTGGTCAATGAATTAGAATTAAATGTATATTAGGTAATTAATGAACGCGGTTCTAATGTTATCCACAGCTGTAGATAAAGTCTTTTTTTCCGATTTGTATTTATGCAAAATTTACTACGAGTATAGCAATAATCCCCAAAAAATATTATTGATCACTTAACCTTTTTGTTCTGTGATAATTAAAAGTGCTGTCTTCAGCCCATTATGAAGGTACATTCCAATTAAAATATCGACCTTATTTTGCATGTCCCGAATGGTCAAAAATTTATTATTTTTCTGTTCGAAGGCAGTCATAACATGTAATTTTAAAATATCTTATCCCTTTCTAAAAACTTCTAGCTCAGTTCAAGTTTCTAGAATGTTTAAAGTCTTTACTAGTTTAAAAGATATTCCCATCAAGTACTCGTAGTATAATCTAAAACTTAATCAAACATTCGATGACAAACGATCGTTCTTCATCGAGTTATGCGTTTGACTCCCTCAATAGCTTCTAAAATATTTTGAACTACTATTATGGTAATTTCTCTTTGAACTTGCACATCTATTGTTGTGGTTTCCAATTACATTACTAGTAGATAGTCATTTTTATTTTTCTCTGGTAAGAAAGATAGTTGCCCAGCAGTGGGACAATATAGGTTCGGAAAAGAAAGAAGGATATGGCTTTCACCTCTGAGGAGCTCCTCTTGTCACCTTAGTGGTCCCAATAATTAAGTTAATGGCTGGTTAGATTCTAGTATATACTACCGCCTTTCTATAAGTAGAGGAAATCCATTTTTGAATTATCCCAGTAAAATATCTGGAGGTTCTCCAATGACGTTAACTTTACAATAAGTATGATGATGTAATTTAAAAGACCGCACTCTAACAAATGTAGACGCTTCAAATTCATTTTAGAACTACGCCAAAATGGCCGTAGAAAATCTATTGTCTACTTGAAAGTTTTAGTATTAGTCACAAGAACTAGGCCACAGAAATAAAGTTATTCTTATTCTTCACATTAATATAACACCGTATTGTAAGTATAAGGCCCTTCGCATAGAAGGCAACGCGACGTCAAACATCATTATCTTTCTGCCCTTATCCCATTTCACTTGGGGTCGACGCAACACGTCTTCCAGACGCGACGTCGAACATGCAACAATTAAATTTCCGAGCGACTACTCCCATACTAACCTATAGAGATTCGTACTTACATAAGCAGTGACCAGCAACGTCAGCCCTAAAATCATCGGAGACATTAGTGTCCTCGTGTAAGAAATTCCTAAGTTTACGAACTTATTAACAAACGTTATCGTGTCAAACTACATAGAAACATTTATCAAACTTTATGTAACATGGAGTCGTTATTCAAAGTTTTACGTTGGCACCTTTATTTGCGAAAGCCGCATTTGAAATTAGTTTCCACAACAGTTTTATAATCAGTTGTCACGGAACCACTTCAGTGGTGGCGAGTGTATCGCTTTTGTAGCACTGTGCCATAGATTATAAAAAGCACAGACAGGACTGACTTGAAAATTTCTTTCTCTTGTTAATGAGCTTCATTCGCTAAAATGTGCGGGTAATTGTTTTGTCAAAAAATAGTAACTATACTATAGTTTTATGATTACAATTGTTAAATTCAAATAGAAGCAGCACAATCTAAAAAAAATGAGTGTATCAGCTATCCCTAATTCGACGGGTCCTACGTAGACTGGTGTAACCCGCAAAACACCAAAATACGTTTTTTTGCACCAAAAGCCTTAAAATTACCTTAACTTTATACCCTGTAAAAATTATATTATTTTATTCAGTAATTTCAGAGATACAAACTTGTAAACTAATATAAGTGACATGATTTTCGGCCACACTACCATCTACACTGATGTAAGTCACTTGCACCAGTGTAGGTAGTCGCGTGCGCCGCGTCACGTACGCGCAAGTGCCATTTACTCCAGTATGCGCGCTGCGACGGAGTCGAGAGCACGTTAACACTGGTATAACTGCGTTAAATGCTAACGTATTCTTCTGTATTAAAACTATTTCGTGGCCTGTTTTTAGGGGTTGTGTTACTTTTTTTACATATTTAACTAGTTTTGTTTGCTTTGAGTAAGTAGTGGTGAGAATTCACAACAATTAAGGGCTCACGAGGTCAATTATTAATAAATTAATGCGTTAAAAATTGACAAACACATTACTAAGTTGACAGTACTAATATTTTTACAAAAGGGTTTAATTAATGTTCACCTAATGCAAGATACAGATTGTACTGCTTGTAGATTTGTTTGTGCCGCCTGCATTATTTTTTTACGTATAAATTAGTATATAATGTAGACGCACGGTGTACTGCATACTCTTTACACTAAATTATAGAGTTTGTTTTTCCCTTTTTAGTTAGTGGTTGTTTTTTACAGTCGGTTTTTTTGTTTTTTTTTATTATTATTTTATTCTTTCAATAAATTTTACACTTAAGTATATCAGTAAGAATACAAAGTAGTAGTATACAAAGTCACATGTGACTTTGTTTTATTTTCTTGATATTGTTATCTGCCGTAACCTACATTATTTTAATAATAATATTTATTTACTAATAAAATAAATAGCGATACTACTTTTAATACATTTTTTGCAGCAATTAACGTAAGAAGTTACCAAATTACTAGCTATAGCTACTTGGGAACTGAGGAGACAATTTTTTTTTATGTACCCAAGTACATCATTTTTAAAGGTGTAGAAATATTCCAGAGGTAAACAATATAACAATATTCGCAACCTCAGTTTATTTTGGTAAAGTTGTAGTATTGAAAAAATTAAGTTCAATCAAAACTTAAGTATAGTGATACAAAAGACATTCAAATTAAACTTATAAAGGACTTAGTGGTCGCCCGCAACTTCGACCGCACGAGTGTCGGTTATAACTGGAAAACATTGCCCTCCTCTGACGCAGTCGGTTAAAAAGTTTATGTTTTAATCCAGGTTGTCAGCTAACTCCATACGAAATTTCTTCAAAATTGGTTAAGTCGTTTGAGCGTCAAAGAGTAACAAACATCCAATCCATACTTATGCAACTTTCGTGTTAACTATATTAGTAGGATATTTTCAAATGTATAAAATGCATATTTAAACAAGTATGACGAGTGTGGTGATGTGATGAGGCATTCGTATGAAGGGTAACACAAATCACCATTTAATGCAAGTTGTAAAAATGTAATGAATTTTCCATCATCTGATTTAGACTCTAAGGTCTCATTGCCCTGTATTTAGGGGTTGTGTTACTTTTTTATACATTTAACAAGTTATGTACACAATTATACACTTAATAGAAGCACATAGTTCGAAAAGGGTTGCACAAAGGTTATACTAATTTCTTTAAAATACCTTTTCTAGCGGATCTGCAAAGGGAGAAATAAATTAGAAACATCAACGTACAAAAAATAGTGGACGTAACTGAACAGACCTAACGTACGTAACTGACGTAACGTAACTGAAAAAAAATAGTGGAAATGCTATTTATAAGAAAAATGACATGAAATTCAAGACAAGCTAGTCTTAAAAATAAAAAAAACAATTAGGTATTATCGTAAGAAAACCTCTTTAAAAATCAAACCTTTTTTTACTTAAAATAAGAAGATTACATTTTTTTGTTTTATTATTTTTAAGATTGCAAGGCCAATGATTTTATTTTTCATTATTAAGAATGCTACTATCTAATAATTAAGTGTTATTTTGTATTTTAACTGTTTTTATTTAACTTCTTGCCACACTAATTTAAATATTCACAGTTAATAATAATACAGCAAACTGTTGCAAGTAGCTTTCCAGTACTGAGTAAACTGTTGTAAGTGTTAAAAAGTCGATAAAAGTAGATAAAAGTAGGTATCATTTTTAATATTATAACCTCATATTGGTCAATAACATGGAAATACTATGTTTAAAGAGTAAAATTCTTCAGATTTGCTTTATTATAAGTATAAGCAAGTACACTATATACTGGTATAAGTGGCCACTTGTATCAGTTTACAGGTTCTAATGTAGTAAAGAAAACAGGCTACATCAATGCAAGTCAACCTATTTTCCAAAGTATAAAAAAAGAGGAAAAACCAATAATGCAGTCTTATTTCTTAAATATCAAAATATAACATACTAAAATTTCAAGTGTTTTTATTGATTTACGACAAAGTTACAAGCTTTTGAACCTTTAAACCGCTCTCTTGAAAAGTTGCATTTTTGCACTTGTACTAGTCTACGTAGGACCCGTCGAATTATGCTTCAATAATATCTCCTAGCTTTACAGGCTACTATAATCCCTACAGTCCTAAGAATATCGCGAAGTCTTGAAACATAATACCTATCCGTCAATTCTAGAGTCTACTATGTTTAGTTACATTTTTAACGAGCCCAAAAATACACGAACGAACCGTACACCAATCTTGGATAACTATGATTCCTTGTGCGAACGTGATATGGCTTTGTCTCTTCGCTAATGGTTATGTATTTTGCTACGTTGAATATTATCCAAATGGCTTGTTTATTTCGGGAGTTCTGTTATGTTTGTTAAACAACGGTTTCTTTTTTGTTTTCTTCATGAATAAAAGAACTGAGATTATTACACTGCCTGTTAATACCATGTCAATTGGTAGGTGATTTTGTATTTTTTTTGTTTGGATCTAGCCTATTGAAATGTGGTTTTAAAGGCCCAAAAAATAAATAAAGGTTCATTAAAACCTATGGCACAAATGCCGTACATTAAGAGGCCTATGTCAGGCATTGGATTGTAGTAGACTTATTGAGGGATGTGATTGATAGCATCTATGGTTACATTAGCGGTATCAACAAAAACTTTTTACTAATACGCGGACCTGTTTTCAAGTGCAGCTGCAAAATAATTGCGCCTTAAAATAAAGCTAAATAAAGTCCAAAATCTTTTATTTAGCACACCGTGAAGGATCTTTTCGTGCTAAAACAACTGACTGCTTACACATATCCTGAACAATTTGAACCAGACCATAAAGCTATAAAAACTGCAAGACCAACAAAGAGGTTTGTAGCTACTAGGGACGGCGAGGTAACCAAAAAAAATCGGATATTTAAAGCAAGAATTCTGAACTACTTTTCTACTCTCTGTCTGATATAAAAGCTTAGAACCATATCGTTAAATATCGCATAAAGTGTTCTACATACAAGTTGTATCAAGATTTACTAGCTTTGCTGATATATAAATTGAGTGTCTCGATATTCATTTTTTTTAAGTATTTACCTTCTATTAACCCCTAGAAAATCTCCAATCTATATCCGAAACACTGCTGTATTCGTATCCGAAACTTCTCCTACATTCGTATCTATATCCGAATGTTACATCCAGCATCACTATCCCCAACGACCTCAACGCAACAGCACGTCTGCGTTATTTTCCTCCGAATGACGGCTCCACAAACTTTATGACCGATATCCGATTATTTTTCAACTCCTTAAGGCTGACCGCACATTGGAGTCACGACAGTTTTAAGACAGACTTGCCTCACATAGACAAGTCTGCCTTATACCTGCGTTGACTAGACTGTTTTGTCGTTGATGTGCTCGCCCGCAAAAATAAAAAAGGGTAGCCGACAAACGTTAGTCAGACGTCTGGTGCGATTTGGACAATTTTGTCTATGAGACGTTTTGTTTGAAGTGTGCGCACCTTCATATGTTTTGTATAGCAATAGTCTGTCTTAAAACAATCTTGACTCCAATGTGCGGTCAGCCTTACAATTCACTGGAACTTTTAGCTCGAAGTTCGATGCAATGCCTTACAGTGAACATTAAATTGTTCTATACCTTCGTGTTTCGTGAACGTGAAAACTTTGATTACTATTTTAATTTTGCAAGAGTCGAGCAACGAATGTTTTTGAAATTGGCTTGATGTGATGCAATACCGCTGTTTTTGGTTTAGGTTCGTGCTAAGAGAAGAGTTAAGGTGAAGAAAGAAAAGAAATACCTTTTGTCTTTGAGTGCATTAGAAAACATTTAAATCAGAGTAAACACTAAATACTGTTTATAGTTCTAGACCTAGTTTTCAGATATTGGCCTATTCAGTTGTAAGTAAAGGATTGTTTAAATTATAAAAAAGTGTCCATAATGTAAATACATGTTTCATAAATTAAGCTTCAAACACATTCAGACACAATTCAGAAGCATGCATATATTTTTCATTTTCATTCCAGACACGATCGGAAAACTTTAATCAATTATTTTTTTGTTTGTTTTCAGGTATGCATCAGGCATCACATCTGAAAGAAACAAGGTTTAATCTACTTTATTTTTATTGTGTAAGTAGGATTTTTTGTGTATGAACAGGAACGAAGAAAATTATTGAGTAAACTCTCGACATATGCTTTTGTGGCATTTGGTATCTTTCTTTGGGTTGTTAGTGAAAGTTCTTTCGGCGATAGAAGTTACATAATTAACTACTAAAGTTCAAACTGCAGCTTACAGAAACAGAAACATACCTTAGGTTTTTTTTAATGAATAAACCCTTTACATAAATTCATTTCTACCGCAAAAGTCTTATTACCACAGTCGCAAACATAAAAATACATACCTATAGTTGAAAACAAAAAAAAATAGAAACCCCTCAATTTTAAACTCTGTTACAACTTTCTAATTACTTACAAATCAACAGCTCGATACTAATTCGTTCAATCATAAATCTTTAGTGAAAGCAAAGATGTCTGCAACCGTTTAATTACCGTGGAAATCGCTGAAAACGAGTGAAAACGTTGCCAGTACCGGCGTCATTATGAACGCACTTTATTTGAGTTTGTGAGGCCGGTTATTACTGAAACTCTGTATTTCAGCGTAGTTCATTTTGTTGTGTGGTCTGAGTACAAGATTTTAGCGTTTGATTATAAAAGGGTAATTTTGTTATTTCCTATTATTGTTGGAAGCTGTGAACCTTAGTGAAAAAATCACATGACCGCAGAAAGTCAAAATCTCGAATTCGATGCACCACCGATCGAGTGCTCACCGAATCGCTGAATATTGTGTACGTTTCAGAAATAAGATTTACTTCTGTTTCCGAAAGTACGTTAATATGGGTCCTGCCTGATTTGTCTCCGTTCGTATCAGGTTTCCTTCTCACAGGCTTATGAAAGTGCCGTAGTATCTTTCTATCGATGCTTTCAGAGCCCTTGTGTACGTAAGCTGTCAAAAAAGTATTGATATCAAAAAGTCTTATTGTCTACGAGAAACGGTAATATGAAATCATAATAGTGAACCATATCGCAAAAGACAGGAAAGATTGAAAGGAGAAGAGGGAGGCCTTTGTTCAGCAGTGGGATCTTATATAGGCTACATAAAACAAAAATAGTGAACCGCTTGAATCTTATAACTTGCACGAAATAATTACTGAGTGTAATATTACAAATGAAATAAATGCAGTGCCTACATGTTACGTATGTACGTTTTAAGTTAATGAAGTTATATGATAGCGGACATTATGCCCGTATGTTGTTCTTGTAAAATGTGTTATTTATCGTGGGAATGATTATATTTTTCTTTTTTGTAGGTAATGTGGGCTAAAACCTTTGAGGTCTGTTTTGTTTCATGTGTGGGAATTGTGCTTAGTCTTAGAAAAATGTTAGGTTAAGTCTAGCTTTATGAAACAGTACACGTTAACAACAATAATACAAAATGGGAGAGGAATCACACGAGATTTCAACTCACGTCGTCTTCATTGTTATTAACGAGATAAAAGGAAAAAATTACGGAGTTACCCTATGTGCTATCTATACTAAACATAGAACAGCATAATTATGTTTTCAGCGAATATAAATAAATACATGATAACAAACTTACATTAGTAACCTTGCAGACAAGTAATACTAGTATGTGTGGATTAATTAACGCGCGGCGTTAGTCGCGTGGGTTGACAATCGGTAGGAACACTGTCAAATTGTTTAGAATAATTGCGCGGCGGTTTGCAAAGTCAAAGTTACGAGTATGTACTGTAATGAGAAACGGTAAGGTTTGGTAGTGGTTGAAACGAATTAATTAAGATGACGTTTATATTACATTTTATTAAAAGAGGGATAGATGATGTTTATCCTAAATGTTAATATTTGGATTGACATGAGATGATAATTGCATTAAAGTCTTGGATATTTTATAACTTTTAAAATAAAAAAGAATGATATTTATATGTAAGTACGTTATTCCTAGAGGCGACTGTAATCTAAATTTGATTTTATTTACAGAATTAACTTCACCAATTTTAATTGTATCCTAGTTCTAATAATTTAGTTACTATAAAAAGCGGTTCAAAAGTGTTAAGATCTTTACAGTAGAGTAGATTAACTCGACGTAAACATGCAGGATACTTCCCCAAGCAACTTATTGACTTAAAAGCAAATAAAATAAACTGCCCGCGGCTTAGACCGATCTACATGAAAAATAGCGCGCTGTAAAAACTCCCGTTGAAAAATTTTCATTTTTATGAAAATACCCCAACCAAGAAATATATACAACCCTCCGCCCGCTTGGGGGAATTTTAATTATGTTTACATTCTTTGGGTGTAAAAACAACGCACTTGGCTATTTTTCACGGCAGCCGTCGGGTTGCAACTTGCCTCTGTTTAATTTAATGGACTTGCTACATTTTTCAAGTGCACCGAGTTTAAGTGTTTTTAGCTTTTTTTTTAATTTTTATGGCAGCCTGTAAACTTGTTGGCCTTTTTTGTTTTAATTGCTTTTTTATGAGTAACTATATTTTTAGGGAGGTCGTTTAGTTTGTGCACCGGAAATTAGTTCAGTTTGCCGGTGCTTTTCGTTTTTGTTTCGAATTGTGAATGTCCCATTTTTAGACAAAGGCTTTCATGTAATTAAGGAATAATTGTTTGTTAGTGTATAGTTATATCTTTTCCGTTAATTTTTTTTTGATGTTTTCTACAATCACTTGAAAAAAGTTATAGACAGCTTTGTATTACGCTTACATAACAACTGACTTAAAGTAAAACTAGAAATAGAAGTAAGACGCCGCTTTACGCTATATAGTCTACTAAGGCTTCGAGCAAACGGGCCACCGACCACGGTCATGAGAGGCCAGCGAAAGCAACAATAACATACTTTACACATACTTTTTGATAGCGGACACTGCTGTAGCGAGTAGCCGCCGCCAGTTTCACGTGTGTGACGCATCTATGCAAAATATATGAAAAAGTATGTTAAGTGGCTGTCGCTGGCCACCAGCGGCTGTCAGTCGGTGGCCCGTTTGCGTAGAGTTTAATACGTACACGTTGTACAATTGCAAATCTCAAGAGAAGCTAAGTCCTTTAAGTTATCACTCAATCTATACCCGATTCAACTAAATATCGTGACCTACATACTAAATACCTTATCTAAACCTACTACACCTACTTAATATAATCACTTAGGAAATCCAAAGAGAAATATTATTATGACCAGATTAGTTTAATAGCGGTATGGCGCTCGGCTTAAGCCCGCCGTTTCCTGCCAGTAAAACTAAGTTGCGACCTATATTTGTTACTATGTTGTATGTATGTATGATGATGTGATTTGGAATACTGTGATTGGGAAATTGTAGATCGAAGATATGATTGTGTTTGGTTGAAATATGGATTTTTTGATGAAGTTTTTACAATTTAGTTGAATACATTAAGAGGTAAGTATAAAGATTATTCTTTATACCTCTTGTAAAATTGTCAACATCTGTATTAACTCATTTGGGAAAAGAAAACAAGACAGAAATACTGTCAACTAATTTTTTTTTCTTATTTATTTGTCTTTATCTCTTAAATATAAGTTTCTTATAAGCTAACCTCTACAAAACCGCAGCAATGGTTTTACTGTTTAAAATGACCTTTTTAACCAACTTCAAAATAGAAGGTTCTCAATTCGACAGTATATAATATTATGCTTTTTATTGTGAAGTGCAAAAACATATTTGACTTGTTACCGCTCACCGAGATTATTTTTGTTCATTCCCCTTTCAGTGAAAATCCCGGGAAACCTACCTCCTTGAAAATAAGTATTTACCTTCAAAAGGCAAAAGTTAACTTAATATAAGGACATACTCGTACTTATAAGATTCAATCGCTTATCTCCTGGCGTCTGGCCAAAGAACAGAGACGTCGGCGTTACTTAGAACTGCGCTCTAATGACTTTTGCAGTTAACTTTATTATTTTCAGATTAAGACACATTTAGGATTAAATCGTAGTAAACTTAAATTAATCACACTAGTATTAAGTCGTGGTGACCTTGCGGCTTTATGTGTGGATTTGTATGCACGAGGTGCAGGTTCGATCCCCAGCGCAGGCAAGTACCAATGTGATTTTTTCAATGTTTAATGTACAAACTGTGAAGGAAAAGCATTGTGAGGAAACCTGGATTCCAAATATTGGAATCTGAAATCGCCAATCCGCAGTGATCTCAAAGCTTTCCTACATGGGAAGAGGCCTAGCAGTGTAACGTAAGAAGCATAATACACTCAGCGGCACGGAAACTGGCCCAAGCGCAATTTCTCATATATAATCAAAATAAAACATAAAATATTAGTTTTGTAGGTATAATTAATTACATTATCTATTTTTTTAATACAGAAGACTAATTAACACTAAAAAAAACGAGAATTTAATAAACTTTGATGACATTAACAAGATAACACCTTAATTACGAGAAATGTAGTAAATTTAAATCGCACTTTCACATTCAAATTAAACAAAATTCACACCCTTGTACACAAATTAATAATGGGTGTTACCCCCTCTGGCCCTGATGACTGCTCGCATACGATCTGGCATGCTGTGGATTATGTTTTTTATGTCCACTTGAGGAATGTCTTGCCAGGCCGCCACCAGTGCAGTTTTTAATTCTTGAAGGGTCTGTGGTGGGTTAAAACTGCGTCTAACTTTTCTTTTTAGCATGTCCCAGACATGTTCTATGGGGTTCATGTCTGGACTTCTTGCAGGCCATTGCATTTTTTGAATGCCGACCTCCGAAAGGTAATCAAAAACGCAGTGAGCTGTGTGAGGCCGGGCATTATCTTGCATTAACAAGAAATCTTCGTCTCCAATGAAGCCCATGTACGGCAAAACATGGTTTTGAAGGATGTCTTCGATGTACCGAATTGCTGTCAGACGACCTTCGACCACTGCTAACTCGGTACGACCCTCTGAACTTATCCCTCCCCAAACCATAACAGACCCTCCATGGAAACTCACCGTTTGCCTTGTAGTGGTAGGTAGGTTCCGCTCTCCACGTCTTCTCCACACACGTTCCCGGCCATCTGGAGCTCTTAAGCCTACTCGGCATTCATCGGTCCATAAAACATTGCTCCACTGCTCGTGAGTCCAATTTACATGTTCGCGAGCAAACCGCAATCGACTTACACGATGGTGTCGGAGGAGTTCTGGGCCTCGAGCTGGTCTTCGCGCACGTAAATTGCATTCCTCCATTCTTCTTCTTATTGTACGCTCACTCACGTTGATATTCCTCACCGTTTGTAGGCGTTGTCGTATCTCAACGGCAGTGAGAAACCGATTTCTCAGGATCGCGAGAGTAATAAAACGGTCATCTTGGGCTGTTGTGCACCTGATTCCTCCACTTCCTGGTCTTCTTGTACAGAGGCCCGTCTGATCGTACCTTTGCAAGGCATATCGCAGAGTTGTTCGCGGTACATTTAAAGTTTCAGCGATTTCTCGTTGAGTTCGCCCTTGACTCCTAAGCAACACAGCTTGAGCGACTTGGTATGGAGAAAGAGTCATTGTTTTTCGTTTTTGTAAGCGAGAATAACAACAGGATACTTAAAAAAATAAAAGTGAAGCAATAAATACCAAGAATATTCAAATATCGAATTTTAACACACCAGTGTCCTTTGCGTTCCACGAGAGAAATGTGGTTCGACACACACAAAAGTGCATAAACAATTTTTTTTTTGGCACTTACCATCTTAGCTAAACAAAAACAATCGTATTGACAAATTGCCACTTGAAATGTTAAGAGGCGACAACAATTTTAGCCTGTTATCGCTCCGTTTAAGTTTGGGCCAAATTCCGTGCCGCTGAGTGTATTTTAAACATAAATAATATAATGCTACCCCTTCGTACAAAAACGTAATAAACACATCACACGTTGCCATCTCTGTAACATACAGAATGCAATAAAAATGTTAGTAAAATTGAGTATTAACATGTATACAAATTCTAACAGCATTATTATATTAGAAACAATGTACGGATATTACGATCGTCATAAAATCAGTTAACAGCTTACCGCTAATGCGTTATAGTTTATAGTGCGTAAAACACTGAGAACAATATTACTAACAATATTAAATATAAGCCCTCTGCATTGTTGCCACAGATTATAAAAGATCCCAGGATTAGCCTTCTTCCAAGCTGTTTGCTCACAAACTTTTCTCATACACAATTTTCTTAAGCTCTTTAGTCTTGGTTTGAGATTTTTTTCTCGACTTTTATGAAGGAAAACTTAAGGACATGTTTTAAAATAATTTATTGTTTACAGGTTTATGATTTTTGTTGTGACGATCAATGGAATTGACAAATCAAAATCATAATTTGACTGGCCAGTTGGACTAGTGGTTAGTGGCCACGAATGCTATACTAGAGGTATAGAGGAATACTAGAGTTCGTGGGTTCGATTCCCACCCAGGATCAATGTTTGAGTAATGAGCACGATCATTAATCCTGTGTCTGGGTGTAATTTATGCATGTTTTTAGAAGTATAAAAATATGTTTATCAGTTGTCTAGTACTCATAATACAAGCTGTGCCTAGTTTGAGACTAGATTGTCAGAAAGTCTCTAGTTGTTTTATTCTTATTTCAATAAGTTTACTAGAACTAGTAATACTACAAAAAAAATGATTTAGATTATTTGCCTAATAAATTAAATATATTAGACTAGTAAAATTTCTTTTTACATATTCGAATGTATTTATTTGTCTTATCTGACTTTGTTATTACTGTAGACCTATAATCTTGAGATACATACTTAAATTGTTAAAAACATGAATTTTCACAATAAATAACATTTTATTCGACATGATCTATGGGAAACTTAGTTACACCATACCTAAGTATAAATATATAGGCTTGAGTCACGCGATATTTCCTATTCCGGATTTTTAAATAATTCACCTGAATTCTGTTGATTTATTTCGAACGATGTTGAGTTTTATTTGATATATTGATGTTTTTATAGTTTGTGGTTACAATAATAAGAATTTAAATTTTGCCTTAACGATATTAAAGGTAGCGTTGAACAGGGGCATGCAGATAAGTAAATAAACAATGAAATGCAACAAAAAACAATTGAGACACGTTTATCGTAAGCAACTCATACAAAACTGACCAGCCAATGTGTTTTTATTATTTAATTTCTTCTTTAGCATGAGTTCAATTCAAAAATTATTTCTTAACCTTCCCTACTAATACGATACTAACTAAACACTTTGTACAGTATATCATCATCATCATTCCCCTGCCCTTATCCCAATTATTATTTGGGGTCGTCACAACATGTTTTCTTGCACACGTTCCTATCTGACGTCATCACGTCAGTAACAATTTGTACAACATATATAAAATAATAATACGCTTACTCATTATGTCAACTTTACACACGACTTCGACCTACGGAGTTACGAACTCAAGAACAAAATAGTCTAAAATCTGTCAACAAATAAAAACATTTCGAATTTTCGATTTTCCACATCAAATCCACCCGAATAAGCATTATACAGGAGCCATTGACGCGAAAACCTGAGGTCCTCGTTCGAACAGTTTATATATTTACGCTATCCATCAAGGGAGCCAGATATAGGCACTACCATTTGTTACAAGTGATAAAGTAAGTCAGTTTCCAAGGAATTTTGTTAATAAGCGTTAAAAACTTTGGCTTTAGTCTTCGTTAGTTTGGAACTGTTGTTATTTGATATTTGTTGGTTAAATTAATAGTAGTAGAATTGTTTTTAGTATAATTCTCTTTGTCTGTCAAATAGAGGGTTATTTGGTGTTCATCTAGCTCTTAAATTTGTTTACCAGCATATATACTTCTATTTCTGGCTAGACCATAAGTTTATTTCATAAAACTTATGTTTTTTTTTTTTACATAAGGGTACTCCCTCACCGCGAACATTCGCGTATAATGTTACATTACACGCGTTACATTACAATACTTTCAGACTGTCGAGAATTGGCTTTAAATGTTAAATAACAGGTTTGCGTTTTAAGTAAGCGTTTGCAGATCATTTTAAGTTTGTTATTACACATTGTGTCATTACAAGGTTCACATTGTAATACTCTTATCCCTTTTTTCACAGATGTACTGTCAGTAACGTTACATTTATACATTACACAGAAATGCTCGTGGTAGCAACTTGACGTATTAAATCGAGTATCAACAATTTTGAAGCGACAATAACTCATACTCATTACACAAAAATGCTCGCGGTGAAGGAGCCCTAACATCCCAAATCGACTTACAATTTCACTCAGAATACAAAGGAGACAATTTCACTCAGAACACTAACAAGTAAATTCCGAATCGACAACTCATAGTATAGGCCATAGGAGCCATATGAATAAAAGAGTCCCGAAAATCCTCGCGAAGCCTCTCCCCGCCTTCGCACCTATTCAGCCTAAACAATACGTCTAGATCGAGGAATAAAACCTTCTTTTGTTCGGTCTGCCTATCTCCAAGCTTTGTTTTGCTGGTTAGGTTGGAGTGGAGCGGTTTGATTTGTACTGATCGTGAGGTGACTGTGGAGTTTGTGTAGTTTTTTTTTTGTTTAGGATTCTTTTTTTGGGAGGGGGGGGGGGGGTAAATTTTTGTAGGTTTTGTTTAATTCACGAGTGATAGTTGATAGTGAGTTGTAGACTCATGGTAAGATGCATTAAGGACCTCTACTGAGTTAGTTTTGTTTTTAAGAATTTCAAAAATGTAGTGAACTGATGATGGTTCTGTTACGAAATTCATTATTTAAAGTTTTTAAATGTTTTTATTTTTAAAAGCGGGCTGATGTGACTATAAATATAAAATGCAAAAAAAAATGGATTATTTTGAAAGTCAATGACACTGAAAATAAAGTATTTTTTTCGTCAAAATTCAACATTTTACACACAAATTCAATATTTTCGCCTAAATAGCCTACTTTACCTTAAGACTTAGCTTATATTTTTAAGGTACGAAAGAAATACGAAGCTTCAATAAAACATATTCCCTAGACAATAAATTAACTCCACAAACCTTAAGAGGTTTGGTATAGACAGTTGATGAACTTACGACTTTCTGAAGGCGAAGGCTTTATTCCAAAGATATATCGAATTTAGGTTGAATTGAGGTAAAGATCTGATTGTATTTGATGTTTTTTTGTCTGAGTTACGCGGTCTATAATTAACTCAAAAAGGGGTGTTATAAGTTTGATGCTAATGCCTGTATATTGCATCGTAGCTTTTGAACGTATGGTCCGATTTAGATACACCTTTTTACTGGAAAAAAGAGAGTTAGTTGTTTTTCGATCTAAATGATATTTTTTTCATATTTGTGACTTGTAAGTTATGTAATAATCTTAATATTAAGGCCAAGTTAATGTTAAGACTTTATGTAAAATAAACTATTTTATTTTAAATTTATCCCGTTTTTCATTTACGTTTTACGATGTTGTCATATTTCTATTTAATAAACGTGATTCCAATGTAAACATTAAAACTATAAATAAATACATCCGATATCTTATTACGGCCTCAACAACTTGTTTCCTTTGAATGACTGTATAATTTCCGTTGAATAAGCAAAAGCAGCTTAATACAGGAACCAGAAATCTGTTGTTCTCTTACTTACCTAGTATTCCATAGATTTAAATAAATAAACCAACTATATACGTCCCACTGCTGGACATTGGCCTATTTCCATACAGTCATGGTTTGACCAATCATCACCACGCTAGCTCACTCTGAATTGGCGATTACAGATGTCCAATGTTCAGAATCCAGGTTTTCTCACGGTGTTATTCTTCACAATTTTTCAGTAGTTTCTTAATATAATTAAGAAAGTACATATAACTTTCGAAAAGTTTCTTTGATACTTGCCTGCGACGCGATAAAAATGGGTTTCAATAAATGAAACGCTATTTTTCATAACCAACAATTTCTAAAAGCAAATACATTTTTCGATATCCGTTTAAAATAATACAGACTGATTCCCTATAGAAATTGTATAATCATTTTGGTCTCGTTTTGTTTACATTACAATTGTTATGAATGTGACAATATGGGTTACTAGACAAGTATGAAAATAGTTTTGTTTTGTGTATTAATTAATAAATTCACTGATCTGTGACAGTTCACGTTTTATTGTTTTGTTTAGCACTAATTGTATGAAAACATATTGAAATAGCAAATGTCATAACTCATTCAAATATTGAATTAATTATTCAATAATTATTTCATGGTTCACTGGTATTTTTTAACTAAAATCAATAATTAATCATAGTTTTTAGCCCAATTATCCTAAGTTTCATAGACTTCAGTATTAAATCATTAAAGGTACAGCCGGCAAATCTAGCAAATACTCTAGCAAATACCCATTGTTTTGTCAGAATCCCAAAAAATAACCTATAAGTACGAAAAATCACCATTAAGCAGTATGCTCAGTCGCATATTGATAAATTTAAAAGGTCTATAACAAGCAGAAAAGTTAGTATTTTTAATTATTAAAAAAAAACCCTCATTATCTTTTTATTAACAAGTCCGAATAACGCATAAAAACGTGTAACATTTCTCATGCATGTAACGTAAGCATTACGAAGATGATAATCTTGGATCTCGGAGAGGTAACTGAAGGGTTAACATTACCCAAATTAGATCGCGCCTCCCGAGCACGATAATAACCCTTTTAAGGTTGTAGTACATCTGTTATGTTCTGCTTTCATGGTGTCTGCGAATTATGGGAACGTTTGTTGTTTCATTTGAATTTCCTTTTAGTGTTTGTGAAGAAGGCTAAGATGTTGGGTTTTGAAATCTGTTGTGTATTAAGATTGCTGTTGTTTAGTGATTTACACGAAAAAAATAAATTTCTCTATTTATTTTTGTTAAGTCGATAATACTACATCTTAAACGTTATAACGGTTTACTCACGCGTATTTATCGGGATAGCCCGACTAGTTTCGGACCCAACCGGAGTCCTTAATCATGAGCTGACGCGGCGGCGGGGTCGCGAGTCGAACTGATGTCGGCTGCCGCGCATCTCGCTGCGTAGCGTCGCGCGCGCGCCGAGGGAGGCGCTGGCGTCGCGGGTGGCGCGAGTGGGGGATCCGCCGGCAGCATTGTCATCGTCCGAAAAGTACGTGAGGCGATAGAAATCAGCCGTCACCCGAATTTTAACAGGGATGGTGGTTGGACACTGCCACAATCATGGAAACCAGCACTGCGTATGACGACATGTCCATCGAAGCCGAGTCTGGAGTGCGACGCAGTCAGCACGGTATGCACCCACTCAACCAGCACGGGAGCGCGGACGATGACAATGCTGCCGGCGGATCCCCCACTCGCGCCACCCGCGACGCCAGCGCCTCCCTCGGCGCGCGCGCGACGCTACGCAGCGAGATGCGCGGCAGCCGACATCAGTTCGACTCGCGACCCCGCCGCCGCGTCAGCTCATGATTAAGGACTCCGGTTGGGTCCGAAACTAGTCGGGCTATCCCGATAAATACGCGTGAGTAAACCGTTATAACGTTTAAGTATGAATCATCCTCACGAAAGTTACTATAAAAATACTACATCTGGATATAACTTAAATCCATACTCTCTTCTCCTGACTGTCCTTTATTTTTATTGTAGTAGGTAACGTTATCTCAGCATCATTTTGATACTGTTGTCTTTGGTCGTAGCCCTGGAAAAAATCAGAATATTAATAAAAAATAATAATATAGATACCGGTAATGTCCGACTAGTTTTGGATATAACCGGAGTCCTTAATCATGATCGCGAGTTCGACTGCCGACGTCTGGCATTCCCGATAAATACTCGTGAGTAAACCGCATAATTTAACAATTATGAATCCGTTTCACGAAAGTCACAATAATTGTAGCTATTCTCTACCCATACGTTGCGAAACATGGATCTTTGACCTATGTTTCAAATCTCCCGTATCCAAACTACGCAACGCGAAACCGTAACAGTGTCGTTAACAAAGAAACTGTCAATCCATGTCATTTGTCCCGTTGCCAACGTATTTATAGAATATTTCAATTAGCTTTTAACGTTCTAGTGTAGGATTACCGCGTATGACACATTAGCGTGAAATGAGAGTAATGGTTCGGTGTTCGCCTTCGAGAGTTGATTGGCTTGTCGTTAGTGACGAAAATTGTGAGAGGTAATGACTTTTTTTATAAAAGCTATAAAAAATCAAGAAGTATTTGAAAAAAAAAATGTTTTACCTAGTTTGTTTAAACATTAATGGTTTATATCGTACTGACAGATTTGCCAATAGCAAAAGTAATTGTTATTATGACATGTATCCTGATATTTGCATTTGAGTTCTGCAAAATGGTTGGTTTGGAAAAAAATGGTGGCAATATTTGACTTATTTGTTTTTTCTAGTATTAAAACGACGCAGCCCGAGATTTACAGAAAACATATTGCGTTAATTATTGAAAACAGAGTTATGAAGCAAAAAGTTTCATACATACCTAGTCTAGTTTCACTCTCTCACTTAGCAATACTACCAAATCTAGGCCTTCCGAATTATTCTGTCAGTCCTAACTTCCCAGTGCAGTCCAGGCCTAAACCAACAAACACGTCTGTCACCACATTTCGAATGAACTCGACGTTTGCAGATGTCCAACCATCACTGTCAAACGAATTTGTTGACTGAAATGCAATTGCTTTGGCATCGATTTGAGCAAACTGTTTCGGATGTGTCACTTTGAGTTAGTTTGGGAAATTGTGGTGGGTTTGATTTGTTTTGTTGGTACTAGTATTATAGTACTGTTAAATGTGATGTTGGTAGTTGATGGGTCGCATTGCTTAATTCAACGAACCTGGATCAGTCCATGACCATTATTATAGTCTGCCAGTGTCAAATCTAAGATAAGAACAGAAAGCTGATGAGTGTCAAATCTAATTACTTGTTTATATACCCTTAATATCAAATTAGGCAGGAAAATTAAACATAAGGACGTGTTGCATTCTTGCTTCGCAAAGCATACACAGCAATTTTATAGGAATACGTTAAAGCCTTACAGTTATCGGGAAACATAAAAAAAGACTTACACTCGTCAATCATTCGACTCCCGTCCTTCTATTAAAACAGAAACCCACTTAGTTACAAAAACAATGTCTTTCTTGTGAAAAACAATTCTGAAAGCCAAATTTTCTAGTTAGAGAACGGAGGTACGCCCTATCTCTCGAACTTATAACTTATTTAAACAAATACCTCCCTACATATTAAGATTACGTTGCTTTTGAGGACCGTAAGTGAGCTCTTTTGGAGGCCTCTAAACTGATTTTGGCTTCTTGACGCATAAATTATTCCCTACCAAGTTTATTTCGAAGAGTATTTTGAAATCTTCTTGTTTGTTAAGTTCTTCGTATTATTTGGCATGTTTTTACTCGGATACATGGTAAAAATTTCCTGGAAGTATAGGTTTCTGAGGTCTTGATTTCGGTCTTTTTCTACTGCACCTGTATTAACGCTGAGTAAGATTGAAATAAGATTTAGAGATATGTGATTCAATGATATAAAATACATCTATATTTTATATCACACAATTCAACTTCTTACTGTATTTTTCATTGTTACGTTTCGAGAAATTCATTTTACCGCAAAAACATTTTTAATTTTAGGAAAGCTGCATATACCAAATTATCGAACATTTTACAAGCAACCCACTACACCTAAACATTTCGATCCATTAACACGTGTCCGCAAATTGCCCTCGACATAAAACGCCATATAAAGACACCTCCATGATTAACCATCCTCTGAAGAGAATTTCCCATCTCGTCCGCCATTGTGCACCTCGCCTCCGGCAATGCTCACAGTTATAAAGACTAGGACAAGCTGTCAAAGCCCCATATATACAGCTTAGACCCTTCAAAAGACCGCCTCCCCTTCGACGGCTAATGGCCTTCCAACTTTCATAATAAGAGTTTATGTTACAACCTACCCTCTTTAATGACTTAAAATAACAACAAATTTCGATGTCGAAGCAATTTTGAAGTAATTTAGATGACGATAAAGCGACGCTTCGTTTATAACTCTTGAGAAAAAGGGTGTTAGAAGTTTTAGGCCTGTCTGTGTTGGTGTCTGTTTGTCTGTGTCGTGGTTTGTTTAAACTGTTTTTGTATAGTGATTTTTATCTTTTAGATGTTGTGTTTTTCGATCAAAGTTTTCCGATTTCGGTTTAAGGCATCGCATGATTAAAACTATTTCGTTTTTAATTTATTGAGTTCGCTAAAAGTACCCAACTTTACGTAAAATACACGTGTCATTCCGAAAATTCGGTGATCAATATGCCGCAATAAAATTTCATATAACGTTGTCGACCTGTCAATTCTATAAATAACATTTGCGTGATAAGGTCATACATACAACTCTTTCAGTAAAATTTTGTTTATGCCTCTCATATACGTCACATACGCACCAAAAGTCACGACATTCGACATTACCAGTACACCAATAGCGAAAACACCATAAAAATATATATTCGAGATAAAAGTTGGTCGTTTTACGCCATAATATTATGCTAATACACACTTAAACACATAGAGGTTTTACGATTACAGCCATTTCAAATGACTTTGCCGCAGACGTCAAGGGCGAAGTTTTCTGATCTTTGATGTTCCATTACGTGTCTCATACAGCAAACCGTAATTACTCATTTTTCAGGAATTGTACTTTGTGACTTTTTAAAAGTCACAAAATAATTGGCAAAATAGTTTTTTTTTTCTATTTCATCAAAAAAAATCTACAAAGTAATTCTATTTTAAAATTATAAACGTATTAGGATGACTAAATCAAAAAAATTGCTCTAGCCGTTTTAGCGTGAAATAGGAAATACATCCATTCATTCATCCATCCATAATCACAAACTTTCGCGTTTATAATATTAGTAGGACAAAATGCCTACGTACAAAATTGTATCACAAAAGATTCGTACAAAAAACGATTGCTGAACTCTCCACTTGGATGAAACTTAAACTATAACTGAAGAGGCCTTTTTGTGTTTGTTCAGTCGTCTAAAATTCCATGGGCGTCGCTTTCCATGGCGTGGGAAACTTCTGTTAAAGGCTGGTTGTCTCGCTACAAACTTATGAACAATGGTAAGGCAAAAACCTTGTACGTGCTTCGAAAGTCCCGCTTTGTAATCTCCAAGCAAAATGAATCTATGAAAATAGGTCAGACTGCAAACTTCGTGTTGTTAATTTTTCATACTGTACAAAGTTTTATCTGAAGTGCATATTTTATTGTCGGCTTTAGTTTGTGTCTGTTTGAGAGTTGTTAGGAAATTCAAGTAGCTTCTTAATTAAGGTCTCGTTTCTCAATTGTTTGTCTAGATGTTAAGTGTTTTTGACTTTTTGAGTTCAAATTTGAACGGAATATAAATAGTTCTAGATGTGTCGCAGTACTAAAGACGTATTTATGTGATAATGGCGCCCGACGTGGGGCTTTATAAGTTGCTTGAAATACTTCTACCATAGCCGTACACTAGCACAAAAATATTTATTAAGGGTTGAAAAAAGGACAAAATCAATATCTTTTACTTATAATAAAGTCGTAGACAAGACAAAACTGTACATTGAACATCAATAATAATAAACTGACTTCTATCGACTAAGGGAATGTCTTACTTGTCATAATATAATTAAAACATTGCGATGTTTAATTCATGTTATATAAGCTTAAAAATTAATTTATTTTTCGCAAATCTTCCGAGGTTTTGAAAGATTGTTATGTTAACTAAAACAGTTTCTATCACGTGGCTTATTTACCATTTTCCTAGAATAGTTACTTAAGCACAGTTACCGCTAAACCTTCCAGTCAACCTTGAACTTTTTAACTAACCAAAGTTTACGAAATCCTAAGTTCTGACAAAAGTACTTCTTTTATGTAAATTGTTTGTAATCACTGTTGCTATATGTATTGTAAACTAGATAAAATGCACTAGAAAAAGGATTTAAGAAAAAACGAAAAGACGAAAATTATGTTTTTTTTTTTAGAAAAAAAAGACATAATTTTAGTATTTTCTTCGCCCTACCTTAAAACCTCTCAGTTTTCAATTCACTGAATTTCAACTACAATTTGATAGAACACTCTGTAATATTTTCAACTTATACAAATTACTCAACGTTTCTAAACCAGTCACCTGGATTAAACACACGATTTTCTCAAGGAAACTTTCAAACAAAACAAGTTCGAGGTTACTGTGAAAAAAGTTATGAAAATTTTCTTACGTTCTTTTTTTTCGTCTTTGTATTTATGTAACAGGTAACAATTCTGGAGGTCGACTTTCATCGATTCTATTTCTTCTGTTGACAAGCTTTTATTGGGAAAACATTGGGACATACTGCATTGGGAAAACTCCCATATTCATATCGCTAATCATCATCATCATCATTCCCCTGCCTTTCTCCCAATTATTATTTGGGGTCGGCGCAGCACATCTTCTTCTTCCACACATTCCTTTCTGACGTCATCCCGCAAGTGACACTCTTTGTAGCCATATCATCTTTCGTACTATCCATTCATCGTTTCTTTGGTCGTTCAAAAAACGGAAAGGGTCGTTCAAAAAACGGAAAGTCTTATAGCTAATCAGAGCCAAAAAACGAAAGTTATTCTTATACGTCATTCAGCTACGTTTATTAGCTACACTTGCATTAGTCTTGTATGATAACTTGTAAGAAGTAAATGCAAAACAAGTAGGGCGAAGAACGGATTACAGACACACTGATATATATATACATATTTAACACACTCAGTATTCGTCGTCGCAGTCAATTAATAACACCTTCATATTCGTCATGTTCAAACTTCCAGAAGTTTCCTTTGACAAAATATTGTCGTTCAAAGTTACGACCAGAACTTATGAGTTTGTTTGGAATTTAAGCTTGTGTCGTTAAGACTCTTCACATGTATATGTTGATATCTTAAAATATTGTAAATACAGATATATGGGAGAAGACTTTTGACGCGTTTGATGGAGAAAATGATTTTAGAAAAACTTACTTTTATTTGTTGATAAGGTAAAGTATGCTGTGTGGTTAATAAATTTCACAAATGAGAAACGGGAACAATTTTTTTAAACGAATCTTTACACCAAAATCTAAGTTAAGATAGATATAAAGCTACATCTTACAAAAACCCTTCAAAAACAACAATGAATCTAGCTCAAAACAACTTTGGTTCTAGAATAGACTTACCTATTAACATATTACTATCCATCCATTCGCCGGGTCTCAATAGGCTGAGCCTAATAAATTATACATTACAGCAATTATACCAGACATAACTCCCTGTGCTAATTCCCCTGTTAAGGTTTCTAGTGTCCTTACGTCAACTACGTTCAATTTAACTGTACCTCTGGTTTGGCTAAACTTGAACCGAATAAACTTGGTAATTTTCCTACTCTGTGTCTAAGTCTTAGTTTGTTTTAGGTCTGGAGTTGTTATACTTTGAACCTTTTGGAGTGGTTTAGAAGATTTTCTCATTAAAACATGTGTCTTTTGGTAATTCTATTTAAAACAGAGTAGATGAGTGATTGTGGAAATTAAAAATAGATTTAGTCCGTCAGTTGGGTTTATCAAAATATTAAGTAAGCATTTCATTTGTTAAAATAAGTAGGAACTTGGATAGTTAAGACGTGGGTGCTTATTACGTCATGATTTGAGTGTTATTATAATGAATTAATGGGACATTCCTAGTCAATGTATGATAAATGATTATAGATGCACAATTGATGGGTTTTTAATATAAGACAAGTGTTATTGAAAACATTAATAGATTATACAAACAAAGGTATTAATATTCTTCAATATTCTTGTCATTTCTGTCTTAAACGACATTCATTATGATTAATAACTTGTTGACCTTTTAACTGCGTCAAAGTGGGTGCAATTTAATTATCCTATAATATGGTATGGTTAAGAATGTGTTAGATGACATGCCCCATTCTAATTCAAACCTTTTTGTTTTTACTATTTGAGAAACATTTATAAGAAAACGTATTACTTCATGTATACTTTACTGTTTCAATACATATTGCTGAAATAATCTAAAATGCTATGACAATATTATCTACTTAATTTAGTTGAGAATCTAATATTAAAACAATTACAAATCTTCAGTAAAAAAAATGGAAAAAAGTCATGCACAGTGCAAAAAACTTCAATTGTAACCTAAATTTTGAAAAAAAAAACGAATGTTTGTGAGTCAGTCAACTGATTTAAGTAGTCAGTTTTATAAAACATTTGGAAACAGATTGACTTTGTAAATAAATAATTATAACATGTGTTTACATTAGTGTCACAATTGTAAAGTGTAATAGGCCTGTTGTGTAACTGTCTGTTTTTAGATTGACGTACGCAAACATGGAGCGCATTGATCCTGTCAGAAATTTCAATTGTACGTGTAAAAACGTACGTGTTTTTTTCTTTTCTTTCTTTTTTTTAACGACTCCGACTTTTATATCGCAGGAGTTTTCACAGACATTCAATTCACATGCACAGACACACCCAGACTTGGAACAAGCATTTGTGGAACGCACAAATTCTTGTCCTACACGGGGATTGAACCCGCGACACCTCGCCTACAGTGGTAATTGGTGTGGTGACCTATAAGCTATAACCCACTCGGTTATATTTTTAAAATTCTCAATTAAATATAAATATTGATGCTAGAGAAACAGTGTTATTTATTATTCGTGTAAAAATATATGCTGCATGTCACTTATACTCTACATTATGCTAAAACTATGGTTAAACTTCAATCATTATTGAAGGCTCTTAATGCAACGACATCTATTTATGGTACGCAGCTACATATCCATAATTTATTATTATTATTATTTATATCTCTTTCAATTCACGGGATAACTTCTAGGGAAGAAACCCGGTCTTTTTTAAAGGCTTACACGGGGACACAGGTCCAACATGCAGAGGCCTTGTTGAGAACTTTAATCTAAAATGTGATGGGGCACCTACCAAGGGCCATCCACCCCTGCTCTATAAAAGAACAGATATGGACGGCCCAAGGTAGCTACAAAACTATTGTAAATTATGGATGAAATGAATTTGGGCTATGGATAGGATATGTTGGATGTTTTTCCTTCTCTAACTATGGAAAACTATGGCACCTGCCTTTCAATACATAAAAATGCAATTAAAATTGGCAGGCGGTGACTTGCCGGCTCCAAGATGGGCCCCCTATTATACCGCCACGATAGGCAGCAGGTGGGCAACACCAGAGAGTAAGGCTAAGGGGTGTAGAGAGGTGCGACACCGATTTCGCCATCGCGGGTCACAGACCCGGAGCGGGTTTCCTCGTTATTACGCCATTAGACACTTCCACCCCCGAGCATATAGCTCTTGCGACCCCCCTCTAGCCAGCCAGTTAAGGCAAGAAAGAGCTGGGAGTCCTCATACAGAGTGACCCCCTGGGGCATTCAGGTTCCGTTGTGTCGCCACACACAAACAGCTCGCCACAAGCTGCCCTGCGGATGTATGCTCCTACATAGACCTTCAGATACATTTTTTATTTATACCTCAAGGTTTGAAAAAGCATGCTAATATGCCCTCAGGTCTTGCGCTATCCCCATGATGAGGTAACGGCTTGCTCCGAGGGGTTATTATTATTTATTATTTATTATTATTACTAGCCTGAGATGTCCCACTGCTGGGCAAAGGCCTCCCTACTCTTCTTCCACTTGCCTCTCTCAAGAGCCACGGTTGACCAGTTTGGTAGAAATGAATCCAGGTCATCTCGCCATCTCCGCCTGGGTCTGCCTCGCTGACGTTTATTATTAACGACTTTCCTTCCATAATTCATAATCCATAATTTCCTTTTCAAAAAATTAAACCCACTTCAACAACTACATCGAGGAAAGATACAGCAAATTCACATTAACATTCTACATAGTTATCTAAGCATAAAAGTCGTCAGCAAAAAAAGGAAAACCGGAGCTTGAACAAATTCTTATATAAAATGTATGGAAGTTTGCTAGCATCGTCGCATTTATTGGCGTAGTTAAGTACTATCGTGATTTTCTAACTCCCTAGGCACAGTCTGCCTGATCTAATATGGTCCTTGATTTCTTGGTAGCTGTTTACATTTTCTTAGATTTTTTACAAAGATACTTTTGCAGTTGTAAAACGTTAATAGAATTTTTCATCTGATTAAAATCGCTTTAACGTTTGAGAGTTGGGTCTAGACTACACTTACTTAGTGATAGTTTTTTAGGTGTTACTTTCATATATTTGAACGATTCAAGTTTAACGCTTGCAAGAGTATCACTGGTTTATGGCTGAAAAGAGTCTTGCAGGCCTAATACCATTATTTGACGTGATTTAATTGCAGTTGCGGAAGAGAGACGCCTGTCTCAGCCTTGTAGTGCGCTATGACACCCCCCAAAATAATAATACTTCAAGACGAAACGGTAGATCCCTTATTCTGCACCTTTCCCATGGCGAAAACTGTCTACGATATTTACCTTAAAATAAAGAATAGATAGTTGTTAAATAGAGGACCAAACGCAGACAAAATTGACGCAAAAACTGTTGCCCAAAAACAAAATCGTGCGATTTTCGTTTCATAAAGTATCTCATAATGTTTGGCAAAGACCTTAAAGTTCAGCTTTCAGGGTATTCTGCTGAAATATGTATACGCAACTTTTTAATTAAGTTCTTTAATCACGAGATTTGCAGCGTTCTGAGGATAAAGGTTTATGTACGTTAGAGAGATTTATATTATAGCTGATGGTTCGCTCTTTATATTAATTTATACTAGTCTGGTAGCTTGTGTAGAGTATGAAATATTTTTAGTCATTTCAGTATCTACTGTTATTAACTTAATTTTGGTAGTTAAGACTAAGTGTGTTATTTTGATAAAGCATGTTTTAGTAAACAGATTTTTACTAATCGTAACAATTTTCTACCTTTTTGACATTGCAAACCTACTTAAGACTTCAAAATGAAGACATTTCAAAATGTTACTTATACTAGTTACTCAGGGATTGATGTACAATTTAAAGAAAATATAATTTTAACCATTTCATTAGCTCCTTTTCTTATCCACCCCTCTTTATTTATAAACCCCGTTTTATTTCATAAAACACTCAACAATCACTCCAATTCCGTTTACCAATATTAATACGTAAAGAATAGCGTGGACATTACCTAGCCCGAGTGGCGCCACTGAGTGGTATTGCCCGTTCTTGGCACTTAAACAGTCGATGTGCCATTGGACTAATGGACTTGCCCGTCTGCATTCATATTGTAATACTCTGCCATTTAAGAAATACGACGACAATACTTTTTAAGTTTCAAAGGGATTGTTCGTTATCAATTTTATTTAGAAGTCTTATTTATTTAGGTATAGATTAGACCATCTAAAACTGGGAAAAACATATCTCCTATCAAAACTTTTTGACTTTTCGACAACTACGTAAATCTCTGATATCTAACGACGCTAGTTTCCAACAAAAAAATCTTTTTACTGGGTAAGGGACAGAAGAGAATACCAGAAAGAAATGGAAGCCCAGCAGTGGGTGATTCAGGGCTGATGATGCATTTGTTTGGACTTCCATGATTGTGTTGTGTTTGTATGGTTTTCACAAAACGACGGTTTACGTTCGACTTAAATAGTTAGGAATCGGAGATTTGCATGTGTTACCTCAAACGGCTCAACTCATCAGAGATCACACCATCACAAGCAAGATGTACACAAATTCACAAGCTCCTAGTTTAAAAGTCTCAGAAAGTCGTCCCATAAACCTTAAACAGTTTTACCAGCTTAATTAAATTAAAATTCAATTCTGTGACTAAAACAAGAACATCGTGCATGCCTCGAATCTCAGCCTGACCAGAAAGCATACGACCTTCTCTTGAAACTAGCATTTGTTGAAGCGAGACAGCCATCTACGTCCTGTAGTGTGACATCTCGCTTCCACAATTCCGACATTGTTACTTTAAATGGTGGTGGTTCGCCCCTAGGGATTTAAGAGCTGAGTGATCCGTTTATCATGCTGCACCAGCGCTGGTTTTTGCTACTGAACTAATTTGTGGCCTGTTACTGAATTACTATTGAAATTCATATATTGTTTTAATGGGTAAGCAATTTTTTCTTTTGTTTTTAATTGTTGTAAAAGCTTACATGCCGTTTTTTATGTTTTTAACTATAATATTTGACATGTTGTGAATGAAGGTTAGACTTAATTTAATGTGGAAGATACCGTCTTGTATAAGCAGGTACAAGTTAATAGGTACATGGTATATTTATCGTAACAGCAGTTACACAAAATTACAAATCATTCCTCCTCAAAATATTTTAAAATTAAATGCACCGGTGCAACGATACACACATTTTTTTATCAGACTTACCTAGCTGTAACACAAAATAGTTTCCAGTTCCATTAAAACCAGGTCTAAAATGTAAAAGAAATTTAACCAAACTTTTTACATGCGCTCAGTTCCCAAAGGCACCAGAATCTGGTCTCGCATATTATACCAGAAACATAAGAACAACGGAACTTAATTAGACGATGTCCCGCTTAACATTGCAGATGTTAAGTAATCGTATATAATAGTAAGTACCACTTAAATGTAATAATTTTGTAAGTGAACGAGCGAAGTGGAAACTTTGAAGCTGTTATTATTTTTTGTAAGCGTTTTTCAGAAAAGCGCTGTCTTTGAGTGCTTACTCGCTGCATTTTTTTCTGTTCTGTTTTTTGATAAGATTTTTCTTTTTTGTTCGTCTTTTTTGTAGTGGTTGCGTATCTAACACTCTCGGTTAAAAGCGTCTGTTGCATGGGTTATTTCGGATTAGTACATTCAGCTAAATTATTTGGCTAGCAAGTTATACCGAGCGACACAACGTTTCAAAAGTAGTATAAAAAAATCTATGTAGTCTGTCAATAACGAAAACTGACATTTTTTTCAATAAAAAAAAACCACTTAGATGAAGTCAAAGAGTAGAAGCCAACACAATATGATCACGACGCTATATTCAACAAATCCTACGAAACATGTTCTCATAAATAAAATTATCATTTCCATCAAACCATTTAACAACATCTTCCCAAAGATCTCCATAACATACAGTAGACTCAAATGACGAAGACCAAGTATTACACGCCAGCTATGCAAAGACCCCAACATCTGTACAAATAGGACTCAATATCCCCCTTTTATACGAGTATGTGCGAGCAAATCCTCTGTTTGTTAATGCTCTACGTCTGCGCTCGTTACAATCTTAGTGGGATACACACGGGGGTGAAATGTATGTAGAATTGTTCTTTTTTTAGCCTTTTTGCTGTTTCTGCTTTGGTACAGATTGGTTGGACTTTTGGAAGATTTTCTGGTTTGGTTTTGATTGGAAGTTGAAACTGATCTGTCAACTTTTTTGTAGTTTAATAGGGATGGCGAAAACTTTTTATATGTCCGTCATATCAGTGGCCTCTAGCATATATGACAGATTACTGAAACAGCAGCCGTGTTAATTTATTTGCTTTTGGCACTTGCGCTGGTCCGTCATAGTTTGATGAAAAAGTAGTAAATGATACTGTGACGTCTAATAGGGGAGAATGAAGGAAAAAAACGTGTTGCGCCGACGTCTTACAACTTAACATGTAATTGGTAACTTTTGTTTATTTTGTCTTTAGGTTGCTAAATTGTATTATGTAACACTTCAATTGCCAATATAGTGTCTCGCAATCCTACATTATACTCAATCATTGTCATGAAGTTTAGTAGTGTGACATTACAGGAAGGACGACGATGTGTTTAAAAACGATATGTTTTATTCAAACTATTATTTTCCATCTCCGTGTGTTTTCACAACTAAATCATTTACTGACTCCAAAAATGCTACGTAAACTAAAAGGACCTGTTCACTCTGATTACTCTCATTCAATTTGTCCACTATGCAGTGTAAAGCTGATGTTTGTCGATACGCCAGCACATATTAAAGAGATCACTTGAAAATTATTCGGAAAAGCAAATAGTTTAAATATTTGCACCAAACTTTCATATCTGTCACATGCTGAAAATAATTTACTCGATTTTAATGAAATAACTTGTTGTACGTATAAGACGCATAAAGTTAGGCATACTAGGCATAATAACTCGATTAGATAATTAACATTACTTACAGTGAATTTCATAAAGAGGATTCATTATTGTTAAATTATACGGTTTACTCATCGAATGACTTATCAGGAATGCCTAACTGTACTATATACTTTCAAACCCAACCGGAGTTTTTAATCATGACACGGCGACGGGGTCGCGATTCGCATTAGTTTGACTCCTGACTCCGCTGCAGCGAATATGTTCTTTTCAAATCATCATCATCTTCCTGCCCTTATCCCATTTTACTTGGGGTCGGCGCAACATGTTTTTTTTCTAAACATGTTGCTTATGGTTTTGGCTATGGTTTTATAGTCGGCCGCCTGCCTGACACTAACCCTCTTTGGGAATGCGATTGTTGGTTGTTTACCCGCCACCATTCGGGTGACCCAAGGTGCTTGGTACAGTGCACTGGGTCTTAAGGTCCATTAGTCGCCTTTTACGACACCCAGTGGAGGATATGGGGTGGCGCTATTCTTTATATCCGGACACCACACGGATTATATCTGGAAACCACACGGATATGTTCTTTTCAAATATAAGAAAGAAAATACTAAAACCGTTAATACCCAGACTGTATATGGGTTAATAATAATATAATATATCAATACTCTACAAGTGAGAATTGCTACTGTTTAGCGTTCCAACACAATAGTTGTTACAATTAATTTATGACGGTGTTACCTTGCGTTGTGTAGCATTGCGTTGTTTCATTATTAATTTCACGTAATTAAGTTTGGGGTGCTGTGATATGTACTGGAATTTGACAATTATATTACAGGAATGTGGATTTTCGTGGAAATACTCGTAGCTGAATTATTTTGATCTACGAACAATGGTTTGTTATGATGCGTTTAAACAGATTCCGTCATATTTTTAGTACTTTTAAAATAAAAATGAACTTATTTGGCTAAAAATATCATCTGATTCTCGGATAAAACGGATTTCGCTACATAGTCAACACAGTTGCTTAAATTGTCTGATTATCTGTTCCTGTGTATGCTTAGATCTTTAAAACTGCGCAATGGATTAAATTTGTTTTAAGAGGTAGCTTAATAATACATTAGTATTTTACCCGTTCGAACCTGGCACTAGTCTTAAATAAAATAGTCAATATTATTAAAATTTACAAACAGGTTACTTGAAATTTTGTAATATGATATAAGCGGCATTAGTTTATGTGAAACCATAACACTTGTGGGATTTGTAGACGTCTGCAATAATGCTTGTATGAGCACGTAATGTACTACGTGAGGGTCCTGAGAAGTATGGCTATTTATCAGCTACCTGGTTTCCTGGGGGCCTACTTCTTCTTGCAAAAGTAAGGCTGTTGCACTTGTGAAAGCGAGATGGGGCACACCACGTATCGCGTTGTCTCTCTTCCACAGTCGTAAAAGTTTTAGTTTAGGAGATGGTGGCCAGATAAGGCCTTATATAGAAACAATGGATCAATTATTGTGTTAGGTATAATATATGTAAAGAGTACATACAAAGATATTAGTGTAAGAGCTCAAATGCTCTGCGTGGAAATTATTCGTTGAAACACGTGGAAATATAGCCTTAAAATTCTCAGATGTGCTGGTTTCTTGACGATGTTTTCCTCCATCAATTGTTGCAAGAGATTCTTACTTTGAAATACGCACATGAATTTGAAAAGATATTAAAATTTGAACAAGCTGCCGAACAGAAAACCCATAACGACACAATTCCAACTTAGGTCGTAGAACCTTGTAAAAAAAACTAGAACAGTAAACTAGTATTAGCTACTTGTCATTCCATTCAAACTGTAGCTGAGGGAAATTGCCCATTAATATAAGTCGTCACTACAATGCCGGCAGCGCCCCCTATCGTCCTAACCTCGACTGGACTTCAATTTAAATCTTGTTGCTATGGTAACAGTGGAGACAAGCAAGTGGACTGACATTTGAGGTATTTGAAGTTAGTTTTTTCCTTGCCTTAGAATTTGTAGACGGGTTGTGTGGTTTTGTCTCTGAACAGATCAATAGATTTTGATGGGAACATGATAGTCGATAAATGTCTTTTTTTTAAGTATTATGTAAGATAATTTGTTCATTTTAATGCCTAGCGTTTTTATTTTCCTGCCATTTCGATATAGTTCTTAAATTTGCTAAGTACAGAAGACTCAATAAAACGGATAATAACCAAACAAATAACAGATACCACAAACATTACATTCACAAACACTACACACGTAAACTTCTAAAAACACAACAGTCCACTAAAACTGTTACAACACACTTAGGAACGGAAAACTGAATATAAAAGAGTTTGGTCACAATAAAATGCACCTGCTCTCCTTTGTCGATCCAAATATTATAAACAGATTTCCAATGGACCGGCAATACATAAAACTCTTCCATTTGATTTTAATCTCTATAGCCCACATCTACGATTGAAATTTTATTGCAGGGTCCACCAAACTTTTTGGACCGAAGTTGTTAAGTAACCAGTAGGACCCGCAAGGGTTTTCGCACGTGATTCTGAAATATTATTGAGACGTTCCCTTGTTTAGTGCTTTCCGATTTCCAATTCAAAGAGTTTGAATATTGAGTTAGGTTTCTATTAATCTTTTGAATTTGAGTTTGCCGCTTTCGAGATGTTTTCGTACTTTTGTCGAAAGTTGCCCTAAGGGTATAAGGGAATGAGGAAAACGGTCTTAAAAGAATAACGAGTATCTCATTGTTGCCGATTATTTACACTCGGTTTTTTGTTCAAACTTTGCTGACTTCCTTGTGTTGGTGTAAGCGAAATCCTACTTTTTATAAATATTATTATTGCGGAAATATGTTTTGTATTTGTTCCTTCTCGAATGATGAAACATTTTACGTATTTCGATGTATCTATTTATATTTGATATTATATCTATTTTCAGATCTGAAGTGCAAAGCAGATACTTTTCAACTAACTAGCTTAAAGATGATTCGGTATTTTTGCATTCCTGTACAAAGCTCGTTTTTAAATGTAGTAATTTTAATGTGAAACTTGGTAGTGATTCAGTTTGTAGATGGCTAAATATAGTTATCACGATAACAATCGAGTGAAGTTAGTTGCTCTGTCTTAGCAACTTCACTCGCGCGAATATCGATTCTAGCTGCAAAAACATTACCCCTCGAACACAGTCGAATGAAAAGCCTATTTGTCTGGTAACTGCAAGCAAAATTTTCATCAGAATTTAGCCAGCCTTTTGAGTGTGAAAGAGTAACATTCATCCATGTTCACAAACTATCACATTTATAATACCTATCAGTATATGCACTAAAATTAACCGATGCAACCAGACCGTTAAGCCCATGTCCCGATAGACATTTTGCTAACTACCCAAACAAAAATCATATTTAAAAACAAACGTACGATATTCCCTGCATTCCCATCACATCACATCCAGGATACACCGTAGCCATCCAATCACGAATCCATCTCATATTTAACATCGAATTTCGTACAGGATTTTAAACATGTCGCCTCATGCCCGGTTAGCAGTAAAACTCTCGTAAAATAGTCTAACATCTCGCCTACAAGCAAACAGGGGTTGAAAACCTTTTGTCATGCTTACATTCTTTTTTATTTAAAGATTTAAAGGTGCCCTTTAATGTGAATCGTCGTCGCGAAGGTTCTTTTTTGTATTTTACAACTTCTTCAATGGTAGTAGTTATTTTTTCGATTGATTGTTTTTGTGTAGCTTTGTTTGAGTATTTGCTGAACGTTCGATGAACTTTGAATGTCTAAGAAAATGGTTATCGCTTGCTCTTCTTTCTATCTTACTGAATTCTTTTGTTGACATATTATAAAGCTCTATCAGAAGATATTTTGACTTTAGTTTATTAAAAAAAAAACAATATGGTGAAAGTAATTTAGTAAAAATGTAACAAAAATAAAACCTCACTTGCTATTGGCATGGAAAATCCGAAACTAGCCGAGCATACCCGAACACCTGCCAAACATTTTCAATAACAAACCATAAAAAGTTACACCTCCAGGCTTTAGGTTTACAGCCCCTGTCGTATACAATCTATAAACGGAGGACAGTGTTAGGAATCACATTACCTCACCTTGTTTATTCCTTTCGACAGGCACGCGGATCGAATTTTGGTGAAATTGAAAACAACACGAACAAAATAAGACTCCTGGAGTAAAAACTATAGAAAACGTGATTTTTGACACGGCAATTTGAACTTTATTAACGGGAGATACACTCTGAAATCATGTAGCTAGTAGAAGTGAATCATTGAAATTAGATGTGTAAGGCACATAGACTGGGAGTCTAGTCGTCTGCGAATATTCACTTATTTTAGGGTTGTCGAAATCGAGATTGTCTTTTTTATCAATGGACATTTTTATTGACACAATATTATTTGAGTAAAGTAAAACAAAATACGATTTCAGTAGAAGATACAAGTAGTTATCAATAAATTCATCTTTTTGGGAAATCTTGTTTACTCAAAATTTATTGACACAAAAAGACAACTTAAGTAAGTACTTAAGCTATTTTGTGTACATTGTTATGCATTTAATTCTGAAATCGTATAAACAAATTCTTTATACAATTGCAGAATTGGCAGAACAAAGTGTTCAGAATTCAATTTCCTATCGCAATGGTCAAGGTTGAGTGGATCCATTTTGTTGTAATTGGATTGCTACTTGAAATAAACTATTGGGAGTTTAAAACTAAGTTTGTTTTCCCTAGGGCTTTAGGTAAATCTATTATAGCTCGTTCATTGTCCCGTGTTTGTAATCGGTTAGGAATTGAATACTACAAATGGTTTGAGTGTTTTTGGGACTAAGGTGTGAGAGTAATCATCATAGCGGCTTTCGTTCCTTCAGTTTAATCGTTCACTTTTATTTTGTTTCGAATTAGTATTTATTCCTAAATTATGTCAAAATCACTATACCTACATAAATTACCCGTAAAAAAACCACAGCCTTTGGAAAAAAATCTTTTGCGTTCCCAATGCTGCTCTTCTACCAGATCAATGGATGATGACATGCACACAGCTGGCACTATCATGTTAGAAGTAAATTTCTAGCCATTCAATATTTAGTTGCTTTCTACGGGCACTTGAGATGAAGACGGCTGCTCTTTCGATTTCTAAGAAAAGAAAGAGCAGCCTTCAGAAATAATACTAATAATAATACTCCACGACTTTCACACAACGCCAGCTAGCCTCAAACTAAGCAAAGCTTGTATTATGAGTGCTAGACAACTGACAAACATATACTTACATACTTCTAAATACATACATATCATAGAGAAATTACACCCAGGCACAGAACAAATGATTACGCAAACCTTTGTGCCGGGTGGAAATAGAATCCTCTCGACCTCTGGTATTGCAGACAGGGCCACTAACCACTAGACCAACAGGCCAGTTTAAAATATTATACAAAGGTTCAGCTACCTATGAATCAATGTATGTTTTTTGACAGCCCTACAAGAGGCTGACCACAGCATGGCGTAGATTTCAGTCGCGCTCTCTCAGCTTGTAACTAATGAATGAACAGGGCTACATGTTAATAAGTTTTGCGATTTTATCGCGGACAAGATACTTGTGGATTTTCTTTTATTAGATTTTCTTGTAATTGGCTTATAAGATAGGGTTGCGGTAAACATGTTAGCTTGTTTTATCCATGGTTTTTTAGTGTACTGTGAATACTTTGTCTTTGATGTTTTTCTTTACGATTTTTTCATGCAACATCTTTAGTGGACAGGATGATATTATTATTATTAACTTTCTTAATAATTGTCAAATAAGAACACATCAAACAGACAGTTCAATAGTTACAAAGCCCTGAAATTGACCTTTTTTAATATTTTCCAACATTGCCCGTTTTTAAATGCTAACCCTTCGTTATCCTTTCCTTATTTACATCATAATCTCTTAACAACCATTCAAAACTGAAAACTGAATAACAAACATATCAAACATTCCAACTAACCACTTAGCTTAAATAAATTAAGCTTCAGAACCAATAACTTTCTCTACTCGCTGTTAATTCCCAAAATTGGATAACAATTGGTACGTAACGCTGCAATTAAGTCAATTCATTTCAATTGTCTGCCCGTACAATGGCGACTGTTTGTTAGTTTTAGTGCTATTGCCGTTTTTCTGAAGTATCATCGGTACTTTAGGTTAATTGTTTTTTGTTGATTATTATCGTAGTCATATTCAAAAGTGTTTTTTTTTTATAACAACTTGGGACTAAAAATAGGTAATTTATTTTTAGTCTTTCTATATTCAAGGATGGCGAAGCGATTTTTTTTAATTAAAAATTATACCATTCAGTCTTACTTGGATAAAAAAATTTAATGCCGAAGGGCCTTTTTTACAACTTTGCGGTCGCCAAACTACTTACTCAAATACCTAGTTACATAAAACTAAAAAACTTCATTAAAAATAAAAGTATTTTTAGCTCTGAAAGTCGACCCCAAAACGTCTCCAACAAAAAATAAACCTTCACCCTTTAAGTCACTTAAAAAATCGTGTCTATTTTTACCCCCTTTAGATTTAGTTGCGAACCGTTGTAAGGCCCACCTCATCTTAATAAATTCCTTTGACACTGGTATTTCTCACGAATCGACTTGCAAATTTACCCAAGTGTACCCTTGATTTTCGCTTTAACGTCGTTGAACGAAAAACAAGAAATGTTTCCATAACATCGAACATTTGCATCGCAAATTTTGGATTCGATTCAACTGCAGGATTTAAAGTTCTTATGGGAACTAAATAACCATGTTCCTATATAAGAAAATTGTAATTAATAAATTTTTGAATTTGAAAGTCTCTAAATTTCATCTATTTGACTTTTTGTATTGGATTTTTTTTTTTTCATAATACGCCATTTAAATCTTTTACCTCAAATTAGAACATATAATTTTATTTCTATTTACCTACTTCCGTACAGATGCTATAAATATGTAATCCAAATAAATGGATTTTCTTCTTCTGCAGCACTTTTAATGAAGTTTGTTTTCCTGCTCATTGAGTTCAAAAGTTTGGATGAGACAAACAATTTAAGTTTTAGGAAAAAATTCCGGATTTTTTAAATTAGTAAAGACGTTCGAGCCAATTTCATTTCTACGTTTAATTAAGATGTTAGGATGATACAATATTACCTACAGCAAAATTGGAGTACCGGAATTTAGAATGATCTATTTCAAATTCCTGAAATTGACAAAAATCACACCCCAACTGAATTGAATATTTCTGGATCACAGTAACTTTCATCTCATCAAACATATAGCCTTAACGTTATATTATTAATAGCTTAGCACGATTAAAACGACAATTTACAGTACACTTGATATCATAGATTCAAGTATAAAGTATTCCGCCAACAGTTTCGACCCTCTAAGTTTATTTGTGTGACGTTTCGACGAATGTGATGCTCATAAAACTGTTTATGCGACCGTCTGTGCTTGTACATGATGCTCAAGTGTTTTATGATTCATGTCGACATTTGTTTGCTCTCAATCTTCGTTTGTTTTATGGGATTTCGTTTCCTTCGTCTAAGTGCTGGCTATGAGCTCTGAAACCAAAACTATTGCTGTTGTGGAAACGAGACAGCACTTCATGGCGTTTTTTTTCTATCTCGCTTTTATCTTAAATCAAGTAATATTACGGTTATAATATTACTTGATTTAAGAACACATAATACTGTGTATTTGAACAGGGACATTAAAAGCTTACTGGCTTTCTTACATGATATTCTTACGGCAAATACTATTTAAATATATGTATAAAGAACAGATGAACCTGTTTTTAGTGAGATTGATAGATAGACCAAGGTTACAGAAGCTTAATTTTCGGTTCATCGGAAGGTATACAGCCATTATTATGTATATTGTATTATATGAGTAAAGTTTACAAATGTTGGTTCTACGGTAATAGTCAAATCTTATACATTCTCATAAGAAAATCCATTCTAAAGGGGCATGCCAGGTCTCCATAGTAATTTCGGCCCACAGTGCCCACCTTAACAGGCTATTGATATTAATAGAAGGCAGTGGCAATATTATTTTGGTAAAAGAAGTGATTAACAAAAAACTTAGCATTTAAAAGTTATTGCATTTAAGTAAGTAATTGAAGCATCTAATATCAATTCCAAGTCCTGCCAGTATTGTCATGAGGAGTGGAAGCATAATCCATCATCGGGCCGTGGTCGTCGGGGGTATAAAAATCGCCAGAGTCAGTAATCACAGTTCAAAATCGTCGATTTAAATCGCTAAACCTAAACACGGTTATATTGTCACGTTAAAGATGTAAAACAAGCAATGACGTTTATCCGAGTCAACGACAAATAAGGAGATATGTTGCAATAACAAAAAAATATAAATCGATGATAAACATTGAGATATTTAATGTAATTTTGTAAGAATAAAAATAGTAATAGCATTTTTACTGTGCAAAATCGTTTAAAAGGGCTAAAAACAATTTAAATACACCTATTAGCAATGGTAAATTATTATTTTGATTAATTTTCCAACCTATTTTATATAATGACAACATTTCTACAGCAATATGGCTGTTTTTTGTTCAATTACGTACGTAAGTCGTTTTATTGTTTATTATTTATGAAAAAAATATGCAGACTTGCACCGAATAATGAATACAAGGGAGGATTACGATAAATAAAAATATAGTTTTTTAACAAAGTCAAGTTCGTGTGCATATCTGGGCCTAAAACTGGCATGCCCCTTTTCTATTATCACAAATAAATTATTACGTATCCACTCTAATTACAGGCCCCGATTTATCATTACTTACATAACTCATTACATATAAATTCTGTGACGTCTATAATCCCAAACTAATTTATATAATGGCCCGAGTCAACCGGTATTCAATGCCTTACCGAAATGGGACGAGGAAAGAATGCGAAGGGATGGTTGAAATTATTACGGTGTTTAAATCGATTTGGATAATGAAACTGATGAATTTCTGAAAATGGCGAACCTAAAAATAATGCTGCGTCTGTTCTTGCGATGAAAAACTAATTAAATAAGCAATTAGCTTTTTTGTTGCAATTATAATTATAAATGTTGTTTTTTTTAACTTCTTTAACTTGAAATGGTTCCTTTTAAAACTGATTTCAAATGCAGCTATGAACTAATTATATTGATTGGTAATGTGTCAAATTTACTACAAACTGTTATGCCTATGCAAAAATTGAGAAATTTATTAGTCTGATGAATCAGCCCTTGAATCTTTAAATACATTTTAACGTATACTATTTAAAGATTAACACAAATTCAAGGTTAATGTTTCAAAAGAGGTTTCGAAGTTTTTTCAGGCAATTTATTGCTTAAAAACCTTCGAAAACTTTTCAAAAACCTTGAATTTGCGCCACACTTTGATTTTCAAACTAACTTCAATAGTTACGCAAAACGTGTTCCATTTGTTCCGAAGTTTTCCGAAAATATCCGAAGATAAACGATTGTATTCGCGTCCATCAAAGTTATCGTGATTGTTTAAACAAATGCCTTTGATCTAAGCTATAATGAATAGGTGTTGCGTGCCTCCAACGATACGTATCACAGATAGTATGAAAATAGAATTAATCAGATTTTAGTAAGTAGAAGTTAACGAATCATTATTCTCAGTATCGAATCTCTAAAACAAAAAAGACAAGTGGATTTAGTTCTGAAATAAAAGTTTTGTTTTATTTAGTTGTTGCACACCAATGGATAGAATTCAAAGTTGTATTAAAATAAATAGTAAAAGATTCTCTATGGACTGTGTTATCGCTATTAGTGATCCCAAGGAGACCTTTTATTTGCGCACATTAGACTATCTCGTTTTGTCTACGAAAGACAAAGAAGACAAGCTAAAGTGAACGAGCATTGAATTTATATATTCAACCAAGCGGTTTATCATAGACTTCGAGAAGTCAAAAACCTTCAAGATAATAACGCAAAAATTCAGCTTTAGATACAATCAAAAATAGATGTTTATTACAAAAAGGAATAATTAAAGCCCAAATCCATAATCATGCCGAAATATCAGAAATCCATTAAATTAGTTACAATGACTCAATTAGCAGATTGGTTATTTTCTATATACATAAGTTCTGCCGACTCGTAACAGTCTGTAACAGGTATAACGACACGTCATGCCATGTTATTAAATTAAAACGCCATGGCAGACAGGTGAGTGGAAACTAAAGTAATTTCGACGTGGAAAATAACAGCTGCAAAAAAACTTCGACTTTTCGAAAAGTTGAAAACGATAGATGTGAAAGTTTTAATGATTAATTGAAATGGATAGAACAAGTAGGTAATAAAAAGAAATGTGAATTTAAATTTAGGCTTAATGGGAATGTTGATGAGGATTCATTTGAAATACTCTACGAACAAATAAAACCAAAACAGATACATATTTATATCAAGATAGGTACAAAATAATATTCTGGCAAAAGACATGCTTCAGGCATAATCAGATCATTCATAACAGACAATGCAAAGCAATCTTGAATATTCTCCTAGCTAGATGAATGTAGCAACGACTCACAAATCCAATCTTACGTATATTCCATTCTATCGGCACAATTCCTTGCGTGCTCCTATGACCTCATATCCAATAACAAAACCAGGTCTTTAGTTTACAATATCCTAACATACGTAGGGATACCATAAAATAAATTAGAGAACAACAATAGAAATGGATATTCGATATCGGGTGACTCACGTTTGGGTTTTAATTCACCTTCACGAGTCGCGAATCGTACAAGTAACATGATAAGACTGGAAAACGTATTATCTAGAAAGGGTTAACGATGAATAAATTGCCAAATGATTTTAGACCTAGTGCTATAAAATTTAGAGTCGAAATTCCATTGGTTGGGATTGCTAGGTGACGTCAAAAAGCAATGGTTGTTTTTAGTATGGCGTGTGACACGCAAAGCAAGTTGCATAGACTAGCTGCATCGCAGTTGATGTCAGCCAATATAGATTTCGTTATACCGATATACGCAATTATAACTTTTTTGCATTAACGTGGTTGATCAGGATAAGGTGTTATCTCGTATAAATTAAAACTGTGAGGATATTCTTTGGTATTTAGCTGGGTGGTCTCTTGGTTAAGGCTTGAAAAATAAATTTTATCAACACCCGTTGTCTTTTTAGACCTTTTGTTACTCGTCAATTAAGAAGGACCTTTTTTAAGATACTGGAATTACTTATGCATCCATTTAATCAGTCTCAAAACTTTTGATTAGTAATTATTCCACAACAGTGATTAATCACAAAATTTTAATAGGCATTCGTTTCATAAATCCTTCTTTCAATAATACGGGTGGGAACGTGGCAATTAATTAGACTGTTCCCCTCCCCTTGGCGTTGCATCCGCGCGTCTGCCCCTCGATTTATAAGTGGCATTAGCATACAGATTGGAAAGTTATCAGCCGTTTTCACGACTACTGAAGCCTTATTATTCAAAGAGTATGTTAGTATTGTTTTGGTATTACCTCCAGGTTTCTCTTATAGAGCCTTTTGAAGAAACATGATAAACTATGGAGCGGAAATTATTTGCTTTTTTATTGTGTTGTGTTTCCCTACCAAACAGCAGTGGAATTCAAAACTAGATAATTTTAGTTTTCGGTCGAAAAAAAAAGTATGAAAGGGTATTAACATCAAGTAAACATCTCTTAAAGATTACCTATAAATGTTTTACATAAAGTAACAAATTAACCTTTTCACTACAGAAGCTGAAATCCTCGAATCTCTTTGAAATATATCGTGAAGGATCTTGAAATATGGCATTATATAATTGCTGCCTAAATGTTAGTAAGGTTATGTTAGGCATAATATATTACGTAATCTCTTTAAGACTACTGAAAGATAATCCAATCGTGACATGGAATTCACGTATAGGGATTAGGCCCCTACTCATATAATAATCTAGATAGTTGTACAAACTGATGAAGTGCTGTGAAATGGAACATTTTCGTTATGAATAAATGAAGAGCTTATCGTATTAATGGTACAAATGTAAGTTAAGTAGGCTTAGCTAGGGCTGGATGGAGTTCAATAGAATTTGGGAGTTCGGTATTAGCGCGCTGTCATATTTTGGAATCAAGGATAAATCTCGTTAAAAATATGTAGAAAAAGTCAGGTTTTCGTCGTTCGTTAAATTGTTCAACTTTTAATATCTATTCTCGATCAAAACGTGAAAAAAAATCATGTGCTTGTTGTGTATGAAATTAATTTATTCATAAACATTCAAGTAAAAAATAACCTGTTTTATATCACGTGACGAAAAATCTGTTAAAAAATAAATACAGACAAAAACGCATAATGTTAGAAAGGCTTTAACAAATTAAAGGACACTACAAAATGCGTTATAATCCGAGACTCGTAACCCCAAAAACAACCCTTAGCAATTTTGTTCCCATCCAAAAATGTCAAGAGACACTTGAGCTTCCGTCCTCTGATAATGGAAGGGAACGATTCCTATTAATTACTGAAACAATGGCACGTGGCCCTCGCGACGCCATTCCTGCCCGTTTCCCTGCTACTAAAACAATTAGTAACAGAGACTGAACGAAGGCCATTCGGAAATTGAGACGCTATCGTTCTTACCCCGTAGATAGGTTTACTCGCCCAGTTATTGAGGAAGTCGAGTTTGGAAACCGTTTTGGGACTACTGCAGATGAGATTTGAATTGAATCTAAACTAACATTTGCTTCTTTTAATTAGTTTTGTGTTATTCGTTTGGTAGAGTGAATTTGGATTGCAATGGTTGATTTTTTGTGCATGTTGTAGTTTTCGGCTTGGTATCTATTCAGAGAATTAATCAAGTTTTTTTTTTCGTCATGCCAATGTTCTTTTTTTGGTAAATTTAGGACGATGTAAAATATCATTCAGAGAACGTTTAAGTCAGGCTTTGTTAACGTATATTTTTAGATTTACAGTTAAACACTAAGTAATTACTGATTTCTAAAGCACTCTAGATTTATGAGGGAGCTGGCTTAAGGCAATATCTTAGTCTCGTCATTATCATCTCCTGAAGCTTTAATGAACGGAAAGCTATTATCTCAGTTCGATCTCTCTAAGCTTCAGTTAATTTTATTTGATGGATATTTTGTTTTGTACTAACTTCTTTGTTCGTGTAAGTTGCTTTTAAATTAAGATGTTTATCCGTGTCTTGAAGAATGTTAGGTTTATGTTCGAACTTAAGCGTGGAAAGGTAACTTTGTAAATCTGTTAGTTTAATTTTGTTGGTAAATATTTTAGTATCTTTAGTTTCTTTTGAGATCTTACTTATTTATTGTTGGCTTAGTATTAATAGATTAACTTTGATAACCTTTTACGTATTCCAAACAATTTAGGTGTATTTTATTAATAATTCATCTAACCTCAATCTATTTTATTACACTTATTGTAAATTAATCTTCATCATTTTTTACAGGTTTAAAAAGAATGAATAAAATGCTTCTCGTCCTAGTATCACATTAGTAACGCATGATTTGCTACTCAATAAATTATAGATATCAACAATAAATGCTAAAACAATTCACTAGCAAAATCCTCTTTGAAATATGGGACATTGTATTAAATTAACCGTCTGTTGAAGTCCAGTAATTGACAATGATGCATTGCTGGCTGGGTATCGCTACAGCTGTTATTCATATCAAAATAAAACGCAATGGACTGGAAACCGCGAATTCCATTTTAAAAGCCAATGTCATTCGTTACGTCAGATAATATTTCGTTGTTTCATTGAATAAATGTTTATATTTACTTATGTTTAAGGTTTTTATTCATAAACGGATCACATTATGAATTTCGTACGAATTTCGTTAGCCTTACCAATCCCATTTCATCGGATGAGCGTACAAATTAATTATATCACATTACATTAAATCACTCTTCATTTGTTATTCTGTTCGTCGCAATTAACATTACACGGTATTCCATTGATTAAATTATATAAAGCATATTATCAGGGTGGTCAAGACAAGTGATAAAATATTCTTTAAAAATACTTTTTATCCATGTTTTTTCCTACAAGTAGTCCGGTCAGCTTTTAGTCTTCTTAAGTAGTAGATGTTGCCCAAGACTTCGCCTACGTGAAAAGAAGTGTGAGCTGTAAATACGTTACCTCAAGCAGTCTGTGAAAAGTTCGCCTATATACCTAGCTAATCCAGGGTGCTAACTTCGTACGAAATCTCATTAAAATTGATCAAGCTGTTTGAGCGTGAAAGAGATACAACATCCATACTCACAAAAAAAATTACGTTTATATTATTCGTAAGTAATAGTTACACTACCTGTTGTTTTATCTGCTACAAATAATTTTATCTGCTTTATATTTTATGAAGTTACTCAGCAACCTTGGCTAGAACATTTGTAATTAGTTAGCTAATCCTACAAATATTAACCAGAAAATCTCACTCCTAAATCCGCACTACCAACCTTAAACAACCTACATTTATCATTCAGACAATTGAAATCCTTTTCTATTTTCCTTGCCGCAAAATATTGAAGCACGTCATTTTCCCGGGATCCCGGGGTTCATCCCGTCGGGCTCAATCCCGCGGGATCCCGCGGTCACGTGCGGTGCTCTCGTGGCGTGTCTTCCCTCAGTCCCGGGATTTCTCCGTCGATATTATTTGCTCGTTCTCTAGCTTTTGTTTCTGACTTATGTTGAAACTGTTGAGTTAGTTATTGAGTGAGCGGTTTGAACTCTTTGAAGTTTTGTCATTTCTGTTTCGGATTTTAAGCACGTTTTTCATAAAGATTGTGTACCTATTACAGAATTTTATTTATGACTTTAATTTATTGCGCGTAGACATTAAAGAATTACTGTTAATGAGTAGCGATAGTTTTTACGGCTTCATTAATACTTTAATTTGCCCAAATCAAAATGTTTTTAACATTCTACACGTTATATTGGAAGAAGAGTAGGGAGGCCTTCGCCCAGCAGTGGTACATCTCAGGCTAGTAATAATAATAACACGTTATATTCATCAATTTAAAATCAACAAAATCTTGTTACATCAACACCTTCAACAAATTTTAATGAACTCCAGAATTAGAACGTATGTAAGCTCAGCGTGAACCCTAAATCCGAAACTCAATGTTTGTATGATAAACAAGAATTTCATACAAATTCGGCAAATGTTGGCGCCTCGGCTGAAATAACAGAAGACACATAATTTGACACCCATGAACATTTTAATTACCGCTTGGTGCACCGCTCTGTAAACGTAGCGGCCGTTATTACACAGATATAAAATCTGGAAGGAATAAAAGACATAGTTAAAATAGTTAGAGAAGATTTACGCTAAACTCTTTCTAAGTTCTGAATTTTTCTACTCCTATTTCTAGTAGAATGATGCTAAGTAACCTACTGTCTTTTTCGATAACTGGACTTTTCAAATCAAAATAGTGACTTTTTTGTTTAGCGTGTGGTGTAGCGTGTAACCAAACAACCAAATCTTTAGCATTTCAATTTAAATAAGTGAAGATTTTTAAGCTCCTGACTTTTCAATATCTTTACATGGTAATAGGTAGACAAAATCTCCAATGTTAACTTTAATTGATCAAGTAGCAGCTATAAACATCTTACCATAAATTAAACGTAACTTAAAAAGTAAAATATATTGCCCAACTCCAAGAAGCCAAATTAATTGCCTAATGTTGCAAAAAATTGGAAACCGAAAAAAAGCCAAAAGGTTTTCGTAAGGCATCCTAATTAAATGTTTGCAATTAATTAAAAGTTAGTTTGTTTAAACCCCTTGGTTGAGTGGAAGTCAAGATTTTCGTTGCGACAGCGTTCTTCGAATTTGCGTTACTCACAAAGGAACTGTATTTTGCTTTTATTTACTTGAATTGCTAAGTAAATGTTGACCACGTGCGCTATACGGTAAAAGAGGTTCGTAATTTCTAGAACTGGAAGTTTTGTCAGTAAATAAATACCAGGAAGTAGTTGTGATGTTGGTGTTTGTTTTTCTATTTCTAAGTCTGCACTTCCTAGCCATCAAAAGGCTTCAGAGAAGTGGAATAAAGTTTTGTATTTGTAGTAGGTACGTATATTAATTATAAATAAAGATCTTAGCCGTAGGATGCCCACTGCTGGACATAGGTGGGAGACCTATAACCCAGAGTAGGACATCGATTTTCAGAATGACTGGTAAGAATCAGCCTGTACCCTTTTTCATTTTCTGGCGTCCTTTCTAACTTACCCGATCTCCGCTTAAGAATCTAAAAATATACCTTCAAAACTACTCAACAGATCCAAAACTTAAGCTTTATTTAAAGTTATAAGAAAAAAAAAGATTTTTTGTGAACTCAACATAGGCCTTATGAATTTCATCATAAAGCCGGCAATTATAAATGTAGCTTGACTCCGACTATCTCAATAAGCTACTTTCTATTTTTTTAGTTTTGAAAATATATCCTCATTCTAAACTGTCCTGGCCACATCTAGAGCTTAAAATCCACAAGCCGTTGAATGCGTAGAGTTTGAGACTATCTCCAGCGCACACTCGGCCCATATGTGTGACGGCACGTGCCAAAACTAGCTTCTAGATACGACATGCATTAATTAACTGCACTATTAAAGTTCTCGTGTTATTTATTAAGTGTTCCGAACAGTTTGCTGCTTTCATTTTACTCCAATACGACTGGGGAAGTTTTTGCTTGACGAAACTTCATGCTATGAAAGTAAGGATGAGTTTTTTTGGCTAAATTTGGTAGAGTCGATGTTTCTTGGCCGAAATTTGTAAATTTAATAATGACGGGCCTATTTATTTATTTTTTTATTTATTTATTTATTTATTTATTTATTATAACAAAGTAACTTAATCTTAGTTTAATATAGAGGTCCACAAAACTGTTCTAAACAGTTTGTCTGTGGACTCAGGTGAGTCTTTTTATGTTTTAAGTATAATAATATAGTGTGTAATTGTGCAAAATTTACTATTTATACTGTAGTTCATGGTGTGTGTATACTATCTAACAGGTATTGGTATAGTGGTTACTGGCCCTGACTGTTGTACCGGAGGTCGTGGGTTCGATCCCCGCCTTAACCTTTGTGTGAAGAGCATGATCATTTTTTTTGTGTCTGGGTGTGCATTTATCTAGATGTATGTATTTGGAAATATATAAGCATGTTTATCAGTTGTCTAGTACCCATAACACAATTTACTCTGATATATTTATGGCAATGACGTTGTGGGAATATTATAGAATATTTATTTATTCGCCATACTTAAAGCTACAAGTGTTGGAATAGACGAGTACAGCTAAGTACGTACTTAATCACAGTATTACATACGGTATGAGACGAGTGCAGTAGCAAAGCAATGAATTCGCATTACTTCGCAATAAGAGACGCCGCGAGAACTGCGCCATAAACGGACAAATACTACATTATGACGTCCGCAAGCTGTTCATAAATTATTTTCAATGTTTGTGACTAGAGTAACAAATGAGGTTGCAGTATCTAAGTGTAAAACCAAAATGTGTAGTCGGATGAGATAGACCGCCGCGTAGTTGAGAAAATACTCGTTGCCGATAAAGTGATAAAAGAAAAGAAGAATTTTGAATCAAGGATGAAGTATAGACATATTATTATGCAGGTCGCACCTGGCCAAAAATCGCAAAAGACAGGGAGGTTTGGAAGGAGAAAAGGGAGGCCTTTGCCCATTAGTGGGATCTTATTTAGGCTACATAAAAAAAAAGAATATGCCTACGATGAAAATGATAACTATATCTAGTATTTTACGAAAGAAATGTATCGTGAAAATTACTAATTATCATAACTTAAAACAATCTAATCTGAAAGAGTAACCTAATCTCATTCCCTAAACGAGACTGACCAAACAATTTGCAAAGGAAAAGAGCAAAGTATTTATTTAGAAGGGTTGCTTTTGCGACATTTTCTACTGTAATATTTTTACGTAAATGTGATCCTGAGGCAGCAAAATTTCCATCAAAACGAGACGTCTGTATGTGACTACCGGCGACTTACATCCACAATTGCACTATATGGAATATTTATTTTGGTTACAGAACATACATTTTGTAAGGAAATTTGCGGAAATTTGGCAATGTGTTCCTTGATATTTGTCCACCAGCGTATTTGGAATGAAATGCAATTTATGCTAGCGATTTTGTAACGAAAGAAAAGAGGTTTTAAAAATATTTTGACATATCAGGTATCAATGCGTCTATTCTTAAATTGTTCACTCAATAGTTTAAAACAAAGCCGTTGTCGTCTGTTCGCTTAAATCTTTAAAATCACACAACGGATTTTGAAGCGGTTTTTTTTTAAGATAGATTAAAGAGGAATGTTTATAATATGTATAATATATTAGTATTTCACCCGTGCAAAGCTGGAGCAGGTCGCTAGTTTACTATAAAAGCAAGATTATTAACCAAATATATGCAAATAAGTGAAACATCGATAAAGAATCTCCTTTAGTTACAACACTTCATAGAAAACTACAAAACTAATTTCAAGTTCCCGTAAAACTGCAAAAGCAATTTATACTTCATAACAATAATCTAAGGAAGAAAATTATGAGTCAATATCGATGCTACATAGATATAAAATAGAAAACACTTGATGCACTCGAAACGTTGGCTTCGCTTCTCGAAATTAAACTTCACTCATTCAACGGCGAAAGTTGGTGGTGACTTGTTACCCCTACTATAGGTGTCTTTTATAGCTTTCGAGTTTAAGTCGAATGTATTTTGATAAAACAGGTCTTGGTTTTGTATAATATTAACGGAAAGATACCTTTATTTTTAAATTTTACCAATACAGTATTCAATAAACTTAAAAAAACAAACTATTTTGAGGAGCCACAGAATAAAAAACTGAAATATTAGATTGAGATTTTGTACGAAGATTTTGTGTTGTTACTTTTGTAAGAAGACTACTTAACTTAAATCGAGAAAGCAGAAGCAAAAGTTAACACAGACATCCGTTATCAGAACAACATAACATATTTGTCACCTATTACGCAAATGATTTATAAAACTAGATAACCAAGGTAAAGCAATTGGTTGTGCCCGATGTCAGCCGAAGTTCCTTGCACTGTTTAAGTTCGGCACTGAACTCAAAAATTATGTACGAACTTCTTAATTTTGATCATTGTTGTGGCTATCGTTTGAATTCAGTCTGAAATTCAAAGTTTTGCAAATTGGTTTCTAGTTTGCAGGTAGATGTGGATACCAAAATAAAAAATAAATGACTGCACGGATAGTCGAGTGGTTATCACGTCGATTACCACTGAAAACGACGTGTCGCGCGTTCGATCCCCGGGTAGGACAAGACTTTTTGCGATCCACAAATGTTTGTTCAGAATCTGGGTGTTTGTGCTAGTTAATTTAATAAAATGTCTGTAGAACCCCCGGCGATACAAGGATTCAATTCCTAGATGCGGGAGTCGTTAAAAAAAAAGATGTCAGAATAGAACTTTTGTTATGTTTTAGTATGACTGCTCTATTTCCAGGCCAATTTGTCGTCTAATACTGCCCAGAATAATAATTATTTATACAACGTAAACGTCCTTTTGATGTTGTGAACATGTGACGTCTATAATGAGACTTTAATGGAAACTCGGTCCAACATTACTAGGTTCTATGCGGTTGACAGTTTTGGGTCAATTTATCAGCTGGATGTTTTTTTTGTTAAAGCGTAGAAACAATAAAAAGATCGTGACTTCTTAGTGGAAGTATATTTGTAGTTCTATTTTATATAGAACTAGTTAATATCTTTAGGGTATCGATAGTCACCGTTTTATTAAATATACAATGAAGTTGTAGAAAAGTGGTGTCTGTGCAATGGTAACATTAAAAAAAAAGTAGCATTCGGTTTCGACATCAATGTAATAATAACAACCCCGTTATAACATTGATGCCGAACCTGAAATTGTACTTTTTTTCTGTATATCGGATTATCTGTTCGTTTGTATGTTTTTGCAAGCTAAACGCAGAAACGGCTTGTTCGACTTAGATGCTTTTAGAGAGTTTTATTATAATCAGCATTAAAGCAATTGCACTATCACTGTTACTATCAAAACATTAAATAGTAGTTACCTTCCTATAAAAACTCTCTTTATATTAATAATGACTAGCGATTTTTTCTAAATTCACAAATACTTCAAACGGTAGGATAAATCCAAAAAGCTTTTTAGCTGGTAAGTATGACTTTTCTGAAAATTCGGAGTTGTTTGACGAAATATCCTTGAGTATAGATCACCTTTATACGGTTTCCCGAAACGATAATTTTCCGAAGGGAAATTTCCCAGAAAACGCTCTTCGTTCTCATTTTCGTTGCAATATTTTGAGTTGTTATTAAAGTTTCGGTGGAAATGCTTAACTGAGCTTATAATTAACTTCCGTTCTTTGATACAGAGTAGGTACTATTTTCTCCAAAATACTCCAACTTGTCGGCATATTTTTTGTAGTATTCTGCATTTGGGTAGTAAGGACTTGCACCTGTGTTGAATTCAAATCTGAATTTCTAAATATACATGTTAAACTTTTGTTAAAGTTTATCAATGTCTACTTTTTCAAAGTAAATATAAATACCAGAAAATCTTTTGATTTATACACAGACCTTACACATAGAACATTACTTTGTACCAAAATCTACGTCACTAATTTCCCATACCTTGTACCTTAAACTATCACTAAGATCTATCCCATTCATCGGTAACTCATCCATCACATCGGAACAAAAACCATTCACCAGGATACGATCGACCCCCAACCTTACATTTAGCGACAAACACTGAATACCAATAGGATACAAGATTAGTCTCCCAGAATTTAGCAAGAAAATTACTAGTTAGTATGTTAATTTCCCCGAAAGGGTTTGTGGCAATTCTTTGAGTAATTCAAGGTATACTCAACTTTTGGGTAACTTTCCTTATTGCGTACATTCTTGGTATTACTAGTATGCCATTGTGGCTTACTCTTGGCTTCAATAGTGTTGTTTGCAATTCCCGGATTTGCTATTTCTGTTTCTGTATCAGCTTTCCTGGTAAGGTCATTTATGTTTGCAATTTCTGTAGCATAATCTAAAATCGAGGGATGGAATGTCACGTTTGAACAGAATTTCATTCCGCACATTTGTGTTTCTCGCACATTCACAAATCCTTGTACATTGCATTCGGTGAGGACGATTCCCTGCGATTTCCACTTACAATTGTATGTAAACAAGCGTTCTGCACACAAGACGTATACGGACGAATGTAGGAAATCAAGTGTGTATTTGTATTGTAAGTCTGCTTCCGTGTGACAGAGTAACATTGATTAATGAAACTGTTCTCTTTGTTTCCGTAAACTATTTCTAGGTAATATTTATTTGTCCAATAAAACGTGCAGGAAATTCTGCGAAATGTTTGGACAGTTTTATATTGCAGTTTGATTATTTTTTATACTGAAAAATGTTTGTGCACGAAAATAGTTTTCAGTATAAAAAAAAACTGCAAATAACTTTTAGGTAATAAAAAAATAGGTCTTCGATAGTGTATGAGAGTGGTATTTAAATTGACCTTTAGCGTTACACGGTCACCCATCCAAAAAACAACCTCAGCCCTCACCGCTTAACCTTGTTAAAACGAGCATTTATCTTTTACATATACGAGTCTTTTCCGTTTCCCGACGTAAACACGTATTGCCTCGTATTCCGTTTTAGTGCGGCCTGGAGTTAGTCCGTCTGTCATCTCGCAGTTTATGAGTTTGGAGAAAATGTATGGACGACTCAATTATTGTTGTGTTTACTATCTGGGAATTGCAGTCTGTTAAATGATGTGATACAAATTGGTCTACGTAATTTTATGAGTTGTTTACTAACTGACTTATTACAAAATGTAGAACCAAGCGAATAAAGTTCTTTTCTTGCTTGTATCTGTCTCAATAAATAAACTTATCTTTTGAAATAAATTAAGGTCATTCCGCCATCGTATTACGTACGCCTTCTCTATCTTCTAGACCTTTCTTGTAATATTTATTACTTTTTAGTCCACGGTTGCGTTTTAGTTGCAAAGAGGTAGAAAAAAAAACATATTATGTTCTTCATATTTCCGTGACAATGATCCTATTTCCTGCTATCACTTTCAAATTGAAAGTGCCATGTCCTTTGTTTAAATTTTAAGTGCCAATATTTATCCTATTCCTAGAATTGGTCGAAAACAACGCTCCCAACATTTCAACACAGAACAGAAACAGCTACCTAATATTAGATAACACCTAACCTAATTGTTACACCACCCATTCTCAGAACGACACCCAGTTTCCATTCCTGGAATCACTCCGTGACGATGTTGCACTGCCTAAATATAGGAGTAACAATATTCAGACCTATGGAAATTCCCATCTGCTCCCAAAGTGCAGGCGAACAAATATGCTAATTAGAACTACCTTGGAAATGTAAATCTATGTTTTTGGGGACCAAATGTGACTGGTTCTGTGCCTTGATGGCTTTTAGTTGTGATTTTGAATGATTCCACTGTGAACTATAGTTGTCATTCACGGATCCGCCTTTAATCTGAATATTTTAGTAAACTATTTTTAATATTTTTTAAGTAACTAGTTTAAATCGTCAATATTTTACAAAAACGAAAACCGTACTTCCAGTGTTTGATAATACGTAAAATTCTCTTATGGCATTATTCCCTTTTGGCACGTGGCGGTAAATAACATGAGGGCACACATTTGCAACAAGAATCAACTCAATTGCCTTTCAAAAGTTTCCTTATATGACGACATTAGTTCTGATTTCGGCCACGTACCAAAAAGATCCTTGTAGTACTACAAAAACGTCATATTGTGACACCTGTCACTGTCAATCTAAATGTTTACAAGCCCCAAAAAGGTGCACAATAAAAAGGTTTTAATACCACTTTAGTAACTACAAAATGTTTCGTAACTTGCACTGCACCCGCGGGCGTCGTCTGCTTACTTTTTTAATTGTGTGTTCACTTGTAATTAGTAAAGTATTCGTGCTCGAGTTTAATTCTCACTGAAAACGTTGTGTATTGTATTTAAATGGAAATTTCGTTTCTGTGTTCTACTTTACTTGAATGCATACCTACATAGGTTACTATACAACCTTTTTACTTGCATACTAAAATAGGACTAATCTTTTATTAATTCTGAAAACTTTGCAATTGTGGCTAAAACAATTTTTTATAAAAACCGCCTTTCCGTTACACATAATTTTAATAGCAAATCCCGATAACTTGATTTATAAAACGCTAACGCTGTTGCATCATAACCATATTAAAACTAGGTGAAAAATTATCTTTAAAAAATGTGTGTTAGAATAATAACAAAATTGTGTGTAGGTTTTATTCGAATTCGCCAGAAAGAGGATTATCTTTTTTTTAGATCGTATCGGTGTATCAATTTAATTTTCATAGTTATATCGTTTTTTTTTCAAAAAACAGGAAGTGTTGTTGGGTAAGTTTTGTTTTGTTGAGGTTTTTGCCTAGCAGTAGGATCTTATATAGACTACTAGAAAAAAATCTCTCAATTAATTTAATATTCTTAATTTACTTGGTCATAAAACAAACATGAAAGAGCCATAATCTAAATGTGTAATAACATTTAGAAGTAAGTACTGACTATCTTGACCTTTTCTCCTTGAACAACACTGAAATCGGGACCCAATGTCACGAAGACGCCTTAATAACAATATATTTGCACCGTTATCCCGCTCTCAGACGACAATACGCTTTAATTAATAACATTTTACATAATATTGCGTGTATTGCTATCAAATTTTAATAAAGTTGGGTTTCACTGTTGCGACAAAAAAACCACAAGACCCTATACTGACTGGCCTGACGGTCTAGTCTTTAGTCTTTAGGTCGTGGGTTCGATTCCCATCTAAGACAAATGTTTGTGTGATGAGCACGATCATTTGTTCTGTGTCTGGGTGTAATTTATCTATAATATGTATGTATTTAGAAGTATATAAGTATGTATAACAGATGTCTAGTACTCATTATACAAGCTTTGCTTGAGACTAGATGACGTTGTGTTAAAGTCGTGGAATATAAAAAAAAATGGTTTAAGAGTAAGACTTCTATCTATGTGAGTGAGACGCTGCTCTACGCTGCGTAGTGCCATCTTGCTTCTACTACTGAAAGAGTATTACTTTAAAACTTAGTAGAAAGTTTCCTGGCATACTTCGTTCTATAAAATGAAATTGTATTCATTTAAATTCGGAGATTCGAATGTGGAACGACGTTTTATAACCGTTTCCCATACTTGCTTTATTCATTCGCTTACCGTTGGTATGTAGGACACGTTTTAAAATTGTCGTTTCGTAAGATATGTTTGAAAAGAATTATGAATTTCCAGCTTAACATTTTAAGCAATAACTAGGTACACCTGAAATATTTAATGAGGGTATACTATTTATTTCGCATGGCAAGTAAAAGAATCGCGAAAGACAAAAGAAAGTTTCTTGTTAAGATTATCTGGAATACTTGAAAAAAAACGAAAACAAGATAAAAATCGTCAATGTGATGTGATCAATTTATTCGATAGCTTTCATATCTGTTTTTATGCCTGTCTAATACAAGCTTAAAAAACCAATCACCACCAATAATCACCATGTATCAGAAGTTTTAATCGTTTTATCAAAACCGACCCTTAACCTGACACACCCATTGTATAACAGACACGGCATTCAACATTAAGTAAACGTTTGAATTAATTTCCGTAACACTGAAAACCGATGGAGTACCGACAATTAGAGCTCCCGAAATTCTCGAATGTTCCATACGATTCGCTGTATCAATGATAGTGGCTTTACCGGCTTTAGGTAATATTTATTCTACACTATTACAAAATAATAGTGACTTTCTAAATATCGATGCGCAATTTCAGTATATTCCTCTAATGTTTGACGATACTTCTGAAATCTGAAAGGAATCTTATTATAAGCATCACTATTGATAAGCATTTAAACTGAGATAGCTAAATAAAATCGGGTTTAATGGAATATTTCTAATGACCATTGCAAACTAACTAGCAAAAAAATGGATTCTTCACTTTATTAAGTGGTATTCACTTTTGCGTCAGGTGACAAAATTTTCAGAAAAATGTATTTGATTTAGTTTGTCCTAGCGTTTCACTTCTCACCCTTTGCTTCAGGTATCAAAATCGTAAAAAAAATTGTATAGTTTTATTCTGTCCTAGAAAAGGTAGGGCGTTTTCCCCGTTTTCTCCCTTTCAGCAGAGATCAGGCTGTATCCGATCCTATCTACCGAATAAACGTTGATTTAGAAGTTTAATTAGATCCTGGTAGAATGGAACTAACGATTCCAGATCAAATACAGGGATACTCGGAATATTGTAATATCCAAAAGCTATCCAAATGCTGTCCTGGTGTAATTAGTATGCATTGTCCCCTGTCCAAGGATAAATATTGGCATTGATTCTTCGGGCCAATGTTTATTTTGGCTAAGGTCATAAAACCTTTGTTTATATCCGACCCTACAGAGGTCAAGGTAAGTGATTATAATAATTATTGGAGATTAGGGTCAGGTTAATTATTTTTGTTTACCAATTGTACATTTTGTTGTTTGGTTTTGGTTTTAAACAGCGTGTTTGGTTAGGGTGGTTTGTATTTAGTTAAAATAATATACATCGTGGTTAAACAGCCTAAGAGAACCTACTCAATATTCTGAAATAAATATTAGGCTTGCGATGCGAAACTTTCGGTAGTCAATTGAAATGTGTAAGGGAAGATGTGTTTTTTTCTTTGATGTAGGTAATTATTGTTTTTTTTGGAGAATGTTGTTTATTTCCATGTTCTAAAGGGGTGTTTTAAATAGGGCTTACCAATACAAAGAGTAACATAAAGTCGTTATAAAACCTACATTTTGTTACTTTTACGACTGCATTCTTTGTCTGTACTTTATTGAATGTGTGCGAGGCTTTGTGCACCTGTGTCCGTAAGGATATTGCTTTCTAAAAATATTATTAAGTCTTCGAAAATATTCGTGAAATGGTTTCGGCCTCTTCTCTGAAGATATTTATTTTGTAATATTATTACCGTTAATACATACTGCAGGCTGAAAATGTTACAGTCGTGGACAAATGTAAATTTGGAAGTTTTGAAATGCTAAGAATTACGTCATCGAAATATATCAAACTAGCACCCAGAAATGAATATAAAAATTCCCGACATACTTATAGTACAACAGATTTTATGTCCGATTCCCAAAAAATCTCTCCAATATGTCACGTACAAGCAGATTATAAGAATTAAAAAACGATAAAATGGACAATTTCGTCAGACATGTCGTCAAAATCTTTTGATGCAGAAATAGAAGGAACCTCATAAAAATCTTAGCTGACGTTTATAACAAATAAATATTAAAACAATGTATTACTACAATGACGTTAACGTAGCTTTGAGAAACTCTATGACAATGTTTGGGCTGAAGAGTACTAAACACTTGATTTATAGTCGCCCTTTTAAATACGGGTTTTTCTCTCCTTTGTAGTGCCCATTTCGTTGTCTTTTGACAGACAAGGTGATGAATAGTCTTTGACTACTAAAATAGAACTTGTGTGAACCTAAAATAAACAAGCTCTGTCTTTTTGGACAGTCTGTCTTAAATATCAGGAAAAATGAGATCGTTATTTACATTTTCAAGATTATGATAAAAAGGATATTTTTGTTTTCACTAACTTCAACTAACACTTACGTGTAGGGATCCTCAAAATGCTTAAAAAGGCTAATATTAGTCAAAATATTTTTTTTCTTGATCTTTGCAGTTAAGGATCCGAATACCCAATTAACGTCTGATGCCACCAAAACGAATTCCCAGAAAAAATAAATCATTGTATCTCTTATTTCCATAGAAAATCACATAATGACGTAAATAATGTTCAGTGAAATATTTCCTCGAACGAAAAAGCAGTGAAAAATATTCCTTTGATCTGATTTACCAGAATAGTATTAATATTCCATTGTCGAAATAATAATTATCAATAATCCGCATATGGAATTGTGTATAAAATGTACGAGTTTGTATGGATAATAATGAATTCCAGGAAATCTAAATGAAAATAGATTTTGTTATTTATTGGTATATTAATCTCATAATTATATATTGCAGATATGAAAGGCAGAGTTATGAAAACATGAGTGCCACAATCTCAGTCAACTATTATTTCAGATGTATTTTTTTTTCCTAGCCTATAGTATCCCACTGCTGGGCAAAGGCCTCCCCCAAGTCCTTCCACGAATCTCTGTCTTGCGCCGCTTCGAACCAGTTCTGGCGGTGTACGTTGAGTTCATCCCGCCACCGCTTTCTGGGCCGGCCTCGGCGGCGCCGTCCATCTACTGGCTCCCATTGTGTGACTACCTTCGCCCAACGGTCACTATTCATGCGGCTGACATGACCCGCCCAATCCCATTAATTAATTAATTAAAATAAAACAGAATTACAAATTACATTTAAAGGCTTATAGAATACTCCTTCATGTTTATTCAAGATCATCAATGTTCTCTCTTTACAAGAAGAGGTCAAAGAGTAGAGTGTCAATTATAGACCGGTATTTCTCTCTTAATTTCAAACACTCAACAAATACTCAGTTCATAAACCTAACAATCGACGCAACAGTTGGCGAGCTTACAAACAAAAGCCAAACCAAACTGAAATAACACGTATTTCCAATACTTCAAGTCAGGGCGAAGTAACTCTTCGACAAGCAAAGGAAAATGGAAATAAATCGTCCATACTGTTGCCCCCGTTATATTATTCAACGGCTCAGACATTTTAACATCGACACAAAGAACGGACATGCCGACTTGTCGAGATTTCGAACGATTTTTTTCCGCAAATTTGGATTTATGTCGGCCAGAATGGGGAATGTGGTGCGATGCCTCCATAGTACTCTATACTGTTCCATGGCTGGCTTGGGCACCATAAAGTGTGGATTATTTGTTTCGGTGCACGCTGCTTGTGATTTTGTAAATTATTGATTTGTTATCCTGCAATATTTTAGATGCAATCATCCTGAGAGCGATCTTTTTCGACATGATGCAAACAATATTTTATTCTTATTTAGTACGGACATCGTACCAATTTTGACACGATTGAGCAATTTGGTCAATGATGATAAGTTATACTCAAATACTAACTACAAAACTAGTAAAAAATCTCGTTCACCAAGTACCAGTACAGTAAAGTCTTTTTACGTCTTTGAAAAACCGAAGCGTATTGAAAGTAACCGCACATTGAGCGAACTTACAAATTTCTTGCCGCTTCCATGAGCTTTATGTAATAACCCTGACAAAATATAAAGACCTCTTATTGCTCAAAGTTGAAACGTTGTCAAGACCTATCAGGGTTGGTCGACTTGGCTCCTCTTTGAGCCTTTAATGGACCTTCAGATTCAAGTTTAAGTAAGAAATATGACGTTTTTGTTTCATGAATTTGTGTGAATGGCTCGCTTGATGCGGTTTCGATGCACTAAAAGGTTCGGTTTTTGTCTGTCTGGCTGAATATACTAAGTAATGTGTTCTTGTCAATTTGATCCGTTTTTTAGGTTTAGGTGTTTTATTTTTTTTCTTGTCTTACATTTATAGTTCTGAAATTGAGTACCTACAGCTTAAAAATACATTTACAGTTTTAAGATGACTTCCAGTCATTTTTATTAATTTATAAAATTTCCACTCCCTTGATCTGTTTCTGTCGATTCCTACTAGATTTCAACAATTTACTATAATTAATCTGTATTTTATTTTCAGGTAACACAACACTACCCGAGTTTCACGAAAGATATTTGTAAGTGGACACGAATATTGACCTTTACTTAATTGAATTTCGTTGTATCCGTGTCGCAATTATTGCGAATAAGCATTTTATATCAGTTTTTTGGACGGCAAACATCAATTAGATTTGAATAACGAACCAAACGTGAAAGAAAATAAAAATCCTAATAAATATGCCTCTTTGTAAATAACACAACGGAACTAAACGCTTATGTACGTGTGTCCATGAGTTTTCTTTGGCAATTGACCTTTGGAGATGACTTCCGTTGCCTCGTGCATAAATGCGTAGTATCTTGTGCAGCAAAATTGATAATACTTAATTTGCCTTTCTTAATTTAGTAATATTTATTAGCTTATGTAGATGTCTAAGTATTACAAATGAAAGTCTAAAAAAGCCCTACCTATTCACATCCAAACGCGTATATCGACTAACCCACACCGCATAACATTCACCGCAAAATCTCAGTTCAAGTCAAAATATGATGAATTATGACATAACAGGGGCGCTTTGTAAACTTAAGGCTCTTTTCCATTACTGTACAGAATTGTGAAGCCTCTGGTACCCATATGTCGCTATCTTATGACTCTGGGCATAAATCAAAAACTTTGAAAATGACATTGAGTGCGGCTGTTATCAAAACTTGTGTCAGTACGTTTAGGGCGACTGTGATTTTTTGGGGCTTTTAAATTTATTCGTAAAATAAATAAATATTTATAATTTTAATTAATTTATAATATTAAATAATAATTATAATAATTTAAATAATAAACCAGCCTATACATGTCCCACTACTGGACACAGGCCTTTTCCCATATAGGGAAGGTTGGATTGATCACTACGATAGCTCACTGTAGATATGCGATTTCAGATTTCAATATTTGGAATTCAGGTTTCCTCACGATAATTTCCTTTACCGTTTATTAGTAGTGTCTTTGAACAATTAAGAAAGTACATATTCATGATGATGATGATTAGTACTTGCCTACGCTGAAGATCGAACTAGCACCACGTGCATACAAATCCATGCATAGACCTGAAAGGCAACCACTACTGTTGTAAAAGTATTGTTTGTGCTAAATGCAGGGTGCATCACACAACAAAAAGCACATAAAAATCACCATTAATCTCACAAACGACTGTCTCTAAATTTAAAGACACATACACACCCTACTCAACACTAACTCTGAACTGTGGAACTTTTGAGTAAGAAGTAGTTGTTATATATTCCAGTGCGCGGACAATGCGCTTTAGGTAAGCAAGATATATGGTTATCAAGGCAACGCAGTTACGACTGAAGTTTATTTTTTATGCAAAACAATTGTTTTATTTGGATATATGTGGCTGTTTGAATGATGTAGGCTTAGGTTTGGTAGGAAGAATTACTGTTTGGAAAAGACAGTTTAGTATAAATTGTTTTGGTTTGTTTTGTTACTGACTTTATGTAGTAAGGGAGTAAATGTTCAAATATCCTGCAAACCATGATTTAAGCCAATGAACTTCGTCTATACAACTAAAACTAGAGGGTCTAGTTTTCACCAATAATGTTTGAAATGACCTAATTTAGATGTCATTTTTTTTTAATTTACTATTAATTGCTCATTTCCCTAAAAAATCTTAACAATACAAACATATTTTCGACAAACAAACTTTAAAGATTTTCTTTTAAGAATATATCTATCTCCTCTATATCTCTCACAAGACACTTCCTCGACACTCATATTTTACACTATTATCCCTCAACAAAAGAACAACATAACAGTACTCATAAAACCGACAGTCCTTAGGAATCTGACATCCAAACCCTTTTACTGAAGGCCTCTGAAGGCCTAAATCCCATATCCCTCCATTTGAGAGGAACGAACGGAGTTTGCAGCCTCACATGCATCCATTTAATTAAGACCCGCCTTTATGCGAGCTGTAATTGGTAGCTACTGTTATATGAGCAATGCCTGCTTGGATTTCGATGCTTGTAGTTTTGATGTTTGGTGCTATGCCCCAAATTGGCTATGTGTTATTTTGGTGACGTAAATTTACAGTAGGTATGTCTATTAATTGACAGTACATTTTTATGGTAACCTGTTTTTTAATGTAATGTCTCGTACCTCTTGATGTAACAAGGTTCTAATACATAAACAACTTGCGGGGGTTATGGGTTACATTTAATGTTTGGATAACCATTATTTTTGCGACTAAATATCTATACATGTCACAATGCAAATCAAATTTCTGCCCTAAAATTTGTCAGTCCTCAAAATGTTTAAGAATCGGCAAAAAAACTGTTTGTCACATTTTGTTTCGAAAATGTACAATCTGGTCCAACCAGTGTTGATCCTGGCAACATAATATCATGATTTAGGAGCACACATAGTGGGTAAGTCACATGGTCGTCCCTATTTTTTGCGTGGGCACCTAAACACTTTTGAAGTAGGGTTATTGTGTACTTATATGGTATTATATTATTTCATACGTAGGCGAAGCTGTAGGCGTATAGAATTGCTGTAATATTCCCTCTTTAATCTCAAAGGTTAGGTTACTATTTGTAACGTTAGAATGTATTTTTTCTCGTAAACCAAATTGAGCAAGGTGGATCAAATTTATTATTAGGATGAATAGCGAAGTTGTACATTATGGTATGTTCATGTTTTATCTCCATTTTACGCGTTGCTTTGTCGATTTAGCTCCCTACACAAAAACATGACATTAGCCCAGTCAAATTAGGTAAAATAAGGGGTCAACCTCGGAATGAAAGATAATAAGCTGAAAATTGGTGAGAACCTTTGTTTGGTCGCCTTAAATATTGTCTCAAAAGTCACAACTTCTATCGTGTCCGCGTCTTAAGATATTCAAGGTCAAAGGTCACGAAAATCATTTTTTCGCGAATATCTCGGTTCCTATTGCTTAAATGATATTTTCACCAATATCAAAGTTGTAGAGTATAAAATTCTCTACAACTTTTGTCTAAACTTTTTTTTTATACGATCAACCGTTTTTGAGGTAGAGCGCGACGAGTACGCAGCGTACTGTCATATAATGTATGAGGTAACGCAGGGTTAAGCGTGAGTTTCGGTTATCAATACGTTGTATAAAGTTAATTATTGACAAAACAAATATAATTATTAAGCAAGGCCCATTGTTTCTATACATAATAGGTCGGGAAAAAAGTCTTTTCGCATTATAGTATGTACGAACTTGTAATAAAATCTTTCTCTCTCTAATAAAATTAGAATTTGGAATTATGTTCGTTAAAGTTTTAAACTTCTAATTGTACCAAAACCAGCCAGATACAAATACTATAGCCAAAAAATTTTTATTACAAGTTCATACATACTATAATGCGAAAAGACTTATTTCCCGACCTATTATGTACAGAAATAATGGGCATTGCTTAATAATTATATTTTTTTTGTCAATAATTGACTTTATACAACGTACTGATAACCGAAACTCACGCTTGACCCTGCATTGCCTCGTATATTATATGACTGTACGCTGGGCACTCGTCGCGCTCTACCTCAAAAACGGTTGATCGTATAAAAAAAAAGTTTCGTCAAAAGTTGTAGAAAATTTTATACTCTACAACTTTGATATTGGTCAAAATATCATTTAAGCAATAGGAACAGAGATATTCACGAAAAATTGCTTTTCGTGACCTTTGACCTTGAATATCTTAAGACGCGGACACGATAGAAGTTGTGACTTTTGAGACAATATTTAGGGCGACCAAACAAAGGTTCTCACCAATTTTCAGCTTATTATCTTTCATTCCGAGGTGAAACCCCTAATTTGACTGGGCTACATACAATAAAATATCAAGGCTGGAAGTGATCATTCTCTTTCAAATACCGTCAATATTGACGTTTTTATAGCCATTTTAAATTATTCTAAAGCTTGTCAAATATTACTTGTCCAGTCTACGGTTGCTGAAATGGTTACTGGTAAAATACCTTGGCAAAAATAGTTTTACATCAAACCATCTGTGTCAGGCCTTTGATTGGGAAAAATTGTCACAGCATTCACACCATAATTATTATCATCTTCCTGCCCTTATCCCTTTTTAACTGGGGTCGGTGCAACATGTTTCTTTCTTCCTTTTCCCCTTATCAGACGTCACATTATCATTTACTTTTTTTTTCATTCATATCATTCCTTACTTACCATACCTTTTCTTTTCACACCACTCACACCTATGAATTTCAAACTATTCAACCACAAACTCTGTCGACGCTATCAATGCTCTTCATTTACTCGCCACTACACGTGCGACGCGAATTCCTGAAACAGATTCATACGCGACCGGACGAGAATTGCTGAGTTATTTGCAATTTACATTAAATGAATGGTCGTATGATATGTCTGTGTACGAGCATGCTATTCAGATTTTAGTAGCGATCGTTTTTTTTTTAAATTAGACTTGGTTGTTTATTTATTTTTAGATGAAAGTATTTGTGATGTAACTGTTTATTGTATGTTATTGACGTATTTTACAAAATGTAATTACTGTTCGGTTGTTAATCTATTATTCAAGATTATAAAATTTGTAGATTCATTGCAACTGCTGGTAGTTAAACATATATCAAATTGGTACTTATGGAAAAAGAAGATTTAATTGTTCTGTTATTTTCACACAGTGCTCTAATTATGTGTTAATCGTTTTTTCGATCGACTATTTTATTTGTAGTAGCTATGAAAACAAAACCTGTTTGCGTATTGCATACATTTTCTATTCTCAAAATTATATAAATTATAGACAAAATGAATGAAATTCTTTTCTTTAGAACTTGAACGCAATAATAATATTATTATGTACACTGACATACACATTTACCCCTATAAAGCACCAATTTCTTGTTACTTAATAACCAACCTTACCTAATTGAATTACAGTTGCTTTTAGTCCTAAAACACTATTCCTATTATGCTCATTGTACAAATACGTCACAGTGATTACGTAAGGCCTCTGGCATGTTAAGCTGTATCTTAAAGCAAGATTAATGCGAGAATAAAAGAGAGACGCCGCTCTACGTTGTGTAGTACGCTATCTCGCTTTCACAGCTGCAATAATATTGCTTGAGTAGGTGGTACGTTCGTGTATTACAGATAGTTGCTATTATATTGAATAATGAAGGGTTTAGTTAGGTTCAATGCTGGTTACAAGCCAGATGGGTTCCGTTTATGTGTGGTCGTTATGTCGGTCTGTACATGTGTTGTCTCATTTTTGGCAAATAATGTGTTTGCATCAACGATGGATGGATTTTGTGTAAGATGATATTATTATGGCTGCAAAGAGTGTTACTTGCGAGATTACGTCAGATAGTAACGGGTGGAAGAAGAAGATATGCAGGGCAGGGGAATGATGAATGCAGCATCAGTTGAATTAAGAGCTTATGTGGCAGTTATAACTATTAGAATATTAATTAATTGTTGAATACGCTTCTAGTCAGTTTTAAATGTAAGTTTTGTAATGGAAGACTTATTGTTGTTGCCTATTTTGTGTCCCCTTACTGGGAAAAGGTCTTCCCTATTGGAATGGGATGAATCTAAACTTCAAAGCATATTATTATTATAATTTTTAGTCGATATTGTCCCACTGCTGGGCAGTCATGTGACTATCAAGATCATCTGGGTGCCTCCGCCTGCCACATTGTCTACGCGGTTCAAAGCATAAGTATTAAAAAAAATAGAGTTTGGAGAAAACCAAAGTTGTCAGCATATCTCCACTTTCAATACTCGTATAGATTTTAAACATTATTGTAGGTATAGTAGCTAGGCAATAAGGAAAACCCCTTTTGGACCCTTTTACATAATTATTTCAAAGGATCCCAATAGTCTTAAAACTTTAAACTTGTGTAGCTCAATGGATGCCAAATCAAATCCTTCGGATGGTCTAAGGGAATCGTAAAACCAATTTTAAACAGGGGTCGCCTGAATAAATTAAATAGTTAAAGGTGTTCGCATCTTATTTGGGGTTGTGTATACAGGTACAGCAGTCTTCGGTATATGGAAGCACGAACACGGTGGACTATGTACTGGATAGGTATACTTTATATGGCGTTATAGTTCGAGCACATGATCGGAACCAAGCCAGTAAATGCCAGGGTGTCGCCGTCGTGGTAAGCGTGTAGCGCATCATCATCATCATGTTTACTTTACAGGTTTTTGAGATGGCAGTGCTATTGCTAAATTATCCGTATCGATGTTGCTTTCAAAATGATACTGATATTTGTGGTGGTATTTATGGTACTCTAAATGCTTGTGGTGGTTTTGCAAGTTAAATAATAGCCCTGTCGATCTTCATACACGTTATGACTGTCTGATACAATTTCTTTTTCGATAATTATGCTTTAGAAGGTGCTTTTAGATATTTTAAGTATCTACCCATTGAAGTGAAATTGGTCTACTTATGTAAAAGGATCGAAGAATCGAAATATATTTGATTACTAAAACTTAATAAAAAATATCTATGTATAATTTCATAATCACCGTAACATCCCAATGTCAATTGTTTTCTTCATACCATCTAATCAGCTTATAGAAACCGAGTCACCGTCTAAGCAAAGGAACATAGCGTCCACTTGTCTATGTCCCATGATTGGTCCAAAGACGGTAGCAGAATCTCAACCCGGCTTAGCCGTGTTCACTTCAGCGATCTCCGACTTGCATCCCAAAGTGACGATAAGATCCAAACACGATCTGAATCGGCCTTAAGCCTACAAAGGTTCTATCAATCATTCATCGCTGGCCAACCGTACAATCCTGTGCACAGAACATAGAGAAATAGATGGAAGTGCTTGTTAGATGTGCTCGTCTCACGTCTTTTCGGTTTGTGCCGCCACAAACAAAAGATGTAGGACGAGGACACATCGCAGGCGACGTGCCTCTTTACAAAACTTTCAACCGAATGTATAGAAAATGGCTATACAATACAATTTGTGTGAAAATTTGGACGTCGAAGAGACAAAGTGCCGTCGATGCGCAACCATGCGTCCTAGTATTTTTTTTATTTTATAATTTTGGCAGAAGATAAAAAACAACGACAATCTAAAACCTAAACAATTGAAGGAGTATGACAACGTACTTCACCTCGCAGAGTTGCAACTATCTTCCACAACAGTAATAAGTAAGGTTCCAATAATGCTGTATAATACCAGTTCCACCTATATTTCCATGTTCCATGCTTCCGAATCTATCAATAAGCTTGTCACATATCTTGGACGTTGGCGTTAACGCAATCTGCACAGAATGCCGAATTAATTGGCGCTGATGCAGATACGTCCGCAAATATGATACGAGCTGAATGCGAATGTGTGGCAGAGTGGTAATCGTGGTGACTATTGTTTGTTCAATTATGGGTAGTAAAATATGCGCTTGTTAATTGATATCCTACTGATATTATAAACGCGAAATTTGAGTATGAATGGATGGATGTTTGATACTCTATCACGCTTAAACGGGTCCATAAATTTTGTTTAAATTTGTTGTGGAGTTAGATGACACCCTGAATTAGCGCATAGACTTTTTAACGGACTTCGTCAGAGAAAGGTGATTTTTTACAGCTATAACCGACATTAGCGCAGAATTCAGAGTTTAAGCTGTCTCCATACAAAATTTCGTTAAAACTGTAGTTCGTTTTAAAACGATCTTCTTGATTTAATATGACACAGCCTTTATGTATTATCCGCTTGTTAAACTTTATGTAACAAACATATAAAATATACAACCTGTAACGCCAAGTTCAGATTTTAAACTATAATGCGTAGGATTGGATAAGTTAAAGATATATTTGAACTCCTTGCGATCTTCTGATATACGTTCGTTTCTCATATTGGATGAGAAATCTTAAAATAGAACTGACAGTACCTTCTTTTAGAGGGTGTAGGTAAATTCCGTAATCAAGACGTGTGTAGGTATGGCATAATATATAAACAAGAAGGGGTGTCATTTTTCATTTATTTTGGTACTCGGTAGAGATCTTTAAAGACTATTTCTGTCCTGGTGAAAATGCAAGGCAGTCCTGAAAGATAATCACTCACAGAACTCACTCACACAATTGCACAGAACTTTCACTGGACAAATAAGGCTCATTACTGTACCTGCCAGGACTTTTAAATAAAGATTTTATTCCTACTTTGACTTGCGCTTACTCATCAAATATTCATTTCTCCGTCAAGAAAGCCTCAACCAAACTTGAAATTTAAGTGAAAATCCTTCCCAAACTAAAGTTATAAGCGTCATATTATTCAAAGCATTGTTGCTAACACAAATACGAGGATTAAGAAGATCCTAGTGTTAACAATGAACAAACGGATGAACACAACGATTAATGTATTAGCTGAAACATTTAGGCTGTTAGTTTCAACGGAACGTATTTCGTGTTAGAAATGTTGCCTACTTGGTTAATATCAAGTGTATTTGTTTTATTAATATGTGCCAAGTACCGGATAAACTGCTTCGAGTACATTTTCTGCAAAATTTAAACTGATTTACGCATTTGAAGATTTTTTGGCTATGTAGTTGTAGATTGAAAATATTTCGTTAGAGTTATTAGACTTAATTAGAAATAAGTGCTCAGGTAATGTGATAGATGTTGAGCAATATAAGAGTTCTATTAAGTCTAGTGACTTAATAGAACGCTGATGACACTGATCCAATAAAATATATTGGTTAGGGACGAAACGAGTTAATTCGTAAAAAAATCGTTAACATCCCTATTAAATCAACAGATTCATGACTTTTATACTGTTATTGTTGGCTATTACAGTCGATTCATTGATGTAACATTGTGTGTAGTCCACATCCTAAAAGCTAGGGTAGAACATTCTTAATTCGTTTCCAATCTTTGTTATCCTGTTATGCTTTCAGTAGAAGAATTCTCATAGACAACGGTTCAAATTGTTTTCGGTTCTTATTCAGAACTTTAGAATTCAAATAGTAAGACCAGAATATGGCCTGGTATCTACGCAGCATTTAGGCACGTATGTTGACAACAACCCTAAGACTAAATAGCCTTAATTAAACAACACAAAATCTAACACTAGTCCTCGCCGTACAAGGAAACCAAACATCTCAAATCTTGTGCAAACATGTCACAAAATCGTAAACATCATCCCAGTTGACGCGATTTTCAACCTTATTTCTTACGCAATAAGAGTTACGAAAGACGAAATTGAGAGTTTAGAGAGAAACGTGTATTCAGGCGTGTGTTTCATTAGACACAATTAATTAACAGACGAAGGCGGGAGGGTATAATCAGCTCATCAGTTCAAGTGTGACATGGACCATGAACCTTACAGCAGAAGGTTATCGTATACCTTAAGGTCGAATTTCGCATAGCAATGTCACGTTAAGCGTAAATTTAACTGAAATTAAACAATTTGTGTTTATGTATGCATGAGGTTATTAATAGTATCGTGTGTTAGTTCTATAAGCTGATAGAGTTATTGGTTGTGTACGTTTCGATATTAATCGTTTGGGACAACATAATTAGTGAAATAACAATATGGTTTGTGTATTATTAAATGTGGTAGAAGCGGATGCGACGAGCCTGTAATGCTTACTGCTACACCACAAGCCACTGCAACTGCCACAAGTAATGTCCCATTATTTACTGGTTTGCCCCAATCTTTCTTGTGCAAATGTCCCAGCTAGAGTCATGCAAAACATACGCGAGCTGTCCCTTGACTGGCTTGGCTTAGATAGTAGATGGGGCCTGGGGTGTTTTTAGTCGGTGGGAGTCCGACATATCCACACACCATGTCCTCGGCGTAGGTTGAAATCATTAGCGTTTCACCCAGAAAAACAAATAAACAAGTTATCTTGATGCTTACAACAGAAAAAAAAATCTACGTTACGTTTTGGGCTAGTACATGTAGTGAAAACCACTAACACGGTAATAAGAAAAATAATATTGTATTACATTACGGTACGTCCCTGTACAAATAGCCTTACTTTCCTCCAATAACTCACTAGTTCCCTAATCCTATTAATACAACAACAAATCACATTCTCGAACAATTAAATATATACCCGAACCGAAAACTTCCTGAACTCCATTATTTATAAATGTTTAAACAATATGTCGTAAATTGTATGGGCAATTGTTTTTCCTTATTTCTCTAATATTCTGTGGAAATAGTGCGTAAGTGGTCCATTCCATTTGGGCCCTTAGATTCGTGAGTACAAGATAAGAAGTGATTATAATGTATGTGTTTTGTATTGTATTGCCAAATATTTCGAGTGCTCGGCGCCATTTAAGTGTTTGGCAAAATCGTAATCTGCACTTGTCAAAAATATCTGCATACTCTACATTCTATAACCACAACTAAAAGCAATATTTCGTTTTAAAAAATACTCAACCTAACAACTGAAATCGTCACCGCTTCACAGTTCAACAATTTATTAATTTATTTCCAGTATAATCTGAACAAAGAGACTCTCCTTGTAATAAATACTTAATACATACGTAGCGTAATATGCAATTAACACCAAGTACACTTGAACAATGGATATTGATGTAATATCTGTGCCTCGCATTCATTATTAAAATTTCTATACGATGACACTAAAAATGTATGTTTGTGCTTTCTTTGTGCTCAAAAGGCTAGATTAATTTTGATTTGGTATATAGTAGTAGTATATTAAGAAGCTGATACACTGGATAAAAAAAAAAACTAATTGGAGATTGCATTTGAAACAATTGTTATAATCAAGTTTAGTGCTAATCCCGCTGACAAACTGTTAATACGCAGTTTGGTGGGTTTATAAAATATAAAACTATGTTGCTAAAGATAAAAGATTATTTATTATTTATACACCTAGATACACTACTTTAAGTAGATATAACAGACATCCACGCGAGCGACACCACCGGCAATAGCTAGTATTATTATAAACCACAGATAGCGTGTCACAATTTAATGTCTCAATCAATAAAATATTGAGTTGTCTCAATCGCGTGCTGAATGATTTGACTGTATTACCAGCTGACTAAATTATCAGATTCAATACCACTACGTTTAAGGCCCCCGTCATACAGTATTGAATTCAGAATCTGAGGGTCGGTTCTTTATTACAAATATCAAAAAATTAGGTAAGTAATACTTACCTTTAACATAAAAGTTGTTTGGAATGAAATAAAGAACAGACTTTCAGATTCTAATTTCCTGAGTGTATGAGGCTGGCCTTAAAGTAATATTATTGCGAGTGTGGAAGTGAGACGGCGCTCTACGCTGTGTAGTGCGCTGTCACGCTTCCACAATTTCAATAATATGACTTTAAGCGATGGTACTAAGTCTGATCGCCTGATACCGATAGTTATTACTATAATACTAACTTGGATTGGTGTTACAGAGTTTATTGTGTACTAAATTGTGATAATTACTCTATTGTCTTGTGATAGCACGGTTCTATTATCCATTATTGTCTATATAATTGAAAGAGTTTTGTATTGAAATATTATACCGACTGCGTTTGTGGTTTCGTCAAATAACGGTGATGTTTTTCAATTGTAAGAACTTATCTAAGTAGGTCAATTTCTTTCAGTCCTTCAAGTTATTAGTCAGTGGTTATATTTGTAGATTTAAGTTAAAATGAATAGATGTCGCTGTATTTACTGTACCATAAAGTTTAAATTACTATGTCCTTTACTATGTTTTCAAAGGTGGTTCTATGAATCAATGTACACTGTTTCTTTCTATTTTATCTCAACATTTATTAACATTTTTCGTATTCGATTTATAGTTCTTTTTTGTCTCAAAATACTATAACAAAAGAACCGTACTGCCCTATAAATCTAGTACTGTTAATATTTCCAGCTAAAATATTAGAATCCAATTGAAATTTACAAACCCTGCAAACCCCTATCTCCATTCTATACATCAACAAAAACTTCACCCAAACTTCTTATCCACGTTTTCCACTTATCCTCGTGCGGTCTGCACAGTGTTCGCGAAACAACAACTGCTATAAATCCAACCTTTTGGCACAATGCGCACTATTGCGGGTATTAATAAGCAGTCGTGCTGTGAATGCCCAGCTTTAGGCTTGCGAGAAAACACTGTGCGGTTTGAATTGAAACGTGTACAGTTAATTAGAGAGTAATTTACAGTTCATTTTGTTTTTTTACTCCTTTTACCTTCATAATATTATCAGCTCTGAATAGTCTAGTGATGGACATAGGCCTCTGTTTTGACAGTTTCTTCTGTCGCTTTCCATTCATCCTATTCCTACCTCTTCATCATTATCATCCTGCCCTTATCCCATTTTACTTGGGTCGGCAACACGTTTTTTTCTTCCATTCTCCCTTATCAGACATTACAGTATCATTTACCTATTACTACCACTGATTGCACCTAAATTCCCGAAAAACAAAATCTTCCTTGGAGAATGAAAATACCAATTAAATCAAAAGAAAAATTAAGGATAATCGACGTCTTTAACGATCATGAAAAGGGCTAATACTTCGCTTCCTAGTAACATGGCATTGTTAGAAGTTCAGACTTATATGACAACAAATTCTGAACTGTGATTTTAAGTGTTAGAACAAAAGAAAATCTCTAAAATTGTGACACCACCGGCTCATGCCAGACCATAGCTTTAAATTGACACAAACTTCATATATTCATATTTAGCTACCTATATATTATATCCGAATGGTTTCTTACGTGTTCGGAAATTTTACACGTTGATGTCTATTAACATTTAAAACAGCCACCGTATCTATCTAAACCCTTTGTTTTATCGCCCTAATCTGCTGCCAAGTATCAAGAACGGTTTAACTATATTTTATTATATCGTTCGGATAATATTTTATTTCAGACGAGTATATATCGTGTTGTCATACAAAACGAACGGGAACAATCCTGGTGAGTTCTAATCGTAAACTGCCGAGCGTGATCTAAATAGTGGCAGTTCTAAGTTTGGTATTCTTGTTACTGGTGATGTGTTTGATACCACTTTTATAATGAAAGTATTTCGCGACTTTTCAAAGCGTTTGTATATATCTTATTCTTGAAATCTTTGGAATCTTTATTTGTAAACTCAAAAATGAAGATTAATTTTATCAGAATAAATACAGTTATTTTGATAACTTAGTTGCCTAAAATCGGTAGCGAGACTGCTAAACGATGACTTTCTTTTTATTTTACAGTACAAATGAGCTATAAATAAATTATCAATCATATCTGTTTAAATGTAGTTATTTTTTAATTCAGTCTCTATTTTTTTTTACAATGTATTGAAATACATTTGACAGGTATTTTACTTTAAAATTCCGGTCACAAATAACATATTATCCTTACAAGCAACTGCATCAACAATACATCGAGTAACACAAATATATTCGGCTGCTAGTTCGATAATAAATTGAATTTGAGTAGAGTGGTGTGCCAAGATCTAATTATATTACCCTTTGTTGTTCAGACCGGCCTATAACGATAGCCGTGTAATGAAAGAGGTCGAATGACAGGACCGCAACGCGAATGCCCGTCAAATAACATGTTTATTATTTGCTGATTGATTTACATGGACTGATGTTCAGTCTGCTAGAAATTTGTGCGATATTAAATGGTTGTGGTTTTAATGGATGTTTTTGAGAATTTATTTGATGCGTTTGTTAAATTTAATGTTGGAGGACTTTCCATCTTTTTAAATATACCTTAATTAGATTTTTAAAAGTATTTATAAATGGCGTGAAATGATGTGTTGTGTTTCTTAATGATTATTTAAACATGCACATAAATATAATTTGATACTTACCCTCATTCTTTAAAACGCCTTCTCCTTAATATGGAAGGTAACTATTTACAAAATGTTTGTCTTTTTCTTAAACGTAATAAATTTGGATCCCTAGTACGAATATACTTATTAGGAAAAGACCGAGCACTGTAGCATACCTTTCGAGAAGCCTATTTGCGGCATTGGACTGCAACTGGCTGATTAATGTTGATAAAATACTAATTTACTTTCCTAACAAACATAAAAAGTATAATTTACTTATATCCTAAAACAGAATCAACTATAAACGTAGCCACATAAAGTGCGAAGTAAAGATGATATCTTTTAAAATAACACCAAAAGTAAAATAAACTCAAAGACGGTGAATTAAAATTATGAAATACGGTTATCTCCAGTCCGTTCTCACTCGTTCAAACAACGACCCTTCGGAAAGGGTTCAGATAGGACAGCCTGATACCTCGGTAATACCAATGAATGAATAATCCACTGGAACCCGGTATTTTTCAGGATTTCAGTACATTGTATATTTCATGAGGCGTAACCCACAATTAGAATGTATCGCTAATTTGGTTGGAGCGAATTTTCGTTGAACAGTTTTTCTTTTAGCAACATAGGTGGTTTTAGTTTTTTTTTTAATAGTGCCATGATTATTTTAAACATTACAATCCACGGATATGCAGACAGACAAAAGGACAATGAAGTTGGCTGTCAAAATGTTTATCTGCGCGACCAAGCGACAATTGCTATGAAAACTCATTGAATAGATTCTATTTTACTAATAACATAAACGTTAAAGCCTGTAAGTATAGAGGTTGTTTGTTACTCTATCACCCTCAAACGGCTAGATCAATTTTGTTCAATCTAGCTGTTTGAGCCTACCGCGTCCAAGGGTTCTTTCAGCTAAAACCAACATTCCATCGAAGTCGCGGGCAACAGCTAGTTACTTTTATTAGTATCCAATGAACATATTTATTACCTACAAATAACGTCACAAAATCGAACTAACATAAACAATAGATAATCGTGACAACACATTATTTATCACTTATAAATAACAACACGAAATCGAACTAACATAAACAACAGACAATCGCGAATACTTTACCAAAAATAACACAATCCAATCTCTTTTTCGCGACACGTCGATTAATTGCCGAGACAAATCGCACGACAGACGATGAACGACTACAAATACTCACACTAACTTCCTAGTCCTATTTGTGTACTAATAGCGCTGTCTAACCTTTAATTTATAATAGGTGTAAATTAGCAGCGACGATCAGTGCTAGACGCCGTCTGGTTGGATTATTAGTCTTGTGTTACTTAGAAATACAATTGTAAGTTCACTTTTGTTATTACTTAAAAGATATAACGTTTACTCACGCGTTTTTATCGGGATAGCCGCACTAGCACATAGGACTTTTGTTATTGTTTTGGATATGGTTTTATGAAGTCTTTAGAATAGAATAGAATACATTTATTGTTGACCGTAGTTACAAATGTGAAAAAGTAAATTATATACAGTTAGGGTACAATGAGGGTCTTTAATGAGATACAATTATAGTTGAGTATCATTTGTGGCTTGGCTTGGCAAACCACTTATAAATGCAAACTAGAAACGATGTATTTTTAAATACTATAATGTAGAAACTGCCATAAGTGTAGTTTTCAATTCAAAAGTAATAGTAAAAGTACAGATTATAACGTTACTGAAAGAAGAAAACTAATTGATGCCACTCTAATTACGCTCAAATGTTTTAAATTTACGTTCATCTCCTATGTCATGAGATTTTGACATTATAAGCGAAAATATTAGGCAAACCTTTAGTCAGAGACGAGTATAATATAAAGTTATATTGATTACTTACTGCCACTATTTTTCACTTGCATTAATCTATAATATTCTATTCAAATCAGTCAATTCCGTCTATCCTTCGACCTTTCATGTAAGTACATACAGTAATAATCTATGAAGCTATCTAGCAAATATACGTTAATTGACAGATGATTATTGGCAAACTAATGAAGATAGGCAAGGTTAATCAAAGGTTAAACAGTTGGGAAGAGAAAGCCTCAGGAAAAATAGAAAAAAGAAAAGTTAGATGATATTAAGCTTTTGTTCATGTTTTTTCTGTATCTTCCATCGGTGGAATTTATTAGTATTGGTTCTTAAATGATGGTTATATTATTTTTTGTGCCATCATCATCATCCCAGCCGTAAGACGGTCCACTGGACATTGGTCTACCCTAAAGATTTCAAGAAAGACCAGTTGGGTGCGACCTGCATCCAGCATCTTCCAGCGACCCTTCTAAGACCGTCTTACCACCTAATAGGTGGACGTCTCACGCTGCGTTTAAACTTATGAATTATTTATTCATTTATCTGTTCATGGACCTCTATCAAAAGCTGTACACATCAAATGCTGAAAATCAAGGACAGGGGTATGCGCATGTGTATTCAACTATAGGAGACCACGGCATGCATTAATATTATAATTATGTGAACGATACAACAACAATGATGGTTTTCTATATATTTCGGTTACTTATGATAAGCTCATAAAAAATAACTATTGTCGTTAGTAAAAGGAGATACCCCTAAAGTATCAAATCCTGCGTTAAAAGGTGTTAGCACAAGCAACGAAAACCTAAAAAAACGTTGTCTTCAAACGTCTAATAAACGAGGGTTTAATAATAGCCAACATTTATCTCGTTTTCAAAGAAACTTAACTGTTTCTTGCCATAGCAAGCCTCATTGGTATTGGTAATTCGATACCACCGTAGAGAAATCAAGTTCAGAACTATGGTAATTGTTACCCTCTTGAGATACAAGATCGCTGGATTGCTAACTACTGGCTTAATTGTATTTCTTTGTCTGTATCAGAGCTTTTATGGGCAGAAACCTTAAAATTTCCAAGATCCATTGTTCCATCCAGTCATATTGTTAGGGTTTTTTTTTATATTCCAGTTCTATTGCTTTTAATCAAGTGCATAATAATTACTAAAGTTAGTTGTACGTTTCACTAAAGTTTTTGGAATTTATTTTTGTATTTTATTTACTTCAGTGTTTTTTTTTTATCTTAATTAAATAATTTAACATAAAGACTAGTGTTACGGTATCTTTCTTAGGTTTTTCAGAAACCCAACGTTTACAAATAATAAGCAGCTAATCAAAGCAACTAATTTGGCTTATTTTTGGGCCGCTCAGATCTAATATTTCAACTATAGAAAAGTAGGAACTAACAATAATGATTCCAACAATTAACAAATGAAACGTTATACTTCAATCTATCACCAAACTCATAAAGCAAATTATCAAAGCAAAATCATCTCAATTATTAATAAATAAACAAGTGAGTTGTTTACTTGTCATTTAGTTGAACTCGTTTGACCGACTTGGCACGCCGTGGCCGGCCGGCGCGCCTGTACCTCGAGACGGACACAATTGATTTTGACGTGCGTAGCTATTGAGGCACGCAGCTTTTCTAAGAAAATAATGAGAGAAAAACGAAGAGAATTTAGTACAGAAATAGGTAGAGTCTATTGAAGAACTGTCTGTACTTTGACGGGTAGATTCAATGAAATTTCGTTGTTCAGTATAACTAATAGCATTGACGTGGTATAGTAATACCACGTCAATTGTATTCGTTTGTATACGTAACATAATATTGTTACCGTGATAAATATTATTTGTAAACGCGTTCATTGAGTGAAAGTGGTAGTTTTGAACGTATCATCATAGTCATCAGCCTATCGCAGTCCACTGCTGGACATAGGCCTCTCCAAGTGCACGCCACTGACATCTGTTGATCTGGTTTGGAAAAAAGGTAGCAGAAAATGGAAAACCAAAGAGACTTCTTTTTGATATGAGTTGTTCATGACATATATGTAATCCACCAAAAAAACTTGCGATAAGATACGTTAGACACCCCACATTTCACAAAAGCGTAAATATTCAATCCATGTTCGACCGACACAATTTGCTTTCATATTTAAGGGAATAAATTGACAAAACAATTTCATACAGTTCAATAATCTCTAACGACTCAATACTCTATTGATTTAGACGTTAAAATGTCTGCCGAAGACAGGCACGCTATTTATTGCAAACGGTTCAATATTAAAGTGTTCGAATAATTCGTACGATTGAGCTTCGTTATCAGAAATGTTAATAAAAAAATATGACATTTACAAATGTTGGTTTTGGATTGGTAAATAGTCGATTTGAGTTAGAACTGTAAACTAAGCGTTTGAGACATGACAAAAATTATATCCGAAAATATTTTCTGGAGTCTTTATGAGACGTTATTTTATTAGCACCTACTGCCAACTAACTTTCAGAAAAAAGCAACAAAAACCAATCTGTTAAACAAACGACCATCCAAAAGAAAATTACCAAAAACTATAAAGCAAAACTCAATGAATATAAAGTGAAATAGGTACCTGACATAAAATTCCCAAATCTTTGTCCGCTCATTAAATTCTATCCCTTTGAAAAGAGCACTTTAGATCACATTGCCGATACCACCATAATTTCAATAAACGTCTATTGCAGTCGACCGAAACGATTTTGGGGACCTACCAACGCCTCTTAAGCTGTCTTAAAGTAAGACTGTAAAAGTTGTGGAAGTGAAACAGACTCTACACGGCGTAGAGCGGCGTCTTTCTTCTACAACGCTAACAGTTTTACTCTTTAAGGTATTGGTACGGCCCCAGTCCTTCATTTGATCTTATCGAGCGAGTGTTATTTTAGATTCAAACTTTTGGAGTATTTTTTTTACGGAGATTTTACGAGATGACGACGTTATTGTGTAGAAAGTAAGGATATTTGGTCCCATAGATTGAATTGTAGAGTTCATGAATGACACGAATTTACTATAATTAATATCATGAGCGAATAAAGCAATACTATTTTGTGTTTGTAAGTAAATCTGTTAACGTACGATGATGCGATACATCTTCATTATTTTGTTCTTAATACATTCTCAACTGTAATTAAAACCGTAACAATTTTAGACAACCTTGTAACATGTAACCTAAACTTTTGTGAACTGAAAATAAGAATTAATTTAAGTGCTTATCTCAGCGAGCAAGCGAAAACTTTCTAATTGAGATTATCACGCGAAAATAAAGCTTAGTCAGACAAAGTTGTTGTCTGTACAACTTTACAGTGAATTATGTTATATTTAAAATAGAACAGGACATGACATTGCACGATTTTCTAACATAAATTATTACAATGCTGTTTGTATCACATGTGTTTCGTCGAACAGTGTGTTTTGCATTAATGACTTAATTTATTCGCTACTGGCTTCGATTTTCTAGTTCTTTAAATAATTTACGTATAGTCGTGGTCTAAAAGTATTTACTGCCTAAAGGTTCATGATTTTACAGACAATTGTAAGACACAAAGTCGATACTTGTATGGTACCTAATAAGTTTATGGTTGCAGCATTGTAGATAATACTGCACATTATTTAGATCAAAAAATCAGGTTTTATAACTGATAAACGTTTTTATACCTCGACCATTGTAAATTGTGCTTACGTATATTGTAATAAAAAAACTCATCCTTAAAAAAGGTAGAGACACAAATGGTTTTCAAAACATTACGCGCAAATTTGAAAGCCAACGTAGAACTAAATTGAAATCAAATAACAAAATTAAACTAGTAACAAATCAAACCAACTTCACTAATTCCAATAAAATTAATTAAACTATCGATCGGACCTAATCAAAGTCCTAAACGTGCTAAACTTCTCACTACAGTTGAACCATTCTGAAATATATAGCTATAACCTAACTTAATGAAAACTATCCCTTCTCAGAATGTTGGCACATTATTGAAACTTGCCTGAAATTGACAGAAGCCTTAAATTCAACTACTGATTGCCTTCGGGTTATCATTAGAACCTAATAACTTTTGATATTGACCCTTATGTAAGGACTTTAATTGAGAAAGGGTGATGGTTGGCCCTGTTTTCGGTGTTGCCTAGTCTAAAATACATTTAGTATTAAATGGAGAAATGGTAGAAACCGGAATCGATCAAAGGAGATATTTCTGTATGTGTTTGTAGGTATTGGCTCTTTTTAAATGTATAAGTTACCGAATAAATTGAATAGAATTTTGTTGGTTCCTATGATTTCTGTTAGTAGAGTGATTTGTGTGTAACAAATACCCTTACAAAACAATTTCTGCAACCAAAATCAAAATATTGAACCGCAGAAATTCTTAAATATTTTCTAGAGCTTTGTAATCAATAAGAAATTTAATCCTACAATGGAATCCGATAGTCTCCGAACTCCAAACAACTTTTGTTTCTTTTTTTCTCTCTCATTTCGGATTCCCGGAGTCCGGAGAGCTTTCGAAGAATGCCGGGATCGATTTTAGGCCCTCTTATTAGTTTTTTTCTGGGAACTTTTGCTTTTCAAATTATGCGATAATTGAGTAGACTTATGTATCTAGTTTACCTGTCCTTAATGTATGTACATTCAAATTATTAACTTATATTTAGTTCTTTATAGCCAAGTTATTTCAATTTATCATAAACCTACTATGCCTTGGAATGTTATCATCATAAATAGTACTAATTTCCGTAAGATATTAATATTTTGTTTTGACCCGACAACAATAAGACCGATTACGAGTATCTTCAACAATTCTTCAACCATTAATAATCATGAAAATAATTCTACACTATCCCGAGCTATAAACGCTGCACTACTAGTACTGAATGTGATAACTACACAAACACCAGTAATTTTCAATCCATAACAACAACGAGTGACTACAACATGTACAGCTGGTATTACAAGAAGATGAATGTTCAGGCTCTACTTGGCAATTTAACTTGGCAGGCGGCCATAGCAAGCCAAGGATCCTTTGATAATACCTCGAGGTGGTTAAGTACAACTCTGTACTCTCAGGAGAGTAATCATGTCGTTGGCTAAGGTATAAATTTAGTTAAAGGTGGAAGAAATCTATTGGAAATGTTTTGGTGTAATTTGGATTTAGATGTTTTGGAAATAGTTACCCAAGTCATCGTTATGTGACAATTTTGTCTTATTTGCTACCACTACTAAGTTGTATTTGAGTTTTTGTCATAACTGTAACATACGATACATGCAATAGAGTTAAGAGGGTGGGGGGGGGGGGGGTATTGCCTCGTGATCCAAGTTGCAAAGTATTTTTTATAATACGTAAGTCAAAAAATAGTTAATTTTGTCGAAATTTTTTATAGTGATTAGGTATTAATAATACTTACTGGAAGCTTCTCAAACTTAAAAAGAAGAAAAACTTTGCTGTCTATTCACTCTGGCAGTTAATATCCTACGATTTGATCTAGTATTATTTTTAATATATTAATCTAATTTCGTAGTAACTGTTTGAGTTAACTACGAGCCTTTTACAACATTTAACCGACAATAAAACTCGAGTATAACTTGTCGCCAATAGTTAGCCAGTTTCCAACAATTAATTCTGATTGTATGGATGACAGGATAGATTTATTGCTCGACGATATTAAAAACTAATTTCGGCGCTGACTCCACTCGCGTGACGTTTGAAAATGATTAAGTGCCCTTATTCGGGGTAATGTTTTATGGTGTTTTTTTTTGGCTAAACAGGAGGTCTTATGTACTCGTACTTTGTTTAGTATGCTATGTTGTGTATAAAGGCGATTTGAAAGAATCTGAAGACAAATATCGAAAAGTTATTTTGCAAGTAATGCGTTGTGATTCATAAATGAATCAACTGTTTTACTAATGTTGTTTAACTTGGTTGGTTTGCTCAATTACATAATATATAGCCTTGCAAATTTGGTATCTCGAAACGTTTTTATATTTATTTTCAACTCAAAAAAGCACTAATTAATTGAAAAATTTTTAGTCTAAAATAAACTTCACAAGTATAGCCTAGAGAAGCAAATTCTCCCATTTACCTTCTTTACCGACCACAACAAATTTTATATGAAAATCCGCTTACAAAATTACAAATTAACAGTACCGCGTACACTTCTTACACAATAAAGGGAAAACCACCTTCTTTCCTTGTTTCGAGCGCCTGAAACTCGCAGAACGTGTTGCGACAAGATCTCGCGTTACAAACTTCACAACTTGTTCTTAACTTTCTGATTACATTAAATAGGTGTACTTAGTTTTATTTTATGATATTTTTCACTTGGGAACTTTGTTACATTAGAAATTTCGAGTCTTGTGTTTTTGGGCGAATTTATTTTTGGTTATATACTTGTAATTTGACTTAGAACTTGAGTAGTCTAGAGGGAAATTTGAACTATGTATTTATAGAAGAGAAATTATGAGGAAGGAAAATGTAATCAATTTTTTTTTACCTAGCTTATAGTGATCGTGTATCCTACTGATGAGCAAAGGCCCTCCCTTCCCTTTTACTGGTAAGTTACAATTCTAAGAATATTTTGGCTTAGATATTAGAACCTCATTATTTTCCTGATTAAACTATCTAGAAATTCGTATCTAGAAAAAACATCCGACTAAAACATATTTATTGGCACAAGAACCCTATCTGAGCTGTAACATGAGACCCTATTTTGACCCTATATGTAAATTCCTAGTCGATATGAATATACATCCTACTAAGGTCTGGCATCTGGCTAATCTAGGCAAAGTGCCTCTAGGACCCAAACTCACATCCAATCTTGATTGAAATTGACAAGTCAGGTTTTGTAGAGCGTTTTGGAAAAAAATGTACTCTACATAAATGAGTTCTGAACTAATGTATGGAGGTTGCAGAGCACATATGTATTTTGTTAATATGGAATATTTAAATTATTTCTAGTCATGGTTAAGCTTTATGCTGTTTGTCACTCAAAATTGTTTAGCAGCGATGGATAGATAATTTAGAAATGTCTTTGGTGACTGCCAAAGATTCCGATATATATGAACACAACTAATCAGAACGGTTACCAGGTTTCAAATCTAGTAAATAAAACTAAACTGTAAAGGGAAAAAAGCAAGAGTAACAATGTTGGAAACTTAGTTACATAAAAATGTACATAAAAATACCATATTCAAGTCAAGGTAAGGTATAACACATTTACTTAAATAGAGTATAAAGTATAGGTCATAAAACAGTGTAAGTCCATTGGTGCAGAAATCGTTATAATATGGCATTCGATTCCAACACGCTCTGGTTTAATATTAAAAATTTTGCCCAGTTGTAATGTCAGGTTTACACCAATGGAGTAACTTAGACGTATATAGTTATGTGGGCGTTTGACTATGAAACCATGCAGCAAACATCTTGGAATATGAGTATTTGGTGTTATTTGAATTTGGTTTTTAATGTATACTAACCTATGTGAGCTTCAAATATAATCAGATTAATTTGTATTTTTTTTTTCTTTCAGATAAAATTTAAATGATTTTTAAAGGTATTGTTGGAGAGTGATGTAAGCAACAAATTAAATCACAATTTTCATTGTTCAAACGAGAAGCAATAACATAACTGCTAAGTATCGCATAGTTCTCAGAAATCTACTTGTTTCTTAATTTCCCGTCAAACAGCATACCACCACATTTAGTTATAGCATAATATTTTTATCCATACTTAAAACTACACATTGTAAAGTCTTAACACATTCTAATACCCCCTTATCCTCTACCAGTCTACTCTCAGCCTAACATAGGTAATCTGGATGTGTGTAACCATCCCCTAGGGACGGAACAGATCTGTCGCGTCCTAACACTATGTACCTAGTTATATCAACAGTTGCTATAGCTCCCAGAGGATAGCTCACAGTAAATAAACTACATGTTTTCAAGTAGTTTCAAAAGGTTTTTGAATTAGCTGTTATGGAGGTGGTGAAGTACCGAGTTAATAGTTATGTAGGTCAAAAATATAAAATTCTTAAATTGTTCATAGTACATACAACTTTTTTAATCAGATTTTGGTCATATTCTAAATACTGCTATGCCAGAAAATGAACGAATTTCTTCATGAATACAATAGGATAAACAAACAGGCAAACTATGTGTATAGTTTTGTTGGACATTATGTACGTTATAAAACTTACAATGTACCTTTTTATCAATAAATAAATAAAAGATAAATCTTCGCTTACTACAAATTGTGATCAGCCGATGTATCCGTGTAAGCCGATAAACATAATTAACTGATTTTCTTGTATAGTATTCGTTTCCAGTCAAAAAAAACATTAATAAAATAAAACCGTTTGTAGCACCCTTCGTTGATACTTGCATGACTAACTTAATATCAAATCAATACGAACACTTACGAACAATTTTCGTTCCAAAAAAATCGACACATGTTGATTCTCATCTAACATTTCTTTACCAAAATAACGTTTGGAACTCCATTATAATACTTACAAAAACTATACATCACGAACTCTACCATAAACTTATAAATCATTACCGTTGCGACTATAAAAGCGAGATGACAATACTTTTACCTATAGCGCCATCTCCTTTTCACAAAGGTGGTCTATTTTTTTAGGAGCTCATAGTAAGAGGGCAAACCAAGTTCCAGGCATAATTCACACCGTAAAAATACCGTTAGTGACCACAAACGGTGTAATTGCGACCGTCTATCAATTTTTATTACGTGGTTGCGTGAGGCGATATCATCGCAACTAGCACTTTGAGCGTAGGCAGGACTCTGTAAACATATAAAGGATGTTGTTAATGCGTTTAGTGTTCCGTCTCTCAAGATTTTGAGTGAGTAATGGATTTTTAGCTTAAGAAGTTTGTTGGAGCCTTTTTTGTTGATTTTGGGAAATGCAGTTAATGGGACATTTTTAAGGTCATTTTTTGTTGTATGGGAAGGTTTAAGTATTATGGTAGTCATTTATTTTGAAGCATTATTTTTCTTGAGTCAATAAAATCTGTAATCGAACGTTAAAAGTAAGTTCCTCATTAAGGTATTTAGTAGATTTCTCCATGTTTTCTGATAAATAAGTAAATAAACTAAATAAGTAAATTTTGTAAAATTACTTTTTAAAATGTTAAACATTTTATCCTTTTGCATTTTCTAAGTACTTCCGACATTCCTAATATGCATAAGTGAGGGAGATGTAATAGGGGTGCATGCTCGTATCTTCGTAGCAACGTAGCGCCGTAGCATCGTAGCACGTAGCAACCGTAGTTTATGATAACCCCTGAGGGAAAAGGGATGTTTTGAATGTATGAATGAATACCTTAACATATTTCAAATACTATATTTATATGCCTATGTATATTTTCTTTAATTCAATAATTTATTTGGATTATAGCGACTGTAATAATATTCTGATACTTTATTTTTTATCGGATAAATCGTTTATTCATATTTTTTTTTTTTAATGGTATATTTTTTGTCAATTTGTACACCCTTGAATGTGCTAATCATACTTCTCAATCCAAAGTCGATTAAAAATGAACTTGAATTTTAGCCTATTTTAAAACACAAAATAACGAATAAAATTACAGTTTTCTATAACATTCTATTTTATTATTATCCATTCACTTACATTATTATCATTAATAAACCTCCTAACTTGAAAGCAGCCTAAAATCCCCATAAATATAAATGAACCGTAAAAGCACATATTACATGAATAAAATCAATCCACAACACTTAAGGCTTACAAGAAAATGATTTAATCCAATCCATTATGTCAGAGTGATGCTTATGAAGCGATCAGAGAAGCCTTCGTAACTCCGGTACTAATGTACGGAGAATGCCGCCCTTCGTCACGCGCCGCCCGCCCAGCGACTGTGTTGCCAGCTCTGTAGGCCTGGAGTTATGTGGGGTAATGCTGTGGTGACGTGAATTTGCATTTGTTGGTGTAATTTGGAGTAGTACGTGAAATATATTTAAGTAAGGGTTTTTTTTAAGGTTATCTTGAATTGTTTTGTTTTATAAGCTACTTATGTGTAATTTCAATCTTTAAAGACAAACTTTGTAGTAAACTTTTTTTTTGCATCAGGCTGTTAAAATAATAATTATAATTCACATCAATTAATTATTAAAGCTTTCCTTTCATTAGTGACTATTAAATAACAATGCGATTTCCGTATTGTAATTAGATCCACTAATTAATTGGGTATTGAATATTTTAGTGGTTGAATGGCAGATATGATTACACTATTAAATTATTAGCATTCTGATCGACAATGAGTTAATACTACACATAATTTAGCTTCTATTATTATAAATTTGTGACTATTTTAGTAGTCCACAAAAATAGAAAGAGTAAAATAACGAAAACCTTTATTGAACTTTTTGTTAACATAATTTGGAAACTTTCATGGTTTGAAATTATGTTCTTAGGTTGAGATAGGTATGGATATTTTTGACATTAACTTCTGCCTGAAGACCGACATATTATATGCAATAATGCATGTTAACTGTAACATTTAAAATATAATAATTACATGCGACACAAATTCACAAGGTTTTTTTTTAATTACAAAAAGTAAGACACAACCAAAACGTTTTACAACTTCAAAATCTACATTCCACAATCAGAGCTCCAAATCAAAACAAGAAAAAAAAACCATTTCCCGCTCTGCATCGTTACTTAGCTTACTTAGTTGACAATAACATGGCAGGCGTTGGCAACATTGCCGCCCGCCTCACAGTAGCCGCCTAGCCGCCGCCCTGGGCGCACGTCCGTACACCGCGAGTTAGTGATAACAACGTGTTCAAACGTGTTTGTGGGTTACTCTAAGTGGCTTCTATTCTACTCCAGATAAAAAAAAATAAACAAGGTATTGTATTTTCATGTAATATTTCTATCGACTCTACATTTCGTGACTCTACATTCATTATAAAGGTTATAAGGCATTATTATTTGTTTACATAGATCTGGTTTTTGTTTTTGTCGTTTATACTGTAACTAATATACTTAAAGTGTTATTTAGTATGTGAAATGGTAGGTAATAAAATTCTTCGATGAGTAATTCAAGTTCGAACAACATAATTCTTTGTCCTTCGCTTGGTGTAACTAAGCACTCGTAATAATTAACTTAATGGCGTCAAAAGTTCATAAATTTCAAACTGAATATAATATTTTGCACGTAGTTGTAAGTTTAAAGTTATGTGTCAAGTTGTTTTCCGATTCTTATCGGGTCAACGACCTGATATTTTATAGTTGCTGCAGCCGGCGTTGCAATACCACGCTAAGTGAAAAAGTGTTTACTTGTGAATTGCTTTTTTTTTATGTTGAAACGCTCTCTCGTTTCAAAGACTTTGGACAGTTTTGTAACGAATTAATTATTCGTTTACAAGCAACCACTGTTTAAAACATCGGTAATAGATGAAAATGTATTTTTGTCTTACAAAGGATACATTTAAATATTATTTTTACATATTAAAATAATAATATTAGCCTACAATACAAGCAAAAGTACAATAATACTAGCATACTATGCAAGCAAAAGATTCGTCTCAAATTAAAAAGGATTGAGCTTTAATCAACACAATTACTTGCTACTGGTTTCCAATTCCAAATTCCAATATTTAGAATCAAAGTATCTTTCAAATGTTTTTGAGTACTGTCTTGGAATAATTAAGAAAGTAAATAATAAATCTTTAATTCTTAAATTCAGTCCGAAATTACAACATAAACGTATAAGTTCCTTCATAGAACCTGCCAGAACCATTTTCCACATAGATTAATATTAAAACGTAGACTAGAAAGGCCACTTTTAATACGACAAGAGTAATATTACTTCCATTGTCGCTATCTCTAGGGACCAAAGCTACGTCAACGTTGTTTATGCGTCTGTCGTGCTAATGTCTAAAAATAATGTATAATACACAAACATAAGGTCTGCACGCAAATAAATAAAAAGCAGTAACATTACATTAGGGCGAATAGGGTGTTATTGTATCATTTTATAGGGTATTAAACCATGTCGGATTGGCGGTTTATGGGATTTTACTGTAGTAACAATGTTGTTAGGGTGTATGCTTGGAAGTTTTAAAAAGGAAATTTACTGAGTTAAGGAAAATTATGGAAAATACTTAGATTATTCCAATAATTTTAGCTTGATACTTGTGTAACAACATTGAATGATGGAAAATATTTTTTTAAGTAAAATAAGAACATCTACTCGTATGCCCAAAAGTGAGACAAATAGTTTATTTCAAGATTTTGTGGGTTACTTGTAAGCCAACTTTTTTTCTTAATTAAAGAAATGTCTTATTAATTCAAAAAATGTTTGTGTAGTGTTTCAAGTCCGTTTTCTCTTTCAAATCATGAACAACTCAAGTTGTTAATTTATTACATCATCAGCCGACAAAAGGATGAAGGATTTCTTTTGAAAAAATACTGGCCACTGATTCTTAATTTAAGAACAATCTTGTATTTGGATTAAAAAAAAATGAAACAATGTTAAGGACTGTTAAATTTTATATGCAAGATATTTATTTTAAACTAACTGACTGTTATAAACTTTAAACGAAAAATATTTAATCGTGTCCCTTTTTCTTTATCGCTATACATATAACGCCTATTTCTAATTTGATCTATTGCCTTTTACTTATCTGCTATTCTTCATAATATAAATTATACTACCACAAATAAGATTTTATTGAAAAATAACTTTAAAACCACCGTTTAAATATGCTAGATTATTGAAGATAAAAGGTGCCTTAAATTCAAGGGGTTAGGCCATTTTTTGATGGCCGTCCTATCTGCATTCGGGTTTCTTAAATTCATTTTTACCAAACTTATAAAACATATTTAAACAGACGCCGATCAGATTTAAATTACTAGGAACATGAAATAAACATAATAACTTAAAAAAAGGATTTAGTGTGCAAATGTTACAATCAATACCCAAGAGGTCGAGTTTGCGTATTAATTATAACATTCGACCTTTTTCCTAAAACCTTACAAATATATAAAAGTCAATGATTAAGAACATTGCTAATACCAATTAATTAAAAACATACTTCAAGTAAACAGAGCTTATTTTCTCTATCTTTCTATTTATGAGCCTGTTTGAGTTAATCCCCTCTTACGAATAGGCCCAGAATAATTTACAACCCGTCTCAAACCTAGCCTGGAGGGTAAGACAATAACCTCGAGTGGACATTGACCTTGTACGGTCAGCAACGAAAGACGAAAACAAATGCCGACCTACCCTCCCAAAAAATATTAAAAACATCAATAGTATCCAGTCAGTTTTAAATAGAAAGCTAGTGTTTAAGCTACTCCAAAACCATGTCCTTGTATTTGATTGTGTTGAAGAGCTTTGTTAACTCTTTCGGGGCTTGTTTTGCTGACTGTACAAGCTTTTAGTACCGACAGCTGTTATTGCGACTTTAGTAAGTAACAAAATACTTTATGTCATGTCTTGTGACTTCATGTACTTTCGCACGTGATGTCAGTCTTTCGTAAATGTTATTTTAGAGGTTTTGTGGTTAGTTTTGTTAACTGAAATTACACGCTTCAGGACTGAAATTCAGTCGCAGGACAAGCTAATTATGCCAGAAATTAAAATCATTCTTGTCTCATGCAAATTCTTTATCATAACGTTGGATCCGTAATTCAAAGACCCAATATATGACTTCAAAGTTAGAGGTCTAGTATTTACTAAGATTTAAATCATAAAACAGTTTGAAGACTTCAGTTTTTTAGACATCAGACAGACAAAGAGTAGTGTGAAAAAAATACACATTCGCAGTCTCCTCATGTAAATTTAGGTCGAAAAAAAAAAATAAAGTTGACTGGACACCTTTAACACCTTTAAGCAGAAATATTTTACGCATACTATCAATACAGAATTAGAGGTCTAAATCACAAACGTACATAAACTACATCAAATTTACAATATATCTCACTATACTACTCCCACATCTCACGAAACCAAACAAATTCACAGGCATATATATCTTCCCGTGTCAACGCTGACGTCACAGAGGCATGATTAATTAAAAGTTGATAAATTGTTTCATCAATCTTGTTTATTAGATCGTAAATGTCCACGGCACGTATCATCGCAGCGTACTTAACGAATGTTTGCGAAGATGTACCACTGTAATGAGTTGTCCATCAATTATGGGCATGTATTAACATATTACATAGTATACATACATACATATACGTCACGCCTCTTTCCCTTGGGGGTAGGCAGAGATCACTTCTTTCCATTTGCTACGATCCTGGCATACCACTTTAGCTTCATCCACACTCATCAATCGCTTCATTCACTCAACATATTACATCAAGATGAATATAACTCGATTACGTAGAACAAATGAGGATCAAATAGTTTAAAAATAGAAAATAATACTCTTCGTTTTACACCGCATGTACCTGAGAAATTAAAAGGCAAAATAAAGATGAAAGATTTATTAAAACAAATGAGAGTCACATTGGGTTTTATTGGAACTCGTCGCCGTTGTGTGTTTAGTTAAGTATCTAATGTTATAAAGCAAAGGGAGGCTTGTGGTCAGTATTGAGTGATGATGATCAGATTTTTTACCAAAGATAAATAGACTACCTGAAAAATCTGAAAACCATGTGATTTAGCACTTGTAATGTCCGGACTGTTTAAGCTTTGCTATTTATAAAGAGCCAAGTTATTCAAACTGTAATAATTCAACGTTAAAAAAACAGATGTTATCGGTTTCTTCTTATCTCGCCCATCACTAGTTACAACTAATAAAAACGGAAGAGCTAATATATTCAACACAATAGAATAGCAATTGTATATTCAAAATTATTTTAGGCCAGTAAGCTGTAAATATATTATCTCAAAAATAAAACTCAGTTTTTGTATCAAATAATATTAACTCGACTTAATTGCTTGTATATTAAACCATAAATTTATCAGATAATATAATTAAAATTTACATTAAATTCTCTTTTCAGGCGGTACAGTTCTTATTATTGTTATGATTTGAAGGCAACCTTTCAGGAAAAAGGTTACTATTACTGGAAAATATTATCAGTGATCTTTCTTCGTCTATATAGGTCAGTTTGAATATTTTACATAGATACGTAGGCAAAGTGCTACTAGTAAAATTTTGTGACCAACATCCGATTCTAAAAATAGTGCGACAGAGTTTGTCTCGTGGTTAGTGGCCCTAACTGCTATACTGGAGGACGTGGGTTCGATTTCCATCTAGAACAACACCTTAATCTGTGCCGCAATGCTTTTAATCTGATCGTGCTATGGATTCAATATTTTTTTTTTTCTTCCTAAACTTATCCTTTACCAAATCCCATAATCTTGCCTTCACGTCAATCGGATTCTCATCGATATCCCATAACCACATACAACGGGACTTTGACAATCAAATGTGGTTTTCGAAGTACCATCGTGGTACTAATTCAGTGGGATACGACCACTACATGTGGTAGCCTGGTCGTGAGTAAGTGGCAAATAAATTGCCTCGACTATCCCGAATGGGCGTTTAATATCCGGCTGCAAAGACCAGGTGTAGTGTTGTACTGTACATGTATATACGCGGATATTTATCCGCACTTTTATTTTTAGTTTCGGATTTTTCGGATATTTTGGAATAGATGAAACTTGTTTTGTGCGTTTGGGGATTTAGTTAAGCCGCGGATTTAAATAACAAAATTGCTTTTGTATTTGTGTTTTCGAAGTTATGAAGTCTAATCAATTAGAAATATGATGGACAGAATTCTGTTCAGTAAAACTGTTTGAAATTAATTTTCTACGACGGTTAAGTACTACTTTACATAAAGTTGTTTACGTAAACAGATTGTGTCTCAATCTTAAATTAATTCTAGAATAAGATTTGTTCTTTTATATATTGTGTCAATAATGACCATCAATTTTATTATACGTATAACTTATTTCTGTTTACCTAAATTAGATTTTTTCAAAAGGCATTTTAAACCCAAAAAATTTTTTTTTTCATTTTAACAATCAGAGCACAGCACTACTTCAATCGAGTTCTATAATAAGTAGAAAGTTAAAATGCCAATGTATTACCAAACAGGTGGTTACTATTTTTTGTTAAAGAAAATTAAATAAAAGGTCGAATAGCAGTTTTATATGTATTCGCACTTTTTGCTCGCTTTCGCCGTTGACTTAATTATTTGGTAGGCTATTTATGAGTCGGTATTATTTAAGAGGGCTTCAATATTTATACATTTTAGTACTAAAATTATAAGAAAAGTAACATCGTAGGTTTTGTGTTTGGGCTGTTTATTTTTGTGTAGCCCCCCATTATGATGTCTATTATAAAATTGATTATACGACAATAATTAAGACTATACCGATCAGGAACTGAGATTATATCCATTTTAAGCACGTGGCATCTCTAAATAGTATAAATCAAAGTTTTTTTTTTGTGTTTTCTGTCTGTCCCTTCTTAGTTTTGCTCACATTTTTAAAAGTACGCAATGGATTTAGATACATCTTTTTCAATAGATATAATGTTTCAAGAGGAAGGTTATAGAATACATCACTATAATATGAAGCTGAGGCGGTAAGCTAGCTGATTATAAAATATTTTATGTTATTTTCGCAGTCATTTGATTTACAAAGTTAAGAGTTGCTCAACTCTATCCAGTTTGTTACTGCATGCATAACTTCGTTGTACATTGTTTCCATTCCATAGATTCCTATTGTGTTTAGACAATAACAGGTATTGGAACATCGTGGGCTTTGTTATAACATACAGTATTACTACTAATTAGTTTCTATATTAACAACGCTATAGGTCAAAGTGTCTCCCTGCATTTTTATTTAGGAATTGAAACAAGATACACGCAAATTTAAAACTAATTTGGTCCTCTAATAATTCTGTTCAAATTGGATAGTGAGGCTAGCTTTTTGCAATGTCTTTTTTGGAACTGACTGGCTTTCTTAAAAAGCTGTTGATGTTCTTGTATAGAAAACGTATTGAAAGATATTTCCGTAGTCTTCAATTACATGATTAAGCATTTTTTAGAACTGGTTGGCTTTAAAAAAACTGTTGATGTTCTTGTATAGAAGAGGTATTTAAAGATATTTCCGTAGTCACAGTCCGTAGTCAATTACATAATTAATATGACTTGCAAAAGGTCACTGAAAACAACTTCTTTCTTTAGATTATAACCTACAAAAACTACACAACATAAACACCCAAAAATATTGACATTGTATACAATAAAAATAAATACCGTAACATACAAACATCCCGTAAATCCAAAGCGTATATTTAGATCAGGTTTTCCCCGTTTTCCGGGGTTTTGTCAGTTTTCCTTGTTTCGTTCCGGGATGATCGAAGGGTTTCGTAACTGGCGTAGTTTTGAAAAGAAAATCCTTATCCGTATAGAAGTTTGTTGAGGATTTGGAAGTCTATAGTGATTATTTTAATGTAGTCAAGTACTTTTGTTCCTGAGTTCTATTCAGGGATAGTTGAAAAAGAGTGTTTTGTTTTACCGTATTTGGGAAAGTCTTTGTTGGGTTTTATACATAGATTCCATCCTGTTTTTAGAAAGAAAAAATCAAAGCATATTATTTAAATAATAGTTAACGCTTTCACATAAATATTCTGACTATCACACAACTTTGCTTCATACTTATTTTTGACTAGCTGTTCCCCGCAATTTTGCTTGCGCGAATGTTGATTATAGGTGCAAAAACATTACTACGTCTGATGCAGTCACGCTCACTCTATAATAAATGTCATCAAAATCACTCCAGTCGTTTGAGCGTGAAAGAGTAACAAACATCCATCCATAATATTAGTAGACTATTTATAGTGATGTATTATATCCCTTTCAAATTTCCTGTTATAATCCTTTCAAATAAATACATAAGTACTTACATAAACTACCTAGAAAACCCATCATATCTTCATCGAATAAATGTCTAAACCACTCATCTTGGTTTGTACAAAGAAAATCTATACGTGCCCTCGTAATAATTCGTTCCGAAACTTTTTGTTTCAGAAAATATTAAGATAAAAGATATTGAATTAGCCTTGGTTTTGTGGATTTTACTTCGGGGCTTTTCTTATAGATAATCTTGTTGTTAGCTTGTTTTTTTATTGACGGCTAATATAAGTCGGATACGGATTGCTTTAGTGTATTCATTTGTTTTATTTTCGTACAGGTACGAAATTAATTATCTATATTTTTGTAATCAAAGTTGGTAAGGTACCTATTATCGTTTGTTCGTAAAAGTTACTTCTTAAATTATTTCTTCTGTGACAATGCTGTATCCTGGAGCCCAGCACCACCTCCTAAAGTAAGACTGTTTCATTTGTGAAAGCGAGACAGTGAGTGAGCATCGTCTCGCTTTCGCAACTGTAAGTTTTACTTTAAGAGTTGGTGATTATAATATAATATTCCACGCCTTGCACACATCACCATCTAGTCCCAAACAAAGCAGAGCTTGTATTATCAGTACTAGACAACTGATAAACATACTTCAATACTTCTAAATACATACATACTATAGATTAATTACATCCAGACAAATGGTCGTGCTCATCACACAAACATTTTTCCTGTGTGGACATCCAACCCACGACCTCTGGTATAGCAGTCAAGGCCACTAACCACTAGACCAACATGCCAGTTGAATGTGATTGATACCCTGCTTGATATAAAGAGCTATTATATACTTACACGTGCATTACATAGTTACGTATAAGTAGGTATATTACTTTAAGAACTTTTTACTATCAAATAAAACGAAAACTTGAAGTCTTCTTTGATATGATTCTCAGTAATTTACTCTAAAGCTTTTCACGATTATTTAGCGCAGAACTTTAGAAAGTAAATACTTAGTTGAGTATTTTCTTTCAGTTTAATATTTTTGAAGCTTCTTAAGACTACCAGACAAGGCTAACATAGAGTCAATACTTTTAATTAAAAAATATTAACTCTACGTATTTCTTCATTTTCACATTTAAAGCAAAATTCTTTTGAATCTAAACTTCTTAAAGATTATTTCTAATACATTTTCAACTCTTATACATTTCTGCCTAGAAGATAATAAGTAATTTTTACAGTACCTACGTGGTAAACTAAAAGAGGTCTTTAGTCACGTGATGCGAATGAAAAGTTTCTTACTTTCCTGAATCATTTTGAAAATGTCTTTAATTCAGAACGAACAAAATATAAATTGCTAGAAACCCCCCAAGTTTTGCACAGGTGGACTAATTATGTTATAATACGTATAAAATTTCCTCTTGAAACGTTGTATCTATTAAAAAAAATGCATCAGAATCCATTGCGTATTTAGAAAGGTCTAAGCATACAGAAGACAGACAAAAGCGGGAACCGACTTTGTTTTCTACTATGTATTGATTATTTAGGTGTCGCTATGACTTAATAATCAAAAGCGTCTGAGCCCTATAACAAATGACAATACAACAAAATTTCAATAAAACATAAGTCAGCATTTAAACGTTTAGCAAATGGCAATATTTAATTAAATAAGCCTAATAAATGGTCTCATTTATCAAATAATTTAGTATTCTGCTCACCCTGTAATGAAACACCGTAAAGTCGCCATAAAACAGGGAATTCTCCCTGTAGACCCATTAATCACTTACAGGGAATATATTTATTCTGTAAACGATTATAACGCTATGAAATGTTTTATGGTCGCCATTTGAAGGTGTAGTAAAATGTACCTTTGTTTCCATATTATGACCTATATTCCTTTGAGAGTTGATGGTCAACTTTACTTCAGTAAAACGTTGAATTGTGATAATACTAGGATGGAAATGTTCCAGTGCCTGGCTGGTAAAGAGAAAAGACCATTGATCACTCGATGGATTCTAGTACCTGAATCAAGTTATAAAATGTATGAACACAAAACACAAATAGAGTTTGATGTGAAAAAAAAATCGATTGTGTTAAGCAAGTCAAAGGCCTTCAGCAGGCTTTAAAAGTCTGATACTAGGTTGTAAACAGACCTTGTTTTTAATTTTGAGGTAAGTTTTAATAAATACATTCTAATTTTTATATTTTGGTTTCTCTTTACGAAATTGTCTGAAACTGAAATCTCTCTAAGAGGAGAATATTTTGGTAAAATGGCAAATGTTACTCTAAATTAGACAAAAATCTATTTTTAAGTATTCCACGTTGATTCTACAAAGAAACTCGCTTAAAGTAATTTCGTGACAAAATCCCGGCTAGTTAAATTTTAAAAGCCGGAACTATTTGGAGTGGAAACCACATTTTTGTAGAAACGAAAGTCTACAATTTAATATACTTTTTCGAATCTCGTTGAAAAGGAAAACTTTGTATATGAAGTAGTTAATTTATGTTTACTGGATTATATGTTTAAGCTCGAGTTTCAATGTTATTAATGTTTTAAGGATTGTTTATCATTTCATGTCCTCAGGAACCATAGTTATTGACTGTGAGAGACATACCCCAATTTTCAGTATGCAATTTTGTTTGTGTGTTTTTGGGTTGACTAATAAAGAAGGGCTCGTTATTAAGATAATAGCCTCAATGTTAGTACAAACTTAATTCGAATAAAGCATATTCCAATAAAACCTTCCGTCTTTTCAAAGTAATCACTTTATTTAGCCTGTCTGTAATACATCCTTAATATTGCCTTTACATGAAAATCAAAATTCCAAGAAATAAGGCCTTAATAACTTAAGTACTCCTATGTTAATAAGTATATACGCAACAAAGAATTTAATACATTTAGATCCAAAAAGTAAACCAGCTCAATCAAAGAAAAGAAACAGCCATTAAATTCTTCGAAAATATATAATAATATAGACCTCTTTAAAGGTGGCTGGAGTATTCGCTTATCAAAAATTCCAAGGAGTTTACCATTCTACAAGGCCATCTACCACTAACGCTCAAAGCAATATTTCACGGGTGTGCAAAAGAGACGCCGCTTTACTCCATGTAGTGCTGTCTCTTTTCCACAGCTACAATAATATTTCTTTGATCAATAGTGGTAGGGGGTAGTTCAAACATTGTTCTCAACTTTTATTCAGAAACCTGACAGATTTCACAGAAATTGGCGAGGAAATTATGTAGATTCAGGGTTTGGCCTGAATAATTGTGACGAGAAATACCCATTTTATGCCGAGTTAGAAATATAATGTTGAAATATAAATATTGTAGGTCAAACGTGACAATGTGACTTTGGCAATGGCATATTAAACCTATTCTATTATTTTTAAAAGAACATTTTTAAGATAGTGAGCTGTGTTCGCAATACCTTTAGTAAATCTTTCGTGCCATAGTCTGTTAAAAAATGAAAAGCTGTGCTCTGGCTATCGGCATAGGTCTGTTCGTTCGGAATCGAAAAAAGGATCGTTATATTTGGTAGAGTTAAAATATTTTCCAACTCACTGCCATTTACTCACGCGTAATTTCCAAGACCGCTTGTCTAGCTTTATACCTAAAAGGAGCCCTTAATGATGCCCCATCTCGGTGGCGTGTTCACACAAGCCCCCGATAGCCGGCGACTTTATTTTCCAAGTGACTACCGCCACACAAACTCACAAAGCTCTGGACAAAGCCACGCATCGTTGATCGCATCGAGTATCAGACTTGCTTCGCCATGTGCAAAAAAATGAAAAGAATCTTCATGAATTTTATTTGAAATCGTTTTCCACATGTTTTTGTTTTTTTTTTAACATTCACAAAACGCCATCTTGCGTTATGAAGCTTGTGTTATGAGTACTAGAAATCCGATAAACATACTTATATATTTCTAAATGCATACATACTATAGATAAATTACTCCCAGATACAGAACAAATGATTGTGCTCATCACACAAACATTTGTCCTGGGTGGGAATCGAACCCACGACCTCTGGTATAGCAGTCAGGGCCACTAACCACTAGACCAATAGGCCCGTCGAAACATATCTCTATGACACGTGCAGAACTGTGGCCTTTGAATAACCTTTAAGTTAAACTCCACATCCCTTCGTATTCGATAGACAGAATATATAACTTTGTTCGTTCATAAATTGTGTTATACGAACAGTATCTGTTCTTCGAACTGTTCGCAAGAAATATTTGTTGTGGGAGAGAGATGCCACTATATGCGATGTAGAGCGCTGTCTTGCTTCCACAACGGTAATAGCCCTGATTCAAGAGTTCGTGGTACAGGTACTGGACTGACTGACGAATATAATAATGTAATTACATATACACGTGCTGTCTTAGAAGGGACTTGAAAACTTAATGCTGTTTTAAAGATATTTAACTTTGGGAATTGAGGTACTAATACGTGTAACTTTGTAATCCTTAAAATTATGGGGAATAGATGCTATAGGATAGGGTGGTTCACCTTTTATACATTTTTCTGTCATGCTTATAATTATTTTTTTAAAACAGAAGTTTTGTAAAACAGGTGCCGAAAATTTTAAAATGTGGTTTTCGAAAATTGATTTTTTTTTGTTTGAAAGGAAGGTAATACATATCAATGTATGGAAAGTCAGTCAGTTATCCTCACTACAACCGTACTGGCCTATTGTACTCATACTTGAGTTATTAACCCTCTCAGGAGCAGCTAACATCACACAAATCCCGAAAATTGTCCATTTCAAAAGCCTTTTGCGACAAGCGTCATCCAACATGAAACTAACCGGGCTTCAAAAATACTTACGCGAATTAAGAATAATTCCTTCCCTTTCCCTCTTACAGCGTATAAATATGTTTATCTCTTTCCCTCTTCGCCTTTCGAAGGTTTTAAATGATAGAGCGTCGAGTTTGCAGCTTTGGGGTTACTTAAAAGAAATCTAGGATTTTTTCTTTCATCACTTTTTAATGATGTAACTTTGTAGCCATCAACTTTAGAGAGGTGACTAGACGGTTTGATTTAAGAATGAAATGTAGGTTTTGAAGTTGGGTTATTAAGGGTTTAAATCTGGTTTGATGTTATGAAATTATGAAGGTGAGATTAAAATTGAGAAAGGTAAGTTAAATGTTTTGTGAGTAATCAAATCAGGTAGAGTCTACACGTATTATCAGATAGAAAAAAGTAGAAATTAAGTATTGAATAAAAATTTAAATTCGTTGATTAAATATTCACGTATGAAAATGTTAAGTGCCATCAGCAGTATCATTAATATCGTTTCATTTAGAAATGAAATATGTAATTGTATCAAGATTTAAATCAAATAATTTAGCTTACTACATGTAGACCAACCGGGTTACCAAATACTAATACTAGCTAACAGCGTAAAATTACATTTGACCAATATGTTAACATTTAAATATTACATTTAGGTTATATTTACAAATCGTTCCTTATATTCTTTATACTTGAAGTGTATTCATAAGTTTGATGTTCATAAACTTGGTAAAGTAAGACTTTTTACGAACTTCGCCCTTTAGCCCCTCCGGGGGTCGGTTCTGCGAAAACCCTTTTTGGGAGCGTTTTCGTTATAAATACAACGACTCTTTCACTCACTTCTTCTAAGGGATAGCATCTGTGAAAGTTTTACGAGTACATCTGTACTGAGAACTTGTTTATCATTATGATTATTGTTTGAGTAGTAGTCGGAGTTATTTAGTTGTATTATGCACCAAGATTACACCTATTCATCTTCTGCTCTTGTTCCATTTTGCTTGGGGTCGGCGCAATACGTTTTACAAGAAAGATTACATCTATTATAGGGTGTAAATACGCCATTGAAGTTTAGTAGAACAGTATTTCTATAATTTCTGGGCAAAGGCTTATTGCTACGTCGGACAGACGCGGGAAGCGACTTTGGTTTATACTATGTAGTGATTGTCAAAATTTATTTAAAGTAAGTAATAAGTTTTGTATAAACGCAGTACTCTGGAGGAATTGAAAACCCACTAGCATACCCAGAATCACTTATTAAACTAAGATATTCCTATGTAAAAATGAAGAAAAATGAAGAATAAAAATGAAAAGGGGCTTTTTAATTTACATAATTATTTTCCAAAATCAGTTACTAGGCGCCATTTTTGTACTAACTTAGTACTCATGACGTCATAGTCTAGAGCATATTATATGTTAGGTTTTTATGGATTTTCTTCGTTGACCTTAAAAGAACTGACTAGAATATTAACAGTTTATGTATTTTGTTAGTGTGTTCATAATTTTCACTAGACCAACAGGCTTGTCAAAATTCAAGCACTATAAAGCATAAGAAACTTAAGTCAATCAAGCATTAAATCTCAATTAGTGTCAGTACAAATAAATATTTTTCCTAGTTTAGCTTTAATTCTTGAATACCAACACTAGCTCTCTGTACCAAAGTATCCAGAAGAAATACGTCTTACGTCCGTTGCACGTCCGAGGGAAACAAATTGTGTCCCCTGACGTCCCCCCCCGTGATTACACCAGGACGTGACGTCCGAGATTCTTTAACTGTAAAGTCTTTAGATTTTAAAATAAAGGTGAGATTTCTTGGTTTGATTTTAAAGGTGAAATAGAACTGCTGGCTACTCGTTGGTCGATTAATATTTAGATTAGATTACTTCCACTTGAAATTCTTATTTTCCTTGTCAGATGTATATAAATCCTAAATTAGGCACAATAAAAACATTGTCCCGCTGCTGGGCAAAGGCCTCCTTCCTATCTTTTCATTTCACTCTGTCAAGAGCAAGTGAAGTCCATTCCTTCATGTGACTATCAAGGTCACCACGCTAATTCCGCCTATAAATACAATATTCAAAACCTTTTTTTTTTTTAAAAACATCAATAAATTTGCTAGTAATACCAGTATTTAAAAACAAATGAATATGACAATACATTTCTTTATTGCCCTTTAGTAGCCACATTACACCATAAAACAGCTGTTCATTTGTTTCTACCAGTAAGGCACTAACGTACAGCTAAGTCTTCATCAATCATGTTAATTTGACACATGCATCATATTCCTACACATGTAACCCCCTATGGGTTAGCATATATCATACATATTATATGTATGTGTGTATGTCTGTACAGTATTAATTGATTGAGTAGATTAATTTACTAACTCGGCTTAGAGACGTGGCATTGTATTAGTTTGTTGCGGTTTTAACCGACTTTGAAATAGAGGTGTTTGTATTTTACGTGTGATATTAGTTTATCGATACTTTGTTCGTAAATTAAACTGAATTAAAAGATTTGGTATTACAACTAATGTAGAATAAACACATCTTTTTAAGAATAAAAATAAAACGCCGGTTAAAAAAATGGCGTGTTTTAGAAATGCTCACCCATCCGCAAAATGACCGCAACAGGCGATGCACTATAGCAACATTTTTTGGCATATCTGAACAAGATGTAAGATTGCTACAAATCATAAATTTTAAAATAACAATACGACATTTGTATGTATTTAAAGAAATATAGATAATAATATTTCAATTTTAGATATCTCATTGTCCCGACAAACGATTGTATCAGATATAAACACAATTAATTTTGTATCACGTTACGAGCTACTGTCGTAGATGTATCGTATCTTGAGTATTGGTTACGGCAGAGGAATACAATGCTATATACTTTGCTTATACTGAAATATAGACCTAAGAATGAACTGCAACTTTAAATAAATGTATGAAAAATCTGGGCATCGTTTTGACGTGGTTTGATGTGTGATTTGATGTACTTGGATCTTTTCTTACTACATTAATTTAATAATATAAATTGTTTGTTTCCTGAATAAATAAAATAGAATAAAAAACGATAATAAACCAGCCTATATGCGTTCCACTGCTGGGCACAGGCCTCTTCCCATATAGGAAAGGTTGAGCATTGATCACCACGCTAGCTCACTGCGGATTGGCAATTTCAGATTCCAATATTTGGAATCCAGGTTTCCTCACCGTTTGTCAGTAGTGTCTTAGAATGATTAAGAAAGTACATATAATTTTGAAAAAGTCACATTGGTGTCACAGTCACTTGCCTGCGCTGGGAATCGAACTTGCACCTCGTGCATACCAATTTGTACATAGAACCGCAAGGCCACCACGTCATTATTTAACTTAAACAAATTAAATTCTTTGTCCAGGATATCCTATTGCTTTTAACACTAAAAAAATAAATTAGTCAAGTCCAAAACGGTCACACTAAATAAATATTTAACTTATTTACAAAATCTAAACTGTTAAGTTAATTAATTATCTCTAAGTGGTTCTCTTAGTAAATGTCATAGTAGACATCACGTTAATTACGTAAACGTAGTATTTAAAAGTACTTAGTATTGTGTTGAGTCATATGACTATGTGTGTTTAAAAACTAGTTGTTGCTGAATGTCGGTCATAGCAACAAAGACAATACCCCTTTCTGACGCCGTCAGAAAAGTAGCATAATATGTGATAATCTAGGCTGTCAGCTAACTCCATACCAAATTTCATCTCAATAGATCAAGATCTTTAAAAGAGTTACAAACATCCATCGATACTCAAAAACTATCACGTTAATGACATTAGCAGGGTACACATATTTTAACCGACTCATAAAGGAGGTTCTCATTATAAAATTTAGAGAATCTTTTGTTTCTTATGAAGCACTCAAAGTTAAGATAATCAAATCAAAAACGACTCTATATAAATGTATTTAAGGTATCGTATAAGGTATTTTAAATTGAAATGTAAAGCTGCAGACTTACTTGCGGAGTCCCGCGACTTCACATGCTTAGTTCCCGTACCCATGGGAGTACAGGGGTGAAATATAGCTCATGTTACTCGCTGATAATGTAGCTTCCCATTGGTGAAAGGATTTTTACATTGGTTCTGTGGTTTAAGCGTGAAAGCGTAACAAACAAATTTATATTTTTATTTAACTGTGTTTCTGCAGAAGAACTTTGGAATCTAAAGTCTAGTGTGGAATGGTTTGTTAATAGATAGAATGTTGCAAAAATAAGCTTTATTTGATTTTAGTTTTGCACCCGTACAAAGCTGGGGTAGGTCGGTACTCGGTAGTCTAGCATAAGTTTAGATGAAATAAGAAATGAACCGACTATTTTATTATTGGCAGTTATTCATAATACGTGAAAGTTGCCGCTGTAGAATAGTAGCCACTATACAAAATGTAATGCGCTGTCTCTTTTACCCAAAAGCAAGTCTAGCTTTATAAGCTCATAGTTCTGGCATTCGATCATAAAAACGATATCAACAATGTTTAGTTTTACTCCTCTATATAGTCTCAGATATTTTTATAGCAATATCCCATAACGGAAGAATTGTGACGTCATCCATAGAAATGTCTGTTAGATCGCGTAAAACCAAAGAACTCGTAAAATATAGCAAGATTGTACTATTTCTGGAATAAGCTTTTGTTTATGTAAGGATTAAATATGAATAACACATGTGAAAATAAAAGTTTTCTAAAGATTAAATTATTGAATGAATTCTATCTGCAAAAGTTGATCGAAAAATGTTATTCTATTTTTGTTTCTCAAATTCTAGGAAACCGTGTTTGCGTTGCACACAATGCGCTATATTTACACTAAACATATATCTAAGAACAATATATTATGTAGCAAACCTGGACACTACATAGTTTCCGAGAAAAAGCTGTACTACAAACTTTCAATTTTCACAGTTTCAAACTTCTTATATATTAATTTCTTACTCTTTCCACTCTCATAACACCACACATTCCTCTTATTATTCACATCTCTGCTACATGCAATTGTTTTTCATTCATCCCTTTTGTGGCCCAACATTAATCCATACCACTTCATTGACTTCAAAGACACTACTTATTTAGCAATCATAGTAGTACTCGATTAAAACATGTTAAGTATCCAACGCAAGCAAAGAAACAAGCAAACAAATGTACACCCAAGTGATGACCAGGGCATTTCAGAGCGAGTCTTAATGGACAAAGTTTTTCCACCACAAATCCTGGCCCGGCGGGCTTAACTCCTCAAAGTGGACTTATGTGGTTCAAGTTAAGACGGATGGGAGGTCGTTTTTATAGGTATGTTTAATGTCTATGTGTTTATTAGACCCGGTTTGAAGTAAGGTTTAAATTGCAAGAATTTGAATGTCTAGCTATTTTATCAAACGGTGTACGTACTTACATACACTATTTGATAAAATAAGTGAAAAGAAAGTTTCCTTTTTTGCGTTCCTAAAAAACTGAGGTGTAAGAATAGGTCCAAACCATTTTTTTATATATTAGCGTAACTTTGTAAAGCTTATCTTACCGATGTATATTTACTTACTAAGCAATACACCTAATAAGAATTTATCAACACAACATCTCAACTTCTCTTAATTTTTTTTTTGTCACCACTAGCACGGTTTTGTCTTTCAAAAAGTCTTAAGATAAGTTCTCTTCTTGGACTATTAAGAAAAAGATCCTCAATAATACAAGTTAAACGCAACAAAACCCTATATATCCCCCCTTTCATGAATAAAGCAGCTAATCGCTTCTAATTTGAGCCACACCATAATTCCATTGAAGGTGTTGTTTGCGGGTCGTTGCGGACGCCTGTTTCGGTAGATAATCCATGTTGTGTGTACTCACCACTATTTATTACCATGGGAACTGACAAAAGAGCTCTTTGTGTCATTGTTGGAGTTATGTTGAAGGGTTTCGGACTAGTAAACCTTCTTGCCATGACTGTCCGCAGATGGCGTTCTGCGGAAATTAATGTTATGACTTAATTTCTGTTCAAATAAATAATTTGTTTGTGTCCAAGCGACTGGTTTTTAAATTTTTGTTTTTTTTTGTCCATGTTTTGGTCACAAACGCTAGTGAATTTACTACTCTGCTTTTATAATTATTTTTATTAAATCTAGCTTGTACTGTTCATCCACTTCTGGGCTATGTCTTCCGTAGATTTCTATTTTAGAACGATCCCGGCTACGTTTTTTTTTCTCCGTGTCCCGTATTCGTTCGGGACACGGACACTGTTTTTTTTATTCATTTTTGCAATATAATTAATAAATAAAGTATTATTTCATTTTTGATTACATCTTCTTAATCATGATCTTGCACAATAATGCTCCTATTCTCATTGAACTATTTAGCTAAAGGACTTCTATACTTTTCTATCTCCTATCTTCTATCCTATATCTTTATAAATTTACATTAGAGACTAATGTAAATTGTGTACTTTTCTGTTAACCTTTTAGCTTGGTAACTACCCCGGATTATATTTTTGCAAGAATGTCATAGCGCTAATTAGAATTCACCCAATTAGTAATCAGCACTAATTAGACTCTTGCCATTTAGCGCTAATTCAAGGGCAAAGGTGACTTCCAAATATAAATTTAAATAGAACCAACTTAATATTTCTTTTGTTTATATAAATACCCATAGTTTTTTCTGTGTTTTGCATAGAGCTATAAGTAGATTATAGACTGTTGTCAGAAAGTTACTAGCTGCACAAATTATAATGGAATCTCTCTTCTCTTTTTCCATTTATCTCATTCAACTCCGCCTAAAGCTGACTGGTGCCTTTTGATATCTAAATTTAAGAGCAAGGAGGTTTTAGACAAAAGTAGAACGCTTCAGTCTCGTTATAACAAAATGCCAGTCACTTGTAACTCTTAAAAACAGTACTGGAAAACAACCATTTTCACACACGCTTCCAAAAATACCTGTACGCATGCCTGTAACCTGAAACCTGAAATTCAATATCATTCCCTTTTGACGGTCTCGCGAACTTTTGCCCGTTTTAAACGCAAACATTTTGCATTTCATAACTACGGTTCCATGTTAAAGCTTTTCTTCCACAGATAGATATAAGACATCCTGTTTTTCGCATTTTCTAGGTGAAAAAAGATGGGGATGTTATGGTTGTTTTGTTTTTTCATTGCTTTAGCGTTTTTAATTAGATTTTCCAGTTATTAGCTATTTCCGTCTGTGATACTTGTCTTTGATGAAGTAGTTATTGAGTGAAGTACTTTTATTGTTTCTATCTGAAAGATATTTTCTCATGCATTTTCTTAAGGTATGCTGCTGGAAAATGTATTTTTCTCACTGATTATGTTTCCGCTTCTTATTCTTTGTGTATCGAATTAATACTTCTGAGAAATGCTTCATAATAAAATTATTATGGGTAGTTACTGCTATGCAAAGCACTATGTCGAAAATCTCTGGTATAGCCTTCGTATAGCATTTCCCATCTCTTTGCACTATAGCATCAGCTTTACAAAAATTCCTTGATATGAAATCGCATGAAATTGCAATGTAGATATTAATGAAACGAAACGATCGCAGTTATTGCAGCAATTGATTGCTATTTATTGTTAATTATATTTTAGTACATTTTGCCAGCTCGCACCGGAGAACGATAGTTGACACTTCATTATTATAATCTCTTAATTAGTTTAATTTATTAGTTGTTATTGAATTTTTGGCACTAATATGCCGTAGTTAATGTAATAATCGTCGTATATACTGTGTTTTATATCATCTTGCCAGAAAAGAGTAAACAAGCCAAATCAGTAAGTTTAGTTTTTAATGTAGGTATATATTTTTCAGTATGGTTTCATAGTTTGTTCACACATAGTAATATCGATCAATAAAGAGTTCACACTCATGTTAAAAAGAAACCAAATCATCGTTATATTTTTGCTATTATAAAAGTACTAATATAACAGATTAAAATTTTCTTTCCGATTTAATGCGACTTTCATGTATTTTGTATTTTTATCTCCAAGTCACCTAGTTATACAGAGATTCTTATATTTTCTTTAAACATAGATAGAGATTTACATCGTTACAAGTACTCTTGGCTGGACCATGTTTCCTGCTAAATTGTCCCACGATTACGTAATAAAAAAATATGTTTTCAGAAAGGTCAACTGAATTTAATTCAATTCCATTTTCCTTAAAAAATCTTTAAATTGAGTGAAACGACGATTACCTTGAACATTTAAAATGAGCTTTTATTACTTTTAGCAATATGGCAAGGGAACAAAGCGTAATATTTCCGACGAATAATAATTAAAAGTTTTAAAATCCCATTTCGTAGTAATTGTGTTGTCAGCATATTATCAAGGAAATTAGCTGCCGACAATTTGGAAGTTTAATCGTTGAACTATAGTAACAAGTGACGGTTGGTACTAACAGATTTATGTTAAGTTATCGTTTTAATATTCACAGTTAATTTTGCGGGTTGTAGTGTTTTAGAATTGTAGGTGTTTAGGTGAATGTCTTATGTTATGCTTTTTATTAATATTCGTTTCTAAGACTATAAGATATAATTAACCATGGTTTTGTTTTCTAACAAGTTCTGGAAACAGAAAAAGTAGCCTGTGTGTTAATCCAGGGTATCAGCTAACTTAATACTAAATTTTATTCGAATTGATTTAGCTGTTTAAGCGTGTAAGATTGCATAGTTACATCCATCTCTCTTTACTCAATAACTTCCGAATTTATAATAATAATAGGATTTATGCTACAACGCATTCACAATAACTCAACTGACATTTACTCACTCACTTTTAAAGCTAGATATTATCGAGTTCCTCCACTTTTCACTACATGTCTACAACATAAGCACAAAAGGTTTCACTACACCGGTAGACTGTTAACACAATTTCAGCCAACATTAAACAGCTATTTAGCTATTAATCTAAATAAAACAAGGCTAACACAACGCGTGTAATTTCTGTTAGATTTTCTTGTAATTATTACCTATTAAATTATACTAAGCCTTTGTTTACTTGCGTGCCTTTAAAGCATATAATTTGTATCAAACATAATTGTAAAAGTAATGCTTAAATAGGAATGTTTTTATAGTTGCCGTAGTAACTCCGCATACTAAAATCTTACCACTGTACCCTTATTGAATATGAATTCCTTTTCATAGCTGTAACTACGGTGTACAATAAAGAGTATTCTATTCTATTCTATTGTAAAAACTATACTTACCTTTAAATTATCTTTGTAACGAAAGAAAAAGTAATTAAGTACCAGAGAAGGCACACGGCAAAATGGCGTATTAAAATAGATTAACATGCTTGACAAATTAATTGTTTTAATATTGTTCCTAGTAATTATATTCTTAGTGTCTGTAGACACTGTTATGTAAAAGTAATATGAAACACTTGTAATCAACTTAACACAAATACTACCTAGATTTGCTCAATCTGACAAAGCAGACGAATTAAGTACATTCAATAACATAAATATCATTAAAACCACAAAAGTCATTGGACTTTGAAATACGCTAGTTAGCTCAAAATCTTAACAGTAAAAAAATAAGTCATTCTCTTTCCTCAACATAAGATGACGTGGTTCCATAATCTGTTCAATTTTTTCTTACTTATTACCATAGAAAGAAAAGCTAAGCAGTCGTCCATTATACCAATGAGCCCGGTAAACTAACAAATCGCAAGCTTAAGCAATATTTTTGCCTATTCAGCCTCTTTCACTACTTTCCGTGTTATTAAGTGTTCCCTCGTTTCGTTATATTCATAAAGCTAAGTAATAATCTCTTGTGATTACTAAAATCCTTTTAGAGCTTCTTTTTAATTAATGTATTCTGCAAAAATTACATTAATTTCCACTATTATATTCTCAAAGTGCTTAGTTATCAAATTAGTGAGTTGTAACAGTATTTTTTGTGAGTTTATTTTGTTATTTTAACAGGCTTTAGACAAGGTTTTTGTATCGTCTGTCTGCCTATCTTTTAATATAAACAAGAAGCCACAAATATTATTTAAGACCATTACATTAAACTACCAGTATGCAACTGAATTACCTATCTCAATGGTCCCATAAGTCTTTGTTTAAGAGCCCCAACTGACCGAACACCTGCGCTTTGGAGAACTTAAACCTTGCCAATGACGTCACAGTTAATGTGGCCAACTATTTGGAGGGATGCAATTAGCCTAGAACCACAAAACAGAAATTTCCATAGTTGTACAACATACAAACTCAAATAGAAGAAGTAAAGTATCATGATATAGATGTGGATGGGTATAGAGGAAGACGACGACCAAAAAAACGATGGATGGATTGTGTGAATGATGATATGTCTGCAAAGAGTGTTAATTGCGAGATGACGTCAGATAGAAACGTGTGGAAGAAGAATACATGTTACGCCGACCCTAATAATTGGAATGAGGGCAAAGGAATGATGATTATGATAAAAAAGTATCATGCCATATATCGAAAGCAAGTTTTCCACTGATTCCAGTTTAGTTGATATGAGTTCTTAAAGGAAGATCGTTGGCAATTTAAAGGGTAAGTAAGACTTTGCGTAGTGTGGTGTAAAGTCTTGCTTTCATAAAACCTACAGCTCAGTTTACAGAGCACATATAGTATAGCTCGCGATAAATATTTGTACGACCTATAAGGTTCGCTTCTAGCCACAGCGTTCATGTATAAAAGATTCATGTCAGTAAACGCACTCACTGTGTAGAAACAACATGTTTGCCCTGAAATGAAACGTTATATAAACATGAAAGCAATTCAGATAGCTATTGGTAATAGTTTTGAAATGCCATCGCAATTTTACTACTGAAGAAAGTAATTGGACACTTAAAATGATATTTTTACCTAAATTCGGATGGAATAGTGGACATTGATTTGGGATAAAACCTTTCTTTGATTTGTCCCAAAATTTTGGGCAGTGTTAAATGTAGTCAACGATAAACGAACTGACATATGAGGCAATAATTCATCAGTTTCATTATACCAACCAGTTTTACACAAATTAGTTCCAGATCAAACAATTGTATCCAGAACATTCGCGTTACGTAATTTCCTTCCAGCAAACAATTTCAGCTGCATCTAACAGGCAAGCGCTAACAAAATCCCATTTATCTAACCGTCGAATAGTTCTGTATTTAGTCTAGCGCCGTTGCCAAATGCGTTGGGATACGCGAGCATGTGTTAGTGGCGCTGAATACGCGAAAACGACTTGTATCCTGTTTTACGACGATTTTTGCCCATTGTGCTAGTGTAACAGTTTTGTATTTATGTGAGAATCGGAAAACGGAAACTCTTGACTTTTTAAAATGATGTGTCGATCTCTAGAAAAGTTTTAGACATCTGGCTAAATATTTCCCAATCGCATACATATCTCCTGTGTTTCTTTCATGACTGAAAGGTTATTCAAATTTTTTGGCACTTGCCTTATCGCCACAACTTTCTTGTCTATCCATCAATCGAAGCACGTCAAAATATCCACACTTCACCAAAAATATCCAATCTCCTCTGTGTAGAACATTACTGATAAATTCAAAACGTTAATCGCCTCTTGATAAACTGTCCATTCTACAAATACGTTCCGCTATAGCCGTCACTGTGTGCCGAACGTGTCGTGTCACGCCGGCCCCATTACGTGCGCAAGCGCATACGCCAGCAAGATTTATTGCAAACCTGTGAAATTAGGTATTTGTTGTTGGCTGTTTTAATCGTCGGCTTGTTTGTTTAGTTGTTGGTTTTTGCACAAAGGTAATGCTTGGTATCTAGGACTATTGCAGGAGGTCAAGTGTCAAGAATTTCGAGTGCATATTTTGGCTGTCTATGAATCCATATCAAGTGTCGGTAGGTGTATTTTTTTTCTCCGATGGGCACTACAATATTTTTATCTATACTTATTAGTAAGCGAGTGTGATTTTGTTTGTTACTCTTTCAGGACTGAACACCTAAACCTGTTGTGAAAACGCTTTGAAGTGAATAATAGAAAAAAAAAATATTTTTAGTCTAAGTACTATGGTCCATCTTTTCTATCGCTAATTACCTTTAATCTGACTCCCAATATTATTGAACTTGAAAAACACTCTTGATACCAGCTGTACAGAATACTAAACTAAAATAAAACTAAACTCGATAATGCTTAAGACGATGGATTGTTATCACTAGGAGAAGCGCATTTCGCGATCATGTCTGGAAAGTCCACACTTCCTCTCCAACTTTCGCTATGTTCGTAGAAAAGTTCTTATAATATAAAGTAGTATATTTTCTTTCCGTTTCCTGTTACTATTCTCATCTGAAGAAACTAGTTTCTCAAAAATTTTATCTAAATTGTTTTTTCAAATAATAACACTTATTTATGAAGTGTTTTTCGATTTTATACTCAGTTCTTTTTTATCTATTGTCATCGTAATTTTTTAAGTTTTACTGACGTAGTAGTTCACAATTTTATTTCACACACTATAACTATAATCGCTATCATTAACAATGCCTAGATATCTTAGTATAAGCTGTCATCAACAATCATGAAAATTTACTTCATCTGTTTTTTCCAATTTGGTCTCACATTAAGAATTTTTGACGAAATTCCCTCACACATTTTGTATGTATTAGCAGTCTTTACATTTCTAAGGTACCTTTATTTTACTTCACTCAACATTACGCACATAATTAGACTCGGGACGCGTGTGTGTTGACATAAGAAATTGGGCGCGTGTAGGAATGTACTCCATTTTTTCTTTATTTCCAAGAACTGAATGAGCTTATTTGGACTAAATTATCATCCTGTTTGTTTTCTTTTTGATATTTAATATTTGGCTCTGCTGTCTGGGTAGTCAAAGGATAATGTTTATTAGTTTTATTTACTTTAGCATAAATAACATTCCCTATATTATTGAATTAATTGCTAGATTTATAACTAAACTTATGCTAGACAACTCACCATTGACGCTTTCATATAACTTGTAATATATGATACCACGTGCTTGTGTCGCAAATTATTTGAAGAGCACGTCTAATAAAATCAAAGTACTAACACTAACCTAGTACATAAAACTAGATGAAAACATATTCTAAACTCGAGGCATCCAAAAATACACGTACGTACTAAACTACAACCGAAGAAAGTCTCAAGTGAAATCGTACCCTGCTGACACTTTAGATGAGATGGCGCAATGATATCCGACATGAAACGTATCTCATTAACTTGATTATATTTCTACTTCTACAAATCTTCCTAAAACTTTGACGAGTGTAGGGGATTCTAGTCCTTATAGTCAAGGCTGTTGGAGTCATAATGGGTTGGATGGGTATAGAGTAATTTCCGTAGTCCCGTAGGCACAGTTATGAGGGAAAAATTGGAGAGGTCGTCCGATCGTTGTGTGGGCTGTCTGAGCTTGTTTCAATGCTTGTAGTTGTATCGTTATATCGTGATTCCTTTATGGGTTTCAACGATGCGGCGTGAATAGGGTTTTCTATTTTACCAAAACTACCAATAGGATTCTGATATCATCGTGGATTTTTTTCCTGGAAATGTTTGCTGTTTTATTGTTTAGTTATTTATGTGTTGCAAGTTGTGTTCGAACTAGTTATAAAAAAGCGATAGGTAATAAAATATTCCGTAACACTGGACAACAATAAAAAACCTATCAAACTAAATAACTGGAATTTGGTTACTTTCTGACTGTTCTCTCTATCCTCTATGGATTTTGTCAAGCATTTGAACTCCTATAAACTTATATTTTTTTCGCCTGTTATCCGAACATGTAACCACCCACTAGTCCTAAACTACAAATCTAAATACAAAAGAAGACCATAACATGAAAAATAGCAAAGAATTTTAAATCCAGCCTCACATAAGTACCTACAATAAAACATTTGATATTCAGCTCAGTCATGCAGAAACCTAGTGTAGAGGGATGAGATACTGCCATGAGTTATGGATCCTTTACAAGATAATTTAAATTGGGATACGGTTTGTTGGCCAGATAAAATTTTGTTGGATTCGTATGATATCGCTTTCATGTTATTAGCTTGTTTTGTTGTACCTAACGTTGAAAATATAATAATGTGCTTTCTTATTTAAGGGCAGGTTATTTTCTAACATAAGATTATAAACAATCTGTTTCATTAATTAATTTACTGTTCTTTCTGAAGGCAGAAAGTTCGTTTAAACAATTAAACTACTCTCTCGCGCCTTATTTTATTTAGTCTTCAACACTAAACTCTACTATTACTGAACTTATTTTTTAAGAAGATTAAAAATAACTTCATCAAAATCATCTTAACTTATCCTACATGTTCCTTTCAACACAAACAAGGAACATCCAAGACATATTTCCGCAAACATTATAACATTTCAACCGAGAGTAATCTTAAGTCAACGGAGACACTAATAGATGAATCATTTACATAGAATATGCTCAGATTCCTCGGATTTCCCCAGACTTCACATCGATTCTAATATATTTTAACCTGATAAAATCTATCTTCATGACACTTATAAACTGTCAGTGGCGGAACCACTTCGTATTACCTTTTGCCCGCATTCACGATAAATTTGAATTCAGGAAATGCAATAATATCTCCAGACTTTCAGTCTTTCAATTTGGAAGCTGGAAATTTTTGATATTGGACAAAGTTTCTGAAATTTGAATATTGGAATGTTGGAATTGAGAAAAAGCTTGTTAAGACTGTGTTAACATTAAAAAAGTTTTTGTGAAGTATAAAAATATATTAGGCATCCTAAAGTTTGTAGACTTTTAGGATTGTATTTTTGATGTTTGTCTGATTTATGTTTTCTGACGCCATCTTTTTTAGTTGTGAGCAAAGTTTTATATATTGTCACTCATCTGTGCTAACATAGCAAAATGATTCTTATATTTCCAAGGAAAAGATTTTTACTAAAATATTCTTCAACATTATTTTGTATACCTCTAGAAAAAATCTCTATTTCTCGACATATTATTTTTGGATCATAAAATATTCCTAGGCCTGATCTCCCGCGAATGTAGTAAGCTCGCAAATATTTCGGGCCTTTTTCAATAATCCTTTTCACGCACAAGTGAAGTCGCCTGGCCCCTGTTTATTTACACTACACCCGATGGAAATATCATTATGCCAGCGATATTGGGACGCAACAGGCGAAGTGGGACTTTTTATAAAGTCCTCCATGTTATAAAATGTATGAAGTGGTTGTCTGATCAGTATTGCTTACTTTTAAAGAAGCTTGTATTAATTCGATGTTTTGATAGTTCATCATGTCATGGTATTATAATAATATTTTTTCAAATACTGTTTTGTCCACAGCGAAAGCTCACCGATATTTAAAAATCTCTACCTGAATTTGATAAAACTCTTGGCTCCATTTATCTTCAGATGGAATACTTTTTCACACGCTAAATTTTAAAGTGTCTTTCTCTTAAAACAGTAACACAAAGGCAAAATTAGAATTCAATACTTTGACATCGTGAACCCGGCTGAATCTGTCTGCCTCCCTCGCAATCCTTACCATTCCCACGCTCACAACCGCAGCACTCTTCCCATACATTTACTCGACGCCTTTACAGGCTCATACGGAGATAATTTAAAAGATCCTCCTCTATTCACGCGAATCCTCACGTTCGGTAACCGCTTTCTACCCTCGTTTAGTGAGCCTTTGTCGGTTTTGCCTCTTTTGTGTATCATCACGCCTACATGCTTAAAAGTAAGCAGAGGGTTATTTATCACCTCGTTTTGAGCTTCGATTCTTAATCTTATCACTCTTTCGGGTGTTTCTTGATTAGTAAATTTTCAGTACGTGCTTGGTGTGATTTAGATTCTCCAGACTTGTTGATACGATTTTCTATTTTGATCTTTGTTTGTTGAAGAAAGTTCTTTAACATACTTTTACTTTAAGAATATTTTAGTTTATGTTCGGTCTGGCAAAATTTCATAGCCGTTGTCAAACCAATGTAATACCACAGGTAATACTACCAATGTTATAACAACATCACTATCTTACATGTCAGTGATAAAACAAAACTTCTTTTACAAAAAACCTACAAACATCGGGTCCCATAAATTTTTCCCGGCTCTATGCGCTTAAATCTCGACGCTGCAGAGCCGTCCTTTCAATTTCTATTATTCAGTGTCCAAGCGGATTCCGTGGAAAAACATATATCTACCCAACTGAACTCCTATCCTTTTGCCAGCTTCGGATATTCAATTCTCTACTGGGATATTATTCTGTAAATAAAGTACATAGGCGCAATATGTTGGACAGAGGAAATAGAAAAGATTTGTGGATGGATTTTCTGGTACTAATTTCTTGAGATTTATGTTGTAATTGTAACAATGATACGCTAGAAAAAGGAAAGGTTTTTCTATTTTTGGCTCGAGGTTTGCTTGTGATGGGCTTCGGTTTTCCTGTACTATGAGAAATTCTAATGGTATTTTTCAGTTTGTTCACACTATTTTTTATCCGTTAAATATTAATGATTATAATTTAGATTAAATTACTTACAATAGCTTCTGGACTAAAAATCATACCTTACCACCGTTACAAGAATTATGGTGTTTTTGTGTAAATAACACAATATTCAAGGAAGTAATCACAAATGTAGTAACTGATCTACTGTCCAATGTATTCATGTCATGCCGACGTCGAATCGATATTACATTTTATTAGGAACGTGTTTTACTCCATATTTTCCTGTAAACCTATAAAAATGTTATTCATTGCAACTAGTGTTTGCTTTCCTACATAATTAAACTTCGTTTTACTGAGAATTTGTAAACTGAATTCTTAGTAAATTTTACTTACATGCCCGCCTCTAATCTGATTTAGTTTTTTTTACCAGGAATTAATATTGAGGCCTGATTCTTGGTACCGGCCATACTTATGTTGTGGTTTAAACAGGACGGTAATAGTTGCATGATAGACTGAACATTGTAGGTTCTGATCCAGGTATACATTTTTTAAGCAAAAAAGTTTCTGCATGGAACCTGAAATCACCAATTCTCAAGTGAGAAAAATTTGATGATAATCTATGATGATCTGTCTTTTACCTGACTTATTTACAGTTTAATATCGAATTGTAGTATAAAATTAATCCTTGGCCAAAAATGTATTAGACATGCAATCTCTCGTGTCGTGTGTTGTTATTACATTCTCACCTTTAGAGGTTAAACTTTCCGTCAAACAAATTTCATGCATGTACTTTAGATACAGTTAAGTACAAAGTTCTCCAGACTTATGTTTGAGGGTCTGTCAGATGCCTTGATGTGTACTTAAGATTTAAGTATTTGATGGGTTCGTAAGTAATGTGTGCTGTGCCCTCAAGCGGGTCGATACGATGTGAAAGGTTGTTTTTGTAAGAAAGAGTTGTCAATCGACTGGTGTAAAAATCTTTGTGAGAAAATTTGGTGATGGATTTTGGGCATGCCGAGTCAATTGTTAGTTGGAGTCAGGTCTTTGGTGTGGATATAAGGGGAAAGCTCTGTCAGAGGACTGGTATATGGTATGGAAAAAAGGGCCCTGTTTAGCTACTAGATATTAAAAAATGTATGCGTGATAAGGATTCATTTATAAGAAACTTTAATGGCCTTCGAATTTTACCTACGATAACTTTTGCAGTTTAAAAATGTGTAGTGAAATACAGTGCTAAAATACAGATATTCAGCGTAAAATACCACTCTAACCACAGGCGAAACCGTAGTAAATCAAATATTCTTGACATTTGCCCACCGAGTTCATTGCTGAGTTACAAATGCATGTCTGCAGACTAGGTCGTTCTATTTTGACTCAAATCCACATGGCACCGCGAAAATACATACAAACACTGATAAAGTCATGACTAATAACAAGTGATTATCAATGTTTCCTGAGTCCTGTCGCTAGCCACGCAACAGGTGAGAGACTGGCACCAAGCCAGCGACTGTCAACCTGGCTCGGTCAACTGTCTCCAACACAATCCACACAAAAACCAACCTTATCAAAATCAAGCAGAGTTCAATTTTCATTTCGAGAGCTAAAAAATAGAAATTCTCGTCTATTGTACACGTTATCTATTATAAATCTTATCTGATAGTAATACGATTGAGATTTGCGTGCCCCAATTAAAGATCTGTCTGCGACCACAATTCGAGGAATTTAAGATCGTAGACAGAAGTAATAAAGTTGAGATTTCGTTGTTTCTGTTGACAATTGATAGGTTGTTGACATTTAGTTTTGAGTGTTTCGTACCAAAATTGGAGGATTGCGATTGTGATTGAAATGTCCGTCTGTTTTCCTAATTTAATGCTTATTTATTTGAGTGAATTATATCAAAGTTATTTCTCGAGGGATTAGGGAGAGTCTGGCAGTGCGACATGCTTCCACCCAGGACAAATATTTGCGTGGTGAGCACAACCGTTTTTCCTGTGTCTCGGTGTAATTTATGTGCAATATGTATGTATTTAGAAGTATATGAGTATGTTCATCAGTTGTCTAGTACTCATAATACAAGTTTTGCTAAGTTTGAGACTTTAACTTCAAATATTAAAAATCTACGCAGCTTTCTTAATTATGCAGAAGGACAGTTTTAGAAAAGATAAAAAATGAATGTCATTTGAATTATGACAATTATTTGTAACCAGACACATGTTATTGCTGCATTGGATGGGATGGCTTTCGCAATGGTGCGTAGTAAACTATAATAATGCTAATATTTGATAAATAACATACTAATTGAATTTGGCATAGAAAGTCTCCTTGTTCCCAGATGTTTTTCTAGCCAAAGAATCTTCCAAATAAATAACGAAAGAAAACTTTCGTTATTTATTTGGAAGATTTTGTCGCCGCTCGAACCACTTATTTTAAATCCTAAATTCAATTGTAATGTTTTACCCGCTTTCGCTAGCACTAGAACCTCGTACCTCACCTTCACCGCTAACACTGCCACCTATCACCAACCACGAATGTGACGCATTTATTGATGGTCCCCAACCAAGCGGACGACATCGCCATTAATTATGTACGCCTATTGTAAAAACTATCCTCTAGTATATTGGACTGCCGCCAGCTTGGCTGACAACACACCGTGGGCGTGTCAACAATACACCTTTCCGATGGGCGTAGCTTTTGTCTAGCCAATCAATGTGTGCTAATTAACATTTGGAATTTTTAGCATACCAAATGCTTGACTCATAGAGATATTGGCTCCGGTATTCAAGCTAAATTCTAGGCGTAGAATTTAGAGCAAGCGTCTGAACTGTTCCCGTGTTGGCCCAATATCCTTGTTGGGGATTTTCCGAAATCTAATCAATGTAGAATGTAATTTGATATGAGAAAATAAAGTATTAGAAGTCTAGGATTTTTACATGCAATTATAGTAGTAAAGGAAAGTCAGTCCCAAAAGGAAACAATTAATAATGTCTTGTATTTTTAATATAATACTTATTAATCAGCTTCGTTATGAGCCCTAATAGTGCCATGGATAGATTTTTCGATAAGAATATAACTGGTCTTTATCCTTTCTTGTTACGCTTCCTCGACCAATCTACACGGATAGCTAAGTGGTATAGGTCACCACACCAAGAGACAAGAATTAAACAATCATCAAGACAAGAATTTGTGCGTTACACAAATGCTTTTTCTGAGTCTGGATGTGTTTGTGCATGTGAATTGATTGTCTGTAAAACCCCCAACGCCACAAGGATTAAAATCGTTAGTGCGGGAGTCGTACTTAAAAAAAATAATCGAATTACTAAATCTGAGTCACTAAATCGTCAGATCAATAAATCACAGAAAATCCTTAAGACACTTAATTAACGTGTTTATGCTCGTGTAAATCTGATACAACAGTTAATCACAGGTTTATAATAAACACATTTGTCTATTTTCTCTGTTTGTTAGTCTGTACAGTAATGTTCAGTATATCTCTCGACACCTATTGTATTATAATTGTTGGCGCTACACCGACAATCGTATCGGCGCCAGTATTCAATGCTGTTGGCAAATATCATCTTGTTGCTATAGTAAGAGTAATTTACGTGTATTTTCTTTAAATTACGTGTAATATACTACGTCTTACTAAGAACTTTCAAGGCGAATCAAGTAGGTACGAACTTTTACGAGACTGAATACGCGGTTTTGCTCAAATGTATTGAATGGACAAGAATTCCTAAGTGACTTGTTGAAAAAATATGTCACTTCTACAAATTTGAGCAATTCGATAATTGAAAGTGTTATTAACACTCTGTCATCCTTCAACAATTACTAATTATTCTTTGTTTTGTTACAGGTAAGCGTCGATACTTGAAACCAGAATTAACATATTAAGTACGAGTAACACGAATAGTTCTACTATTATAAACGCGGAAGTCTGTATGTCTGAATGGTTGTAAAGCTTTGACGCTCAAAAAACTGGATCAATTTTGATGAAATTTGATATGGAATTAACTGACACCCTAAAATAACACAGGCTACTTTTTAACCCACTGCGTCAGAGGAGAGTAATATTTTTGCAGGTATAACCGACATTCACACGGGCGACGTCGCGGGCAACAGCTAGTGTTCTATAAATAAAGAGAGATCTTCAGGCAGATTATTCATGACAAATAATCAGCAATCTCGTTTAACTTTTCAGTACTAAAAAAACCTTTTTAGCAAAACTTCCTAAAATCTAAGATAATTTCAAACCGGATCATTAATTATTATTTAAGGAAAGAAAGGTAGCGAGTAATTTAATTAACTTGAAAATTTCTTCCAGTTCTTTTAAAATATACTTATTAAGCGAATATTTGGCGATGTTAAAAAAACTCATTCCCTTGCGTATAATTAGAAAACTCTGTGGTAATAAGCTTTAGGAGAAAACTTTCTTGTGTTTTTGGGGCTATTTATAATGCCATTGATGGTTTAAGTTATAAACTTATAGGAGCCGAAAAAAATATATATTTACTAGTTTTTAATACGAGTGTTTAATACTAGTATAAACATAATACAATAGACATATTCAGCGTCAACTTTTCCAGTATTTTCCTGGAGTCTGCTAATATTGGAGAGTAGTAATACTGGAGTATTACTGATTTCAGCTGAGTATAGTTTTGTACGTGGAATTACTAACCATCTGACCTTAACAACCCGTACCCATACACCTATACGACTTGCTAGTCTTAAAATAAAAATAAAAAAACTTTATTTAATTTATGTGTACGCACAAATACAGAATAATGTTGTCAGTGTAGATATTTTCATCACAAAAGGTACTTTATCTACCTATTTGTAGAATTAATTAAATAAATCATTAAAACCTACAAAGTAAAATAAAAACTGGACTCTTTTATTCTTTACTATTATTACATTATTTACTATCGTCCGCATTAGTGGGAAATATATACGGTACCTATGAGTGCTTAAGGGACCATAAAATTTCTGTCAACTCAGTTCGTAACAGCACTTAAAATTTATTATTTCGGCGAACCGTTAAATCTTAACCGCATAAACTATTATTGTTTCATGCCAAAATTAAATAAGTTAACGCCTTTTCATCGTGCTACAGTAAATTAATAAAAATCATGGCTTTGGCTGTAAAATAAGGTTGGCACTAAAATAGTGTTCCTAGTTTTATATTTGAGTGGCAGTTTTATTTTAAATTTGTATGGAAATTATATTTTTGTTTTCGTAGTTTCGGTTTTATTAATTTAATGAATGAAATTTAATTTCATATAGGTACTTTTTGCATCAAATTTTGGCAGAAGAAGTTGCTAAAACGACGTAAAACAAAAATGGATTTCAAAAAGCGCACCTACCAAATGATTTTAATTATTTATAATTAATCTAGTCAAAAAATGTAAATGAAATAAAAACAGTTCAAAAATCTTGTCGATGTATTACTGCAGACTAGGTAAAAAAATACAGAGCCCTTTTATTCTAAAATCGCTTAAGCTTATGACCCACGCCAACACCCGAACCAAATAATTTATGAAGGCGTTTTAATCGCTTGCCCCTTTAACGATCGAAAAAATCGTAGTACCACTTCTAAATAGATATGTCGTTTTAATTAGTAATTATTCCGAACATTTTCAGACAATGTCTTTGGACTATATTTATTAGTTTCAGCTGTTGTCCTTCATCAAAGTGACTTCTAGTTTAATGGCAACACTGAAATATTGTGTCATTGTGTTTTTTATTCTTTTTTTTGACGGAAGTTATTTTTTTTATTTGATTGACGTAGCGCCGCCGCGTGTTTTATTACTATTTTATTTCGTAATTTTTATACGTCTCGAAATATTAAAAGGTGACGACTCAATAAAGTTTGGACTTTTGACGTGTAGGTTATATTTTTTTTAATTTGTGACGTCATATCCGCTTGGATATTGCTTCCTATGCGACGGTTACACATGATTGTAATATCGCACGGAATGAAGGTATTTTGTTTGGCAGAGAACTAATAATGATTTTGAAAGGTGGTCATAAAGCTATAATTAAAAATAGGTTTAAATTTTATCAATTCGTTTGCCGAGTTTACCTATCAATAATAGTTTCATATTATTTCACGATCATATAAAAACTTGTTATGATCTTGTCAGATATACAGGTCGCACGTGGCTAGAAATCGCAATAGACAGGGAGGTTTTGCCATATATAATTTACATAAAGAAAGACAGAAAAAGTCATAATTTGCAGTCTAAAACTTAAAAAAATGTTCCTAATAAAACATTTGGTATATAATGGAAATAAAGACACATGCAATATAGGTTTAATAAAGTTTAAATACAGTCGATTCGAAAATTGATAGCTCTCGCTTTGCGAATAGTAATAAAATTAAATTTATGTGTCATTATATTTTCAGCGGTACTGTAGTTTAATAAAGTCATAAAACAGATGTGATCTGCATATTAATATCGTAGTGTCTTAATCTAGTTGTAATATAATATATATTGTTTTATATGATATCTGAAGTTATAAGGTGTAGTATATTATAGTCTTTAAACGAATGGCATATTAACAGACGTTAACGCTTAAATCACACTAATAGAAATCACGTTTTATTGTACAATCTCTGTTAAGTTTATTTCTTCTATTTGTCTATTAAAAGGATACTATAACTGTTAATTACTCCTTCTTATTGACATTGATTGGTGTGTTCATGTTAGTGATAAGTGGCCCTGATTGCTAGACCAGAAGTCGTGGGTTCGATTCTCACCCAGGACAAATGTTTATGTGATGAGCACTGTAATATCTTCTGTGTCTGTGTCTATTTTTTCCATGAAATGTATGTATTTACAAGTGTATATTGTCATACGTGGTCTAGTACTCATAATACAAGCTTCGCTTAGTTTGAGACTAGATGGCGTTGTGTGAAAGTCTAATAGAATATTTAAAATTAAGTTGTGAGTAAAAATGTTCAATCAATTTAAAATATTTTTAGATAATCTTTAAATACCGTTTAATAAACAGGATGAATATAATATATTAACCATGAAATTACGTCTCCAGGCATTACATAATTCCACATCAATGCTATAATATCACTGAGTTTAATTTAAACTTTATATTTAGACCAATCGCCAACAGAGAGAGGAAATAAACTATTTGGAATTAGGTCAATTCATTAATTCTGAGATTTATAAACTTTTAAATGCTTTACGCATTCTTTGTTAGAATATATTGCCCGACTGCGACTAATTGAAGTGGTGTTGTGTGTTGGGGACGAGGGAAACAATGGAGACGTCAAATAAATAAAGTTACTATCAAACGTTATTGCGTCCCGGACGAAAGACGGACGTCGGACGTGTCTGATTTACGATAGAAGATGCATCTTAAAATAAAGTTAAAGACTTTTAAGTACCGTTGGATATATAGCTTTCATTAGCTGTACAAGTCAATTAAAGAAAAATGTTAAAAAGATACGAATGTGAGCAGATTTTTTTTTTGTTTACTACTTTTAGAAACGGCGTCAGTCACACCAAATTACCTAATTTGAGTCTTAATGATTTTTTAAATATTCTTGATTAGTTTATTTTAACTAAGACATTGAAGCCGAGAGATTCAAATAACTGAAATAAATAAATTACCAATGACATTTGCGAATAACCAAACAACCCGAAAAGTTACAAAATCATAAAATAAATACATCAACAAACTTTTACATGTCGTTGTAAAAAAATAATAAAAATATACGTATTACTACACTATTACTACACAGCGGCAATTCATAAATCACTCTGCAAAAAACACTTCTTAATTCATCGGCATTTCAAAGCGTACCGTGGCATTCATACAAAACGTATTGAAATAGTTCGGGATTTTGTGTCCCACTTACACACACGTGCGCATATCGTGTCACCAGCAATGACAATAAAAAAACATCCCATACTCCACAACGGACACTTATAGATGGGAACGAGTAAATCTAGCCGGCATAGAAATAGTATCGAACGATATAAAACATCGAATGTTTCCGTGCTGGGTATCGGTGTATGGAAAACATGGCGAATGGATGTACCGTTTTTGTTGAATGTGGTGAAAAAGTTCAGGTCGAAATGTTAGCTTAGTTGAAGTTAGTAGTAATGTTAAATACCGATACTGACAAAGAAAATCTAGTTAAAGGAGTAAGTATAAATAGGGCTCGACTGTTACAAAATTAACTGTTGAATTTGCCACGCAGTTTTGTTTTTTTTTTAACGTTTCAACGAAGCTTTCAGAAACAAATATTGGGAATAATTTTAATTGATTCCAAATTGAATGTCGTTTTAGGCGAGTAGCAAGATTTTAAAATAAAAGACTACTACAAATAAAACTTATTTTTTGAAGTCGATAGAAAATCTCTTACCTTAGGTACCTATCAACTTCAAGAAAAGGAGAATCCATAATATAATTTCACCTGCTTTCAAATTAAATAAGTAAATATGAGTCGCAACCCGACGCAAACGCCGGGTAACAATTACACTGGCCTTTGCGACGTGGAACATCTCAGCTGGCATGCCATGGTCGGCACATGGCACGCATGTCACTGTCATCTGACGGCTCCATCCTATTTGAGGCAGTCCAAAAATAATTATAATAGGAGCTAGAATTAAAATAAACGAACTTTTAGTCTGGTTACCACACTAGAAGAGGCCACTGGTCAGTGATGAGGTAAACTTAAGTTCTGGACTTCCATAATTTCGATAGTTCTTCTTACTAGTTAAGAAATTGCTTGACAATAATTTGAAGTTGCTTGAACTCTAAATCTAACTATTAAGTTCAAACCTTTTTATAACCGTTTTAGTTCAAGATGCTCATAACCATTCTAGCTCTTCCTTATTTTGACATTTGTTGACTATTTGAAATCAAGCGAAATACATTTTTTGAGACTAACCTCTCTTATTCTTAAACTAAACAATATCAGCAGAAATACACATAAATATCACCAATATCAGACATTAACCAATCAGTATAACTTCGCCATCGAGTGCCAGATCTATGCGACACGTGTTAAATTAATTCCCCGTTACAAACACATGCGTCTGTCTTGTCACGCGTAATTACACTAAAAACTGGCCGTCTTTATGTAAATCACCCGATCGGTTCCGAAATAACGATGGCACGTTTCAAAATGGATTCGGCTAATGTAAAGTAATATTCAAAAATAAAGTTTGAATAAGACCACAGAAAGAGTTATGTCATAATTCAGGTATTAAGTCGTCAATATGGAAAAATTGTAAACATTTAATCGTCTTTATTGCTAAAGATAATCGTATTCATAGGTTTAGGCTGCTTCAAGCAATGTGTTAATTTGACCTACAACATATTTGAGTACGATCATAATTTTGACGCTCCGTTTAGCCTAATCGACTATAAATTCATGACCCAAACTTTTAAAGCAGTAGTTTAGCCAAACCTATGAAATTAGTTGTAAAGGTCAATAGTTTTATATTTTTGTTGGCTCCACATCAATGGAATTGGACCCAATTAACACCCAAACTAAATATTCCCCAAATATCCTGATTGAAAGTTACACCAGTCACGGTTATAAGGATTTGTTTTCATTTCTCTACTTTGACTGGCACGGTGCCAAATGATCGATACGTTTTGGCGGCATGCCAGACCATATGGCGACTGGACAAAAAAAGAAGAAAAAACAACAATTTACTTGTAGTACATAATTTAACATTCATTTGCGGACACTGATTAAAGATTGGGTTTGTTGTGAAAGATAAAGTCAGGCAGTGACTTCGTGGTACCGGTAACGATAAAGAAAGCAAACTTACTGAGCTTAATATTATTAGTGATGTAAACTCCCGTCAGTACGTTGAATCATGTAATGTAGATAAACCTACATCAAAAACAGCGATAATAGATAAACAAAATGAAACAATCAAGATAGCCTATAACGGTTGACATCGGACGTTGTAAATTTCACTCACAACAAAAAATAATCCAATAACAAAAAATATTAGACAGATGAAATCAATAGAGAATAAAATATAATATGTGAGGGTATTTATGTTGCTCGTAAATTGTGGAAACAAAATTATTATACAAGATCATGATACAAGGTCACTATAGATATGAAGTTATAGTAAAATATAAGTTTCTCGTAACGTTGCAAGTGATAGATCGCGAGTAATAAAATTTACACATTTGTTGCGTCCAAGGCCAGGCATTTCGGAAACTAGGAGAAGATTTTATTTTTATTGGAATTGGACTTTTTGAGATTATTGACTTTGAAAATGTATGGCCTGGTGACATTAGAGCGAAAATTAAATCTAAGAATATCTAAATATAATCATTAAAAACAAGAAGAAAGGCGGTCAAAAACAAAATATGAAGCTCCTGATCTGGTGATCTTGAAAACAATTCGTGCCATGAAAGTATTTTACGAAATTTATGAAATCTTTTGTCGTCTGTTTTATCTTTCCATTCAAAAGATTATGTATAATATAATAATGGTTTCATATAGTTATACCCGGATATCGTAAACTGTAGTTTGTCACTTTAAAAGACTTATAAAATTCCTGGAATTTTATAAGTCTTTAAAAGTGAAACTCTTGGAATTTAATTCCAAGAGTTTCACACATAAGTAATATTTTACATAACCTCTACTATACATTCTGACAGGGGAATTTAAAGCTCAAACCTATGATTCAGAACGTCTAAAGTTCAAACAATTTTCTAATTATTCTAACTCACCAGTTTTTGTAGATGCTGATTAATTTTCAGCTTGATTGACGGACGAGGCCGCTGGAACGAGTTCACTGAAAATTCTTCTGTACGAAACGTCCGTTCCGTCCGTAACTCACAAAATGTTAAGAAAAGCTGTTAGTGGTGTCATTTTTCATGCACCAGCTTCGGTTTGTTCTATTCTAACACTGGATTGATTAGAATCTAGTGTAATAAGTGTATCAAAAATAGAAGTCTCAGATTCTGTTCTGAATTTGACCTGATATAGATCTTCTTTTGTTTTTTTATTAATAAAATCTTTAGACAGTTTTTGTATTTCACATGTCTAATATTTTAATTTTCTATTATAATAATTTTCTACATTTATGTCATGCCATAGAAGTTTTCATATAAATGGTTCACTGATTTGGCTGTTCGAAATATACCTACTCAATCCATTCCAAAGTATCTTGCTTGTAACTGTAAAAAGAGACATCATTATACTAAATTTATATTAGACAAAGATAAAAGCGAAACGTCGTTATTCATATCAATAATTTGAGGTTACTTATATTATTAAAACAAATAATATATCCGATGTTACGTTCATTATTTCAATGTTCTTGAGAATTGTTTGGCACCGGTATACTTCATCTTGGTACTTTAAAATGAATGTGACAAGTGGGTCGTGTAGACCCGTTATCAATGGATTATAGCTATTCGAAATATTTTATTACATGAGTGGGTTTATACTAATAGAAGAAGCTGATACAATCTACTGGGTTTTAGATTTATTTACAAGCGTCCTTCGAGATTTGAGTAGAAAAAAATGCAGAATTTTAATTCTAGCAAACGTTCCAAATATACAAACACACTCTGCTTTTAGGCATGCAAAATGTAATTAATTATTTAGATTTGAACAAAGACTCTAGTATAAAAACTATGGGTTATACTTTAGGTATCTAATCAACATTAAGGTAAAGTGAAGAATTAAATAAATAATTGCGTTAAAGAACATGTTAGAAACGATAAGGCTGAATGATTTAAGCTGTTAAGAGGCTTATTATTTTTTCCTACGCCTTCCCCAAAGCTTAGCAAGTTCTTGAAAACATTTCCAAGCCAAAGTAAACCATAAACCCTATAATATACAGGTCTGAATTATGAATATTGATTTCACATGTAATGTATAAATGTTACTTACCCGTACCCCGAATGTCTTTCATATTTTTTCTTCCAATAATTTCTTAGAAGAGGAATTATAACGTTTGTACACTGAAGATGACAGGCAATATATGAAGGAAAGTAATAAATATCGATAAAAGTCAAATATCTAAAGATAGAAATCATTTTCTAAAACGTATGGTTTTATACCTATACGTCACTCGCTCACGTTTCTTAATGGTAGCAGACCTATTGAGACCCGGCAAAGAAAATGGTCTTCACTTAAACCACCGTTCACCCAATTGGCAAGCTGCCAGGGGCGTTACACCCATTGATCCAAACATTAATATTCGTTCATTTGATGCACATTCAATGTGTACACTGCTTTATGTCTGCCTGTTCTCAAACAGTAGTTAATGCTGATAATTTTCCAGTCAAAATACCGTTTTAGCCGTTGCTGTCAAAATAAAGACTGCACTGACTGACTTTGAGTAAATGGCTGAGAATTTGTGGAGTGTTTTAGTAATGGGCTTCCGTTTCTATGCAGTTTTTTGTGGGCGGTGAAAAATGTGTGTAAATGAGGATAAGTTATGTGCCTCCATGAATAGTTACGATGTGTTTACAGTAATTACAGTATGTTGTGATACGAGTAGCAGCGTGCACAACTGTGAATTAAATAGACGTAATTTAGAGTTAATTAGCATTCTGAAAAATGGGTTCATATTACTCCATATACCACACACAGAATTTCAGCAAGGCAATTGTTAGTTCCAACATTATACGAAGTACAAATACGAGTTCAGCGCCGTAATAAAGACTCGCTGAGCCCTATTCGAACAAGTAATGGGTCTTCCATTAAGAAAGTTTTATCTTTGAAATATTTTTATTCCCTGACACGACCTTACCACTTGAAAAGCAATCCAAGCAAACCCGTATAACAGCTGCAGCTTCAATCAACTCGTCTCTTTTTACAGCCACCAAGCATTTTCCATCGCGCCCATGTCACAAATTCTTCGATTCAAAAAATCTTTTAATCCGAAATCTACCGTCTCTGTTATACATGATCAACTCAACAAGTGCGACAGCGACGAAAAATCTGACAATCGTGTTGAACACATAATACCTCGACGTGCGGAGGGGGAGGCCTAACAATGAGACTCTAATGCAAACAGCGACGTAGCGAAAACGATCAACGATTGTCGAGAACGTTTGAACAAATACCACGAAGGGTGGTACTGCGAAACAATGGAATGTCGTGGTAGGGGGCTCCGAAGCTGAATTATCATCTATATAGACAGACCGTGACGCAAATAGACATGAATGAGTACCGAATAAGAGAGGAACTGTCAGATTACGAGGGCATCGGTATTTGCCAGTAATTTGGTTCCGGATTTTGTGCAACTGGACTTTCTGTTGCGTGGGTGGCAAACGAAAATAATCACGGTGTCTGAGTTTATTTAGTACTAATGGATTCCATTGCATTTGATTCAATTGCTGTATGTTTATTTGATTTTGCTGGCGTCTCTATGCGTGATGAAAGTTTTGGAGCAGGGAATGGAATTAAAGTTTTCTTTCTCTTTTTGGTTTGATTTTGTAACACATGTAACATGATTCTCAACATTTTCTTACGGTAGGTATTCCTCAAAATCTGATAAGGAAGGCGTAGTATGTCATCATCATCATTAATTTAAGAGTTTAGCTCTTGTCGTTGCAGCTCTCTCCAATTCTCTCTATTTTGTACCAGCTCAAATCTATTTTTTAGAACCTCTTAAATATAACATATTCGGCCGTTTCCTCATATTTATATCCAAACTCTTCCCATAAAATCAACAAACACAACCTGATATTCAAATGAGTACCTGAAAAAGCATTATCATACTCCTACCGAACTTTGCCCAAAATTCTGTATCGACCGATTTAAAATAACAACACGTGCAAAGTTTTAATGGTAAATTAATAAGTTTAATATATTTACTATTTACGGAGGACCCAAAACATTTGGTTTTTGTTCGGAAAATGTTAATTCGGGTCAACTTACTTCATAACAAAGTACAATGACCCACACGAGATTGGATTTTAGTTATATCTATTAAACTCTTCGTTATGGACTTATTTATAAATTTCTTTGGGAAACTTTTGGAAATATTTACTATCTTTTTAAGTTTAGTGACCACAAATTTCTAAAATAAGCTCATTATTTAGGATTTTTTTGGTAGTTGGCTAAAACTTGGTGTGTAATAGCTACGCATTCCCGCATTCCAAATGCGGGAAACGTTAAACGTATGTTCAGATTAGTAAGAGACTAACAATCACTTCTTTCCTCGAGGATAGAAGTGAGTCTTAAGAAAGGTATCCACGGGATCATGCGATGTTTTTTCCAGTCTTATAAAAAAGGGAGCTTCACCTTTTTTACCTTTGCTCGTACAGTTGCTACATTGCTACACTGAAATTCTCAACAGGTACTAATTGTGACGTTACCATACGAATACTTCCTCAATTACGTTTCTGCTATGTGGTAAGTTAAGCTTCTGTGTATCTTATCAAGTTATTACAATCTTGCATCTACACCACCTAAGTTAAAATTACATAACACGTACACAGAATGCAGTCTGTTGTATGTTAGTATGCTGTATCCGTTCAACTATTTTGAACTTGGCCAAGTAAGTTCTTGTGAGAGATCGAAAACTATGCAAGCTTATACTAGAATATATTGAATATTGGATAAACAAGGGGAGAGTTTAAAACTGTTTCGTGATGTAAGCTATTGTTAACTTAATCAGATTGATGTAAAGAGTGATTGTAAAGTGGGAATCGTTAATAATAATAGTATTGGTAGGTGCCCCATGACATTTTAGATTAAAGTTCTCAATGAGGCCTCTGCATGTTGAACCTATGTCCCCGTGTAAACCTTTAAAAACGACCGGGTTTCTTCTCTTGAAGTTAGCCCGTGAATTAAAAGAAATACATAATAATATTGGCTTGTTCTTATACCACTACTACTGGGCAAATATCGTAGGGCAATATAAAAGCGCCTTTTTGTGTCATTAGTGATCATCAATGACATTAGTCACCACGGTAGCTAAATTATAAATGGCAATTTCAGATTCTCCTCTTTAAATTCAGAAATCCACACAATAAAAATAAATTCCTATTAGTATTCATATCGATAAAATATTTTTGCGCATAAATGACCTTTCGCTGTCATTTAACGTATGTATTACCTATCGTCGTCACAAAGGTCAAAGCATACTCCATCCATAAAAATATTAATGAAAAATAATTTCCCCTCGTTTTATTAATAACTTTTAGCTAAAATTTTCATTTTATTTAATTTAAAATGTTTCAATACATTCCTCGTATAAAAAGTATATTTACACAGAGTTCCAGTTGAAATTAAAACGTATAATGAATGATCTCACTTTGAGCGTATGAAATGTTTTGATTAGTATGATGGCTCATGTTTTTTAAATATTAAAACTTTTGCCTGACATTCATGATAAATAATCACAATCTTTTAATGTTTTTGATGAAATTATGATTTGATTTGATCAATTTTTTCAAGGTGGGAGTGTTTTTATGAACGCTACTCGTAAAATTACAGTAACTATAATTTAAAAAGGTTAAACACTGTGTTCTTACCCCATTTTTTTCTTTTTATCTTTTTACATGCACATTTTTTTTAAACGCTATATTTCAAAAATAAAATTGAAAATCAGCTTTACCCCGGGCAGCGTGCTCTCAAAATACTTTCCATATTTCCAGCACATATAAAATTAAAACCGACTCGATAGATGCAACATATCGGTCATAAAATTTTACGTCTTACTTCGGTCCACAAGAATCGTTAATAGTTAGTGCACCAGACGAAGTTAAATTGAGATGTAAAGACTAACTAGGGTTAGCGAGTCGAGACTAGGGACGCTGATAATATAGACTGCAGTTTTTCGAGTATAGGTATACAAACTTAGGTTTAGAGGTATTATGTTATTACATTTTAACGGTTTAATATAAGGGATAATTAAACGTACGAGAAAATGCAATATTGTTTCTATCCCCATATGAGCGTTTCGTATAAATAATTCTAAATGTAGATTTTAGCTATAAGAGTTCTTGGTAAAGATTTTTTTGGTGTTGTCCTTTTGTGATAGAATTAAAATAAGCTCGGAATTTTGGCGTTTGGACAACCTTAATTTTCCATGAAATGTTGTAGCAATTTTTGTTTAAGAACCCTCTTTTTCAGTTATGATCGCAGCGCATGAGTTGCATTCTCTTCCAAACTATTATTCGCACACAAATAATGTTAATACATACTCATATTTAATGTACTTATTATGACATCAAAAGCATTTTACAACCCTGAGATGGCCTTAAAAATGTCAGCCAACACAGTTTAAAATTTAAGCAGTCAATTAAATATTGAGAACTTCGGATACTGTGGTCGTAAAATGTGACTCTACATTCATATTAATGTGATCTTTGCACTATAACTATTGGCTCTGTATTCTCTCTACGTGAACAAAACATAGCATTATTTGAAACCTGGTATTGTAAAATAAAACTGCTTATAACGGGTTTTATAGAGCTGTATTATTGAGAATTCGTTTGTTTTATTAACGAATTCCAATTCTTGTGTCATAGACATCTCAAAACCTAAAAAACGATACAGGAACCGAACCCGTGACGCATCGGGCGGAGTGATCATTGATGCAGTGAATTTCTGCACGATTTGAGTTACCGTTTGTTATTTTATCAAAAACAAAAACGAAATCTCCTGTCAGTCTTTTTATGGCGCTATGTGTCAAAAGTAACCATAACAGTTAAAAAAAAACCTAATCTCACTCGTTTATTACTTACAACTGATTAAATACACTCTAAACCTCTAACTAAATTGAAATACAAATTTCCAAACACAAGCTAAGCACTAATAAACTTGCAAACACTTCGTACAACCTGCTCGAAGCAACCAATTTGCAATATATTTTTGGTAGAACACAATTCAATGCAGACACCCTGTATTTACAACTACTATTCTTAGCACAGGTGCTTACAGAATCCTATTGCAGTTTACTATAAAGTCTTAATCCAAGACTGCAACCTTTGAGAAAAGAAGACAGCGCTCTACATTCAGAGTAGTGTCATCTCGCTCTAATATTGGAAACAGTGCTACGTTAAAGTTCGTAGTACAGGCCGAGGTACTACGTATGTTACACGTAGCACTTAATTGCGATACTGTGTCACAGATTAGACAAACACAGAGGCTAAGCTATAAGGTAGAGTTAATTTGATCCACTATTTTGATCCTTCCCTTTTTTCCCTTTTTTGGTTTGATCCTATATTTCTTGTATATGTAACTAATACGACATTGTTTCTGTTGTTTGATTTTTCATATAAAATCAATACTCCAGAAATAATTATGACGGGCCTGTTGGTCTAGTGGTTAGTGATCCTAACTGCTAAGCCGGAGGTTGTGGGTTCGATTCCCACCCAGGACAAATGTTTGTGTGATGAGCACAATCATTTGTTCTGTGTCTGGGTGTAATTTATCTATAATATGTATGTATTTAAAAATATATAAGTATGTTTATCAGTTGTCTAGTACTCATAACACAAGTTACTATCGTATACTTAATTTGAGACTAGATGGCGTTGTGTGAATGTTGTGGAATATTTATTTATTTATTTATAATTGTAAGCAGTTTGTCTCAACCATTGCATTGAGGCGTTACAGTATTATCGACAAAGAAAAAAACCTAATCAGATTTACAAGACTTTGCCTTTAAAAACTAAGATTTTAATTAGGATTAAAAAAAAATATATTGTCGAGTAGGTTTAATTTAGTTTAGAATAAAATTAATTAAATAATACACGTAATAATACCGCGCCGACCCCAAATATTAATTGGGCTAAGGGCATAATGATGATGATAAGACGTCTAAAAAGAGTTTGTATACCATAATGTGGACCATATACATTTGAATTAGCCAATGAAAATTTGATATTATTAATTACTCAGGAAACAGCCTTGTTTTCTTAATTAAAACTCTCAATTTTCACACTCAGAAGCATTTTTAAACAAAACACTGGTACCTGTTTAAACATGTTGCACCCTCTATGCATTATTGACTCTGTGGCACCTCGTAGGCGCCATGTTTAGTGACACACGGTGCAGGAGTTAACCTGAACCCGCATAGTGCTGTTATATTTCAATTTAACTTAGGATTTACTTTGCAAGTTTCGATCAGGCTTGTCGATTGGATATTGATATTGTCTTTGGAATTTGATGTATTATTATTACGCTTAAAGGGGATACGTAGGGGTTTATTTGAGTATGGATAAATAACTTAATATTTTAAGTTGCTGTCATTTTTGTGTCTTAATTGGGATTAGAATGCGTGGTAGTTTCTAATGTTTTGCATGCTATTAAGGTTTTAAACAGTTTTGGTTTATCAATTTTGTAATTATCGTAATTTGCATCCAATTACTACATTTATAAAATGTATGGAGGTCACGCTGACGCTGAAATGTATCTTTTCAGTTTGTCAATTCAGTTGATTCAATTGTATAATATTTACTTGTATGATCACATGTTCTTTTAGTAGCTATTTATAAGTAATCGAAAAACTTATTTCAATATTCCAGATAATAAATCATAAGGCAGTTTTCTTCCATAAAACATCAGAAATAATATAACCGACAATCAATATCAATTCTAAAACTAACCCAGGTGTTCGTCCAGAAATTTACCTTTCAGAACAAAAAACTTCAAAATCACGAGAGTCTACCTAATTTAGTTACGAGAGCAACGTTGTCTAAGATTGTTTAGACTTGTTTAAATTATGTAGCAGTTTCGCGACGGTCCATACCTACCACGATTTCATAAATTAAACCAGTACTCATTGCGGAAGAGAGATGGCGCTCTACAAAATGTAGAGTTCTGTCTCGCTTTCATAACTTCAATTTTCTTACTTTAGAAGGTGGTAGTAGGGTTTTCGGCGTTGTTAATATACGGGGGAAAGTTCGAGTTCTCGAGTTGTTCATTTTCAAAGATGCTTGATGTTTGTGTTTACCGGGGCGTTGTGGAGACGGTAATAGAGACAAAGTTTAGGAAGGTACTTTAGTTTTAGGTAAAGGTAAAATGTGGACTAAATGTTGCTGATGTGAAAGTAATTTTTTAGCTATTGTGGAAAATGATTTCACAAAAATGATTTGATTTTATTTGTGGTAAATGAAGTGAATTTTGGAAAAGCTTGAATTAAGTCTTAATACAAAATTAGGAGAAATTCATAATTGACGTACGCAATTGGAAATCTGATTAATTTATTACTGTTAGGTATATTCTCTAATAGTTTTTGATATTTTATTCCATAACAGTATTATCACACATTTGTTTCTTTTATCATTTGCTCATCTTTATTTTAAACATTTCACCCAAATGTATTCGAAAATTAACCTCAAACACACTAACCCTAAAAAATAAACCAATTTAAATGTAACGGCATCTTTCAAGTATATATTTCTATGCGGCGATACGAACTCCTTTTGTAGCGGAATTGAGTTTCACGGTCCAGGAGATCGGTCGCTGGGGGTCTACCAACATATCTTAGAGTAATACTGTCGCAGTTGTGAAAGCGAGATAGCGTGATACACTGCGTAGAGCGGCGTCTCTTTCCCACAACTGCGAAGTCACCGAACAGTCTTATGTTAAGAGGTCTTGGTAGGCTCTCGATACAAACTGGTCAAGTGATTCGGATTCCTCAAGGGAATACAGAAGTCGTGGAAAATAAGTTTGATTTATTTATTGAAGAATTTTTCAGTTTTGTTTACGTTCTGGTTTGGGAAAGGACTATTTTTAGCCCTTAGATGATGATGAGTTTGTTGAAGAAATAATGTGATTAGATATGAAAGATTGTAATAACGTCACGTTTTGATCGCTAAGCTGTTTAAATTATCTGTTTTGGGGACACGTTCTGACCCCCCACGACGTTCAACGGTTTGTAAAAAGTCACGAGTATAATTATAATTCAATTTTTGATCGCTAATGTTTGTTAGTTATTTTCGAGATCAACACATGTCGTTCACTAATTATGTTGTCGGAGTAATTATAGATCGGGCTTCATTTTTGTAGATTTTTTAATCGTATTGTTGAGGCAACAAAGACGGTTATTTACATTGGGAATGATGACAACTTTTTTTGTTAATGTTCGTCATATAGTTTATTGAATAATATGGGATAGTACAGTCAATGCAGGTTACACGAGACGTCACTATTTCGTGTACATTTTGCGAATGCTTCACAAGCCCCGTCTCCTAAACTTCAAAGTAGTTTATTTTTGTCATTTTTTTTTGTTTAGATTAACACACGATAATACGTGTTTAATATTTTTTAATTATCCATCTGACGGACTAGTTCGATTTTCACTTTTTGTACCCCGTCATCATCCCTTTTGTACAATGTAGACCCATATTACTATAAATATTTACTGGAAGTATACAATTATATTTACGTAAAACATACTACATAATATTCACATCATTTTCTTTCAGCAAATCCAGATTCTAGACACTTATCAAACAAAGAAAGACACTGATTTTACATCCTTTTAACATTTAAAATCAACTCTACCCTCTTCTCTTAAGGTATAAAATCGAGTGTTATTTTGTCTGAATGACAAAGAGCTACATTAAGTTTTCAACTAGAATATGAGAAACGCAGGGAACGACATTTTTATGGTGACGTTGAGAAATGTATTTTAGAATGTGTTAGCCAGATTTATGGTTCAAGAACTACTGTAGATTATGCACTAGTATGGATCTATTTTCAAATCTTTTGGTACTGAAATAGATTTCTTTGAATCTATCCATTTAAATATGTGAAGTTTGTAAACATTGAAAATGAAGCACCATTTTTGATTTTACTAGGAGTTTGTGAAATGTTTGGGTATTTCAGATCTATTTTGTTTTTTCTTGAAATTGTATTATTGAAACTTAGAGGTAAATTATATTTATAGTCTATTTAGAGATTTGGTGTGATTAAAAACGGCTAATAATAGCGTCATAGAAGACCATATTGCAAATATTAATATTTGTTATAAATCCAAGTCAATAGGTTATAGATAAAACAATAATTGAATCTCCAAATTTATCGCTAAACCATTCTGATACTTAATCAACAACAACAATACAATTTGTTTAATCAACTAAAATATATTTTCATACTAAAACTACTCCACTCAATTTAACTAATGATTGATAATATTGAAAGTACGTGAGACTCCTTATAATAGGCCAAATTGCCTATTATCTCTGCAAATCTAACAAGGGGCTAGTTAAGGAAATAAATTGGTCCCTATTTGAGTAATATTCAATAATAATAAAAACATTTCTGCGAACAGCGATTTTATTCGGTTCGATGTAAATTTTCGAGATATTCCTCCGTTTCAGTTCCCTTTATTTGTTGTTATTTTGCTTTGATGTCTCCTTATTGGTTCCGTTTGTATCATTTACATACAAATAAATGCCATTCTTGTTTATTTTTGAAGTAATTTGAGGTGGGGATATGATTTTTGGATTTTTTAAATTGGGGAAGAAAAATTGATGTTGGCTGATTTTCGTACCTATTGACTCTCGGTCTAGCCGTTTCAAAGGGGTACGGAAATGAACATTGTGACATTAGAATATTTTTGTAGAAGATAACGTGTGCGATTTTTTTTGTCACTATTGCCTTTCACTAGTATTTTGTAATACATTGAGATATTATGCATTAATATTGATTCTAACCATTAATAAATACAGGCCTTTTCATTCCATACAGATAACTGACAGTACTTTGTAAAGAGCAAAACCAACGCAACGCTGTCGAAAACATCATTCTTGGTGAAAATATAATTAACTTTTTTTCTACAAATACTATCATGTCAGACAGTAATATTTTATAATTATAATATAGACAGCAATCGTTTTGCAACTTACATAATAATCCTGAAAATGACATAAAAAGCCTTTTCTTCAAAATACATAATACGAATTATTTGTATACCATCGTCGATATTTCAATACAAAAATATATAACGGAAACATTAAAGGTTCCATGCAAGTCCTTTGATATCAAGTTTCATTCATAGAAATGTATTCGAGTGAGTACATTCTGCTACTCGTATGAAACTCAGTGCCGTACATACTTTCCTGAACCGGCTGGAAACATCGTGTAGGCTACGGGGAGTAATTCAACTGGTATTGCAGGGTTGTGAAGATATTTTGCTAATATTCAATGTGAGAAATTGTTAGTGATTTTTTGTAGGTACCTAAATCTATTTCCATCACGAAACATTGCTGGTATACATCTCGATTTGTAACGAGAACAAGAGATGGCGCGGGATAGGGAATCGTTATTGTTCAACAGTGGGATGCTACAGGCTGAGAAAAAAAGAGTGTTTTTAAATTATAACAGAATAAAGTTATTTAAACGGTCTTAAGATGGATTAAACGCCGAGAGGACGAGTTCGAAGCAGCGCAAGATAGGGAATGGTGGAAGGACTTGGGGGAGGTCTTTGCCCAGCTGTAGGACTCCTTTGCCCAGTTGTGGGACACTACAGGCTAGGAAAAAAAAACGCTCTTAAAGTTAACATTGATGATGATTGCTATAACGAGACTGACATGACTATAAAGACTATAAAGGCACTCACATAAACACTTATGAATTTGAATAAAATACATTTTTACATGAAAATGAATAAGATGTACAGATTAGAATGTCTTCGGGTAAAAGCAGCAAGTTTATATATTATAAAGGTTTTACGTCATACATAATTTGATTGGTATAGTTTTATGATGTATTAAAGTTTATGCTTTACTCGAAAAGTTGTATATTTTTTATAGTGTATATCAGAGCAAATCACTGTTTTTTTTGTACATTAAGATATTATGATCAATGGCTATGAAAACAAAGTTATTGGTATTGTAGTATGTATTAATTTCATAGATTATTTTCTTAAATTCTTATTCATATCAAAAATTCCGAAATTACTTATTATTAGTATGGTATGGGCAATAGATATATACAAATGTTACTACTGCTGTATTTATCCCATCAAATATGTATCATTTCTCAAAGTGCAAACCCTAAAGCCTAACCACACTTGGATATGAATAAAATCGATATGTAGAGTTTGGTAAGGCCCGTATATAAGCGATAACGACCTACCCCAACTATTGCCGTGTATATCTGAAGCGTACACACGTGAAACGGAATGCATTTCTTTAAGGATATTGCTTTTTAGGGATATAAACTTATAGGATGGGGGTAGGTTTGGGATTAAGGCCTATACTATAATTTTCAACTGTTTTCCGATATGATATTCATATTTTTTTTTGTTAAAATTTGTTTTTTGTCGCTTAGTTGTGACCCAAGAAGCATGAATTTTCACGATTGAGTTTGATCGTGAAAATCATGCGTTTTTTTTCCTTATTGAAAAATACGAAAGGAAGGTTCTGTTCCTTCGCACAGCACAGCGACATCATTCAGGCACCGAAATCTTAGACAGTGGGGTTTGTTACATTTTTAAAGACGTAAAAGCAGGTATATTTTCCTTTTTTGAGATTTATTACATATTTAAATAAAACTTACAAAACGCCTCTAGCTATTGCTATCATATTTTGTTGCCCTACCAACAATTACTTTAAATCTGACTTCAAACTGTTGGATTTGTTTTCTTCCTCTGTTATATAAAATAAACTTCAGAATAGATAAAATTTGTTTGTTACAACTTATTTTTAAACTCGTATTACTGAGATGATAAATCATAACAAAGTCTGATAAAGTTTTCAGATCTAGGTGAAGGTAGAAATTTTATTTTTATGTTACAATGAGTTTTGTTTTATTTTCTTTTAGTGCAAGTCATATTATATTATTCTTGAAATACTTTGACTAAGTACCTTCTCACTGTCACATCTGCTGTAGGTACCTGCTGTTCTAGAACTAAATGGTTTGTTACCCTGTGATGTGGTAAGAGACCTGACGAAATATCTCTAATTTCTTAGAAATTGGGTCGGTACACATTGTAATAAAAACTTTGACTAAGTAAAACCATTCCAAGAGTCAAGATCATTCTAAAATCATACCTAAATCGTTCATTGAAACAAGCTGAACCTTTGCCAATGTAACAAAAACTGTAATCACCATATTTAAATTTCTCATGCACCAAAATTATTATTCTTCTTACCATATTATAGTTTTAATCTAACAAACAAAGAGATGAAATGAGGCAACCCACTTGAGTATTACCAACGAACAAAAACAAATTCATACAAATTTAATTTTCAAAGTACAACAAGGACTTTATACAGTTCCCATGAGATTTCATATTCTTAAAAAGTCATATGGGCTTTCACAAGGTCGTCGGTCCATAGGAACTCTCTTGGGAGCATTTTACTCGCAAACGCTCCATGCGTCGTGTTTTGTTTAATTTTACATTGAAAAAAGTGTTCTCAACAGTAGGTTTTTTGTCCAAAAAATATTTGGACATAGCTGAAAAATTTGGATACAGAATTTGCGGCACAATGCTGTCAAGCCAAAATTGCTTCATATTTTTGACAAGAAACAAAGTGGAGCTAATGAAATTTTACTGGATAGCGATAAAGTTGTTTTCGTTTATTACTAGCTAAACAAAATAAGCACAGAATAAACCTAAATTAAAACAGCTTGTTTTGCGTTGACACTGTTTAAGGCTCTTTACATTTGCATTGCTAGAATAGAGACACTACACACGCCACGTAGTGCTGGCTCGCTTCTAAATGGTGTTTACCCCTTACAGTATTGCATCATATAATACATGTATTGTTCCTTCATCATTCGCTCATATTTGCTATTTAATATCTCTTCTGTTGCGACATTAATTTTAGCTATCTCTATTAACTGTCTAAGAGTATTTAGCGCTCTTTCGCAACACCGAATGTCTTTGTTTAATTTGTATGTTTATGATCACTTTAAGTACGTCGTTTCCTTTATACAGAATATAGATTTAGTGTCACATAAATAATATAATAAATCATTCGCTATTCTATGCGTATTTGAGTACCCAATCTTATTTCTGACCAGCTGCGTTCGGGGTTCATCCGGATTCAGTCCGTTCTTGATAATTCTATGAAAAATGTATAAAGTGTTATCATTTCGTCTCATAAGCCATCTTTATTAATTTATTTTCGTTGAAAATCTGAATAGATTTTTTAACTCACATTCATGAATTAAACGTAGGTGCACCACGAAGGGCTGTTTTGAAGCGGCGCAAGATAGAGCATCATAGAAGGACTTGGGCGAGGCTTTTGCCCAATAGTGGGACACTAGATAGATAGATAGATTAGAAAAACATATTGAAAAATCATCATATTTTGTCCTCTCTTTCAAGCTCCATATCTTATGAATGAGCATAGGTACTATTACATTAGCACATTTTGGTTTAAACATTAACCTTAAGACACTTTTAACATGAAGCCTATATCACCTATCTATAGCTTAGCCTATATACTTCGCATGTGAATTCCATCTATCCCTGAAAGTCCTAAACAACCGCAACGTTTCCGTAACGTCGCCTCTCCCGCACCATTTACACGTCCGCATTCGTCAGGATCACTTACTTTAATGTACGTTTAGCGTAATGACCTTTTTTAAACGTAGTCCGATCGTAAAGCATTTCGTATAAACTCGGGTGTGTTACCTAACTTGCGTTTGCAAAGCGATCGCGATTTGATTTGAACGAAACGTTTTAGTTGCAGTTACTCAAATGGTACTTTTAGTTATTAGCCTCAGTTTTCTGGAAGGCTGATCAATTAAATGAAATCTACTGACGATTAATGAATATTCGTGTTGATCAGCGTTTGAGAAACCAGGGGTTAACTAAAAGCAATCGCTATTAGTTACGTTATATTAGAATTTAAATAATGTACAAAAACTTAAACATCATTTTGATAGTGATACTCAGAATTATTACTTTTGCGTTGTTTTTGCAAGTTAAGTAATACGAATATCGTCGTAAATGCTCGTGGTTCTTTCTAGGTGCGGTTTTAGTTCGGTGCAGGTGACAGTATGCGATGACCTTAATTTTTATTTCGTTTAGTTAAATGTCATTTGAAGAGAACGTGGTTTAGTTTAGATGCATTTAGAAGATTTTAGTAGTTCTAGTAGCTTAAGCTGCTCGTTCTCAAACTGGAGTATGGAAGCTTAAAGTGCATTTTGGGGTCTGATGGTTTTAATTACGTCCTCAAGTAGGTTTAAAGACACTAATCAAGTCTATGGCATAGTGAATCAAAACCTCAAACAAACACATAATCTTAGTGTGTGGTATTTGACCTTTCTAAACATGAGCCCTTTTTTCCTTCAAAAAACAGTTTAAAATCCTCAGTAAAACCATAATTATCATCTTACGTCATGCTATGTAGTGAAGTAATTAGTATCCTTATGTTAGTCAAACATTTACCCAACGTATTTACTTAACAAGTACGAACTACATTTACGAACAAACAGAGCGTGGCTTCACAAAAAATGGCGTATTTAAGACGTTTATTACGACTGGGAATCTCAACAATACAAATTATGACATCAATTCCCGAGAAACTGGGAACTACCACTACCTTTTTAAGTAAGACAGTTGCAGTTGTGGGAAAGAGATAGCGCACTATACGGTGTAGAGCGGTGTCTCGCTTTAACAACTGCAATTGTTTTATTTCAACAGGTGGTATAAGGACTCCTGGTTTTCGCAAATATTTTCTTTTCTGCGGAACCCGTGGGCCACTGTTATGCATATTTTATGCGGTGTTTACTTGCTATGTTTATTGAAGTATGCGTTTTTAGTTTGTTACCGCGACATCTTTTACTGTTGAATGAGGATTTTTATTGTTATTCAATGAGTTCTTAAGGAGAGATGGAGATTTTAGAATTTTAATTTACATAAATGGTTGATGATGTTATTCTCAATTTTTGCTCATAAGCCGTCTTTTTATAGCATTGTTATTGCATTTTTAGTAAAAGTAACACTTAACAAAAATGTCACATTTTGTCCTTTTTCCATATTACATGGTTATACAATTTTTGTTAGTAGTAGCAAAAAAAAAATTTGACCATGAGGTTCGACAGATGATCAAAAAACAGCATTCTTCTCAACTTTAAATAGACTAATACTTACTCCCACTGGACATCTATATCAGACAGTTTTACCATTACACTGTGGGCCCCTACCATATAATACGAGACGCAAACTGAAGACGATTGTGGACAGTATCAATATTGATACGGCGTGTACAAATCTTGGGCGTATAACCGTATTTAAACTTTCTGCGGTGATGTGTAATAATAATTTATGGCTCTGTTCTTCGTGTAAAAGTACTAGGATGAGTAGGATTTTTTTGTTTTTTTTTTTCAAAAACGACTCCCGCATTAAATAATTTAATCCTTGTGTCGCGGGGAGTTTCACAGACATTTAATTCACATGCAAAAAGACATCCAAACTCAGAACAAACATTTGTGGATCGCACAAATTCTAGCCCCACGCGGGGACTGAATCCGCGACACGTTGCGTACAGTGGTAATTGGCGTGGTGACCTATACCATTCGGCTATCCGTGCACCTATGTTTCAGGACTTTATTTCTTGAGCAGTGCCTTTGTTTCTGTCCTACTGCAGGACTTCGCTACTCTTCTTTCATCCAACTGACTACGGCTATAATACGTCAATAAGAAAATGCAAATATGAGACTGCAGTCTACTCTTAGACTAAAAAAGAGCTCAAAAGAGCAACACCTTTCTACCTCATCAATATTATAACAAAATTCATGGCTCTTTCATACCAAAACGAATGAATACAAATACTACAGCAAACAGTTCAACAGCCGTATCTACTAATTACATTAATTTAATTAATTACCTGCTTTGTCCGATTCTAAAACAATTTCCCTTTAGTTCTTTGTCATCACAGTTCCTGGTATACTTATTAAGTATAAAAGGTTATAAAAGTAACCTTTTATATCTTTTGTAAGTTGCAAGCGGGACTTTCTTTTTATGCTAACGTATGAGGTTGTGTCAAAAGAGAATGAAGTTCTGTAGACTTTTGTTTTAAAGGAAATTGCATTTTGTTTAGTGTTTTATTATTTTTATTTGGGAAATTACTAGTTTGTAGTCTCGGTTTTGTGATTGGGATGTCCGATATTTCAGTTCAAAAATGATGTTCTGAGAATATGATATAATCCTATGCCAAAATTTATCAAAATTGTGTAAACTGCTAGCGTTTGCTCGCGGTTCGGCCCACAAATGTGTAATATACCGCGATGTTGCGTGCCTTGCGAAACATGGAAACTGTGATATTTATTTCTAAAACGCACACAACTTTCGAAAAGTCGTTGCGTGGGAATCGAACTCGACACCTTGAAAATGGCAGTCCTGCGGTCTTACCACTAGGCTATCACAGCTTCATTAGAACTATACCACATTACTTATAATGTCGTATCATTACATCAAATACAAGTTTGTCCAACAATTAGAATAAAAAGTCTTGCAACCAATAAACCGTTACGTTGCAAGCAATAACGTGTAATGTCACCGTTTTTACGCGTAATACTGCGTTTTACGTTGCAGCGTAAACGTCGAAGGCAACTTTTATTCCGCCATTGTTATTTTTATTGGAGCGTAGAAATGTTAGGAGTTATTGCGAGTAAACGTGTTAGAGGAAATGTTTTGTCCTTTTTTTCTTGTTTTATGATGAACGAGCTTTTTTCTTTGGCGCCGCCTGCGTGTCGATTTTATTGCAAAAACATTAACCTCCTTTGACGCAGTCGGGTAAAACAGAATGTGTTAGCAAGGGTGTCAGCAGGAAACTGTATCCAAATTAGTTTAGCCGTTATTTCAGTTGTCTTGTCCCTTTGATAGTAAACAAGCATAAGTTTACTCATTTTACATTATTAAAAAAAATCGGAATTACATTACATATTATAACACTAGTAAGATACATCTACAAGTAATGTATTGTATATTGTATTGCACCATCTTGCTTCTATAAAGACACTAGCAATCCTGCTTTAAGAGCTCTCAATACTAATGTCAAAGTGAATTAAACAAGTACTCGAAATGATCTAACAGTTGGCTGGCTTTGTCAATAGGCGGCCCGGTATTCGATGCAGAAAACGCCTACTTTATGCTGTGCCAACAGTCTAATCTAATTTATTTAATACAAGTCTAACAAGTCAATTGAAGCAAGTGTAGTGTTACTAGGATATTTTGTGTCTGTTTGTTTGACTTTAGTTGTGTTTTTTTCGTCATTTACCAATATAATGATCTCTCGCGTTTCTTGTTAACGGTTTTCATGTAAAGAGACAAAAAATAATCTAATCGATTCATTGCGTTTAAAAAGTATTTTTTATTGGTGTTTTTTATTCCTTTTATTATACACGCGGTATCAGCTCTTTTTAAACCCTCTATTTGTCAAGCAGCTGATGTCTATGTTTTATAATTCAAAAATAATGTCTAGTTTCTTGAATACCCTTTTTTTTCCACAAATGTAGGCAGGAGTTTTATTTTACTGTCTAAACCAAGGTCTACACAAATTACTTCTACTAGCTGTTACCCGTGACTTTAGCCAAACCAGGATGTCAGCTAACTCCATACAAATTCCATCAAGCCGTTTGAACGTAAAAGATTATCAAACATCTATCAATACCTACAAACTTACCCATTTATAATATTAGTAGACCTTGTATAACATCACACCTTGCAACAACTACACAGTATGCAACACAATTACAGAAGACTCGATTGCTTGTCCAATACAAACGCAGACGTCATAGCTATTACCATACAGTGCTGTAATCATGGGAGGCGGTGCCGTAATCCCATTACAGAGCCACTGGCTTGATGATTGCGAACTGATGTTGTTATATGGATTAATTTTACTAGACTATCTATCTAGATATGGGTAAGGTAAGGTAGGAGTTGTGGGTAGACGTGTTTATAATTATACCAAAGTACGTAATACCTAAATATTTTTTTGGAAATCTAATAATTATAACGTGTATGTGAGTTATAAAGTGCGGCAAAGTCTGTTTTTCTGCTTAATTTAAAATGTGAAGCCTCTATTGCATTGAAATATGCGATATGATATTCTTTTGTTAATTGTTAAAGATGATTAATATATTACTAGACTTGCCTGTGTTGCGGCCGCGCCAATGGGGTTTTACTACCAGAACATTACCCCCTTTGACGCAGTCGATTTAAAAGTAGCCTATGTCCTAATTCAGGATGGCAGTTAACTCCATACCAAAATTCATCAAAATTGATCCAGCTGTTATCGCATACATCCTAAAAAACTTTCAACCTTTGGAGAGAACCGCCGTGTGTTTTAATTTTACTTAGTTACGTATCATTTACAGTAGTTTTAGAGACACCTGCCCTCAGCAACTGTATCTATGCTTTACCGAGCATTTCAAAAACAATCATACAAATCAGATACATAAGGTAAACACAGATTAAAAAAAAAAACGTTTGTAGAGTGTACAAATGCGGGCATCGAACTGCTACAACACTACTATTTCGGTATTAATATAGTATTTCTTATAATTATTACGATACAAAACCCCTATATTTAGCTTCAGCATTAAATCACATCCGCGATCGTTTGCCTTTGATCGATCATCCATAAATAACTCGAAACGACCAATAAAAGATAGCGAAACAAAGACCCCTTTTACTAAAAGATATATTAACAAACATTAACAAGTAAATGACATTTAATCCTTCTTAGTTATCCTTGACGGGCCTGTTGGTCCAGTGGTTAGTGACCCTGACTGCTAAGCCGGAGGTCGTGGGTTCGATTCCCACCCAGGACAAATGTTTGTGCGATGAGCACGATCATTTGTTATGTGTCTGGGTGTAATTTATCTAAAATATGTATGTATTTAAAAATATATAAGTAAGTATGTTTGTCAGTTGTCTAGAACTCATAACACAAGCTACTAAGTATGCTTAACTTGAGACTAGATGGCGTTGTGTGTATGTTGAGGAATATTTATTTATTTATATTTTATTAACAAGTAAATGACATAACACACGCTTGTTAATCCTTCGTTAGTTTATTAGTGTTTCTGTGAACTATAAACAGTTACATTGTTAGTTAATGTTAATATTAAACAGCGTAATGAAATAAGATTTATGTCGTTTCCGTGATACTTAGAGTTTAGTAATAGGATTGTTTTAGGACTCTCATTATTGCACACGTTTTGTGTCCGATTGAATTTAGTTTTCATAGTAACTCCTTACACAGGGTGTACTGGGAGTGTTATCTTTTAGAACAATGGTTTAAATAACTGGTCATTATTTTGTTGTTATATTGCCATAAATTGGAAATTAAGAATAGCAAAAAGTTACTATATGTTGGATGAATTAAATGATGTTTCTTGCCAGATGACGACAGATAGGAACGGGTGGAAGAAGAACACATGCTGCGCCGACCGCAAATAATGATTGGGATAAGAGCAGGGGAATGATGATGATGATGAAAAAGTTACTATTTTAATGTAGTAATTTAGTTTAATTTTACCTAGAGAAGAAGCATCTTTGTAGTACTTATTTGGTAAAATTGTAGAAAAAAAACCTTAGAATATTTTTACACTGAAGTTTTAACACATTGCTAGTGATACTAAAAGCAGTTCCAACAATTTTTCTACAAAATATTGATCCACACACAGTCCCCAACCATTAACTGTGTCATAAATTATTGCATTTCATAACTGCGTCAGTTGAACAGGCTGGTTGTTAACTAATAGGTACTTCATAGCAAGTGCGCATTAATCAAATCCATTTTAGATTAGATTGACTGATTGATGGCTAGTGTTTAGTCTAGGGCCGGTAAGGCGGTCTAGATTAGACGTAGCGTAAAATATTGCTGGAAATGATACAATTGTTGCTTTGAAATTGAGATGTGTTTTGTGGTTCAATGGAAATGCGGACAGATTTGTTGTTGTAAGTATTTGAATGTTTATATGCTGAAACATGAAATAGCTAAACGGTATAGTGCAGAGATATTAGACCAATTCATTCTCGCTTGTGAACTTTGGACTCCGAAATGGACTAAGTAAGACTAAGAAGAAGTAATTGGTTTTTCAGGCATTTCTTATCGTTATCATTACATTCATTTGGTTACTACTTTCTAAAGATCATCATCATCATCATCGTCGTTTCCTCATAGATTGAGAATCGTGACCATCGTTAGTCCCTGTCATTAAGGTTGTGCCGGGACAATTTTCTCGAGGTGCAATTTACATTGTATAAATAGTGAAATAAAAAATGCTGTAAAATACAATTACGCGCTGAATCTTTAGGATTTACTGCCGGGAAAAGACCTCTCTTATCTCATAACATATTATGATTATGAAGTTAAAAACTTGGTAGACAAACAACATCCAAATCGATTTATAGACCGAAAATTACCTATAGTTCTATTAACAAACACTGACAAAACCTTTTGTATCCATTGCTTGCTCCACTAAAATTAATGACATCGCCGTATACAAATACAGCATTGGATAAGCACTTTCTTTTGTTAACAAATTTGAATGAAACAACCCTTGACAGGGGTTGCAGGTACCGTTATATAGGTAAGTATATACATATAGTATATGTATTGTAACGAAGGGGTAAATTGTCTTTGTTAGTCGCGAAACACGCGTCATGTTTAGAACTAAAGGGAAATTGATTTTTTTAATAGGATACAAGAATGATAAGGATTTTTTGACTTCATATGGAAAATGAAAGGCAAATCTGAGAGCACAGGGTTAAAATCTACTGTAAAAATACACTTTTGAAAGAGGCCAGTTAAGTATTTTTTTTATTTAATAAGTCGTGGTGGTTTTACGATTCTATGTATGGATTTGCATAGGAAGGAATCTATATACCTCTTCCTATATTGTTCTATCCTGTTCCTAGTTATGGGACGTTTCTAGGCTCGTATAATTATATTATTAATAACATCAAATAGCTAACAATTTCTTGTTTGTTAGGTTATTTCCTGAACCAAAATGTTATGCATAAATTTTAATAGTATTACAATTATCTCTTATTGAATCATCAGCAACAGGCGCAATCTAACTTTTTAATACACACTGAACACTAACCAGTGACGAAAATAACTCAAGTATCAACTTCAAAGTACTAGCTTCGATATAATTTCGAAAATAATGAGATTCAAAACTGCGCTTTACTGTATTGAAATAAGGGTGCTGAAAAAGTAATAATTTTACCGTATTGCTGTATCTTAGCATACTTGTCTTAAGAATAATCGTCTCATACTCCAGATTCTGAAAAGTAATAAACTATTGTATATTATAAGCAAACGTTTCCAGGGATCAGAACGTAATATAATTGTCAAACACGTGTTACAATAAGGAAATTACTTTACAAGAATTATTTGCTCCACGGTTCTTTTAAGATAGAACTATTTAATAAGCTAAGATAGAACGTAAATTAATTCTCTTAATAAACTTTTCAAACATATTCAGACCAGGTAATTTATTTATTTATCAGGCTCAGCAACAATTGTTTACATCATAAAACATACATACCTATATGTATTTATCACATTAAAATACTTGTAATGGATAGTATCATTGAAAGGAAATCTGGTTTCCAAAATAAAATCTGACATCTTCACAATGCAAGTGAACAAGCAAGTTGCCAACATTCAAGAATCTTATTGTCCAGTGAGATATTTACCGGACAATAATATAATAATACATTTTAACAATATGGAAAATAAGGTAAATAAACCAGCTTACCTGCTTCCACAAGTGTTGTTTGCTTCAATCATTTGTCTTGGATATAATGAACCCAAATTCGGTCCCGGATGCCTAATGTTGCCTGTATAATGGTGTGGATGACATGCATTCTATTGTATGTAAGGGGCTAATGGCTTGTGCTAGCGGAACAAAAATTTGATTGAAATTATGTAACGTGGCTGTAAACGGGGAATTGTACATCTTATGTATAAAATTTCTGTTCTACAAAGTTAGTTACCGTACTCCTCCGAAACGGCTGGACCGATCCTCTTGAAATTTTGTATATGCATTCAGTAGGTCTGAGAATTGGCAAACATCAATTTTTCATTCCTATTTTTTTTTTCGCGAACGAATTCGCGAGCAACAGCTAGTAGATATATTAAAATAGTTGCAGTATTTTTATCTACGTTTCGTCACGCAAAATACTCTTAAAATTCGCCATTGTGCAACTGGCCGCATAAAAACAAAATCGCAAAAAAAAACTAAAATCAAATCTAGGCTAGCCGCGGAAATAGCAACACAAACTAACACAAAAACGCTAACATTTTGTTTGCGAAAACCGACTGGAAGGGAGCAAAGCGCTCATTAACCCCTAGCTTGCAGGGCGAGGAGTCAAGCCTCCTCCAGGTCGGAAGGGGGGGAGGAAATATAACGCTAACCAACCCAGTTGCATTGTACTGTGCACTTTTGAGGGTTAACTCATGAAACACGGTCCCGGGAATAATTTTATTGCTGTTTATTAAATTAAAATGGATGTTTTATGTGTTCTTGGGACTTATGGGGTGGTTGAATGATTTTTGTTTTTAGAGCGTATGTAGCGGAAAGTTGGGAGGACGTATTACTATGAAGACCATTAAAAATATTAAGGATAGTTATATCAAAACGAATTTGTAAATAAATCGTTATTAAAGACTGGTTTTGTTCTATTTATGTCTGTATAAAGAATGTTAAATTTATACAAATTTTCTATTTTCGACCACGTTTCAACAAAGAAAAATTAAGCCAAATTAATATTGAGCAATTACTTCAAAGTAACCACCAATTAAAACTCACGAACAAAAGCCTAAAAATAAACGTCTTAAAATTACTTCCGAAACGAAAATAGAAATCAATTCTTAGAAAATCTCGTAAACAAAACTAGAAAATGGAACTGGATTCTTAGCTTAAAATTGTATGTGGAAAGTTCTAGAAAATAAAATGAGTCTCGTTAACGGGAGGCAGTGGAGCAAGGAGTAATGTGTTGAATGGACTCTTAGTACCAGGGCTGCAGGGGTGGCTAGGAGCTCGTGTCAAAGCACAGGATCTAGCACCTTTTAGTGAGGATAATTGGCGAGAGATGGCGCTGTAAATGATGGTGAAACCTTTGGTAGAGTTAGGTCTTAATTAAGAAACTGGTTGGTGGATGTTGGATTAGAGATTTTTGAAAAATAGTTTTACAAATTTTATCAACTGGCGTCCCTCCCCAGACTTTCACGAGTGCAATACGTGATGCATATGCATCCTCTTGAAATTTTTCTATTCAAAAACCGCATCAAAATGTATTGCATGGTTTCAAAGATCTAAGCTGTTTGCTTAGATCTTTGAAACCATTTGAAACCAAGGGACAGACAGCTGGAAACGGCTTTGATTTGGTCGTTGTAGTGATTAACAGTACTTTTTGAGTACCTCTTGTCATTTACAGACGTTTTCCAGACATAGTTACTACTACTAATTATTTCATTCTTTAATTTTATCTACTTTAGACATTTTCATCAAATCATAACTCAATATTGTAAGTTCAAACATACTGGATTTGCGAATCTAAAATGATTTAATATTTCAAATTATTTAAATGAGGCAGCATTTAATGTACCGTAGTACGTTTCATGCGTAATTGATATAAATTAAGTGTAAATGTGTGGCAAACTGCTGAGTGATGTACGAGTGGGAATGATTTATTTGGAGAAGGTAATGGGAACTGTAATATTGAAGAATTCTTATGGATTAGATTGACTTGGAGGCGAATTTTTGACTAAGTGATTTATTGGAAAATTGGGGGATTTTGAAGTTTCTGCCTCTTCTTTAATATAGGAGAGATAGGACTTCTGTAAATTTTGGTCTTTCTTAAACGAATAGAATTATAACTTCCAAACACTGCAAAAAGTACAGTTTCGTATGTAGACCAACCATTACCGTAGGCAATAATTTTCTTTAACCATTTTCCACATACGTTTTCCCAATTGATATTCCAGTACCGTGTTCATAAAATTCTCTCATTTCATATTTCCCAACTATAAATTCATTTTCTTCGTCCAAAAAGTTTTAAAACGCTTTGCAGTTACTAAAATGAAATTTCATCCAAATATTTTAATTTAATTTTCGTTTACTCACCTTATTTACTGAAGGCATTTACATAATAGTGTTGAAACAAATTTTCATAATAGCACCCCAATTTCTTTGTTCTCGAGTTAAATGCAAGTTTTGGAAATTATTAACGAAATTGTCTTTGTTTACAGGTAAGAGGATTTTGAGCTTCTCCTTGAAGTTTATTTTGTGCCTAAGCTGAAAACTGGAGGTAAATAAGTGTTGAATAAAAGTTGTTAAATAAAATCTTATGGGCGAAACGTGTTTTGTAGTTTAAGCTGAGCTAACTTGATACTTGTAATTTAGTTTCGACTAATGTTGTTTGCTGCTCAAATGGTTTTTGTTAATCGTTTTCGAAACATTTTAATTACCTCTGTGAACGTGATGTTAGAAAAGGGAGATAGCCCCAAATCGTAATTAGAAATCTAGTCTAGACTTTAAAACTCATTGATGAGAAAAAATATTTTGATTCGAATATGTAAATTTTTCGGATTTAGTTTAGGTAGTCTTGCTCAAATCCCAGGAGGTTTATATTCCTGTATAAATACAAAAGGAATAATAACACTTTCTCGCACTCTTAACCACGGTAAACGGATTAAACTAAACAAGACACATTAAACTAAATGAGCCACCGAAACTAATCTTAATATTGCCTTCTTTGATATGAGAAAAGTTGAAATTTCATCCTTTATTTTAGGCCTCAAACTATCTAGTATAAGCGACCCTTTGCCTGGAAACAAACTTTAAAATATGAATAGATTAGTTTTATTTTTTTGTGTCATTTTAATTTTCATTTGTATAAAAATCAACTATAAGGTTTTTTTTACGTTATCGATATACTAATGATGACATAGTCGCTACCATTTTGAAATACTTAATTAAAAGAACGGTTACAAGAAACCACATTTTGTCCCAGATAGATTTCCTCATCATCGTTATCAACCCTGAATAACCCACTGCTGGGCATGGCATTAAACAAGCTATCGCTCATTTAGTTTAGTGATTACTTGACTAGACAAAGAAACTGTTGCTTAGTTATTGGACCATTTAAGCATACTATACGATAGGATCCAACTGTGTGGCTGTCTGGCCGGAACTTTCCTGTCTGCGAAGTTTAGTACCACAGATTCAGTACTTGAATATTTTTTCACAATTGAATGATTTTAAGAGTAAATAAACCTCAGTTTCTCCAATAGTTTTAGGTAAAGTTATTTTTATATCGTCTTCTAGCATATTAAATTTACTTTTCAATGTGTTTCGCAAACCCAAATGTCAGTAGGCATTATGGTCAGTGGATGTCTGTGTCTTTGGATGAAGCGACTTTTGGGTGTGACATTTACAGCCCATATAATTTGAATTTTCAAGTATGAAAAATCTGCTAAAGAGGACCAAAATAATATAAAGATGTGGTATCTTTATATTTACTTGTTGCTCTACCAAACGTACAATGTTACTCCTGACCTAGATAATCCTTTTCAAGATAAAAATAAAACAAAACCGTTTACAAATAAAACTCTTATTTTCAGAGCAACAGAATCCTTTCTAACCGTCAATATCCATTAATCCTGGCATATATAGGAACACAACAATACACTCAATCAACAGGCAAACAAAAACAGCCCTAAGCAAATCAAACGAAGGCCGATACCGCTGTTTTATATTTGGGAAACTGATTCCGTTTTCAATTAAGCGTTTCAAATATTTTGGGGGCTGTGTTGATTCGGATTGTTCGTTTTACTACTTTTTCTAATCGTATGGTTGGCTAGTAATTATGATAGCTAATCGACTCACTTTAGCTAGTGTGGGCATAATATGTGAACGAACAAGGTTAACCAGGTAAAAGATCGTGTTCATCACACACACATTTGTCCTGAGTGGGATTCGAACCCACGACTTCTGGTATTGCAGTCACGGCCACTAACCACTAGACCAACAGGCCAGTCAATGAATAAGTTATTGACGTAATATTTTTTTTCATTATCATCTCTCTGTGGACCAACTTTGGTCATCCGATAATTAAAAAGTTAGACTCTTAGGTGTTAGAAATTGCAACTAAATTAATAACAATAGAAAACAAACTAGAAAATAATATCTACTAGATAAGATTAGCAAGCAACCTCACGAAGGTCAATCCACCTCAATATTCCATTCCTGTTCCCACATATTGACAACACCTTCGATATATCAATATTTGTTAGACGGAACAGAAAAGAAAACAATATTATTTATACAAAGGATTTTGCGAGACCTAATTCTGTTTGGCGAACCAATGGAATCATTTGCTGAATCGAAACACATAACAATTTGTCTTTATCTAAACCAATTTGTTACTCGATCATGGAAATGGATTTCAGAAAGGAATTACGTGTGTTCTAGTTACAGAATTTTAGGTCACTTAAAAGCCTATTTTAGGCAAATGATCGAAATATAAACTATACATTGGTTTTCGATGATGATTTCGATCTATCTATTTAACAAGTCTCTAGTTGGATATATTTTGTTCACAATTCCGTTTTTGACATGAATGGAATTGTTTTATGTGAAACCTGTGAATGCAGTGGTTAACTTAGATCTATCGCACACAGGGCAAGATACTAATATTTATGGCTTTAGCTTTAAGATACCACAAAAGACAGGTCAGACTGGCTTTGGATCCCAAATTCAATAGTAACGACTTGTGATGCCTTGTATACGATGGGTGTTATTAGCAATGAACGAACAAATTAGTCTTACCTACATTTGAAAGATTGTTTCATTGAAAATAGCCAAAATAAGATCAATAGGCACCATATGTCTAGGTATCTTCAATCATTGTGAATATCCCAGATAGACAATCAAGCCGTAACACAAGCTTCTTAGAACACAAACTGCGTGCGTTTCGATGCGAATATAGATTTATCGTTTGTTTTGTTAGCTTCGAAATTCGGCTCAAGTCGGTATGTCGGAATGTTTGGCTCCGAATAAATCATGATGCCTCAACCTGTATTGACCTCAGTAAAATTTAGCTGGAGGCGAATACGGCGAAACAAAAGATTATTGTACTAGGAGGATTTTGGGGAATTGCTTTCCGAAATTTTGGAAAAGATCGAGCCTTTGGGAGCAATGAAAGACATTGTCTGGATAACTAATCCTGCAGTATGGCTGGAGTTAAATTGGAAGGTAGCTTGCTCTATGCAGGTTTAACTAACGCTGATTAACCTTCAGGGTTTACCAGTTACACGTAATTTATCAGCTGATGTTCCCATAATTAATTTTTCAATCGATTTCAAAGAAGTTTCGTAATTAACCGGATTTATTTTTCCAAGAATAACTAATTGGTTGAAAAACTCTGCAGCTTCAATGAAAAAACATTTTTTCATTATTACATTATATTAATATAAGTTTAAATCTGCGTCCTTGGTTTATCGAATTGTCCAAAAATTTTGGACTACCTCAAATTCCTTTAACAAGTATCTAAAATACAAACAAAAAACATCAGAAGCTTGATCATTTCGGAAGCAACAAATTTTACGCATTTAGGAATAAATCTCCTCTTTCATTGCTTTTAACGCAATCCTGGTGTAACTGTGTTTAGGGAAATATCCGGGGAATGATTCTTAACGCGTTTTATTGGGACCGTGTTTGTTTTGTTTACCTTTGAATTTTTTTGCCGATGAGAACAAAGGCGGTATACATATGTGTCGTTATTCTAGAGAAGACTTATTTGTGTCTAAAGGTATTTCATTTCGTTAAAATATACTGCTTATTCAATGGATTGCATGTCGCGATTTGCGATAAAGGTCTTATTATTCCAAATAAACTTCTGTTAAAGGATTTTCATATATGTATAAAACTGGTACGCATTAACTACTGTTAAATTCATTTCATGAAACAATTTTCTTCGTACAACATACTCATACTATACCTACTGACAATCACGAAATTAATTTCAAACCCATCAAGCATCAGACTAATGCATAACTAATCTAACATATCTCAAGCATTCACACACAATGAGAAATCAGAGATAATGAGAATACGTGTAAAATTAATGAAGATGGTACAGATATACCCTTCACGCACTGCCTGCTTACTGACAACCTAGTACCAGATCTTAAAGTGATTTTCTTGCAATTGGGTATTTGACTAAAAAAATCTAATTATTCCGTTTGATAGATTTCCAAAAAATATTGGAAACGTATTTTTTCTTTTATCACGTTAACAAAAAAATAAAATGATACCATATGTTGAAATCTCGTGTGACGTCACATACAAGTCACTTTTTACTGTCAAGTGACGTCGGTAGCCCCCACTTCCACACTTTTCACCACCTTTGTTGCGTTTTATCTTTTGTATTTTTTTATTGATTTAATAACATAAAAAATACTTGTACAACATTTTTTTGAAATTTACCTGACGAACTAATTAGATTTTTTTAAGTCGAATAGCCTATTGTGAAAACCAAACACCGGTCTACGCCCCGATTGTGTAGTACGCTGTTACGCTTCCATAACTGCTATAATATCACTTTAAGGCCGGCCTCAAGCACTCTGGAATTCAGAATCTGGAAGTCTGTTCTTCATTGCAAATATACACCGTGACTTTTAGGTCGTCTTACAAAAGCAGCCCAGTTCATGTATCCAATGACTAGTAAACGTTTATAATAAAAAAATATGTTTTTTTTAAGATTTGAATGAATAAAAATATTATTCATTATTATGACACAAGGCAGTTTTACGAACACTCTGTAGTGAGCGCGGTCCGAACCTTGTGCCAAAGGGGCCGCGCGGGCGGCGCGGCGGCGTCTTATCACAGGTCATTCACCTTAGCGTAAAACAGCTGTCTTACTATTGCAATCATAATGTTCGCAGTAAGTATGTAGCATGTATCTTCAACAGTTTGATACGTAAACATTTTTAACAGGATGTTTCATATTTCCAATGTATTATTTATTTTTTTCATGCATATTATTTCAATTAATGATAAAAAAATTATATTCGCGCCTAGGGGTATTTTATGACGGATACATTGTGTGGACGACTTTTTTAAGACGACCTAAAAATCACGGTGTATAAGAAATGGGTTAGCATTACTCACCTGTAACTTAAAAGTGGCTTGGATTGAAATAAAGAACAGACTTACAGTTGTGAAAATCAGACGCCGCTCTACGCCATAACTGCTACAATATCACTTTAAGAGGTGGTGCTAGCTCCTCTGTTGCGATGTCTCTCTCATTACTCGTTCACACCCCGGTGCTTGCAGACAGTTGTACAGTACACAGTGTAGTGTAGGTGCAGTACATACGGGTAAAGTTGGGGGTAGACGGACGATTTGTGTTGGCGTCATGGGTCGGTTGCGTTGCTCAAGTTGTTTGTGTGAATGTACTTGTGTTGGTACTTGGTAGTTGCTTGGAACTTGGGATTTTATCTGTTTCTGATTCGTAGACACCCGAAACAGTTTTGGTTTAGCATTTTCTTCTGGTTCATCTAAGGCGAAGGCAGTCCATGACAAACTTTCTGCGGGTCACAAAAAATATGGTCCTATGCGTTTCTGTAGATTTGAACTTTTTTTAGCCACCAAATGGTTTTCTGCCTATAGACATTTCTCTTAGAATTGGCGCTGATAAAATCCTTTTAATTAACGGACAGATAAAAGTCACGTCACTTGTCGTAAAAGAACGCCATTTTACAAGCCTGTTGGTCTAGTGGTTTGACCCTGACTGTATATTACCCCTGTATGTATTATCAGTTGTGTAGTACTCATAATACAAGCTCTGCTTAGTTTGAGACTAGATGGCGTTGTATGAAATTCGTGGAATATTTATTTATTCCTATTCATATGAAGTTTCTTATGCGATTTAAGTAAGGCCGTCTATTAAGTAAGACCTTACTACAAGTCTTACCGTCTAAACTCGACATTTTCTGTTGACAAGCTCGACGTCAAAGTTACACATCGGTTCAAACCGTGCGAGTTTGCTTTGTTATTGTTAAACGTACTTCGTATTCTTGAGCGAATATTATCTTTGGAAGCTGTGGCGTGTAAAGTTTGTGGAATTAACGACTAACTCCGATGTGATGTGCGTCAGTTTATGATGATACTGTTGTATGGATTTTTATGTTGGTTGCTTCGAGGAAAAATACTTTGACTGGGATATATTATGTTGTCACATGAAGTAGAGTTTTTTTTTGTACAATAAATAATTGTGATTAATGAAATAAGAATAATAGCACATCTTGTATTTGTCTCACCGGTGGGAAAAAGATTTTTGAAGTACGAAGACATGAAGAGCAAGTACTTATTGTAATTGGGTAAAAAAACATTGTCTTACAGCATAATTCCAAAATTGATGAATAATAAAAAAATCGGTTAGCAACACCAATCCATCTAAATTAAGCAAAGGGAATTTAAATGAAGACTTATTACCTATTCTAATTGCTAACATAAATGTTTACCGGGAATCCAAACCAAGAGATATCGAATTCATATTTCAAGCGGTTTCTTAAACCGCCTTTATATATTCTAGGAATAAATTCCAGGTATTTATCCGTTTATATAAATAGTACGATTCTCGAGCGAGCTTCGACCGACAAACGATAGATTCCTTGGATCATAGGCGATATTGTGGTGAACAAACCTTTGTATTGTGACCATTATTTTGGCTTTGTGAGGATTTTTAATTCAGTTTCCGGGAAAGATTTTACAAGCGTTGGAAATGGAATTCGGGGTACAGAGATAGAAGAAATTGTTACATAATTCACAATGTTATTCAAGAAGAAAAATTGTATAAAAATACTTTTCTCTATTAAGTCATAACTTAACTGTTGAATATTAGTGCAGTAACTAAAAACTGGGTAGTAAATATTTGAGATTTTTCATATTTATTATTCCATGAAAAAAGAGCTGACATCTCATCAACTGGTCGATATTGACCACCCAAAAAAGATACTTCAAAGTTAAATTTTCTTTCGTCACATATAGGCATCAAATTTATCTCTAGCAACCACCGTGCATGACGCATAAAACTTTAATTTTCGAGAGAGGTTATCCACCTTTCCAAGTTCTGCAAGCACCTACAAAACGGGACCATAACCTTTACAGCATCTAGAATAGTTTCCTCTGAGTGCTTCTAATACTTACCATATTTCTCTCGTATCTTCAAAGCAGCGATTCCAAGTGTGTATGTTTTGACTTCAATATCATGGATTGAGATGATTCTTGTGTGATTATTGAAATCTGTTTTGAAGTGTTCTATGGAAGTTGTATCAATTTTATATTGTGTAGAGAACTGAGGCCTAAGAAAGTAACTAGTAAGATTGTTGCAGTTGTGGAAAAGAGACGGCAGGACACGACGTAGAGTGGTGTTTCCCTTCTACAATAGGCTATTTGATTAAAGAAATCGAATTAGTCTGAAAGGTAGATTTAAAAAAGATATTGGATACGTATTTTTTATTTGATTAAATCAATAAAAAATACAAACATAAAACGCAACAAAGGTGGTAAATGGTTGGAAGTGAGGGCTACCAACGTCACTTGCCAGTAAAAAGTGTACTTGTATGTGACGTCACATGAGATTTCAACTTACTGTATCACCATATTTTTTTGGAGACCTGATAAAAGAAAAAATTGTATCCAATATTTTTGGAAATCTGTCTGACGGACTTATTAGATTTGTTTAGTCGAGTACCCAATGGCAATAGTATTACTTAAAAAGGTGTTGGTAAACCTTAGTGTTTCATGTTATGCAGGAAATAATTTTATGAAGTGTCGTGCCTGAGAGTGCTTACTTTTAGAACTTGGTTGGAGCACTATGATATAAACAGTAATAACATGACTTTATATTAGCATACTAAGTAAACACTTGTTCCTATATGAATGTGGATGTTATTTTGTTTAGTGAACTACATATAATAGATAGTATTACATGTCATTATTTCTTGAAATCACAGATTTTGTTTTTTAATTTTCTTGGCATAGGGACCTACCTCTTAAATATAATGGAGTAGAATATTCGTGTTCTGTCTAAAGATTGTTTTTTTTTTTATTGTATTACTTATGTTTAATTTTATTGTAATATTCGATCCGCAGCGGATAGAAAAAAGATAGCAATCAGCACGAAAGATAAAAATCTTTTTAGTAGAGGTTGTTTGTATTATTATATTAACATAAGACGATATTGTCCCATTGCTGGGCAAACGCCTCTCTCTAATCTTTCCATTCCTCTTTGTCAAGAGCAAGCAAAGTGAAATTAAAGGCTGTAATCAAAATAATAACTTCATTACAAGGACAATAAACATCGATACGTACATATAAAGTACACCCACTGCACACATGTGCCTGTGACGTCACTTACACATCCGTTTCCGATGCGCCGCGCTGAATTGTTTCATCTATTTACGGATCGCGGATGCTTTGTTTACCCACGTCATTATGTTTGCTAGCTCAGATGAACTTACATTATTAACTGTTATGAATTGTGAGGTTATGGATACTAACTAGTGACGCGAAATTGGTTTGGTTGTTACCGAATTGCGTCGAAGGTGAATCTGGTTTTCGACTTTTTTTATTGGTATGGTTGGTTGACTGGTTCGAGGTGGAGCAGAATAGTAAAACGTGGAAAGATTTGAGGGAGGCCTTTGCTCAGCAGTGGAACATAAAAGATTAGGAAAAAAATATATAGTGACTGCGGGACTATTTTTATGAGGATTTTATTTTTTGGCATTAGCCTAAACGGGTCTTTCTAGTTTTAACGATTTTTTTTTATATGGAGTTGCAAAATTGATCTAAACTGTGAGTTAACTTTCGGTTCAAAAGTATACGAAATTGAGACTTTTATTTACTTCATAATTAAACAACAATGTTCTATCTATTTTTAACCATTCTAAGATTCTAACTTAATTTTTAGTAATAGTTTATTTAAAATTACTTTAAAAAGGCCTACGAGTATAATAGACAACAGTAGATAAAAAACACCTATTATTGCCCAATGTCTCAACAGTACAACAGACAAAATTTGATAAAACTCTTTCAATTGTCCAATGTCTCAAAAACTCACCAACCCATGGTAACCATAGCAACGCGCGAGCCAACAATACCGTTTGAAGAATCCTCGTCTGTAGCTAGTTCCGAGCGTTTATTTAACGTTGTTCACTGAAATATGAGTCGAGGAGGTTGTTAGCTCGTGTAAGGGTTTCGAGGGCCGTATTAAGGGGAGGGACTATCAGCTGGTCATCTCGAGAGCCAATTGAAATTGTTGGGGACTCCGGGCCTTGTTAGGGATTAAAGTTTTGTGATGTTGTACGAATATCGTGTGTGGTTTGTTTATTTTTGTCTGTGATGTATGAGAAGTAGGTAGATGTAGGTCGTTAGTTGGTAAAAAGTAGATAAAGGGGGTAGTTTTTATTTTTAAGGGGAATTGGTTTATCTTTTGTGGAATTAGGTAGATGATGTCTGGAAAATAGGAGGAGATGTAAGTTTTTTAAACGATAGAATTAAAAGTTATGACGTCACGATTATGTAAGAAATGGTGACGTCATTTGACATTTTACCTGAAGGTTTTTTGTGAGTTTTCGGTTTCATTAAAACAATCATGTTTCATTTAGGTCTATTTCTCAGAAGACATACAAAACAACGTTATAAAAATGTTTTCGAGCCCGCTTGTGAACCGTTTACGTACTAAAAGCACATTTAATAAATAAAAACAAGCCGAGAAGCCTTAACTTAAATGCACATGCCACTAAGACTCATTTTTACATCGCCAAAAAGTTTTTAATCCACAATTGCACTAGTCTCCGACAAGGCATCTGTTTTATTGTGACACTGGACCCTTAATTAATATTACACTGTATTTTAAGTAAAATGAGCGTTCTTTTTGCTTTTCTGCTTTTTTTTTGTGCTCACTTTTGTTTTATGAGCATTTTACTCATTTGTGTTGTCTCTGTGGTTATGTTATACTTGTTAGTCGTTTAGATAAAGCAGTTAGTTAATGTATGTTTGTGTTAAGTATAAGTACCTCTTGAGAGTGTCAATTTTAAGAAGAGGCCTTTGTCCACCTGTGGGATATTTTAGGATAGTAATAATAATTTTGAGGACGGCGTGCTTTTACTGTTGCGGCATTTAATTCGTATTATATCAGTTATTTATTACCTCTTTCTCATGCATTTGGGTTAATCTATTAACAATTTAACACGGTTATTTTGGAAAAGTCGTATTGTACATTTAACCATTGTTTTTTTTGTTTAATTTCTTCTTATTATACAATGTACAATTATTTTTTGTCTTTCCAAATAAAAAATATTTTTTCAAGACATTTGCTTCCATACAGTTTACGTCTGCCAAAATTATACAAATCACAATACATTTTCAGAAATTAAAAACATACCCAATTTACATACTACACGCGTCTATCTTTTTACATGTAAGAATCGCAATATCATTCCAAAACTCGTACTTTGAGTTCGTATCACGCGAAAGAGAATTACATTTTGTCCTCAAAACCCATTCAGCTAGGGAAATTCCATTAGCTGTCATGGTGGTGTTCTTTGTACCCCTTTTGGCACTATTCCATCATTTTTATCTTCAGTGACAAGCGAAATGTTATGAAGTTCACAGCTCTGAATAATGTTTGAGGTAACGAATGTTTTTTTTTTACTGATATTTGATTGAATTTTATGGTAACCTTTAATTTTTTTTTTGTTTCATACCTACAGCTTTGACTCGTTGCCTTTGCTGACCATGATTAAAATTTACTCTCAATGAAAACAAGTGGAAATTTAAATTAAATTAAATACACTTTATTTAATTATATTACGCTACCTACTAACACATATTTTACATAATAATTACATTAGAAAGCTACCTCATTCCTTGACTTTTCATTGCATCGCATATTTAGGATATTAAAGTCTATGTAAATTACCTCCTAAATGGGACAATCAACTATTTTTATTTTTAAATTTCGAAGGTAGTTTCATACATTTCCGCATTCTCTTCTTGGATAATACAAACATTTAAATATATGAGTGAAAATAAGTTTACAAAATATGAAAGGAAAACAGGAAATTCAAAATAGATTCCCAAGTTTTATCTATATTTTAAATCGCTTGTTCAAGTTTCAATAAAAGACGCCATTGTCGTATCCAACTTATAATGGTTTTCCATTTTCGAACTATTCGAAACTGTTTATGCTTGACTCGAATTTTATACATTCGAAATTTGAATTGATATTTTTCTTTTTGCATTGTGTTTTGTCACAGTATTTTTGTGTAATTCGAACTATTTTTAAAAAGTTTAGTTTTAATATTTTGTTTAATTTTTAAGATTGTGACAAAAAAAAAGAATTAATGACATGGAGTCGTGCCCTATGATAAAAAGGTTTTTTTTTTTTTACAGATATACAAAAGGTTCTGTTTTCTATACAAAGAGGAAAACTACATGTTAAGCATACCTAGTACATGTGAAGTCCATTTTAAATTGAGTAATAAAGCGATTTCTTTCTTTAATTTCTAGTTCATTCACATGCCAATTCATAATTTGTATCCAGCCACACCAGTTTGTCGTATCTACTATCTAGCAACAACTTAAGTATTCGTCTGAAACTAGAACAACATCTGTTGCACTCGGTCCCTAGTTGTCGTTGATTTATATTAAAACTAGATGTGCCCGCGGCGTCGCTTGCAGTTCGAAAGTTAGTGAATATGAAAAGTTGAACGTGATGAGAGGATGCAAAAATATATTCATTAACCGACTTTAAAAAGGAGGAAGTTTCTCAATACGAATATATGATAATATAGTTTCGAACACGATTAAAAAAAATGTTCATTTATCTCTCAATATGAAGTGAAACTTTGTAATTTAGATTCTAAATAAATGTGATATTTAATCATTAGATCGGACACAAATTCGCAACAATTTTTCTTTTCCTCCAACGTTTCAAAGTTTAATTTTCACTGCACGTTCATATACCTGTAGGAGTTTACATTTATCCGTTTAAAAATACTATTTTGTTCCATATTCCCTAACTCCTATTTTCCACTATTATACCCCTTTATTGTTCTTTACCTTAAAGAATAAATGAATCGTGCAATCCGATACGATTGTGAGGTTCGAAGTTGGACAGAGTTCATTGGAAATCTAGATTTAATTAAAAGTTTGTAATTTTAATAAAAGTAGTTAGATTATTTTCTGCTGATAGCGTGAAAATAAGGTTGCATTAGTTTTAATTAATTCTAGTGGTTTTGCGACTGTTTGTTTGATATGTTTCTTGTGTTTTGTGTAGATTTCAGAAAACGGGACTTTCTTTGATTTCCTTATTGAGATAAAGATACTGGATAGTAAATGAAAGTCCGTGGACTCATTGGTTATCTTGGTTGATATCTAAAGAGATAAATAACGGTGAAACAACAAATTAAAAGCTCTTCACATTAGTGAACAATTAGAACTATTTAAACATTCAGTTTATAAGAAATTTGAGCTTAACCAATCAGTTAAGCTTAATAAGTTGACAACCTAAAAGACTATAAGAGATTGAAATTTAAACGAATACCAAATAAACGCCTAAAGTATGAACCTTAAAAACACAATTTTTCTATTTTTTACAAACAAAACTCAAATAACTCAACAAAATTAACACCATTATCTCGTAAACAAACATAAAATCCCATTGAAATTACCCGCCTTAATCCATGAACGACCATACAACCCGTGTTGCGTACAACCCTACGAATAACAAATGTCCTTTTTCAACACTTTGAATGCAAGTCACGGGTATCATGGACCCACAAATCTCTGAACCTGTACCATGATTTCTTAAAACACAATTTTTACCTTTGTAAGAGCGAGATAGCGCTCTACAATGTATATAACGGCGTCTCGCTTGCACATCAATAACAGTCGAGTTTTATGAGTACTTAGTACGTAGGTACAAGGCTCATTTGTATGCAGTATTTCTCTTATTTACTTTTCCTTGACAACAGGGTTCGCAAACGAAATTAAAATATTATCTTTTAGAATTATCTGGTTGTGTTTAGATAGGTCCGTGTTTTTACGCGAGGGAAATTAGGCTTTGTTTTTTTGAACTTTTTTCGGTCTAATTACAATGCGGGCCCTGTAATTATAATACACAATAATTTGAAAGTTGACTAAGAGCTAACTTTTAGTAACAGTACTAGTCACTGAAGCGTGTAGTTTCTATAGCAAAAAATACTGAAACAAACAGCTAGTAAAACGATATGTCAACTATCTAAACAAATTTGATAAAAGACCCAAATTAAGCAATTTACTCATTAAATATTAAAGTATTAATTACAATACGACAATCCGCCTTAAATAATACACTACACTAAATAGCTAATTCTCAAACAGCGAGTTACGTACCACGTTACGCAACATGACTTGCAACGTACGTCACAGCGAACGCGACTTGAAACAAAAGTCTAATTAATACGTCGCACTTCACCCGTATATGAGGCAGTACGAGACATTCAAAGGAACTACTGAGAATTACAATTAAGACCTCTCAAAAGAAAACTTAGTGCTCCTAACTCAGAAATTAAGTTCTGTACCGTTTTATTTTGTTGAAACTTATTTTTATATCTAAGTTTTTAATGCTTCGGGTTTTGGGCATTTAACTTTGTACTTTTGAATTAATATTTATAAATATATTTTTGTGTGTTTGTTCTCTACGCCGTATTACTTCTCAAGAATTAGGGATTTTCAAGGTCGGGAAAATATCTATATTACTATATCATTATTTATTTAGATTTAGGATAGAATTTTGTGTTTAATGGTATCCAATTAAAATATTCTATGACGTTCGTTTTTAAGTTTTTTTTTTCTAGGCTTTAATAAGTTTTTTTTAACAACTCGCAAAAGACCGAACCAAAATGTACAAAGACTCATATCCCCTCAAAATCATAACAACATGCATGAAATTTAATACGTTATTCAATTTCCTAACATCTCAATGCGTACAGAATATAATAATAACCTATCGTATAACATTGACAGCACAAATGTCAAATGTCACCCACACAAAGAACGTCACATCGATACTGTAACGTTTGGTACGTAACACGTTTTGTAACACGGTATGTAACAAGTTCGCAGCTATCAATAGAAACCTTTTACACGTAACAAGGGTTGGGGAGATTCAATTGAAATTGTTAATTAAATTTATTTTGACGCTATTGCTTTGGAATCTATCAAGTCTTGTTTCAATTGTTATCAAGCGTGGTTTGTTAGTGACGTCATTGTTAGTAGAACTTGTTGGATTTTGATTGGAGGTTTTTTCTTATGAAGTTTTTTCGTATGTTATCTATAAAATAATATGTCCTGTTAGGTTTTTAATTTAAACTCTTAGGTATACTTTGATGAGCCATAAGAAAGCCACATGTATTTTAATATTTATTAGATAATGTGAATTGTATGTAGTGTATTAATTAGAAATGAATATTTGGTAAAGTGCTTATCACAAATATTTTTGTAATATTTTGAACGTTACACAAAACCATGAGAAATAAATTGTAAATAAAAAAGGAAACTCGGTTCATTGCTTTCAAAGATTTCCAGCCACATCTGTTCCATCGTAAAACAAAAGGATTAGTTAGATATTACACTTGCATGTATATTTCATGTTGTCGGAAAAGCGTAACAGATGGCGCTGTCATCAATTTGCATAAATTAACCGCAAGAGGGTTCTTTCAACTGGTTTTACTGAAGAGGTTCTTTATCGTATATTTAAATCTTTTTATTTTAAATTACATTGAATGTATGTGACATGTGTAACTTTATAGAGACTTTTTCTTATTTGTAGTGAAATCACTCTTAACAGTGATTAAACCAGGTTATATACGTCCCACTGCTGGGCACAGACCTCTTCCCATGTAGAAAAGGTTTGAGCTTTTTTCGACACCGCGCTAGCTGACTGCGGATTGGTGATTTCAGATTCCAATATTTGTGATCCAGGTTTCCTTACGATGTTTTCTTTCACCTTAGGTCAGTGGTGCCTTAGCATAATTAGGAAAGTATGTATAACTTTGAAGAAGTCAAATTGATAAGTACTTGCCTGCGCTGGGGATCGAACCTGCTCCTTGTGCATATCAATCCATACATACCACCGCAAGGCCATCACGACTATTATTTTACTCTTAACAGTAATTATTATTATTTTTAGTATGAACTGCTTCTTTTCAAGGCAAAAACCTATCTCCCTTCTTCCCTCTTTTATATTATGATCTGATTGAGGGCACTATCTCAGTATCTTTTTTCCATTTTTTATTCCTGTAAACTACAGAAGAGATAAACCAAGTACGAATTCAACAAGTATTAATATTTCTCTCACATTTTTCTGTGAGTCTTGAAACAGATAAAGTCTCGGATGAACTATTTCTGCATTTGTAAGCGTGAACTGAATATTAAGGAGTTGCAATACTTTAAGATTAAATGTTCAATCTTTATCTTTCATAGTGGAATTTTGGTTGTATTTTAAAAGGGGGAAATTTTCCTCGCTTTTCCTTTTAAAAGTGTGTAAGAATGTGTATGTTCCTGTAAATATGCTTACATAAATTTAATGATAGTATCTGTTTATTTAGCTCCTTAACACGATAAATATATTTTTATCTTGTAATAAGATTCGTGAAAAAGTTATAAAAAAAGGTTTTTTTACCGGTTTTTTGTCGACGACGACTAAAATAAGACTAAAATAAAGTTTATGACATAAATCCAGTTATTTTTTCTGTATACGGTTTTATAAATATGAACCATAATGTTAACCTACTTTAAAATTGTAGTAAACATTTACTGAAGAAATACGAAACAAACTGCTACCAAGCAAGTAATGTCTTATAAATATTAAATACATAGGTACAGAGAATTTGGCGTGTACTTTAAAATTGGACATGCATATTTTCCTGTTTCGCATTGCACGTCCATTTTGTTGGGAATACCGCTGTCAGTGTGTCTTAGAAATATTCTCGAAGGTTAGTCTGTAGGTTACTTTTTGATGATATTATGTTACGTATAAGTGAGAGTATTCTGTTAATGGATTACGGGGGGGGGGGGGGAGGATAAAATAAAAAAATATTATTTATTTGATTAAAAAAGATACTTAAAAAATCGGTTTAAAATAGTCGAAATTAGTTAAATTTATACAAAAGTTAGAATCTGAAGTTGCCCGCAGTGAGCTAGCATGGCGATCAATACTCAAACCATCCCTATATAGGAAGAGACCTGTGCCCAGCAGTGGGATGTTAATGAGCTGATATTATAACAATATTATTATAATTAGAGCCCTGGATTGAACAACTCATAATAAAGATTATGTCATAATAACCAGCTATTATGACAAACTGGTTTACCATAGCCAAAAATGCACAACAGATTTTTCAGTGATATAAAATCGACTCTATATAATTACCTATATAGAGTCGTTCCGCAAACCAAAACCAACATTCTACCAGTAAAACAATAACAAGGAACAAACCTTTTACCTTTTACAAATATTGACTGGCGATGCTACAAACATTGGGGCCGACAAAACTATTGCTCTAATTAATGTCTATCAAGCATTCTGAGGTAGCCCTGTCTCCCTATCTATTTGTTGAGCGAAGCCACTCAATATCCGCTCGATACAGTTATTACGAATTACGCTATTTGGAGAAAGTGATTTAGTATTTTGTTGGGAACATTTAATGGTATAGAATTTAGTGTAAGATATATTTTATAGTCTACCTACTAAACTCGAAATTTGTGGTTGAATTTTAATTCTGAAATGACATAATACTAAGTGTGGAGCAGATTGTTTGTGCCTACCCTGTTTAGAAAGAGACTTTGGCCTAACTGAAAAATAGACTTCTTACACCATTGCATTAACTAACCTTACGTTAAAATAAACATGCATGGCTTATTTATTAGACACTGATCTCTATCATTTTTAATTTGAAATAAAACATTATTAATGTTAATCATCCGATGCAGAGTGCTTACATATTATAGATAAATTACACCCAGTCACAGAACAAATGATCGTGCTCATCACACAAACATTTGTCCTGAGTGGGAATCGAACCCACCTCTGGTATAGCAGTCAAGCTCACTAACTACTAGACTAACAGGCTCGTCAAAATAAAACACTTCTACTAACACCTCTACCAATGCAAGCGTAATGACACAATAAGGGAATCGAACTTACGACCTCCGGTGTAGCAGTCATGATCACTAACCACTAGACCAGCAGGCTCGTCAAAATATAACACTACCAATCTACTAACACCTCTACCAATGCAAGCGTGATGATACAATATTTTAATCTTATATAAACATGTTCTCAGTATGTCCCAACAGCCTGAACTATTAAAATTGTTTATTTGTTATGTTAAAACACGTCAATATCGGAGATCTAAGAAAGACCGTGTGTTTTGGTTCAAGGAATGATGTATGAAAATACACAAGGTGCTCGCCATTACACACGATTATTGAAATAACTAAGATTGTTATTTATAACGTTAGTAATTGCTGATAATACCTGTAACCAAACTGTTGAGTTTTTCGTTTTTGAACATACACACAATATTCGGAAAATCATTGGATATTATAATAGCATATTGTATTAAAGACACAGAAATCTAAATAAACAGGTACCAGTTTATATAGATTTTTGTGATAAAGGCTAATCAGATCAATCAAAGTTTAGAGGTATAAATATCTAGATAAATTTTCACCTCAATCTGAAATCGGTAACTAATTCAACTTGGAAGATTTGAGTATAGAAAAAAGACAGGTGAAACGAACACATAATAATATGGAAGCACGAGCCACATACTTGCGAGAACCTTGACCAACTTTAACACCATAACACATAGGTGTTACACAACATTAATCCGCAGCTAAGCAAATATAAAACAGAATACAATTAGCAAAATCACAGCACACACCGCCCACAGTCTAACAAACAACACCACGAACTGTAACAAAGCCGCAACTTTCCATTCATTTCAGTTAGAAACTTTTTTACTCTATATAAAGAGCAAGACGAACAAAAAGTATGGCCAACTATTTGCCATACATATGTAGTACACATATTTGTGGGCAAACATTGGGCCAATCAGTTAGATTTGTGTGCTTACCGCGATTGTTGAAATGGAAGGTATAAACTAATGTTTGGGTGTTGTTTGTTGGTATTGCAAAGTAATTTATAAATTTTTGGACATTATGTTTTGAGGGATTATTTCGTTAATTCGATCAATAATATCTTGTCAGGTGTTCATTTGTTATAGAAGGTACATTTTCTGGTTAATTGTTAGACACAAGGGTTCTATTAACAGTAAAAAAGATAGTGCTAGAGTGACCAAGCTTATTAAGTTCCAGATATGTGGATTGACGCTCTATAACAGCAAGACAAGGCTTGCAGACCCCGAAAAAGATGACGAAACGGATAAATAACAATAAGTAAATGTTAATGTTCCACGACTTTCACACAATGCCATCTAGTCTCAAACTAAGCAGAGCTTGTATTATAAGTACTAGACAACTTATAAACATAATTTTATACTTCTAAATAGTATGTACTATAGATAAATTACACCCAGACACAGAACAAATGATCGTGCTCATCTAAATCAACAGGCCAGTTGTAAGAGCAATCAGTCCTATTCTAAAAATACTTCTGATAAATATTATTTTGAAAGAAACGTTTGTCCTGGGTGGGGATCAAAACCACGACCTTTGGTTTAGCAGTTAGGCCACTAAACACTAGACCAACATACCTGTAAAATTCAATTACAACAATAAACAATAACGTAATAACACGAACAAATCTGCAACGTCAGGAGCCCAAAAAAGTAAACAAACAGAAACCCAAAAAAACGAATTAAAATGTTAATTTCCATGGGATATTTTGTTGAAGGTTCTTAATAACAAATGAATACTGGTATCCGATAAGTAATTTGATGATATATGAGTTATTTGGTCCGAGCAAACTGCTTGATCATGTATGGGGTAACACGGCGAAATCCCTTTGACATAACGAAGAAAAATTACTGGCCATATCATAAATCAATGCTTGTGTTATTAGACAGACATACTGCTGTTATTTTTGTGTATAATGTAGGTACAAGTGCGTGAGACATGTTGTTTTCAGACAGCGTTTGAGAGGGCTGTGTATAATTGGGTATTAAATTAAAATAAGTAAACCAGGCTTTTAATTTACTTTTTTATTTTTTAAATCAATAAAAAATATGAAAATACAAAGGATCAAAGATGAATCGTATGGAAGTGGGAGCTAGTAACGTCACTTATCAGTAAAATGTGCACTGAATCGTGACGTCACACGAGATTTCAACTTACTGTATCGTTTTCGATATTTTGTTTTGATACGGAATAAAAGAAAAAATACGTGTCCAATATTTTTTAGAAATCAATTTGGCTGACTAATTAGTTTGGTTTTTAGTCAGCTCAATTTCATTTCTTGGGATAAAAATGTATTTAAATTCTTTCGATGGTAATCTGCCTAGTCTTTTCTCAAGCTGCGGAGCTGACTTATAGTTTCTCCTACTTTTAATTAGGGTTCCGTAACCAAAGGGTAAAACAAAACTATTACTAAACCTCCGCTGTCTGTCTGTCTCCAGACTGTATCTCATAAACCGTGCCAGCTTGAAAGCTGAAATTTTCACAAATGATGTATTTTCATTGTCGCCATAACAACAAATACTAAAAATTAAAAATAACAGTAAGGGGAGTCTTAAAAACTGCTCAATATCAAAAACGGTTACAGGTAGACGTTTAAAATTTTCGCTGTGTATTGGTGATAATACGGAACCCTTCGTGCGCGAGTCCACACGAGGACTTGGCCGGTTTTAGTCTTTTACGTAAATCAATTGCGTAACTGACCTTCACAACACATATTTTGCTAAGAAACACGGTTTTAATATTTTTATATGTTAGATACAATTATATTAAATTAGCCATTCAAACTGCTTCATTCAAAATTCAAACTGCAACTGTTGCCAACGGATAACACATTATAGTGTAACTTTTAAAGAAATGAAATGGCTACTTTCCGGTGCTGGAGAGCGTTTCAATGAGATTATATTTTTCTTAGTAACAGAATTATTCTAGTATAAAAACTCAATGAAATCTTATCGCAACGGGATGTTGTCGGGCGCCAGTGCAGATCGAAAGTCTGGCATCTGGCTTTCATATTTTCCTGTGTTTCTGATGTAAATAGTTTTTCTAAATATTGTATGTAGATTTTGTAAATAGTGGCTTTTTGTTTGTAACTTTTTGATGTGCATTATATGCCTCCCGACCTCTTTATTTTCGGGCATATTATCCATAACTACAACGATACAAATTTTTGATGTAGGTACAGTTAAGTTCAAATAATATCTGACTTCATTTTTTAAAAATAATGGGAAAATATATTATGTCAGCCATATTTCACTTTCGTGGTTTTACTTTTAAACCGCTACATGTTGATTTTCTTTTCTACGCATTACTTCAAGTTTTTGTAGCGAGGAGTAACAGAATAAATAAAAAAAAATCCTACCCAAAAATCACGTTTATCAAACTCTGAGAATCCTCGCTAAATCGTCAGTCAACAGCTGGCGGCTGTTCGTCAGAACATTTCCAATATCTATCGTGTATTGTATCGCTGGTCACCACGTCAGCGCCCATTTGTCAACTGTTGCCAATATGGCGGCGTCATCAAGTTTATTTTGGCAGAACCAACTTTTATTCGAACGAATTCAAATGTTTGTGTTGTCATTTCTTCTTTTTTTAGAGCGAAGTTTGACTGATTGACGTGACTTTTATTTAGAACTAGCGACCTGCCCCAGCTTTGCACTTGTGAAATGCTCATATACATAATATTATAAAACTTCCTCTTGAAGCACTCTATCTATTAAAAACCCCTTCAAAATTTGTAGCGTAGTTTTAAAGGTTTAACGGACGGCGTCAGCTTTCTTTGTTTTATACTATGTAGTGATTGGAATGAAAGAGATTTAACAGCCAATATTTTTATAGACTTGATCTTTTTGGTCAGAGAATTACTTGAAACTTTTTAAAGTGATCATCAGATGAACTACGCTTAAAGGTTTTTTTGAAAAAGTTATAGATAGATTCATCTTAATCCAGTATTAGTTGGATTTATACGATTTAGATTCATTCTCGCTTTCGAAGTTTTAATGAGTGACTTATGAACTGTTTGAAAAACGATAAAGTGCCTTCATTCGTTTTGATATTGGGGCAACCCAATTTTGGCTTATACTGTGTGTGAACTTTTAAAAAGGACAATTGCATTTGTGGCAGCCAGGACATCACGTAATACCTTATACCTTGTGTTTTAACTATTAACCACGTGCTTATGAAATGGCTCGGCCGCTGACATTGCAGATGTGTAAATAGTAAGGCAAAATTTTCTGTACCGTCATAAGCCCATGGCAATCCTCTGTTGGAGATAGGCCCCTCTCAAAGAACGCCACAGATCACTAGATCAAAAACGTATTTCACCCAATCCCAAAAATCAATTACTTCAGGTAAACGCACCAGTTTCCGTCCTCTTAGCAATATATCAGTTTAAAAATCGTTACTACCGCCTCATTACCTAACTTTCAAAGACAGACCGAACGATATTTTATCTGTGCAATCGAGCATTCAGTAAATATGACTTATGTACTTACTGCTGTCAAACTTCATAGGGTATTAAAATAGAGCGTCGACTGACAGCGCCATCTGTTATTCATTTTGTTCTGGTTTCATAGTTTTACTTCAAAACGGGTTTGTCGGACGAGGTTGCATAGGAAATTGGTGTGGACGTTATGTGTGTTTGAGTAAGTTGGAAACTGTAGTTGTTTTTGATTTTATTATTGTAATTTGAAACTTTCTTATATATTAAAACTAGCTGTTGCGCGCGACATCGCCTGCGAGAATGTCGACTACCTATAGCGTTTTCTGATATTTGTGAAAAGTTTTTGAGTTTATCGCAAACAGACAGATGGAGAAACACAGCGAAGGACGTTGTTTTATGATAATTATGTAGCAATAACACAATCCCATTATCAACATGAACTTTTTTCGCCTCTTCAGACAGAAATAACATCTACGGATTTTCTTTTGTCTTAATCTAAAGAATTGTTGTAAAGTCTAATAAGCTTTACCTTGCTCTCGAAGTTTCTAAATGCATTGATCCCTTAAAAACATAATTATGCTGCTTTCACACATAGAAAACTTAAAGTTGATTCCGTAATACCTTACCTTTTGGAATTTTTATTTTCTCTACGTAAAAATCCGTCATTACATAATACCCATTTGTTTTCCCTCAAACGTGTGTGGCACGTCAATGTGATTATTTTAACTGTAGAAATTCAAACAGCGCACCGTCCGTCGGTCTTAAATAAATCATTGAGGAGCAAATAGCTTGAGAAACGACCCATAAAACGCCTTTGAGGTCGAACGTCTTAATGATTGGCTTTAAAAATAAATATCTTTGCCGGTAAACAATTTTTAAGGTTAGGAAATTTTGAAAAAATGGCTTGTCATCTTGATGTATTGTATAACAAATCAAGTCATCGAACATTAGTATGTATTTGTACAAGTTAAGTCTTTATTCTCCTTTCTTTGATTCCATATTATTTTTGTTAAACTTAGATTGAACCTTCAGATATTTATCCTTAGATATTTATGTCAAGCATATTGTATAGCATATAAGTAATAGAATTAATTCAGAATGGAGGTATAAAAATCTAATGTTCATAACATACACATATTTTTAATACGCTTGACTTCTTTGTAAACCATACGAGTAAAAAACGTAAGCCACAGGGTAAATACAGAACCTTAACTATTTAGGTAATTGTGGCATTTTTTAACTAATCTAAAACCCAAAGTCATCTCACCTTAAAACAACAGGCATTAAAATAAAAACAATGCATATTCACGACAGGCAAATAAAAATAAAAAAGCAATAGCCCTCCCTCAAGTTGGGCCTCGGCAAATTGTGCGTAAACTTTCACAGGTCAGCTTTTCAAATTTAATTTTAGCGCTCGCGTTTTTTAGACCGTTTTAAATTTAAATAAATCCTCAAAGCTTCCCGTTATTTACACTGATATTGCGAAGGGTCTGTTTGTCTGTTTGTTCGGTCTCAGTGTAACGTATTTTTGATATTTGTTTTGGAATTTTTACTTTTTTTTTTGTACGTGATGCCGTAGCGTGACCTGTAAGTGTGTCAGTTTTTTTCTTGTTTGTGTTTATAGTTTGTTTTGTTATTTTTGTGAGTGATATCTTTTTTATATCTTGTATGTAAAATCTTGTATATCTAGATATACAAGATTCTACATACTACTACATTCTACATAGAATATGATATACCTAGGTATATCTGTGAATTATTATCTTGTGTGACTTAAAAAATTATTTTAAACAAAACGATTAAAATGAGATGTGGATACATAGAAATAGGAGAACATCATTTTTCTTTTTAAATGACCTAAAAGTATAAAACCGATTTCAACAGTTTCTTTCATTGGGTTTCCCCAAAACAGGTATTGACGACAAAACGCAAAAAAGACCAAGTAGTAGCCCCTGTATTACACTATAAACGAACTAAAATGACTGAGAACATAATATATCTCATATCAAGGAAAGAACAATCATAGTTAAATCAAAACACTGCTACGTGTATCACGCCATCTCGCTTGCACAACGCAACAAACCTACTTGGAGATCTCAATTCTCGTACAGGCATAGTTCAGTGGGCAAATTACTCGGCCTTTTAGCCAAAGGCCTGCAGATATTTGTTCTACAAGTTCATGTCTACACCATGTGTGAAGGAAATTCCTAGAGTGCTATGTTTGAGGCCTGTCTGTGTTTGCTAGAACTTGGGAGGAATAGTCAGCTGTCTTGAATTCGGCAGCCATTTTGTTGCCTGATGTTAAATGGGTACGAAAAGAAAAACCTATTTGATCTTTCAGTTTGATTATTTCAGAACATAGTATTTTTTGTATTCTGTGATTTTTCATTAAAAACTAACAACCCAGCTTCGCACGGGTGCAATATTGATGTATTATGCAGATAAACCTACATCTTGAAACATTCTTTCTATTAAGACATCGCATCAAAATTAATTGCGCTCTTTTAAAACCCTAAGCATACCTACATAGGTACAGACAGCGGATAGCAACTTTGCTTTATACTATGTAGTGAAATAAAAATCGTGTATCAAAAAAGTGTTTATAGAATAAAGTAAAATAACGTACAATATAAAAAAAAACTATAAGATTTCCTTAGAAATTGTACATACTGTCTGAAAATAAATTCAGGTTAAAACTAAGAGAAAAGAACAACAGTTTTATAAGCAAAAGCTACGGGCAAGCAAAGTATTATAAGTGTTCCGCACTTATCCTGTAAATCCTGAACTATGTTGAATTACATCTTAGAAGACACGCACGGAGTCGCGGCGCAAGCTATGTGGGTTAACCACTTAGTGAGATAGAAATGGAAATACTCTGTCTAGCTTTTGTACCCCGTATTCATAGACGGTAAAAAGTTATTGAAAGTGATAATTATCAGAAGTTTTATTAACTGTATCTTAAAGAACAGTGAAATTAAAATTATTAAGGTTTTTTGGTATTAAAAATTAATGTAAAATAATCTGTAAGGATGGTTTTTTATATCCATGGTTTGAAAATATATTCGATTCTCAATTCTTTATTCCGTACCATAATGTATTACATAGGTGATAAAGAATATTATAATAAAGTCACAATTATGGACCCTGTCGGGCACAGCATAGAAAAATCTAGTACTGACCAAGATAGTATTTTTCAAGATAGAATACTCAAGCAGTGCCAAATAAATTCACATATTTCTTTTAACACATTTTAAATAACTGTGATACAATTTCCAATAAAATTATAACTGTAAGTTTAAAATAGCCATTATAAGACAGAAAAGTAATTAAAATACCTAAACACCCTCCAATTAACAACAACACAAAGAAACTCAAATCCAAAAACAGAAAACGCAACCTAATACATTACAATCCATCCCAATCCATCAGACATTGCTGTAAAGAAAAACTCAGTACGAAATCCAAAACAATAGGTAAAAACACCCAGTGAAAAACATTAAACTCGCGATTTGTCTGACAATGCGTACGTTCAAGTCTTGGCGTCAGTATTGTGCGGTAATACCCCCTGAAAAGGTTTCACAATTGAAAAGCTAGAGGGATTAGCGGAGTTTAAAAGGAGGATTTACTTGCTCGTCCCGACCTACATTCGAAAGGCCGACAGTGATTTTTTAGTCAGTGAATGAATTTGATATTTTAAATGGTAGATGCTGGGTGCTGAATTTTAGACGCGTGATTTGATGTTGTGTTTTGTTTTTACTTTTTTTTTTGGTAAAGGATTAAAATGAATGTATGATTGAATGTTTTGTTTGTTCAAAACTACTAACTATTTCGGAGATTAAAATTGTTTCGTCTATTCCAGTGTGTAGCTAATACTTCATTCAAAGGATTATGGATGTGAGCTTTTCATTATTGGCTTTTTTGACGCTAAAATTGTTTGTAAAAGTACTTAATTTAGTTTCAATTTTGTTATTTTAAAAATGGTATAAAAACTAGTTTCACAATGAATACGTCAGTTACGTTTTTAATTGACTGTTACTCTTTGTCTTATAAACGTCAAAGACTAAAATAGTTCCTCTTAAAATAGCGAAAAGGTATGAGGTAAATATCTGATGAAATAATCCAGTGTTCAAATTAAACACACCTTCTATTGTTTAATGTTTCGTAAATAATTTCATTTCCATCATAAATTTTAAGGTATTTGCAGTATCGCGATCGTTATTAGTCAAGATATTTACAGCATGTTCCAAAAAGACAAGAGAGCGATTCCAAAATTTGAAGACACTATTAAGGGGATGACATTATGTACTGAAAAAACTAAATATTGATTCTGGAAAAGTCCTTATGGTTCAGTTTCATTACATTTTATTTCAGCAAGCGTTACGTATTACCTACTGTAGACATTATTGCATTTGGTAGGCATATATTCAGACTGTTTTTGGCGACAAATCACAATAGATTCAGCAGAAATACAATATAATTTAAAAGTACAAAAACTCACAGAGCATGCTGAAGACTAAAATGTAATCCTCCTCCTTTAAGTAATACATGGATGGATGTATGTTACTGCTCAAACGGCTGAATAAACTTTGTTGAAATTTAGTATGAAGTTATCTAACACTTAACGTTGAAATAAACTTACAACATCTTAAAGATTAAAATGAGCTGAACAAAGCCTGGTCTATTAAATCTCGACACCCACACATCCACATCTAACGTCCAAACGTCCACACTTTCTAGGACACCCTGTACAATAATATTCGGTTAAGATTTATACATAGTTCTAGAGAATGACACTTGCGATAACGATCAACTATTATATGACCTGGTTGGCGCCGCCGCCAACTGTGGCCGGTGCGATTATAGGGAACAAATACTGCAGATATTATATATTGTTGAGATTTTCAGTTATATTTATGCCAATGGACGATTGGTACAATGATTTAGAAATATAATTCTACGAAATTATGTAAAGAAATCGAGTGAATTGTCTTATTTGTACGATGCTTAGTCTACGGACAAGTCGTTTCTATGCAAGTAAGTATACGGAAATCCTTTGAGATGATAGTATAAACAAAATTATAGTGGGACGTGATTAAGGAAATATTGTAAAGGATCTGTAGCGATCGTCTTCATTAGATAAACAAAATATTTATTATTATTGCGTAGTGTGACTCATTGAAAAATAACAAACATAGGTTAGAAATATCATAACAGAAGGATTTGGTTACAAATTCTGGGTTTTATTTAATGAGGAAGAAAACTTTTGCTTTACCGATAACTTTATAGTTCATTCTTCTTACACCCACCACGAAATTTTAAAACAAGACTTCTTTAATCGTATAAACGCAATAGCGCTTTATACTGTTAATATCATTGTCTCACCAGTTCAATTATATTCATACATACCTTATTAAAAATACCAATGTAACATACAAAATACCTTAACGTTTCCTATATTATATTACTACTAGTATATTCATGTGAAACCTAGTTATTGTAGATTTTGAATAATTTAAACGCGAACAGAGAAGTAACGTTGATACTCATAACATAATACCTCCTTGGTGCGATATGTTAATTCCGTTAGTACATTCAAAACAAGAAACAAACATTAATAAAGATTTACTGAATTCGGTGTATTTGGATGATGTTTTGCATACGTTATTGTAATTAAGATAATATTCATAACTTCCACACAAATACTTTTACATAGATCTGTAAGCGCAGCGTAGGAATACCTACTAGATGGTCAAACGACATTAGAAAGTTCTTTAGTTATTTAATTCTGGCAACTAATTTGAGTAATTAGAATTGTCACCTAATAAATCAACAATGTCGCTGTCATATTCATTTGCAAATGTATCATAATGTAAGTAGTCAAGCATCTCTACGTCATAGATACAAAAAACAATGTCCAAAACCAATTAAAACCATGTAGATTAAATATATGAGAACAAATGAAAACTCTATTCTTTTCAAGTATTAAACTTGTAGCGTTAAAAATACATTGAAAGCGAGATAGAATATAACACTGAAATACACGCAGGAGCTTCATCTGTAGTGTACTACATACGTCTGCACTCTCAAGTTCCTACATCGCAGCAATTCATAAAAACCGTAAACAATATTCGCACATAAAACATCTACTATGAAAGTATGAACCGTTTCAATATAACCCCTACTAGTGGTTTCTCGAAAGAAGTTTTAATCTCTCTCGGAAAAAAGTTTTCTCACTATTTACTCACCTTCTTTGTCAAATCTTGCATCTGAAATCAGTATTAAGCGTTGGTTTAAGTGTTTCGTAAAACTCTAAATTATTTATTATATTATGTCGGTTGGGGTATTTTCGTCTCAACTTGTATCTAAAAATGTAAAGATTCTTAAGTGTTTCAGCGCAGCATTCAGCGGAGTTGGGTTAAGACTTAACATTACTAAAATATATTTTCGCGTTTTGAAATTTAAGTTTATTCGTTAGAAATTCGGTATTTAAGTTCTATAAATGCAGAAATCTTTGAAACTATAGTAACATAAACTCACTTACATATCACTTCTTAATCCCACAATCGAGTTACGATAGTAACGGTTCAACGGTTGAATGGAGTACTGACGTCACGAGCAACCATCTTGATTTATGATATTTTAAAAAGTTTTTTTCTACGTCCGTGGACCGTTTCCAACGTACACGTAGGCATCACGTGAACATCATGTCATATTACGGTGACGTAGTAACGAGCAAATTTGGTATTTTCGAAGTATTTTTGAGGTATTTTTTTGGTATTTGTGCCGGAGTACGCGAATTGTTTTGTATGATCGTATGTTTGTGACGTCAGAGGCTTAGTTGCTTTTAGAACTAGATTATACTAGTTTACAATGTCTTGAACGGTTTGTTGAGGTTTTAGAATTGGTGAGATGCAGTAAAATGTGTGGAAAATTGACTTCTTAATTGAGTACTTGTGTTTCATGTTTTTGTCTTCACATTGCAGTGTATTTATAGTAATGACATTGTATGGGACATACTATCTTAATAACTTGTTTTTGTTACAAGTTAAGACACTACCTAACCACTACTAACCGTACATTTTAAATCGTCCCAAAATTTTACAATTATCTTTTTACTAGGAAACAACTGCCTACGAATTCTTCCGAACCGTTACACATTTACAGTCATTACTGTACAAAGCAGATGCCGAAACGGCGCAGGCGCAGGCATGGCGCCAATTGAGTCAAAAATAAATCTCTATCGCCGAGCAAACGTTAACCTCGCTAATCAATCAATTTGCAGGCGAAGCAACGGGGTTTTTTAGTATTAATAAGATGTCAATCGTCTTCAAAGAGCTTTTGATATTTTTGCGTGATATGTATGTCATTTTCGGACGGTTAGGAATTTGGATTTTGTAGTTATGAGGTCAAAAGTTTCGGAATTTTCTCGGGTGGAGTTTTGGCCCTAAAATAGGATTGGTACAGGTTTTAATAGTTAATTCTATCGCAGAAAATAGAACATAAAAAGCTAACTAATTTCTTAGATTATACCACCTCTCCAAAGGTAGGTAGACATAACTTTCCGTACCGAAATAGATTTCGTAATTTTCTCATGATTGACAAACATACAAAGTTTCTCAACATTCTCATATAAAATTACAACGTAAGCTTAGAATACTAACATTAAAACTTTTAACGTTTAGAATAATTTCGATAAAAACTACATATTCGAACATTTGGGTCTTATTAAAGTCGCAAACACTTAATAACATTATTTGCCCTTTCTAACTTCAAGAAATGACGAGAAAATAATATCTAAACAACAATTAGATACGCTGTCGGTGTGTTTGTAGTATTAAGAAAGATTAGCTTTTTAATGACGTGTGGTCTTGTGGTGTGGGGAACTGAGAACTTGTCAAAGAAATCACTATAAAAATAACAATTATGCCGACTTTACTGCTTTGATGTTACAGCTGAGTATTTTTTATCTTTGTCAAAAATACCTGAGATCTATATTGAAATATTTAAGGTAAGGCAATGTTTTTGGCGTACTGCTAAATCCTACTAATATTATAAATGCGTAAATTTGTAAGCATGTATGGAAGTTTGTAACTCTTTCACGCTCAAACGACAGGACCAATTTTGAAGCTATTTGGAATTAAGGTAACTGAAATGCTGTATTAACACAGGCTATTTTTCGTCTTCGGGTAATAGGCAACAGCACGGGGCGCAGCTAGTCTATATATATTTTAATTTCTGATAGTAAATATGTTTATGTATTGGCTCTACAACTCTACATCCCATAGCAGCCTTACCGAGTATAGTGAATCACTTTATTACCTAGATAGTAAATTACTTTGAATATCAGATATTATAATAATTTCTCTCTATGGTTATACACATCGATGAAGGTAAAACAGTACATTGTTTTGAGTTTACTGTAGCAGTCCTATAATATTATTCAAAGCTATCGCGAAAGTTTGGCCATCATAAACACGCTTCGATTTATACAATGGTTGTATAATAATATACAGCGTTGTATAATAATACAATACTATAGAAATTACTGAATACATACTTACCACGAGACCGTATAGTAGTACTGTTAACGTTGTGGAAAAGAGACGCCGCTATGCAATGACTGCACGGATAGTCGAGTGGTATAGGTCACCACGCCAATTACCACTGTAAGCAACGTGTTGCGGGTTCGATCCCGGGGTAGGAGAAAATTTTTTGCGAGCCACAAAGGATTGTTCTGAATCTGGGTATCTTTGTGTATGTGATTTGAATGTCTGTGAAACCTCCCAAGTAGTTTTTAAAGGAAAAAGAAAAAAAATTAGAGACATCTCGCTTCAACAATTGGAAGAATCCCGCTTTATGCAATCTTAGTAGAAGTATTACAGTCCATTGTGACTACAGTCATAACTATACTAAAACACAGACAGCTTATGAAAATCTTTCGGCCATTAGTTGACATAACACGCAATGGTTGTTAATCATACAGCCAACTGTCAAAACAGCCATTTTAACTGTCAAAATATTTTTCTTATGCAACCATTTGTATAGCAAACATGGACGTTGTAATATACTGTTTTTATAATTACTTATACTTAGTGATTGTAAGTATTTAAATTTATTAATAATATTGATATGGATTCGTTTAAAATTATTATTTTCATCCATTGTTATTGCAGTCTTTGTCTCTTCTGTAAACCATGCCAAAGTTCAGTTAAAAACACGCAAGCTCAATAATTGCAAATTTGAATCAAACGGTTGCTTTGGCATTCATATTATCTAAAGATTGTATATAAATATCAATAAAAATATTTTGCTCTCAATACACCTTTCAATAACTATTCAGATTCTTTAAAACTAAACTTTTTGGAACATAAATCCATCCAACACGGCATTTTAACTGAATTCCGAACTACGTGAAAAACCCACCTGCCTATAAAATCAATAAGGTATAACTATTTAAAAATACAATTAAAAAAACAACTGACACCTGTACTGTGACCTATAAACCTTTTTCTAACGCCACATCGATTGTTTTACGAGCGAACAAACAAACAGACAAATCGGCTTTATGAGTTAGACGCGTGTTAAACATACACACAATGATTTATTGAGCACTAGCTGTTGCGCGCGACTTTACCCGCGCGAGTCTCGGTTATAGTTGCATGTATGACTTAGTCGGTTAAAAGTAGCCTATGTGTTAATCTAAGGTGTCAGGTAACTCCATACCAAATTATATCAGTATTAATCTAACCGTTTTAGCGTGAAAGAGTAACAAATATCCATCCATCTATCTATACTTACAATCTTTCATTTTTATAATATTAGTAGGATATGTTAAACGTAGGTAGTAGAAGGTATTATTTCCTTGAACTAGAAAAATTCTTTGGAATAGTTTTATTTACAGGTAAGCTTTGATTCATAAATCTTCCTCATGAAAGGTGTAAATCATAGAAGTTCAGGACAGGCGTAGTGTTTGATACTGTTATAAAAAAAATATAAAATAAGCATTTTTAGTAACGCTAAAAAACGTAGATTTTTATGATAGCAGGAATAAGATGGATGATGAAGGAGAATGGCATAAACAAAGGAAGCCCTATGATAATCAGTGGGTTCTTCAGGACTTTAAAAGTACAAACTTAATAGAAATAAATTACTAGACCCATGTTTTCAAGAAATATCTTTCTACTGCGAGGAACCTTGAAAATAAATCAGTTTCTCATATTTTAGAAAACTTTTATTTAATGCTTTTTTAGTTTCCTAGCATACATAAAATGTATATGTGACTTTAACAAAACCTATTCTAGCTACGAAAAGTTCAACGTCAAAAAATCCGCTCACTCAAGCACAAAATCGAAAATATAATTTAGCTCTCAAAACAATAGCCTCAACACCATAAAAACGTGCATCTACGTTGTAAATCGTCCTTATTACCATAACTCCATTTCGTGTAATAAAATCCATGGCATCCTCCATCCCTTTCTCTCCTACGACTTTACATATCGCCGTCTCTTTCTAAAGTGTTATGTTTATGTGTAAGATAACGATTACGCTCTGTATTCCAATGATTATGTTGTTCAGTGAATGATGTTATGAATTGTTTCATGGTTCCTTATTGTTTTGATAAGGATATGGCTTTGTCGACTCGTTGCACTATTTTGAATGTGCTTTGTTCGGTCTGGTTTTGGTTTTGTTACTAAGCGAAACTTGTATTGGATATAGCTTATTCGAATGTGTTGTGTAGACTAAGGAAAGGAAACAAATATTTCGTTTTTTTTTAAATTTTGGGTTGAAAATAAGAGAGGCAATCCACGTTATTATTATTTTAATAAAGTAATTTAGATGTAAACTGTACACATAAAAGTATTTTTTACCTAAATTATTTTAGTAAAAAAATAGTGAACGGCTTCTTATAATATTTTCTGCTCAAAGTTTAAAAAACGACTACAAAACATAAAAATATATGTCTCAATACTCTATTAAAAATTTCTACATTTTCAAATATCGATAAAGTAATAAAAGCACATTGAACCAAACATACCTGTCAACAACACCCTATAGGCGAAATGTTCCGTAAAATTTTAATATGAAAAGTTGATTTTCAAAACACACCCTTTATACTTCCCATACAATACGTCACGCGTTGAAACTCATTATTCATGACGTCACCCGCTGAGTGGCGGTGTCATTACGTCATGTTACAGATTTTGTCATCAATATCGAGATTTTGTGAATATCAACGGAATTTTGTAAGTATGAAGTTATGGTTCGTTGCTCGTTCATTTGTTGAGTTCGAAATTTTCTGTTGCTATGGAGAATGTAGGCAAAGTTTATTTAAGGTAAATAAGGAATATTTTGAAGAGTTTTGTGGATTAAAGCCGAATGGCCTGGCTGATGGTAAAGGTTCAGCAACGCTTGCCGCGGTTTGCCAAAAGATGGGTGAGTTTTGAATTTACCGAAAACGCTCTATGCGTTGTCTTGGAAAACACGTTGAGGTGTTGGTGTGCACGCATATTGTCTTGTTCCCAATAGTCATAATAAGAAATTCACGCTTTGTTATGTTTAATTTGTTCGTCGAAAAAAAGTCAAGAAAGTACATACAAACTTCAAAAGTCTTACTGTTCTTACTTGCATTGCCTCGAAACCTGCAACCTCGTGCGACAAATCCGTCCATACAACCGCAGGGCCACTGCGACGTACCATCATAACCAGAGGTAAATCCTATAAAAAATACAAAACCTCGTCAGTGGATGAGGCTAAACTTTTAATTGAAGATAGCTACCGTTCACGTCTATACGAAGTTCTTTAATAATTACCGTCTGCGGGTTTAACGGTGGTTCAAGTTCTAAGAGACTGCGATTTGCACCACACAATGCATTATTTAGGGAATCGTGGAAGGACTTGGAGGAGGCCTTTGCCCAGCTGTAGGACACTGTAGGCTAAGAAAAAGAAAATGCACAGTTCTTATATTACAAAAGTTTACACGTTCGTATTTATCGGGATAGCCCGAGTAGTTTCTGACCCAACCGGATTCCTTAATCATAAGCTGATGCGACCACGGATCACGAGTGGATTGCATTTCGAGCATCATCACGAGTAATTTTCGTTGCGCTGTTTCTTCTCTACATCAAGTAGTCAGTAATCAGTTGTATTTTTTACCCTCAAAATGTGCTACTTAGTAAGCTTAATTTGATTAAATGAATTTTTTATTCATTTTAAGACCAAATCAAATAGGACACTAGGTATTTGATTTTATAACTGTAAGCTACTTTATCAAACATAATTTAATTGAAATTTAAAATGTAAACACGCTCAGTAGCGTGTTTTAAGTTTGGTAAAAAAAATGCCTTGTTTGTCTACAATATTTATTTTAGCATAAAATTACTGAAATGAATAATTTTAAATTTTATTACACATTTTGAAGCTCTGACATTTAATCTCAAAGGTGTTTTCAAAGAAATCGCAATTCAAAATAATGAAGATTTATTTAAAAACACTGTAATCTAAGATTACAAGTAACAAGAACTTAATGAAAATTGGATTTCATCAATTCCTAGTAAAACGAGGCAGGTGCTAAAGAAAGTTGATCCTAACGATAATTGTGTTACAAATTGCAAGAGAGTTCGAAGTTAAAACCTAGAATAACAACAAATTAAGGTTAAGTACCAATTTTCTACTCATTGGCTTTTCACTGAAAAGCTTTAAAATAGGCTGCTAGTCTCATCTGATACAGAGGATTATAAAAAACACATTTATTTAACAGAAAAAGTCATTACCATGAGTTGATTTTTTCGCATATACTACGGTTCTATTATTACCTTCATAAAGTATATTACAGTTATAGAAACGAACCCCGATGAACCACATTTCGTGATGTGAAGAGGCCAAAACTTTACACCTCGGCTTCCAAAACGCGATAGAAAGCCGTCGAAACTTTTTGGCTATCATGCAATGGTGCCTTACGGTTGGTTCGTGGTGGATTGCAAGGCATCGTCACGTATAGTCAGTAAGAGTCTGACTCTACCCACTACCTCACTTAAGGAGATAGGTTTCCAAGAAAATTACCGCGGTTGACCAAAATATAAGACGTCGTTTTACGCCGTGTAGTGCACTGTCTTACTTTTGGTGCCAAGATATCATCAAATTGATGATTATTGTCGATATTATTTACTCAGTATCGGTTTCAAGTGATTCTGTTCGTTTTTACAAAGAATCCGAAATAGTTCGTCCATTCTTCACACTTGACAAGAATTTATGAACAAGCGACAGACATTATTATCTGCAGTCATCTTAAATTCGCTATGTTTATAGTAACATTCATTAGCTCCTGAGTGCTTTTGACTAGTTTAATACTAATATTTGTATTCACGTTCCGTATTTAGATCATTTGCATCATCGTTTTATGATCTATGTAAACATTGAAACCGATTTCGGTCGGTTCATTTAGTTCTAACATTTCAGTATGTAATGCAAACATAGTATGCCTATATGGGCTATGTTTAGTGGTTGCAACGATTTTGTAAACACTACCTATAATTTCAAAGTGATTTATTGTATGACTGATAACATGTAAATTCTAGAGCAAGGTTAGTATACACTGTAAAATGTTTCAGTTATATCTAGTGGAAATAGATTCAATCAATTTCCCAAATTTAGGAATATACTGAATGAATTTATCTTACAGCTCTAAATTTTCTTTCACCAGCTCACTAAGTACATAAATAATAAATAATAAATATTACTAAAAGATACTTTCCATTCTGAAATGCAGAACTTTCGCCTTTTGTTTTTCTTCAACTTCATTTACTATTGGACGATCATGAACACCGAACTCATTATTAGGATGTCCATAACAGACCACAATTTTTTCTTATCGCCTCCACCTTCTATTTTATTCAAAGTTTTGAACCCCGCTGTAGCCTTTTACCTAGGCCAAGTCTCATTGGCTTAGGTAAGGTGATATCCCTTGGGAACAGCAATTAAATTTCTTACCGATCAGTGTACAGGGCATCTGCCGATATTCATTGTAACTAAAGATTATATTGATTTCTATTTTTTTGTCTTTTGATCTTGGCTGAAGGCTCTTTCTGAGAACTTATTCTAAGTACTTATGACTTTCAAGACTTTTTGATAAATCTGGATTTTGTTTTCAGATTCCTCTTCTAGGGAAGTTTTATTTATAAATTCGACGGGTCCTACGTAGACTAGTACAAGTGCAAAAACACAACTTTTCAAGAGAGCGGTTTAAAGGTTCTAAAGCTTGTAACTTTGTCGTAAATCAATAAAAACACTTGAAATTTTAGTATGTTATATTTTAATACTTAAGGAATAAGACTGCATTATTGGTTTTTCTTCTTTTTTTATACTTTGGAAAATAGGTTAACTTGCATTGATGTAGCTTGTTTTTTTTACATCGGTAGAACCTGTAAACTGATACAAGTGGCCACTTATACCAGTATACAGTGTACTTGCTTATACTTAAAATAAAGGAAATCTGAAGGATTTTACTCTTTAAACATAGTATTTCCGTGTAATTGACCAATATGAGGTTATAATATAAAAAATAATATCTACTTTTATCGACTTTTTAACACTTATAACAGTTTACTCAGTACTGGAAAGCTACTTGCAACAGTTTGCTGTATTATTATTAACTGTGAATATTTAAATTAATGTGGCAAGAAGTTAAATAAAAACATCTAAATACAAAATATCACTTTATTATTAGATAGTAGCATTCTTAATAATGAAAAATAAAAATTATTGGCCTTGCAATCTTAAAATTAATAAAACAAAAAAATGTAATCTTCTTATTTTAAGTAAAAAAAGAGTTTAATTTTTAAAGAGGTTTTCTTACGATAATACCTAATTGTTTATTTTTTATTTTTAAAACTAGCTTGTCTTGAATTTTATGTCATTATAAATAGCATTTCCACTATTTTTTTTCAGTTACCTTACGTCAGTTACGTCTGTTCAGTTACGTCCACTAGTTTTTGTACGTTGATGTTTCTAATTTATTTCTCCCTTTGCAGATCCGCTAGAAAAGGTATTTTAAAGAAATTAGTATAACCTTTGTGAAACTCTTTTCGAACTATGTGCTTCTATTAAGTGTATAGTTGTGTACATAACTTGTTAAATGTATAAAAAAGTAACACAACCCCTAAAAACAGGGCAATGAGACCTTAAAGTCTAAATCAGATGATGGAAAATTCATTACATTTTTACAACTTGTATTAAATGGTGATTTGTGTAGGACACCCTTCATACGAATGCCTCATCACATCACCACACTCTTCATACATTTGAAAATATCCTGCTAATATAGTTAACGCGAAAGTTGCATAAGTATGGATTGGATGTTTGTTACTCTTTGACGCTCAAACGATTTAACCAATTTTGAAGAAATTTCGTATGGACTTAGCTGACAACCTGGATTAAAACCTAGACTTTTTCACCGACTGCGTCAGAGGAGGGCAATGTTTTGCAGTTATAACCGATATTCGTGCGGTCGAAGTTGCGGGCGACCACTAAGTCCTTTATAAGTTTAATTTGAATGTCTTTTGTATTACTATACTTAAGTTTTGATTGAACTTAATTGTTTTTTCAATACTACAACTTTACCAAAATAAACTGGGGTTGCGAATATTGTTATATTGTTTACCTCTGGCATATTTCTACACCTTTAAAAATGATGTACTTGGGTACATAAAAAAAAATTGTCTCGTCAGTTACCAAGTAGCAAAATTTGGTAACTCCTTACGTTAATTGCTGCAAAAAATGTATTGAAAGTAGTATCGATATTTATTTTATTAGTAAATAGATATTATTATTAAAATAATGTAGGTTACGGCAGATAACAATATCAAGAAAATAAAACAAAGTCACATGTGACTTCGTATACTACTACTTTGTATTCCTACTGATGTAAGTGTAAAATTTATTAAAAGAATAAAATAATAATAAAAAAACAAAAAAACCCGACTGTAAAAAAACAACCAGTAACCAAACAGGGAAAAACAAACTCTATAATTTAGGGCTAGCGCATACATACAACTTTTAGTCGAACAACTGTTTTGTTGTGTATCATATGTTTAAAAGAATATATTAGAGTGCGCATACTGTCAACTCGATAGTTGCTCGACAAAAAAGTCTAGACTCGACTAAAAGCTGTATCGATTTGTTTTTGATTTGATCTCAATTTGAGCGTTGCTGAATAAAGACTGCTCCGATTTGAGGCGAAAAAAGAATCGATAGTATGCGCACTTCCATCAACTAAACTATTTAGTTGAGTAGGAATCACGAAAAGTACACAACTCGACGAAACAGTTTTGTCGATGGAACAGTTGTATGTATGCGCCTGGCCTTAGTGTGAAGAGTATGCAGTACACCGTGCGTCTACATTATATAATTTATACGTAAAAAAATAATGCAGGCGGCTCAAACAAATCTACAAGCAGTACAATCTGTATCTTGCATTAGGTGAACATTAATTAAACCCTTTTGTAGAAATATTAGTACTGTCAACTTAGTAATTTGTTTGTTAATTTTTAACGCATAAATTTATTAAAAATTGACCTCGTGAGCCCTTAATTGTTGTGAATTCTCACCACTACTTACTCAAAGTAAACAAAACTTGTTAAATATGTAAAAAAGTAACACAACCCCTAAAAACAGGGCACGAAATAGTTTTGATACAGAAGAATATGTTAGCAGTTAACGCAGTTATACCAGTGTTAACGTGCTCCTAACTCCGTCGCAGCGCGCATACTGGAGTAAATGGCACTTGCGCGTACGTGACGCGGCGCACGCGACTACCTACACTGGTGCAAGTGACTTACATCAGTGTAGATGGTCGTGCGGCCGAAAATCATGTCACTTATGTTAGTTTACAGGTTTGTATCTCTGAAATTACTGAATAAAATAATATAATTTTTACAGGATATAAAGTTAAGGTAATTTTAAGGCTTTTGGTGCAAAAAAACGTATTTTGGTGTTTTGCTGGTTACACCAGTATACGTAGGACCCGTCGAATTTAAGTTCTCTTTGATCAGTTTTGTTTTGATGGATTGGTAAAGGTCAGTATTAAGGCCAAATTTTGGATACCTTTCAAAAACTAAGACTAATCTTGAAATACGAGTATATTCCACTCCTGGACAGGGTTTTTGTTCAGTCAAGATGGACTTGAGTATTGCCAAGCCATCCAGCCGTCCAAGAAACATTTAATAGAATAGCACTATAATGTACACTATTTGGTTTTCCATAGCTGCATGAGTAATAAATTCTTAGAATTCATTTAATTTCTAATTATAGCTGACATCTAAAATACTAGATGAGCTTCCCAAGATAACACTTAATTTGCATCTGATTTTGCTTGCACATTAAAAACTAAGAAATGTCTGTACATAAAGATCCAATTACATGGCGTTTAATTAATAAGAGTCTATAAGCTAGAAGCTTACTTTCGTTCTTTTTTGTAAAAGTCCACGACTTGCTCACTGATTAGTTTTTCTTAGTAACAAGAGACTCAACACAAGAGTTTAATTGACAACTTTACAAAAGATACTGGTATTATAAATACGATATTCATTTTGAAATTCAATCAAGCAATAAAAAAATTTAGCCTTTCAGTCTACTGCATCATAGGTCTCTCACAAATTAGACCAAAAACTCGATCTTTAGCTTCCACAAGACCTGCCCCCTTACTCCCGAAACGGGTTTAATTCTGATTTTGTTTTGAATATAGTTCGGTTCTCGTACCTTTTCACAATAGAATATTATGGTATGGTCTTATAGAGTCAAACAGAATCGAGCAAAATTACATACAGATTTTTCGATTGTGCGTATTTCCAACCCGTGCCGTTTCATGAATCAGAGCTAGTGTCGGGTTCCTAAACCAACTCGATCTCTATTCGACTAAAACAGACCATCGATTCTGTCATGAGTAATCCTACTGGTTCTTAAACTTCCATGGTAACCAATTTTTGCGTGACCTTAATTAAAATATGGCATTTTTAGAACTCAGATTTGCGTCAACTAATGCATCCAGTTCGTTAAAACCTGTACAAAGGAATGAAGATATCAAAACAGTAACACTGCAATTTGTTCCACTACAGTCGACGTTTTTTCCCCCAACACAAAAACCCCACAACCACGCCTGTCATAATCTAATCAGGTTCTATTCAATACCCCCTCAATCCATCCTCATCAGATTGAAGGCTTTATCTCCTCTCATTAAGGTCCAATTTGCTTTGACAGCATCCGTCATTACGTCGCCTTCAGGCAAATTAAAGAGAGTCGTTTGTAAGAAAATAAACCTAATGATACATCCTTAGGTTGGTTTATTTGATCTTAATGTGGATTTGAAATTATAGAGACGTTACAAATGAAAGAGTCGGGGCTTAGTGAATAGTAAGTGCTAAAATATAGTTGCCTAGCGTCCAATCTCCAGATTCACCTATACTACGATGCGATGCAGGGTTGAACGCTCTCTTTTATGGATTTTGCGTTTTCCAAATTTCGCAGTTATTCTTGAAAAAGATATTTTTACAATACTTTAAAGTACCTAACTACTTGTTTGAATTCCCCCTTTCAGTGGTTAATTTTTTTTATTTGGAAATATATTTTGGAATAGGACTGATTGCTACTAGATTATGTAATAAAATTTTGCTTACTATAACTAATATATCTTTTAAGTTATCTTGAAAGCATAATCGATTTTGGCCATCATCATAGTAGCGAGGCCCCGCTATGCCCAATGTTTGCACAGCTTCGCTTCTACGGCATGCCCTTTTTTAAGAACTACATAATACAAGTACTAAACATTATTTATTATGACTTCTTCTTAAGCTAAGTGTCCTTAATTATCATTTATTTATTCATGAGTTATGGCCATGCCGATAAAATTTTATTGTTAGTCTGTACCTAATACGTTGCTATAGAATATCAATAGTGTCATTAAGATAAAACGTTATAAAATTATGATAGGTACTCGTTTTGTTTTTGTTGCTATTAACACAGTGTAAATAGTAGAAAGTAGTTTGTCTTGGAAGGGCCTGTTGGTCTAGTGGTTAGTGGACCTTACTGCTATAGCGGAGGACGTGAGTTCGATTCCCACTCAGGACGAATGTTTATGTGATGGGCACGATCATTTGTTCTGTGTCTGGTATCTTTATTATGTAAGTATTTATACTTACATTACTTATACTTAATTTGACACTAGATGGCGATATGTGAATGTTGATGAATATATTCGCCATTTCTAAAAATTTTATGCCGTGATTTATGTAACAGTGATAGGACTGGACACCTAAACAACACACCGTCCGTTACTGCGACACGCTCGCGTCTGCATCATTCCATGGTCATGTCACGATAGACATAACTCGCCTTGCGCCTGATTATATGAAGACTTCATACTGTATATTTATTATACTGTGTTTATAGTCGGTATAATCTATATTGTTTTTAAACTTATCCATATGTTGATTGTCTGTTTCGCTTTTATGGCTCCAACTAAACCGATACTTACTAATAATTCGTGATAAGAAAAAAAGCTAGTAAAATTGTCTTAGAATCGAAAACAGTCAAAAGGAAAATAATATAAACAAATATCAAGCACGTTTGAAGTATTGATTACAGGTGCATAAAAATGTCTAGTGATATGATATTTTAACTTAAACGTATTAAAGGTTGATTATGTTAACATTGTATTTTTTTTATTGTTTCAGGTGAGCCAAGGTTTTATGAAGAAGATGTTATTGAAATCAACGCGGTATTTACTTACTTTATTTGTTTTTATAGAATTGAGTTTCAAAGGAAACAATAAGTAAATGCAAATATCGTCCTCATGCGTGTTACAAAGATACAATGTCGGACGTAATTAAAGAAACACTTTTTTTTCTAAAACACAGTCATGTCATAGTAATTATGAAAAAACGTTAAATGCTGGATACTGTTCACAAAAAAAAAAATATTAGATGTGACTTTCTTAGACTTTTTTGTGACTTAATTAAAAGCGCTAGTTATTTTGGAACTATTTCAAATTTTACAAAACTTAGAAAGATAATTAAGACATCAACGTACGAGTACTGTATTTTACATTTATATTTTACGACAACCATTAAAAGAATACACAATTTTGAGCATCATTTCCGGTGGTAGCCGAAACGTCACAGTCGTCACGCATTGTCTCGATTTGAAATAAAAATAACCGTTTATTAAGACGGGTTCACACTCTCGAACTGTTACTGTAACCGAGAGAGCAATAGTGTGGACCTACGCGATTATTACTTTGTGTTACGTCCAACCACTCGCAAACGCACGCAAACTCTCAAGCAACGTCTATAGTTCCATACCATGGTTTTGGTTACCGTATTGGTGTATCCAAAGAAGAGCAAACTACTCAAGTATTTACTCAAGTTGTTGCATTAGAAGGGTTGCGCCAAAAGCAGGATGTAATGACAAGCGCGCAGATAGCTACCGACACATAAAAATATGCTACGATTACACCTTGATCATCATTAGTTAAAAATGTTTAGCTCTTGTCAGTGCAACTCTTTCCATCTCTTTCTTTTTCGTACCAACTCTAGGTCCTTCTCATACGTCATGACCTCAACATAATCTTATTTGTGTGATATAACTATACCTAAAACAAAACAGCTTGATATCAAGCACGTTTTTGTTGTCACACCGCGAGATTCCCTCGTAATATTCGCCATCCTCCATAAGATTTTCGGTTACAGCGCATACAAAAATTACGGTTACAGCTATAGTGTAGACCCATCTTATATCACACAACGTGAACTCGTAATATTTTTATGTTTATTTAAAATATAAAAAAGTCTCTTTAACGTTTTATGATGATGCTAAGGAAATGGGTTACTACGAGAGTACTGGCAGACTGCCACTAACTTTGCACTTGTTTGTATACTGCTCAATGTATTGAACATTTGTGATTTGTGTTGGTATTGAAGTGTAAGGAAGATAAATTGTAGTCTCATTTTGTAACCTGTCTATTTAGCCACGCAGATAACGTTAGTACTTTTTTTTAAACGACTCCCGCATTAAGCAATTTCATCCTTGTATCGAGGGGGGTTTTAAAGACATACATTTCACATGCACAAAGACACCCAGACTTAGAACAAACATTTGTGGTACGCATAAATACTTGTTCTACGCGGGGATCGAATCTGTGACACGTCCCGCACAGTTGTAAATGGTGTAGTGAGTGTGGTGATCTATAAATACCACTCGGCTCTCCGTGCAGTCAAAAGTGTTAGTAATTATAGTGTAGAAAGAGAAAAAAACAGCGGAAAAGTACTCACTCAAGTTGGTTTTGTTTCAAATGTTATTTTTCTGATCGTGATTTTTTTTTATTACTCTTTCAACTATTGGGTATTCTAAAATTAAATTGATTTCAAGGGACTTTTAATTTGTTACTGCACACCTTCGACTTCACTCTTAACCATTGACGATTAATTAACCATAAAATTGCATTTCTATTTTAGCCTGTATAAGCTTATTAATAAAGGCTATATATTATATACTCAATAACAGCCCAACACCTACAGCCTTTATAAGAAATAGATATGACACAGTCTGACTCACCATACAAATGATACGCGTATAAAACTTCCCGCGTGTCCAACTCGCATTACAACGTAATGATCACGCAGACAGTTTTCCTATTAAACTAATGTCTGCCACTGAACGCTTTAGTTCTCAGGTCAGGAATCGTAAAACTTTACTAAATAGGACGAAACTTCATTTGGTAGACTTGTGGAAATTAATTGGTTTTATTTTCTTGTTTGCAATGATTTACATATTACTCTGTAGGAAGTAGATGCATCGTTACACATTCTAGTGTGCTATCTCGCTTCTTCAACTACAAGTCTTTTAAGAGTAGGTGGTAGGCCAATATAAATATATACTTGCTTCCCTAAACTAAAAATGTTTTCATTTCAAATACGCCTTTGTAGTTCTTTCGAAACGTTAATTTACTGATTCTAAAATTCATATTGATAAAATCTTCGTCACCTTTCAAATCAAATGGTTTTTATTTCGAGTACCCCGCTCAGGCACTTTCAAAACGTTACTGACTGAAGTTACGCGGTTCCAAAATGTCTTTCTAATGGAGAAGAACCTGCAAGAAATATTTCATACTGTATACAAAAAAAAATGTAAATTTGAGAATTATAATTGCTAGTTGTTTCATTTTTATTTTTGCGACCAATTTTAAATGTAATACTTGCAAAATTCGACATTCTTACATATAAAATGGGCTTGTTTTTATACTATTAAACGAATTGAACAATTCGCTTCAAATTATTTCATGAATGTTAAAAGTTAGAGTGAATTTTATTTCTGTGCACATAAAACACAATTTAAAGTTTTAAATTTATTTCAGTATCGTTACAAATTATTTAAAACTTAGACTAGCTCAATTATTTCGCTCGACTCTGTACTCATAATAATGAGTTTTGTACCAAATGACAGTTGTGAGAAGCTCACTCCATTTAACATGCACGAATCATTTATCTTAATTAAAAAGCAAGAGACGTGTCCTAAACTAGAAATGTTTTGACAAACCCTTAACTTGTGTAATTAACTTCGACAGAAATTTTAATGGTAAAAATATTGCAAATTAAACTTTATGGCGTAGAAAATAGAGTACTTTTGCTAAATTTAGACGGTATTGGAAACGAATTTGAGAGAAATCGCTTTAGGCACAGCTTAAGGGTATTGTTATGTGTACCTAATGTTCTGTAAAATAATTTTCATACAAAATATACTTTGGCCCGCGGCGTCGCTTGGATAAAGTTTTGTTTTCGGATTAAGTATTGTTTATTATGGTTCGTTATATCCTTCTCCTTTGTGTTCGACTCGTTTAAATTCAATCAGCTGTCAACGAGATAACGCAATAAATATGAAATATTCATGGCATAATTTTACTTATTAAATCCTGGATTTAAACTCACGAAGCTAAAGTTTTAAGTTATGAAGTGAAAAGATAGCTAATAGAATAAATTGAAAACAATAAAACTAAAGATTACATTCCATTAAATAAGTATTTCAATCTTTTTCAACGTCGCTATTCTTTTGTTTAACCCATGCCGAGGGCACGGTGTGGGGATACGTCAGACTCTCGTCGACTAGAACACCCCGGGCCTCTTCTACTACCTAAGCCAGAGTCACGGGATCCCTTGAGCATGCTCTGCGTGACTCTGGCTGGGACTTAGTTTTAAACCATGACTTTTATGATGAAGAAAACTTCAAAAAAACTTCAATGGCCCGAATTTCAAAACGTCACAACGTCGGCGTCGCCTCAAATTCCCTAAAATTATTTTTACTGATAACATAAATCCCTTTGATATGAAGATTTACGGTACACATATATTTTTTGCATCGTTATCAGTTTTATAACAGTCGTAAATGATTAAACGTAGTTTATTTGATGATTGGTTTCCTTTGAAGTGCCTGCTGACGACTATTTTTTTGATAAAACAGTATTTTTTATGTCTTGTTTGACAAGTAGGAGTTTTGTATTTGCGCTGTAATGTTTATTGGTCTAATTTTGCTGGTATAGAATTTTAATACAAGTAAATATTGTAAAATTCTCAGTATACTGACTGTAAATCGAAGATAACCTATAACCGTCCCACTACTGGGCACAGGCCTCTTCCTATGTAAGGAACGTTTGAGCATTGATCACCACACTAGCTCACTGCGGATTGGCGATTTCACATTTCAGTATTTGGAATCCAGGTTTCCTCACGATGTTTTCCTTCACCGTTTGTCACATTTAACTTCATAAACTTATAATAAAATAACTACATACGGTAGGTACCGGTAACTCTATTAAGTATATTGTAATAACTGGAATAATAAATTGAACTGCACTTACGGCTCATATGTTTCATGTCATAAAAACAGGATTTAATAATTCTTATCAATTAAAATAAATAAATAATATATCTGAGATGATCTAACTGGTTAGATCACTATGTTAATGCGGGGCATAAAAAGGTAATTACATCATTGAATCATTTACATTGAATGTACTTAACTCACGACTAACTTAGGCGACTAAAGATTAACGCACACTTTTCCGAGGCGGACGCGTCGACCGAAACGATTTTTTTTTAATGTCTCCCGCACTAAGGAATCTAATCCTTGTATCGCGGGGTATTTCGAAGACATTCAATTACGATGCATAGAGACACCCCGACTCAGAACAAGCGTTTGTGGAACACAAAAATTCTTGTCCTACGCGGGGATCGAACCCGGGTTACTTCGCGCACAGTGGTAATTGACGTGGTGACCCTGTACCACTCGGGTATCCGAATCTGTCTGAATCTTGGAATTCTGAATATAAAACACACAAACTTCCCCGCGTCAAATCGTTCCGAATCTGAAGATGGTTTTATATAAACCCAATATAAAAATTCTGTATATACAGAACTTTTGTATTCGTTTCGTAGACGCGTTTGGCTCGGACAAGTGTGCGTTCACCTTAAGACATCGTCAATGCACTGAGAATGACCTTAATTCTATAAGACCTTAATAAAACTAATGTACTTTTATGGAAATAAATAGTAGCGTGCCATCACTGCAAAGATTATAAAGATATGCTATAAAGAGGAATATTTTTTTTTATCAACGAGTAGGTAACATATAATTTCACGCTTTGTAAATATGTTATGTTATAGTTACCTACTGATTTAAGTTTAGTTTGAAATTTAGATATTTTTGTTTAGTATAAGTAGTCTGTTACACATTTTAATGTATAGTTTTATTAATATAAAATAATATTAATAATCCAGCCTATTTATACGTCCTGCTACTGGGTACAGGCCTCTTCCCATATAGAGAAGGTTTGAACGTTGATCACCGCTCTAGCTCACTGCGGATTGGCGATTTCACATTTCGCCACCACGACGTTCGTCATCTATCAAGGTCATCATGATTTTTGACTGATGTAAGTCATACGATAGGTTTACCTACTCTTTAATTCTTTTAGGACAATTATTCTAACAAACGGCGAAGTAGATCTAAATTCCAAGTGTGTATTAGAATTTTTAAATGGTAATCGATTCATTTCTTTGAGTAAGAGAGGTTTGCTTTAACATTTTTATTTCAAGAATATAATAATGAACTTAATTATTTTTTTTTAAGGACATCTTCATAAAACCTCTTTCTATCGATCGTATAAACTAAACCTTAAACCTTGTATCGCCGTGTTAATCAATTCGCTTTGTCTTCTAGTTAATCATTACGAAGGTTACATTAATACCGGCCGTTTTCCTGCAATTATAAAACCTTTCAGAACGTCCTTGCTTTGTTCTCGTAGATTTGTATCAAACCGATAAAAACATCATTTGCAAAGGAAACAATTATTAAAAATGTTTTTTTTTTGTTCAGATTATAGTTTTAGACTTATGATGTGAAGCGGTAATTGCTTTTTTAAATAACGGTTTTTCGGATTACTTGTATTGTACTGAGTAGGTTACTATTGCTCTTGACTAAGTAGGTAGGTAAAGCAGCAGACCGGGCTCTGTGGCGTACCTTGGGAGAGGCCTATGTCCAGCAGTGGACTGCAACGGGCTGATGATGATGAAGTAGGTTACTATTGCTTGCTTTTTTATGCAAGTTCATGTTATTTCTCGTTTAATAAAATGAGTGTTTAGAAAATATCAAATGTGTTAATTGCGTTTGATTTGCCATAGTACGATTTTACACTATCCGATCCGATAGGTATCGGACGATGATACGATACCGGACGAAATCAAAGAAATCTCTTCCAGCTAACCTGCAAAAGGAGAGATTAATAAGAAACTTGTAATTTACCTGAGTTTTAAATTTGATAACTCTTGATGTTTTAAAATCCACTGAAAGCTAATTAAGACACTAATTTTCACGACTTTAATGATGATTTCGATTTCGAAGCATTCACACCACTTACAATAATACACTCAAATAAGTTATAACGACTGTCACGGCATTCATTCACTACGCACGCTACGAAAATTGCGTTTAATAATACGCAAAACGCGGAACCGTTTTTATAATAATGATACGCCGGTCGATATTTTTAGGGGTTCCACATTTCTATAATAAAATCCCCTGTTGCTCCTATTGATCAATCTATATCACCCAATTGTTCCTCTTGAAACGAACTAACTGACAGATAACAATATTATTTAACAGAAATTTATGGAGTTATCATCTTTAGTATAGAAAAATGCTAAAAAGGGCCTGAAACAGATTAATTTGTAATGAAAATATTTTGTTTGAGTCAAATATTACATTATATTGGGAAATCCTTTTTTTATTATACTTTGTCAGTCATATGAAAAAGGACACTTAGCTAAGTGACGACAAAATGATTATCTTATACATACAATTCCCGTGTCACAATGTTAGTTACCGTACTACTCTGAAACGGTTGGAACGATCCTCTTGAAATTTTGTATATGCATTCAGTAGCTGAGAAGCATTTTGTCTGAGAATCGGCTACTATCTATTTTTTATAGTTAGCTAGTTTATCTCTACATTCCACTGGACAAAGACAATATGGCAACTGTGATAAGAGTGACATTTTCCTGTGCGTCGCTTTTGAATACAGCTGTGAAACTTGCAAAATTGTAGGGAACCCTTCGTTTTTGAGTTCGAGACGCACTTTCCCGGTATTTTCACCATTTCCACGCCACGCTGCGGGCCTGTCACGGTGGATCAAATTAACATAATAAAAACATTAATACGTGACGCATTTTTACTTTCCTTGAGTGATGTTAGTTCCCTATTACGAATATAGGTCACATTTTTGTGGAAACACATACTTCCGTGTTTCGGAAATTATGGGTACTGCGCCTGATCTCTCTCCGGGATTGCTGTCTCATCGGGCTATGAGAGTAAAGGAACAAAGAGTGCACCTGTGTTTGCGCACCCGCTTGTGCACGGCCCGCGTAGTTGGTTGGTGTCTTAGTAACACTAACCGTCGTGGCCAAAATCGGTTCGGACATTATTATTATTATTAACCAGATCTATAATCTTTTTTGTTTTCACGTGAAATTATCAAATGACCCCATCCGCTAAGGGTGCAGTGGGAGGGAGTGTCGTACTTTACTTTTACTGACTAAAACCCACTATGTTCCTCCTGGAGCCGTTTAAGTACCAGGGTCGCGGTAACTCTTACGAACATCCCGCAGCCCCGGCAGGTTCTGGCGTTTAAGGATCCCGCCAGATCTATATAGTCTCAGTCAGCGTTTGTCATTTCTCCATTCGTTCACAGTATAAACGTGAACATGCTATATGACGTGTTATCTCAGTATCTTAATCAATTATCACCGGGATTAACGCCGAAAAGACGCTTGTTTTATTACCGGTGGATTCAATCGTTATCGGTTTGAGGATGTGACCGTATCGGAATGTAATTTGAGGAAATATTCGTGATTAATGTTGGGCGATGAATGAAGTTTTTGTAGACAATCTTATATATTATAAAATTCCCGTGTCACAATGTTAGTTACCGTCCTCCTCTGAAATGGCTTTACCGAATTTTATATGCGTATTCAGCAGGTCTGAGAATCAGCTACTATCTGTTTTTCATCCCTATTTTTCGTTTTTCGCAAACGTAGTCGCGGGCAACAGCTAGTTATATATATCTATGAAATTGGAAATTCAATGGTGAAAAATATACTTCCTTTTTGTATTTTGTTTGCAAAAATGTATTTTGCTTTTAACGACTATTTTTTAATTAATAAACAGACTCAACCAGTAATTTAAAAAATATGACGTTATTAATTTACATATGGCCTGAACTCTGCTTATATTTACATTACTTTCAGGAATTCAATTTCGATTTACTAAAATTAATTTACAATTAATTATAGCCTCATAAATCAACATACCTACTTAACTCCAAGAGATTAAAATAACATTCAAAACAATAATTTTATCTACTTATATTTACATTTTGCATAATATACACAATTATTAACAGCTAACTAGTATTTTATTAATTAACCTTAGAAGAAGGTTAATTTACGTTTGATGTCATTCATAAGTTTATAGCAATTAGAATTTAAATAATAAATTTATTATTAATATGCCAGTGTTAATGTTTTTATAACTACATTGACAAAGGATTTAATGATCATATTGGTACTAGAGGCTGCAAATATATTACCTCCTTGCTAGAGAGACATGTATTTCCTTATAAATTCTTACTTCCCAGAAGTAGGGTTTACTGAAAAAGGAAAATGATGAACGTAATAGTACTATTCATTTGAAAACATTTAAGAAGGGCTTCGAAGAATTGAGGAATTTTAAGATGGATTGAATTATGTATTATCAAAAGGGAAGAACACACTTTTGGCTGGTTTTTAAGAAACCAGGTGGTAGACCTTGTTGCTGTAGACCAACCAACTGTAAAAAAAAATCATTTTTTTGACCGTTAAACAGCCTATTATTTTAGTAACAACCTTTTAATCAACAACATCAATACATTTCATACCACCGCCTCACGTCTCTCTTTCACATCTGCAATAATATTACTTCTTCTCGCCCTCTGAGAGAGAGATGGTTCTATACACATGTAGACTGTTGTCTCGCTTTCACGACTCTACAAAAATACTTTAAGTGATGTTAGTATGCTCTATACAAACACATAGGCAGCTTCATGACTGCATGGATAGCCGAGTGTTATGGGTCACCACGCCAAACCACTGTGTTTGGCGTGTCGCGGGCTCTATTCCCGCGTTTGTTGAGACTGCGTGTGTTTGTGCATGTGAATGGGCATTGTTCATTTTTTAAAATATGTTGTAATTGAAAAACCATTTCTAGTAATAGCGTTGCTGATCATTATGGACTAATTAAAAATGAAAAATATTCTCATTTGATTGATATTTTTGATAAAATATGATTGACCTTCCTTGCCCTTCAAATGACGTCAGCTTTGGCCGTACAGTTTTATATCGTTGCCTCGGAAAATAAAAAGTAAGTGGAAGTATTTTCTACAATCTGTCAAGTGTCAAAATTGTAAATGTCAAAAATATAAACAAATAAGTTTTTATAATTATTATCATATTATTATACTTAAATCTGGTAAAATCGGCAATATTACATAAACTACAAGCAAGATGGAATACAGGAAGTGCTTTGTCCCAACTTGCAGCAATAATACTAATAATAATCCAAACAAAATTTTTGTTCGTATTAGAGAAGATTTGCGAGAAAAGTGGTGTCGCGATGTAGGTGTGGAATATTACAAAATTTATACAATGTATTGTTGCGAAGATCACTTTGATGTAAGTATTTCAGAATACTTAGATTCCTTTGTATGTTCATTATGTTTATATTCAAATAGAATGCGATGTACTACAATATGTGTGACACTGACAGACATTTGAGAAAAATGACGTTGTGTTGACAGATTTAATTTTTTTATTTTGCACTAGTGAGGCAACGGCACAACCTATTGTGCCAATGATGACGTCATTACACTCAAAAATTCAAATTTATAAAATAAAAAAACTATTGAGCCAATCGTCAAAATATTCAAATTAGTTTCTTAAAATGCTCTAAATTTGCAAAAAATGAAATAAAATCGAATGTTTAAAAAATTAAGACAATCCCAATTGAATGTTTGTAAAACCCCCACGATACAAGGATTAAATTCCTTAGTGCGAGAGTCGTTCTTAGCATGACAAGCATACACCGCAAACAGTTGCCAAATTTTGCAAAACTTCTTGACTGCACTTAACACACAATAGAATTTTTAAGATCTCAGATCACTAAACAGCACCTATCTTCTATCCAACTTAATGGACTAGTTTCAATACAACAGAATTAGAACAATTCTTCCACGCGATGATATCTTTACATAATTCCTTTACCATCCATTAAACTGTTTGACCTTGACTGGCCAAAAGTTAATGGGAAATCCAAGTTAACAATAGCTGACCTTAACCCGAATTAGTGCAATTAGTGTAGACAAGTATTATTGTGGTATTATACTCGTTACGCCATTGTTCGGCTTAGATTTTAGATTTTAAGTTAAGTGAATCTTAAAGTGTTTTGGTTCATGGTTGACTACATGTTTTGTGTTGTAGTGTAATTGTAGTGATCTAGAATCGTAGTACAGATTTATATGTAGGTAATCTTGTCTCGTCAGCACGGACAGATAAAGATACATTGAAGACTACATATAGTTTATATCTATAGCTTTATTGAACTTTCTTTTTCTATCACTTCAAATACTATAGGGCAAATGCCTTCCTTGCATTTTTTCACTCTGTGCAGTTTTTTTTTCAAAACCTTATAATATTCAGATTTTTTTTCTTTTAATAGTTGGTTTAATTTCCCTTTAAAAGCCAAAATGTTGCTTTCAACACAAACCTCACTATTCAAAACTAAATCATCGCTATTTAAACATTTCAGTTGACCTATACGTAAACTACTGCATTTTACTACTTTTTGGCTTGAATATTACAAGCAAAATACATATTTTTATACTCAAGTTTCCAAGTTTCGATCATATCGCATATGTCAGAATGCTTGATGGATTAACAGCAGGGCTCCAATATTGGTCACGGCTGAACGGCTAGGAATAAATTTATCGCAACTTAATAAAACACTGGTTGAGAACTAAAGAAACATGTTACTTGTTATTTTTAGATGATTTTTTTATGACTGGTGTGTTTGTTTTTATCTGTAGTAGCTACTTGTATGACAAGCAAGTCTCTGATACTGATGAATTCCGACTCCATTGCAGTCAGTTCTAGGCGATAGAGGTACCTAAATTATTGGCAAGGAATTGTAATTTTACCAGGGCGTTTAAATTTGGAACCATTAGAAAAACCAAATTTTAATTTTACGTATCAGTAACTTAACTAAAATCTGATGAAATGGGCTCTTGATGTTTAGTTATACAGTAACTTTCTTCTCTGTTTTCTTCTACAGCATGAGTTTTTCCACCACTGAACTTAAACCTCTTGCATAGATTTCTGACTATTGTAAAATAAAATGAAATCATAATTTATCGTAACATTCATCACAATTTCGCAGAAGTAAACCTTTCCAGATTTAATATCCTTTAAATTACAACGTAATCCGTCGCATCACGAATCACGTTACATTATCCCACTTTTAATTTTATCCTCGCCGTCAATCAAAGGCGATACGCAATTGTTTATAACCAGCGGCTGGTTAAATTATTCCCATTGTTTTAAAATATACAGGGATATACATAAAATATGAAGTTCCAACAAAGTGGATGCACTAACGATGACTGTAACACATCATTCATTGTCAGTTTTATGAGGTCATCAGAAATATTGCGGGAATAAAATGCTTTATTTTGTTGATATTTTGATGGAATTTATTTTTTTGTCTCAGTTCTAGTTGTGACTTTGGAATGCTATTGTAAAAATATGTAATGAAAGTTGTATTAATGTTGTTGATTTAAAGATTGCACCTTAAGTGAGAGGTTGTTTAACGGTCTAATTAATGAAAATGTGAACAAAAAGAGGGTCTTTTGTTGGACCCGGTAAAAGTTCAGAATATCCTAGATATTATACAAACACTAGATTTTTCTCGCGAATTCATCCACGTGGATATATACAAAAACATAAAAATCTTTAAAAGGCTAGCCTATGTGTTAATCCATTGTTTTAACAAACTCCAAACTAAATTTCATCAAAACTGATCCAACCGTTTAAGCTTGAAAGCGTAACAATCATCCATCCATTCTTACACACTTTCACGTTAGTAATATTAATAGGATATTTTTTGAGATATACTCTAGTATAGTGCATAAAAGTTTATATTAAACAATGTGTGTAATAAAATAATAATAAAATTAGAACACAAAGAATTCACATTTTATTTTGCACTTAAAACTTAATTCATAATAGTTAGTAGTCGGCAAATTACATAAAATTATGTATTTTTCCTTCTAATCTCCTTGAACAATATAATTTGCTATTGTATTGTTTTCCAAGATTCATTTTAATTTATTTCATGGTCATTTTTATTATTATTCAAGTTTTTATAAGCACCAATTACGAGTTTACTTAAAATAATGTTAAAAATTAAGAGTGTTAATTATTATTCATTTACGTGTAATGTTGATATATTATTTTATATTATAACTTTTTATTATTCAGGAAATATTCACTTTCAGTGTATTTTTATATTAAAAAGGTTTTGCGATTTTGAAAACGTATTATTTTTACTTAAAGTCTTAGAAGAAAAAGAATGTCTTATAGGTACTTTCTTTTGTTGCCGAAATTTACTACAAAATTAAGTCGTAATTTAACCTTTCGTGAGAATGATTCATACTTAAACGTTATAACTAGTCGGGCTATCCCGATAAATACGCGTGAGTAAACCGTTATAACGTTTAGGTATGTAATTTAACCTGCCTGCGATCCTAAAGAACAAAACATATCTTAAGCAAAAAAATGTATACCTAGTTATTTGTCCATCATAATTGTCTGTTAAGAAAAAAACAATCACAATTAGTCTATTATTGGCTTTAATCAGGATAAAAACATAAAAACTTTACTTATTAAAACGAATAACATTTTCTGCATTGTTTGTTTTTATCGTAGCATTTGACAGTTTTATGAGCAACCTTAACTCCCTGTAATTTATAGATATCTTGATCGGAGAACCTTTTGAAATATCATAGGGATACGACACCCTAGAGGATTACGGGGACTACTGCCACGAGTCGAATATTATTGCAATTGTGGAAGTGTGACAGCTTACTACATTTTATAGAGCTCCGTCTCTCTTTTATATCCTCTGAAATTATACTTTTAGAGGTGGTAGGTGGAGGATCAACCGTCACAGTAGGAAAGTCAGGGAAGACCTTATTAAATTGACTGGCCTGTTGGTCTAGTGGTTAGTGGCCCTGACTGCTATACCGGAGGTCGTGGGTTCGATTCGAATTTTGACAGGACTGCTTTATAACCAGCTGTACCAGAGGAGAATGATGTTTTTGCTGCTACAACCGACATTTACGCGGCCGAATCCTGGGCAACAGCTAGTTTTTAGATAAACCTAAATTTTTATCATTGGGACGAGTTATTGTCTCTATTATAAGTGATAAACGGACAGTGATGAACCACACGTCGGCTGTTCAAACCGCAGACCGCTAACAGATCATTAGGTTTACAATGATTCCGTGAGTGTTGCGTCACTTTCTAGTTTTATTGCACCTTTGTGTTTGTTTACTTTAAACCGCAGAATAATTAACCGTACGTAGTTTAACGCAAGCTTTTGTTTAAGATCTAGAATATTGTTACGTGACTTTTACACTGTAGCGGTTTCTGAAATGATCAATTGAATCTGCTGTCAAATCAACTGATCGCGACTGTGATTGGTTGACCATAAACATTATAACCTATTACAGAGCTTGACATGAGATTTGACTGACAATTTACAAATTTTTGTGTTGATCAGTGTTTGAGAGATCGGGGGTAAATAAAAGAAATCTGTGTTAATATATCAGTATTGCTCCTGTGCGAAGCTTAGGGCATCCGCGTAGAGTAAGTATTAGTACGATCCACAAATGCTTGTTCTGAATCTGGGTGTATTTTTATGTGTGAATAAAATGTCTGTGAAATCCCTCGCGAAACAAGGTGTAGATTACTTAGTGAGGGAAAAAAATATCTTTATTGTGTAGCTGAAGAAAATAGGTTTTAATCATTATAAGCATTCACCTTATATTTTAACACTACTGCCTATACATGTATTATCATATTATGAAGTGCAAAAGTGTTAACAAACAGTGAACACACACCCTTACAGATACGTTACTTGATATTTCACGCTACTCTGATATAATGGAGCCTATTTGTTAACTCAAGCGTTTTGTGTGCGAGTAAAATATAAATAAAATATAAGTGCTATGTAAAGATGCATAGGCCATTGTTAGAGACACGTCTACGAGCTAATAGACGAATGTTTAAGTTATATGATAGTAAGAATCAGTTTAAAGTTTCTTTATCACTCTAGTCATATATGAAGACAGATGGACTAAATAAGGATGTATGTAGGGTTGTTACTCTTTCACGGTCAAACGACTAAACCTATTTAGAGCTATCACCTGTCACTATTAATCCAAGATTTAGCTGTCACCCTAAATTAACATATAGTCTTTAACCAGCTGGTTCACAGGAGAGTTTTTGCAGCAGTAAGTGAAATTCACGCGAGCAAAGTCGCGGGCAGCAGCTAGTATAAGATATGTATCTATACATATATGTGTGATGGGAAATATTAGCGTCTATTTAATATTTCTCGGTAGTGTATATTTCGGTAGTAAGGAAATATTACATAAATATGAATAACAATATCGCTGTCCTGATAATAGTTTTATCATCAACAAACATAGCTATTGGTTATTATTAATATTTAATCATTGTGGTTTTCCCAGGTAGATTTATCAGATTTGCTCGTGTCTTGTAAATGAATTGTTACGCAGATGAATAACTGAGCTATTTTTAAGTCCTTATCGATCATTTGTACTGATAATTATACGCTGGCTGTTGCCCCCGACTTCGCCCGCACGAATCTCGGATATAGCTGCAAAAACATCTGACACATTCAGATAAAAGGACACCCTGGATTAAAACATATGCTACTTATTAACCAACTGTGTCTGAGAGGGATAATGGTTACTTTGTAAGGAATCAATTTATCAAAAAATATAGTACAAAATTAAACTAGTATATGAAAAACGGTTCACAATTTAGAAAAAATAATATTTTACTGGAAAACAGGGAAAATGCCTGTAAAAATCTGTTCCCTGCCCACCGCCCCGTGAAACGGGCGTAATTTTATTTATGGATGTAGAGGAAAGTTTGAGATAAACGAGACCTTTGTCTCATAGCTAAAATGTATGTTGTTCATATTTAATAAACCGTTGTTACAGATGGTAAGAAAAATAGAAATATTTGTTATCATAAATGGCAATGATAGACTAAAAATAGAGGTTACAAAACAACGAGTTTCAAAAAGAACTATATTTTTTTTTGTAAAAAAAAACGGTAGGCACACATTTTTTGTTGAGTTGGGAAAATTTTACCCGGATACAAATTTATTTTTCATAAATACTCTACAATAGGAAAGTATCATAAAACGGCAATTCCCTTCTTTGTTCCCAAGACTTTGAAGCCATAATAAATCTTTTAACGATAATAATATGTTAAAATGTAATATCTTTTACAATTTTCACAAACGATTCCCTATTAACATTAAAAGCCCTTAAGTTCATTAACGTAACGAGATAGTAGCAACGAAAATGTCACATCGAGTTTCCTTCTGAACAAAAGTTATATTTCAAGCTATTGTCCGACTCTTCATAATGCAAAATACATCCCTATTCATTCTCAGCTTTGTAGAAACGCGCCCCTTTCCTCAAAACTGTTTCACCCCCCTAGTAGGTACGGAAGCACGTGTATCGTTTGTTTCGTTCTAACGCCTAGCAGGTCAGCTCGCCCCGTCTCGCTCCCCCGCCACCGATCAGCGCACGCATTGCAGGTGAAGTGATGATTTCTGCTCAGTCGTGTTACAACCGTCGCGTAGGCGGGTCGCTGTCGCTCGCTACACGTTTCCCGCGAAAATTTTACGTACGTTCCAAAATCGAAATTTTCCAAGAAAAGACGGTTTATCATTTGTTTCACTTTTTTTGATGTACAGTTTTTGTGTGGCATTAACTAATTTGTTTATAGTACTGTGATAAAAAATTGTGCTTCGACGGAGCCAAAACAGCTGAACGGATTTTATTTTTTTTACGTGTTCATTCATAAAAAGTGAGTACATGTTTTTATTTAATAACACTTGTGTAGTTAAAAATAATCGAGAGTAGTGAAGCGAATTCTGTTTACCGCGTTCTATTAGACAATATTTGAGATTCAAAATTAAATGTAAATATTGTTTTTTCTCTAACCTTCGAATAATTGTCTGGCCAGTGAATAAAGACGATCTTTTTATTCCGAATCATCTTTAACAAACCACATATTCGCGGCCGACAACTCAATTTTTTAACCCAAAAAACATCAATGTATAATGACAGCAATAGAATATTCATTCGTGATCCCGAAAGTTTTACTCATAAAATATTAACGGTATATCTCCGGGGTCAGTTCGAATTTTCCCCAAACTTAAGGATCGCAGAAAATCCCAACTTTATTCCAAATGCAATGTACCAGCAATCGAATTAATTGAGATACCAAACTTTGGCGAACTCCTGTCACGACTATTCTTATTTCAAAAACGTTGATTCCAATTTCAATCTTGTCTACCCCAACTGACGGTTAATTCAATTATATTTTCATTCCACGTTCTATATTCAATTGTGCGATTGCATTTAAATCCCCAATTATCGGAAAAGAGAATTAAAAACACACGTTTTTGTATTGTTTTCTTTTTATTTTTTCGGTGGCCTTTGGACGTAGTCATGTAATTTTAATTCCGTCCGTTATTCAAGCAAATTATCAGACGGGCTTAATGCCAAATTGTTTCTATTCTTTTTTCCAGATTCACGTTAATTTCACAATTGTTTAGGAGTGCGCGTTTTTACGTGAATTTGTGTAATTGGATCGAGTTATTTACGAAACGATAACTCATAACAATTATTCCGCGAATATTTATTGATAAAACAATAGAATGGTGACACAACGATTTTTTTATTGCTGTCGTATATTTGCGTTTGAAAATGTTGTCTGTGTTGATAAAAATCTGGTAAATAAAACGTATGATTGGTCCCGACACGTGGAGACTATAAAACTGAAGTGTTTAATCCATAAAAGTGAAGCTTCTGAGTAGTGAGTGACGATGGCAGGTGTAGGAGTCTGTGAGGATCTAATTCCACCAAAACTGTAACAATATATGTTTTAAACAAAGCTTGAAAATGCAATCTTAAATACGTAGTAATATAGGTACGAAGTTTACTAAATTGGCAAATTTTCTTAAACACTTCTAGTCTGTATGAACTAAAACATTATTCTAAATTCTGGTTATTTCGTAGTACAATCAAACCGAGTATTTTTTTTTGTATTGATAATGTACTTTTTTCCATTTAAAACTTCATACTAACATCCTCGACAATTCGATTTAATTTACAAATCGATTCGACCAAACAACCTATCATTTCAAATCGATAACAAAAAAAAAACGCGGAAATCGACAATCCTAGACCGAGCCACATGTGAGGTGTAAGAATTCATTAAGATATAAATAACATTCTGCTTCCAGACTGACAAAAAGACGAACAAAATAATACTAATGCATGCCTAACGATTGTCGCTCACAGTAAAGTCGAACTAGAGACGGTCTATTTTAGACCACATCCGACCGAAGAACGACAGAGACTTGGCCGTCGACGAACTAACGTATTTTATTTTCGTTGTAAAAAAAAAATACATTCTTCTCTCCACAAACCTTTTGTTACAGAATCTTTATATTTTTTTTCCAACCAGTTGCCAAGCAATAGTTAAATCGGAATTGTTTTAGAGATTTATAATATAATTTGTGAGGTAAACAGCTGGGACTAACATTATTAACTCGAGGTGTATTGCCTAACGCTTTTGTTAATGCTGTGCTAATTAATCTATATTTAAGAGTATCTTAACGTTTTCAAGGGAAACTCACATTGTTACACGGCGACAGTCAGTGTCTGTATTTAGAATTATAGCCAGATACATTGTCTGTAACCCAAATACTATTAATTTCAAGAGTTATGGCTGCTGCCGAAACAAATTGTGTGGCCTGATATACTTCACTGTCGCCTCGCTAAATGTACCATTAACTATTTATACGATTGTCTTAAAACAAATAAATTTTATTAAATAAACTAGGAACCTTTTATACTAAGCTTTTAAAGATAATACACCCGTCTATATTGTAAATACGTTTATTTATTTTACTAATTCAAATCGCCAACTGGCGTGTCTACTTCGTTCCATGTTTATTCAAGTTTTTTTTTTTAATAGCAAGCCATTTATAGATGCCATTTCATCCGTGACACGATTTCAATGAACTAATTCATTTTTGCAAAAAAATATTGAGGTTTAAAACGAGTTAATGAAATGAAAAACCGTGAGCCTAACTCGATCGAAAACTGTATTTGCGTTAAAAATTTCATCGTATATTACTCGCGATAGTATATTGAAAAAATACATGGCGTTTACGATATAAAAGTACTTCAGTTCACTACCTGTAAGTACTACTTTTTTATCCTATTAATATTATAAACGCAGAAGTTTGTTAATATAGATAGATGGATGGATGGAGGGCTGTTACTCTTTCAAACAAGGGTTAGATCAATTTTGATGAAATTTGGTATGGACTTATTTGACACCCTGAATTATCTCATACGTTACTTTTTAACCGACTGCGTCAGAGAGGAGTAATGTTTTATCAGCTATACGTGAAATTCGTTCAGGTAATGTCGCGGGCAACATCTAGTACAGAATATCGGTGAACATTTCCCATGATTCTATTTCCAACAAGATGAGACTTTGATGTATCATTGAAGTCGATCCAAACGATTTCGGAAGTTGCTTTATTACGTAAACAAATTGCGAATTAAAGTTCAAACGCGAACTTTAATACCGTCATATCATTTGGGGAAATAAACCAACTGTGATTCGATGGATATAAATAAAGAAAAAGTTATGTAAATAGTCCTTAAGAGATAATTTCAACATGTTTTGAGAAATGAGAAGAAAAGAACGTGTTTTGTGTAAATAAAAACAAGCTCAAAACGACTGTATCTACTATAGACAGTTGTTATTATTAAAATATGTATAAATATGAAACAATGTAGAAAGGTGTCTGGTGCATTGAAAAGGTAGGTAATGGGACTACGATTTTATTTTTATCAATACTTACTAGTATCATAAAATTTTAGAGAATGTGTATTGTAAATAGTACATAATTATACATTTAGGTTGTATAACATCACACTTTTATTGAACGCGTAGAAAGAAAGTGATTTAAACTATGCTTAGCTAGTGTTTTGAACACCCAAAATTGATTAAATTCAACGCCAGAATTTTGAGCTAAATTTGTATTTTAGCATGTTTTCTTATCAAAGACTAATCCTTTATTTAATTACATTCAGATACTGTTATCAAAGAGGGATTACTGTTATCCACACCCTGTATAGCTTGTACAACTCTAACGATCCGATTGATACAACGATTATAAATATAATTATTTTCAAAATCTATTTATCTTGTATTGTTATTGTGTTCAAACAAAAGATAATGGTGAAATTATGTGGGCTGTCAAACAATTAGCAAGTTTTCGTTTTTGGAAGTAGATTTGGAAATTTTGTTTCAATCGCTCGCGGCCATTTTGTAATTTTAAGGACGGTTCGATCTCTTTGTTTCGTTGATGAATATTGATCGGCAAATGTTTTGTATTTTATTTGAATATTTTTTTTGTTTGACGAATTGCACCAAAGAACTAAAAATTGGGTTTCAATGGATGTGAAACTATGATAATATGTTAAGTGTTGGTAACCAATTGTGGAGGTGTTGGTCTGCCAATAGATTGTCTAAGTTCATAACGTTGATTTGAAATGTATCCTTAAATATGGAAATTGCGAAGTATATTATAATCTAGATTAATTTCTACAATGTAATTGAGAGATATAATTATATGACATAATATATATTATGTTTAACTTACTAACATTTTTCCTCCAGTTTCAAGTCCATTAATGATATTTATACGTTTTAAACATTCACAAAAATAGGAAATCCAGTTACTTTCAGTTTCAATGAACTCTGCCTTTATTCTGTCAGCCTTACCTGGTATAAATATTAATAGAAATAAGCATTATTATACGAATTCAAAGGAATGTCCATCAAAATCTATAGCATTTATGTCTTCACAATATTAAGACTAGTGTTACTGTCAAATGCTAATGACGACTCATGAAAAACGTGTGTGAAAATGACATGTGACATTTTAAATATTGAATTGTTTTGACAATAGTCTCGTTGAATGATCTTTTCATGTAGAATGTGTCTGATTGTTTTGTCTTGTAATTTCAGGCTTAAGATCTAAACATAGATTGATTGGGATTGTGTAATCTATTAACAATGTCCTCTTGGCAAGTAAAAGTGCGAAATATGTACATTTCTTTTTGTTTTTTCAAAAATAATTAGGTACCTATCCTTAAACTATTTACCAGTTTAGTTATGTCTAGCTGTTACCCGCGACTTTGCCAACATAAATGTCAGTTACAGCTGCAAAAATATGACCCTCTTCTGATATAGACAGCTAACGCCATATCAAATTTCATTAGAATTGCTCCAGCCGTTTGAGCGTTAAAGAGTAACAAACCTGACAAACCTCCATCCATATTTACAAACAATCACGTTTCTAATGTAGGTAAGTAGAATTAATTGAGAAGGACATTTTTTTGTTATAGGCTGGTTTTCTTGACGGTATCTAATTTCCAACCACAAAAACGGTGTTTTAAATATACCCAAGGAATTTTGTACTACGTAACACGTTGTTTACTGCCTGCGATCCCTACCTCTGGCATGCCATGGCACTGCATTGTTTAATTGTTACATATAATTAATTGTCGACATCACAGGAACTCAATATGCGGAATGGGGTCGCCTTGTCTGTGTGTCACATCTAATAATATAATATCAATCAACACCAATCTATAGGTCAACAAAGATTGGAACTGGAGCAAGATAGTGTTTTTTTTTTCGTGCGTATGTAACTGGGCAAGTGCGAGTCGGACTAGAGTTCTATAGAAGCTTCACAGACCATTATATTATAGTGTAAGACGGCGTCTTATTTCTACAACTATAGTAATATTACTTGACTAAGAACCGAACTAGTCACTCGTGGCTCTTGAGAGAGACAAGTGGAAGAAGAGTAGGGAGGCCTTTGCCCAGCAGTGGCACATCATAGACTAGTAGTAATAATAAGATTTCGCCCCAGCTTTGCACGTGTACAATAAGGATGTTTTGTACTGTATACCTTCCTCTTCAATCATTATATCTATTAAAAAAGTCGCATCGAAATTGCGTAGGTAGTTTTAAAGATCTAAGCTTACATAGGGATGGAGAGTGGGTAACGACTTTGTTTTATACTATGTTTTGATATTGAATAGGATGTGGTTGACTCTTTAAACTTCTCTTCTTTTCTTTTTGGTTTTAAAAGGTATTAGAGGTTCCTAAATTTCAAAATTCTAGGTCAACCGTAGTACCTAGTAGGAAACGCTCTAAAGGTTTCATTCTTTTTCCAATTTATAGACCATAAGATATTAAAGGCCGTATCTTTCAAATATGAATACTATTAACAAGTATAGCTCTCAATGTAGATTTATTTGGATTAAGGATAAATCTCACTTTACCTGAATTACACGTAACATTATTTGTACTGTATTACGTCATGCTTTTGTTTATACATATACGTATTCATATTGTTTATGGTCCCGCTAATATTATTTTTAGTATGGTAAGTTTTATTGGTAGTATGGACAAGCAATACTAGTTGTCATTTTATTCTAATACTAGTTTAACACCTAGTCATCAGAAACAGATTTTGCACGTGTGTTTTATATCGATAAAATATTAAAAACATTTCATCAAAATTTATCACTGGTTTAGTATGACATAATTATGAAACAATAATACATACATACATAAAGTGTATTAAAAACTTATTTTTAAGAAACAATTTCCACCAAACGTATATTTTAAAAACCTTGATTTAAATTAGTTACACTCATCGTTCCTAAAAAATGGTTTATATCAAAACCGCGTCGTAAACCATACCTTAACGAATGAAATTAATACTTCAATAGATAAATGATTCGGAATCCATTTTAATTACCTTTGTATTGTTTGTACGCCCAATTATCAGGCTGTTATTCGTTTGATATGCCGACGTTAGTAATAGATATTCTCTAATCAAAGAGAATTGTTTTGATTAAATTGTTTATAGTTTATAATTATGCCTAGTTTTGTAAGTAACGAGTATTCAGCACCTACCTAAAAATAGATTAACGATAAAATAATAATTGAAATAATCCCGACTGCAAAAAAACAACCACTAACTAAAAAAAGGGAAAAAAAAGCTCTATAATTTTGTGTGGAGAGTATACAGTACACCGTACCTACATTAAATAATTTATACGTTAAAAATTAATGCAGTTGGGACAAACAAAACTACAATCTGTATCTAGCATTAGTCGAACATTAGATAAACCGTTTTGTAGAAATCTTAGTACTGTCAATATTTGAGTAATTTGTTTGTCCCGCCTGCTGGATGTCTGTATTTATCCTGAAAACACAATTTAACTGCATCATTGAGCTATTGGATAGAAACAAAACAATCCGTTCTTATGTTTTCCCATGTGATATAAAATTAAAATTCATTTCGCCATACTACAAACGACCTTTGATTGTTATTCTAATAGGATATTGTTTACGTACGTTTGTTTATTCCATCGATCTCGAAACAGTCGCGTCACGTGCGCACACGCATCCGAAGTTGAAATGTTTATCAATTAAGTTCTGTTTAGATTTTCTAATGTTTTTGTTTTGTTTTGAATTATATCGTATTTTTTCAGGATTGCTTTTAAATGTTGATTTTTTTTTTGTAGGATTTAAGTTTTGTTGATAACTGTTTCTTATTACGTTAAAGTCGTTTGACTATCGTTGTCATCTTTGTCGTCCCCTCTATCTTTTGTAAAATTAGAGGCTCAAAAACTGTGTTTGTAATATTGAAAAGCTGTTTTTTTTACTGCATGCCTATGAATATAGAGATTGACGGGCCTTTTATTAACAGGTAGCTGATGTATTAAAAAGTAACTACTGACTAATACGTTAAAAAAAAAAATTTTATCTCAGGGAATAAACATCTTAACTCCTTTGTTAAAAGCGACGCGGTCAAAGTCGCGAACAAGTTAAAACGTAATATTAAATTAACCAGTCTCTGAGTCAGTCACAGTAGATGTAACATTCAACCTTCAACCATCACACCACATTCTGACATAATCCAAGTTATCGAGACCTTGGGAGCGCCGATAAACACTTAATCCTTACATATAAAAAACTAATTATTTAGTAGCGTAACAATGATAAAAAACGATTACCGTTTATTAACGTTTTTGGGGGTTAACCCACTAGTCTGTCTTTAATTTTCGCGTTTAGTTTTTTTTTTTGTTTTTACAAGTTTGTGGTAATCTCCATTTTATTGTACTTAGTCGTAATTGTATAAATATACTTATTACATTGCAATGTGCATTAATAAGGATTTATTAAAATATGACATTCACCGAATTACCTTGTGTACAGTCAGCAAATTCAAATAATACGTGTTTATAAAAACTGCCATCAGATTTAAAAGATTACGTAATAAAATCAAATACTAAGCGTTGCTTTTTTGCCACAAAGAATCTTAACTATTCTACTGAAAGCTTACTAACACCAATTTTACACATGTTTTTAAACATTTGCGAGAGTTCGTAAACCTGTATTTATTTATCGACTTGCGGTTCTGACCTTACTAATCAACAATTTGTATATGTATGTGTAATAGTAAGGTTATTACTTGTTAAATCATTATTAAGGATTTTTTTATATAATATATGAAGAATGAATAGATATAAAGGTTCGACGGGCCTGTTGGTCTGGCTGCTATACCAGAGGCTGCGGGTTCGATCCCCGACCCAGGAAAAATGTTTGTGTGATGAGCACGATCATTGTTCTATGTCTGGGTGTAATTTATCTATACCTAATATGCCTGTATTCATAAATAAATAAGTATGTTTGTCAGTTGTCTAGTACTAATAACACAGTTACTATCGTATACTTAATTTGAGACTAGATGGCGTTGTGTGAATGTTGTGGAATATTTACATTTATAAAGGTATAAAGTGTTATAAATGTGTAGGTAACTAGTACGTTTACACGGTTTTTACGCTCGGCTTGCGACCTCGCCTGAAGATCTCATGAATAACTGCTTCAAATGAGGCTACCGGTTGTAAAACATGCTCGAAATATATACAACTAGCTGTAGCCCGCGACTTTGCCCACGTTAATGTCGGTTATAGGCGGTAAAATACTATTCTCCTCTGATGCAGTCGGTTAAAAGGTAGGCTATTGTTGATCTAAGATTTCAGTTTAGTCCATATCTAAGTCTATGTGATAATACATGGTGTCAGCTAACTTCATACAAAATTTTATGTTATAAAGTTAGTTTTATGTTATAGGTTATAAAGTTATCAAATTCTAATGGAGAAGATCCAGCAAGAAACTCCATTAGTTACTCTTTTAAAAATAAGTAATCATTTTAATAATACATTAATAGCTAAAGTCATAAACTCAAGTTAGATTCAATTAATGTACGCCAATAAAATCTTGTCTTATTAACTGCAGAGTAGGTAAAGATTACAGAAACTACGAAACACGCTCTCAACATAAAACTGTAAGCTCTGTTTTTATATTACCTACCACTAATTGTTGCCCGAGACTTTGCCCACGTAAATGTTGTTTATAGCTGCTAAAACATAAATCCCTACTAACGCAGTCGGTTAAAAAGTAGTCCATAAGTTTAGTCAAGTTATCGGCTAACGCCATATCAAATTTTATTAGAATTGATCCAACCGTTTGAGCGTTAGAGTAAGAAACATCCATTCATACTTACGAACTTTCTCGTCTATAATATTAGTAGGATAGGATGATTTTATAGTTCAAACTGGATACACTAAAAATTACATTAAGAATGCTACTAGTATTTAATTAAGAATCTTAGGAATAACTTCACAAAAGGAGCTCTTCCTAAGCTCAGTGAAATACTTTACAATAGACATGCCACAGTATATTAATATACACAGTATGCCGTCTTCATACAAACTGGCGCAATACGAGTTACGCCTACGTTTTCGGATCGAGGCATCCGCTCAGCATCCTGTAGTATCGGACGATGTGTTGTTAATGTGATTAAAATGTTGTAGTTGAGCAGCCCTGTCACTGTTACGTGCCGAGCGGCTGTAAGCAATAAATGTTACGAAATGGCCGAGTTCTACTACTGTATTTATTTAAACTGTGGCCATACAATAAAGTCTTAGATATTTGTAGCAAACACTTTTACTTTTTATTTTGTTTTCTTTAGTACTGCCATTTACATCTTTATTTATAGCTCAATTATTACCATTATCTCGTGTTTCGACTACGACAGCTATTTCTTTATAATTTAACGCGTTTGAAATTGTTAGGCTTAGGTCACACAGTAGGAAAGGACTTTGATATGCTGAAGTATTTCTTCGTAACACTAGAGTTAATTAACAGTTATTAACTGTATGTAATATATGTTTCCAATAAAGGGACTGTCAAAAAGTCGAAAATTAAACAAACGATTAAAATTAAGGAACATAGTTTTCGAAGATTCATAATTAAATGCCTAACTCATCTTTAAGCTTTAAATGTCATTAATCTTCACCTGTATTTAAAAGAAAATACTGTATTTTTTACGATACAAATATTTAAGTAAAATAGCAAACATAGTCCTTGATTTATATTCCAACAAAAAGCAGTTCAACGTTATAAATTAAAACGTTGTCGAACTTTTTAAAACTAAACATGGAAAAAGCTATTATAAATACGCCGAGCAACATTAGTTAAACACATAAAATAGTTAGGCGATTAAAAAGTTACGTGCTGTCTGTAAAGGTGGACGCACACTTATCCTAGCCGAAGGCGTCGGACAAGCCCATCGAAACGAATTTAAGAATTCTGTAAGTGAAATCTCGTACTGTTTGCCGCGTCAAATAATCAGCATACAAATTATTCGTGATACTAAATTTCGATTTGTTTGACTCGTTCGACGCATCTACCTCGAACAAGGGTGCGTCCACCTTAAATCTAGCCTATAAAAAGTTTCTGTAGACGAATTTAAAATTTGTACTATTATGTTACACGAAGTTTTTTTATAAGCCAAGCTAAATAAAAATGAAATACGGCGATGTTACGTGCAATTATTCTTTGTATTAATTTTTATAGTGCTTTTTTATGTTGTTATTTTAGGGATGGGCTGATATGTCTAATGTTGTTATTTATTAGGTATTTGCAGGAATTCTCAAATGGATATTATTATTTCAGTTTTTTACAAAACTTCTAATAGTCTAAAAAATCTAAGATTGATTAATAGACGAACTAATCGTAAAATTCAGCAAATCACGGCGTTTTTTAGATAAATAGAAAGGTTTCAAGCCACATTAGTTACTATTTAAAAACCTATAGTTTTACATATTACAAGGTATAAGATACAAATACCTATTGTTTGTCAAATCACAACAGAATTGAGGTTTTTATTTATTTGCGTACGTGACTATCTGCTGATTCAACGGCTTCGGGTGTCGACGTATTAAAATATATGAACGATAATTATGTATTTTGCACCGATAAACATCATTAAATGTAGTCAATATTCACAATAATAGTCAGTTGTTTTTTACAATGGTTTTAGTAATTATTCTTTTGTTTGGTATCCACTATAGAGTTATCTAGTACCTTATGATTTTATACATGTAAGTAGGTAGGTACAGTTAGTAATAACAAATTTCATAGGTACTTACTACACAAGTTAGTTACTGCATATTTTATTAAAAGAAGGATGTTGTTAAAATGAATTATCTTAAGTGTAAACTTTCAGTATTGTACTGTTATTGACTCAACAAAAAGATAAATACGTAACAAAAGGTTTTAAATGTATCTGACAGATTAATTAGATTTTTATTTAACAAATTGTCAAAAAATGATCTACTTTTACCATGTCGCTCATTTTGTTCTAGTTTGAAACAAACCCCTTAATGTTTGACTCCGACGTCTTTGACCGTTTCTTGGACACTTAAGCCATAACGCAGCAAAAAATATAGCCTAAGATTTTTTTAAATGTTCATTCGGAAATCTTGATTGCCTAGTCCATAAAACTGGTTTAGAAATAGTATATTGGTACTAGTACTATTTTTGTACCACATTAAGTCTTGTTTGAAAAAAGGCAGTCTAGCAAAATCCAGTTATGTATAAAAGCAGGTGATCGTCGATCGGCTAAACTGTAGCCGCGTTCGCACGCATGCACTAAGCCTTAGGTCTATTAATAAAATGCCTATAAGGACTTAAAAGAATTATTCTATATATTATACGGGAGGCATTTTGAAGTATTTTATCCAGTGTGGTGGGATACCTTAAAGGGCATTTCCTCTGGTTAATTGGTTTTAGTCGCATACCAGTAGTTGAGATGGGCGAGTTAACTCCCTTTGGACTTTATTCTAATGAATTATTTGAGAGACTTTTAGAAATGTGAATTACGATTTATGGTGTCTACTCTTTGTTGGTACTTGGTGTTCTTACTACGGTTAGGTTAGAATCGTCGACGATGATAGAAAATAAAATTTTATTTTGACAAGACAAAGAAGCGACATTGTGTAGTTTTACAAAGCAGATTTACTTGCGCCGAATTTCTACTGAAATAAACAACTACGGACAGAAGGAAGAATAAAAAAAGTTTTTTTTGATAGTCATCTGAATTTAAATGCCTACTTTACAAAAAACAGAAACAAATGACTAAAATAAATTCTTACTCACAAATAGGCACACAACTCGTTACTCGATACGCATAATATCACAGATAAGTTTGAACAAAACGTCTTAAAGCAGCCAAGCAGCAAAAGTTTTGATTAATAAATCATTCAGTTTGTTTTGTGTCAGCCAGACAGACGCGGAAAGATAGTTTTATAAATAAAATATACAAGAAAAGAACGGAACGTAAATATATCTTGACAAAAGTCGGATAGACAACCTGGTTCAACGGTTCCGCGTACTGTTACTGACTTTATTTTAAGTTTATTTGTTCTATTTTTAAAGACATTATTAAAATATGAACAATGAATAATGTTTTTCAATTATTTTGTAAATGGCATTTATATTTTTGTTCAATTTTTATTGATGTTAAACAATTTGATAAATGTATTTTTTTTAATTTTAGTGTGATTCAAAATTATACATTTAATTTATATTGTAGTTCTATTTTTGGTATGACGAGTTTTAAACAAAATTATTAAGTACAGTTTTGTTTCTTACACTTTTTTAGCTTTAGTTGTTAAAAAATATGCAGTTGACTGTTTTAAAGTAGTTATTATATGTGTCTGTGTCCATGGCATTTATTGTAGCGTCCTTTTAAATAAAGACAACAGCTGTGCTGTTGAGTCATGCAAACTGTCCTCCATTTAAACCTTAAAGTAACAATTATCATAGTTATGTTAAAATTATTCTCATACACTGTTGTGGTTACCAATGATAAAAATATTTCAGATGATTTTTTTGCGTTTATTTGTTTTTTTTACTGGACAAACCAGTTGAATAATTTAATCAATTCTCACTCTGTTTTACATAACGTGAGGTGCAGGGCATGTCATGAGTTCTATTTATATTTTTTCATCTCGGTGTCCCAGCGCTGGGCAAAAATCTCCTCATGAATCCAGATTGTTCAGTCTTGAGCCACTTTACATGTCTTCAGTAATTAAATGTCTATTTTAAAGTCTAAAATATTTGTCTCCTTAGAAGCATACCCATTCAAGTCTAAGGCTTTAAAAGCCGCCATGGCATACTTGCAAGCCAATGGTTTCGAACAAAATAGCTTGTACAATTTGTTGAAAGGAATAAATACGCGTCTAACTTTAATCGTTTATCGTTTCGTTTCATAGTTAAGGACAGAGATAGTTAATTGTATTATTTTAATAATATATTTTGTTCTTTTTTTTCAGGTAAGCTAACTTTGCAGTAACAAGAATTATCAGGTTCGCAACTAGGTATGTAAGAAAAATTGAACCGTTTAAAAAAATATCGTGTTAGCAAATTATTTGTGAATTGATTTATTTTCTATATTGTAAATCTCGACAGGCATTCGTTCCATATAAAAACTACATCAGAATTTGATAAGCTGACATAAACGTAACTCGAGGAAAGGTTATACAAATAATAATATCTGATTTAATAATATGAACAACATAAAAATATTATTTAATTGTAAATAGGTCGACAATCAAGGATAATATAGCCCATTATTAATGTTTTCAAATAAAAGAATACGTCACAAACAACACAATTAATTTCACTATCACAACTGACTAATCACAAACTTACAAACAGTTGACAAAAAAAAAAATATCAAATGCCCAGCCAACTAAATGCCTCTTAATGACACAAAAAAAAAAATCTATTTCAAGTTCTAAAGCTGCTACGCTCAATAGCCATCCCTTTCTAGATAATAGTTCTCAGTCTATTGCGAAAGTAATAAATACACGTCTAAGTTGTATCGTGTGTCTTTATAATTAATTATCGCGTTGATTCTACTGACTAATTAGTTAAGCTTTATCTGCGCCGCGACTAGATGCGGTCATTTTTTCCCTTTGATACGTAAATAGATTTTTGTTTTGTGTGTTTATTTTAAATTGTAGGTTTTGTTTGATAATTTATATAATTGTGCAGTATTTTTAGGATTGTTTTTCAATTGAATTTGAATTTTAAATTGTTTTCGAATGATTTATATTTGTGCGGTAGCAGTATTTAGTACAATTGCTGCACACTACAAAAACACAGGAGTGTGCAGCAGTTAGTTTTATTTTTGGTTCGATTTTTATTTAAAGTTGAATTGTTTTTACCGTTTTTTATTTATAATATTGTTTTTATTTTGTGATTCTTTTAATATTTCATGCTATAATTGTGAATGATTCACAAGGTGATTGTTTCATTTTAGGGGTTTCTTGAAAAAATAAAGCGAGAATTAATGTAGTTTTGCCTGTATTTTTTACGTTGCATTTAAAACCATTTAAGTACAATTTTAACTTTGCCAGATTACACACCAATTATACATCTATTCATCATATGTAAACATACCTGCTATTAAAATCTCATTAAACAAGCAAAGGAAATCAATCATTGTGCCTCCATATACACATCCGTACATCATTCTTAAATCTTTTTGTCCATCAGGCAAGCAATTAACATGCGTGTAGAGGAAATTAAAAGTAAACACGCGTCTTGCTGTTAATGTAAGAAACTTAAACGATTTTAATTATAACGTAACCCCAAGGGCTTGTAAACACATTTTTTTTGCTATTTTTTTTTGTTTTTTACAAATTTAAAATAAATTTTATCAATACTTGACATAGTTCAGAATAAAATGGTTTTTAAATGTTTCAAGAAGAAGGTTTATATTGTAGGTAATACAAATTATGCACCCGTGCGAAGCTAGGACGGGGCGCTAGTATGAATTAAAAATAAAATATTTGTTGAATTTAACATCCATGAGAGGCAACATGATAAAAAAAAATCTTTTTTCTACTGCAATTTTATTTACCAAGCTCTGATTTTTTAAGTAAACATTTCCCTATATTTTTTATCTAGCATAAATAAAAAGTTTATTTAAAAAACCGTCTAGACATTGACTTATTCACCAGATGCGACGATTTTCTATATTTAAAGAGGCAGTAAAAATCTTATATCACTTTACTCATAATTACTGGTTAATGTAGAAATTTTATTGCAAGATCATAAAATACGATTTATCAAATGTCCTCATTTTCATTAAAGTCCATTTGATTCATTTTCAACCGACTTTAAATAGGTTTAGGTTCTTAATTCGTCGCCTTTTTTTGGTACATAATATTCGTAACACTAATTTAGTACAATAGTAGTTCAAAACGCTTATTTATATTATAACACACACATTTACATTTTTAATACTTATTGAATAACCTTTCAGTTTATTACAAAATGATAAATTCTGTAAACAAATAGAAAACACATGTTATGTATAATAGGCGATAAATAAAACAAATCTCTTACTGAAAAAAAATAAATTGTTATATTTTATATCTCATTTAAACAGATATGAGACTAAATTATATAAAAATAACTCGTTTCTATTATTAATGTGATAATAATGATTATTAGAACGTGGTTATTAATATCTAGTTATTACGACATAAATTATATTATTCTTTTCGGTGGCATATTTATTGTATTTTTCATCTATTATATGTATGATTTAGTATTTATTATAACTATATTATTATTATTCAAGTTTCCATGAATCTGATCTTTGTTAACGATACTCAGATATCATGATTTCCAGATATTCTAACTAAATGCGAAACTGTTGTATTTAGTAGGGTTTCAGGATCATATTATAGCTTCATCGAAATATATTAGTATTTAAGCTTGATATTATTAACACTATTATTGTATTTCAAACATCCACACAGTATTGTAGCACACAGCATTTATTAATTATTATTTGATAATACAATTGCGTATTAGCATAAAAAATCGAATTATCTGTCAGAATAATTTCAAAAAGACATAGGATATATTTTAAAACAGATCTCAGTAACGTGCTCTTGGAAAGACCGATGTCCAGCAGTGGACTGCGATAGGCTGATGATGATGTTGATATTTTTTTTATCAATGTGAATTGCGAATAATATAACGCGTCAAAGATAGTGAGTCGTATGGAAATGGGGACTAGTAACGTCACCTGTTAGTAAGAATTGTACTGTGATATGACGTCACACAAAATTTCAATTCATTGTATCATCATAATGTTTTATTCACTCGATAAAAGAAAAAGCACGTGTCCAATTTTTTCTGGAAATTTATCTGACGGACTAATTCGTTTTTCTTTGACCAAAAACCCAATTCTTCAAAACAGTGTAGTTATGTATGGTTTAAGTCTATCGAAATACGCGTCTTTTTCATAAACACTTCTTTACATTGTGCGTCATTGGAAGCGTCACGACCTACACTAAGCTATCTAGTGTGTATTGCTACTCGTCATCATATCACTAGGCACTTCTTTCTTACATCAAACTAGCATTATTTCTGCGGATTCGTTTGTGTGTATGTTTGTTCTAGTCACAAAAACCAAAACATTACTCCATTGCTCTTCTGGAGTCAGTCCTGAGGAAAAGTGTATAAGATTTAACAAAATTGGTTTAAGCCGTTTTAGCGTGTAAGAATAAGAAATATCCATTCATCTCAATATTCTAGCGACCCACCCCAGCTTAGCATAAATGCAATACTCATGTATTGCACATTTAAAACTTCCTCTTGCAATATCATATCCTTTAAAAAAACCGCATCATAATCGATTGCGTAGTTTTAAAGATCTGAGCATGCCTATATAGGAACACACAGAAAACGAAAAGCGGTTTCATTTTACTATGTAGTGATATTACGAATACTGTAAGTAGGATAATATCCCTAAAACATTCTAATCTTCCTCAATTGTCAGCTCCGTTTTGTCGTCACCGAACAAACTCGCGGACAGAACTAGTCGCTCATATTTCACGAGTTATATTTAACTAGTTCGGCACAATTTACGGCCAAACGTTTGTTTCTTTGTGTAACTGTGTATCTGTGTGATTTAAAACTGTACGCGTCATAATATATGGGGTTTGGTGATCCAGTTTTATCCGGTTTAATCCAGTTTTATCTGGCCCCTACTGGATTTCGTTTAACATCTGTGTTCTATTATATTTTCCTTTACTATTGTGTATTGTTTATTTATGTAACTGTATTGTTGATTTTATATTCATATACAATAATACAATGTACATCAGACATACAGCTTCGAGTAAATACAAGTATATAATTATAGATTTTATAGTTAATAGAGACGCATTAATTTTCTATCGGCTAGTGTTTATTCAACGGTTCATAAATCTGCCAATTTATACATTAGGCTACTTAACGCTGATTATAAAAAATAAACGAAGCTACTACTAAACTACGAACGGTGTTCTACTAAAAATATAATTTCAACTTGATCGTTATAAATTTCTTACAATTACTAATTATGTATGAGTTTAATGAATTGTGTTATTGCTAGCTATTTTTCCTAACTTTGCCGAAGTCGGTGTCGGTTGTAGCTGAAAAAAAAACAATAATGTTCTTTTACGCAGTCGAGCAAAAAGCAACTTGTGTCTTAATCCAGTGTATTAGCTAACTCCATAACAAGTTTCCCCCAAATTGGTTTAACAGTTTAAGCTTGAAAGAAACAAACATCCATTCATTAATGATAAACTTTTGCATTTATAATATTTGTAGGATTACGTGTCAATCGTTTGAGTTTAAAACCTTTTGTTTTTTAAGTACTGAGTCGACTTGTCCTTTGTCCTACTTCCACAAACTACACGCGATTCGTCGAGCATTTTAATGTATTCATTAATTTCTAATAGTATTAAAACAATGTACTAATTATCAGTAATTACGCTTAATTTAAACATAACTAACAATAACTGTCTGTCTGTCTATCCGCCATTAAAATGTCCCATTTGTTTGTCAAATGTACTAATAAAAGTGTTGAGTATTTGCAATTTAAAAGACTTGTAAAATAATTGATCTAGTGACCTAATTAGCGCAGACGTTCAAAGTCTGGCTTCCTGAGTGAATGGTCCGGGATTCTATTTCGGTTGGTGAAAACTTTTGTTTGATGTGATGAGTGAAGTTTTTGTAAAGATGAATTTGAATGGGTAAATGTTTTGTATTTTTTTTTGTGTTAGTATCAGAAAAAAACATGTTTCTTTCTAGGCTATAATCCTTACATAATAATTATCCACAGTTGACTTCAGAACCTCTTTTAGTACTTATCTCCATCTTTTTGTTTTGTCCTGGCAACACTTTGTCACCTTAAAACGGTCATACAAAAATGTACTAGTCAAGCTCGAACCAAACTCGGTACATGGCCTCAATTAATCCACTGTTTGTTAAATTTCCCATAAAAATGAAAGTTTTAAAACACGTGTTTCTTTACCAAACAATGCATAAAACCTGTTTCACGAAAGTATGGACTTGAGACAAAATAAATAAAAAATTATTCAAGTTTGTACTGCCTTTTAAAGCAACGGAAAAGGTTGTATACATTTTTTGACAGCTGTCAAAAGAGTGATAGATTAGCAGATAGATTTCCAAAAAAAAGGATGCCTATTTCGTTTTTATCTAATCAATAAATAAAATGTATTTAAATTTCTTTGCCTTAAAGAATACTATTTACATTCAAAGACTACGTCTTTTCCACGAACACTTAAATTTTTCAATGAATTAATTATACCACATGTTAGATACAAAGCTTTTGCATGTAATGGGAATTAGAAATCGAGTTTTACGATAACTACTGCCAAGTAGTGATTATTTTCAATTAGATGTAGGTACTGTTAGCAACAAAAATGTTAAACTAAATCAGATTTATAAGACACATTAATACACTTTTATATAGCTGTAACCGTTTTATGGTTTTTGTTTGATAATGTTACAATTAGTATTATTTTTTTTTACAAAAATATTTATGGTTCACCATCTTTTGTCACCGACTATACCACGTCAAAAAGTTCATGGAAATTGAACCTTGTTACATTGTAATAACGTTGATCAGTCTAAGGAGGCACGTAATAGGTCACAAGACGATTACGAATGGCGTAAGATGGACTTTAGCTTAGGGCGTTAATTAAGAAAAATGGACAGCGAAGGTAGACAGGTGCGCATTGGACATGCCTACAGAAAATTGTTGCTTTGAAGCTAAGTATGTAATTTTAAACGAAAGCTCTTACAAAGAAATGCAGCTGCCTTATAAAGATAGTACTTTTAAATTTTACGAATACTTCGAAAAAATATGTTTTGCTTCAGGCTTGAAAGGTCTGACTATTTTTAACTAGGTAGGTAATGTTAGGTATGTTTGAGCCTCGCCTCGCCGAGCCTCGAGACGCAAGTGTAAGGCCGGGTTTAGAAGATAACAATGCCTAATATTGAACTATGAGTAGTTATAGTGCCATCCGTGTGCAGTGAGGGTAACAGTCCACCCGTGACCATGTTCGGTGCAACTCGGCCAAAACGCCGGGAGCGGACTCTCGCAGCGGATTCTCGGTTAATTCTACACGTTTCTCGCGAAGGCACGGCGGGCGAGACGAGCCGAGAACCGCATGTGTAACCGAGGTATGAAATAAGACGCGTATTGATCTGCACTGGTTTAGTTTATATTAGAATTCCGGTAGAAAATGAGGTAGGTTATATACAGACTGGTATATTTAGTACTAAGATATATTTCGATCTCGATATAAACTGTTTTCCGTTGCGTGATTATGACAATCGAGTGAGTTTTGGTATGGAAAATCTTTGACCGAATTATCATCACTACGTAGTACAGAACACAGTCGCTTGCCATGTCTGTCTGCCCCTATGCTATGCTTTGTCTTGTTAATTTCTGGTAGCTCAATTGTCATTTTTATGTTACGTAAATACTCACCTAGATACCTGCCTACACAACCTACACGACCTACTGCCTGTATCACACGTCAAATGCATGCAATCTTGACACAAGTTATTAGTGTGATATCAAAGTCAATAAGGAAAATTATTCGCAAAACGCTAAAATACCGACACGTGAAACAATGTAAACATCCCAATTAGGTAAATCCATACTTCTGACTCAAAATCTCATCTCATAGCTCTGGTCGTCATAATAATTCAATATTGTCTTCAGTCAGAGCCCTGATAATCCCAACACTGGGTCTAATAATTCAACTGTAGGCATAATAATGAAATATCGTGTTCACTTACAGCACTAGTCATCCCACCGCTGGGCAATCTGGGCATCGACCCATTTTCCACGCACCATTCAAAATCATCACCATTCAAATTTTCTAGTCTAGCATATAAAAATAAAAATACTTCATACATTTCCGATAGTAACTCACATGATGCCAGTGACGTAGCCGTCGATGGGAATTTACTAGCTGACGTCATGTGCGCACGCGCCGCTCCCGCACCAGATGTTCGAATGTTTGGTGTTCGATTCGCGTAATGAATTTGTTTTATCTTATTTAATATAATTAGAGGTGAAAAGTTAAATAAATAGAGCAGTGATTTGTGTTAAATGGAGTTTCGGTGAAGTTCCTTTGTAAATTGGATTTAACTAGATTCTTTCTTGTTGGCGATTATATTACGCCTGTAATAATTTTGATCTCATTATACAGGGTGTTGGAGAGAGAATAGACAAGCGTGTTCAGTGACAGATAGATGATGACAATTAAAGCTACCCGAACTACCTCCGACTAACCTTTCTTTTTTTTGTTTTCCGGGGTGAAACGTTAATGACGTCAAACTACGCCAAGGGCACGACGTGGGGATATGCCGGACTCCCACCGACTAAAAACACCCCGGGCCCTTTCTACTACCTAAGCTAGAGTCACGGGCTCGCGTATGGCTGGAAAGTATTTCCTTGTTTAATATCAATATAATAAGCTCTATAAAAGTAGTGTTTCAATTGTGAATCTTCAAAGATGACCAGTGAGCTATGAGATTTCAAAACAGTTTCCATTGTAGAAACGAGATGATACTACAGCAATGTAGAGCGCCTTCTCACTCTACCAACCGGCTTTTAAGACCTAGTACAGGCGCAAGTACAAAAGCTCACAAACTATATGATGATGATGCCATAAAAAAGTCGCTTTAAGAATATTCTACTGAAACTTCGCTCCACTTAGTCTTCTTGTTTTCTACTTTGCGTGGTATTCCGTTGGTTTCTATTTAACAGATCAAAGTTACTGGAAGTGACAGGGGGAAAATGTTCTTTCATTTTTTTGGTGTTTTCACCTATTTTGTCAATTGTTTATCAAAGTTCTTCCCCATCTGAGATGGTCAAATGTAAAGCAAGAAAGAAAGGAAAACTCGGTTTTTGTTTTGGTCAATGATTAAAATTCTTTTATTGAAATTGCTTAAAAGTTAAAATGATTTACGTAGAGTAAATCGTTATTTATCGTAATGTACCTGTAAATATAAAAATAGAACCGAATAAAATGCAAAAGATTTTTCCTTGTCTCTATAAATCTTTGACCTATTTCTTTAGGAGATAGATTTCAAAACATATTTCTTGAACTCAGTGAAACGCAAAAAGTCTATAAAGGCACAAAGGCAAGGAAAAAGAGTGGAAAAAAAACCCGCCGTTTTTACACCAGTTATCAAAAAAAAATCGTCATTCACGCATGAAACCACAAAACCGCTATTCCGACCTTTGCTTATCGTTCTAACGACATCATTATTTCAAAGGGACAAATGTCAAAGGTCATGAGTTTCACTTCAAAAGATTGCAGACCCCTTGGGATTCTCTGAATGGTTTATCTCCATTCATACGTAAATCTTTCAAACAAACACACATTATCTGTTTGAATGAAAATAAAGAGTTTTTAGTTAAACATGGGTGAATTTCTAAATATAACATACCTACATTGCTTCATTTCTATTGAAAATCACTATGATAATATCAAAGGAGGAATGTACGGCCAGTAATAAAAGTTAATCAAAATCAGATTTACTTTGAGTCAAAATGTTTAAAAATGTATGTGACTAGCTTTTGCCCGCGACTTCGCCCCCGAGGATGCCAGCAACAGCTGCAAATCATAAACTTTAATTTTAGTTAGATAAAGAGCAGCCTGTGTGTTAATCCATGTTATCAGCTAACTCCACACCAAATATCATCAAAATTGCTCCAGCCGTTTGAGCGTCAAAGAGTAACAAGTAACAAACATCCATCAATACTTACAAAGTTTCACATTTATAATATTGGTAGGTTAGGTAGGTAGCCACAATCACGCTAAAGTTGGTTAAAAATAAAGAAAAAATTTGCATGTAATGTATTTGACCACAATATAGATAATGTTTTGTTTACACAAACTTTAGTCTTTTAGCCTTTAAAAGGCTAAGGTTAATCTCATAGTTATTAAAAGGTCATGGTAAACAAACAAATATCGCATTGGTTTTTACAATTTTCCTTATAAACATCAATTTATATTTCTATGTACAAATAAATGGTACAAATAATGTTGTTATCAAAAGTACCTTTTTATTATGGTTTCATATATTTAACTTGTGATATGCTTGGTATACATAACGAAATTATAGATTATTATTGAATCGCGATAACCGAGTTGTTAAATTCAACGGACAGAAACCAATTTATATCAGGTCATGTTTTAATAATATGATATGGTTTTATTGGTGGATTATGGAAAAAAAAAATACGAAAAATATGTAGTGTAGTAGTACTGTTAAATAGTATGACGTATTTAAAATTCTCGTTGGAGTCAATAGGTCTTGGAATCGGCCAACATCTATTTTCTTATCTCCAATTTCTTGTTTTTTTTGCGTATGAAGTCGCGGGCGACAGCTAGTCTTGTATATACCTTTTTCTGATTTTCGTGCCACAGTGTTAGTTACTGTGCTACTCCGAAACGGCTTAACCGATTTTTATGAAATGTTGTGAGTTGGTTGATCTGATAATTTTTCTTTTTAACTAATCTTTTTTTCCCGGTAGCCGTGGGGCAACAGCTTAGTATGAACTATTTTGTTGTATTTCATCCTTTTGTGTTGTATTATAAAAATAAATAAGTAATAAGTGTGTTGTGGAGTTTGTTGCGCCGTTTCTTCTCCACAGCTCAAGCACAGGAAGCGGTAAAGGTGGGTGGTACAGGGTGCTGTCTATATGTACTTTAATTGACTTCAAAAAAATACTATTTAGTAGCCAATCTTGAATTAATAGATTTTGATTTGGTTTTATAGGCATTTAACGAGCAATATCAGGCTAAGTAGTAAATTGGTATTAAAACGTTTCGTTAATATTTATGTGTTTTTAAACGTGTTTTGATGCGTTTTTATGTTTATGGTAGGTAATTGAATTCGCGACAATTTGATTGTTGTTTAATCTGCTGAATTAAACTGAGTACCTACGGGTAGATTATACCGTGACACTAGGTTGTCATTTACCATACAAAAAGAATGGGAAATATCTTTCTACAAAAAAAGAACTGTTTTTCTCGGACGATTTATTAAACTAATTATCTAATCTTACTTTAATTTGTCACGGATTTAACCATTCTAAAAAAACTACACCTTTTAAGCAAGCTATTGAAAAAAAAAACATTTTTATCCCATTTTTTCCCTAAACCTTTTTCTCCAATAAAGAAAATCATTTTTATTCCCCAACATACGCCTTCCAGTATCTTTACATCCACGTGCTGGCCATTTCGCGACATTATGCCACTATTTGGGTCACAGTCGCAGCACGATGACACAGGGTGCTCTTTATTGTTCACCTACCCTCTCGTTACGTACCTGCTATATTTCGTGATATTTTCTACGCCGAACTTGGCTAATGGATATGTGGGTCAAGATTTTTGAACCTCTATGCGTCTACGTGATTTTTGTGGAAGTTTTTCTTGACTTTTCTTTATACAGGATGTGGTTTTAGTGACACTTTTTTGTTCCTTATTTGTACAGAGTGTGGTTTTATGGTGACGTAGGTTTTGTTCTAATAATGTACAGTTTATTTTTGTTATTGTATTTACGTAAATTACTTTATGTAATATGCTATTGTATTATATTGTATTAAATGTCAATCGAGTCGATTCGTCATGTAAATTAGGTGCCGTATGTTATTTTAATAACATTCACATAAAACATGTTTTTTTTTTTTTCGTTGAAATAATGTGTTTCAAAAATTGTTATGGCTGATAATTACAACGATAAATATTGAGTATTACTTCATGAAGTATCATTAAAAATGTCTTGATTTGAATTTAAAATCGCTTTTAAACTAAGATTTTTCTTGTTGAACATCTGTAAATTAACTTTTATCCGATTATCCTACTAATATTATATTTTTATATTTGTAAGTTTGAACTTTGAACGGGATGAGTATGGATGGATGTATGTTACCCCTTCACTTTCAAGCGGTATGGAGTTAGTTGACGCCCTGGATTAACACGTACAATTAAATCTATTTCACCAATCGTTGTCGGAGAGTTTAATAATATTTTTCAGCTATAACCGACATTAACTCGGGTGAAGTCACGGGCAATAGCTAGTTATTCATAATTGGTAGTAATACAAATATGTACATTCAATATTATTTATCGATTTTTCCACATCGATTTGTTCCGTATTGTTACACAAGTTAAATCGCTAAATCAAATTCACAATCGGATCCCCATTTTATCTACAAGTCCTTGTAAAAGGATCTCATATTCAAACTAACTATTGTGTTAAATGATAAGCATACAAACTAGTATTTCTTACAATCCAAGATTAGAATGGCAGTACTGTTTATATTATTATTAGCCGCCCGTCGTACTGGCTTCAAGCCAATCAATACACGATTGTGTTATGTTCAAGGTGCGTCAATTATACCAAATTGTCCTGTTATTTATGAATTTTAAAGCTCTAATTAGCCTACTTATATTTATGGAAAGTCTGATGATAAATATGAGTTATAGAAACTAAGGGGACGATTCTGTTAGTAGACATTGATTCATACAGAACTTCAAGCGTAGGATAAGAAAATTTACCCATACATACTTTTGCCTTTATAAAATTAGTGTGATTAGTGAGGAAAACTCTAATTTTGTTAGCCAAGACTTTGAAGTATAGGTTGACTAGGAAGACTGCAACAGTTTTGCAATCTCTTAGCAATATTACGTATAAGAAATCTCAAGCTAATATTACCTGTAAATAATAAATTCCTTATATATCATCCCAGCTTGTGTCAGATATTCGTAATTGTAAAGTTCTTAGCGAGGAGAGCATGTGCCAAAACCGTATCTTCTATAATACGAGACATTACTATAGGTCAGGGGTGGCAAAGCAATCGCACTAGTGCATTAAAGGTACAATATTTTTTGCACGTCATCGATCACTAAACTCGTTACGCACTAAGACCTAACCAGGACCTAAGATATCATTCCCCTGGCCTTATCCCAATTATGTATTATTTGGGGTCGGTGCAGCATGTCTTCTTCTTCCACACGCTCCTATCTGACGTCACCTAACCATAACCTTAGACGAGTTACGTGAAACCGAATTTATAAAAATCCTCTGCAACCTACGCGAGTTTTTTTTAGATACAGGGGATCCGTGCCTATATTAAATATTTGAATGAAAATTGGCACGTCAATTCATACTTATAGGTTGGCCACCCCTGCTTTAGGTTATATATGTAGACATGTGGCTTACACGTGTTGCTTTCGTAGAATATAGCTTAACGTTCATTTTAACGTAAATGACAAAGTTTCGACCATTTATATTAAAAACTATTTTTGTAACGTATTCAGTTTTCCTTATTTCCTGGTTTCTTTAGATAGTTTTGCTTTTTATCTGTTTGTATTACGATTTTATGGGTAAAAGGCACAATTGATTTTGATAAAATAAGGCATGGATATTTTTATACCAGGCTAACCGACATTTTGCAAGCCTAGCCACGAGCGACAACTTCAATACATAACTAATAACTCAATGTTATTACTAATTCGCATATTCATTTATTTCACAATTAATAAATAAATACTTAATAACTTCCCACTATGTATTACAAAATAAATCACACAAATAATTATCAAATTGTCACCGAAATCATGAAATTAAGCCTATTAAACACTAAACCGTTTAAGCTTTATAACCTAACAATTCTGACATAAGCCGCCATTTTGAAAAGCCAACATAATGCAATTTAATGTCATAGTAACGTAATCAGTCATGTAAACTAATTGACATAACTGTAACAGTTAGTGGTAATGGTTCTAATTACTAAAGTCTAATTGCGACTGTAGTTTGTTAATTGTTTGATTTAACTCGTTTATGGACAGGGCAGGCCATGTCTGCCGAATGGCGGTAGACAGGTGGGTAAAAATAACATCCGAATGGATTCCTCAAGACGACAAGAGATCACGTGGTAGGCCCAGGCGGAGATGGCGTGATGACCTTGATAATAAAACTATCCTACTAATATTATAAACGCAAAAGTTTGTAAGTAAGGAAGGAGGGATGTTACCCTTTCTCACTAAAATGGCTTGATCAATTAAGATGAAATTTGCTATAGAGTTACTTGATACCATGGATTAACACAGAGACTTCAGTTTTACACCTATAGCCGACATTCACGCAATCGAAGTCGCGGGAAAAGCTATTCGCCCATTTATTGTAATTTTGTTCGCAATTTGAAGACAAGCAAAGTTTTATCGGTCTGTTTCAAGGAATATAAAAACTTACCTAACCTAACCGTGTAACAAGACATTAGGTACATATATACAATACAATTTGTCCGTCAAAATGTCATGTAAATAACATCGTCAGTAACGAACGATCGTTTTCCAGTCAAAGGCAAATGATCATGATATATTCAGAGTTAGTTATTTTCCGACCGATTGTACGACTATATTCGTTTACCAATAAATTATATGCTACGATAGACGTTAGACCGTTTGTCGGCTTTGTTTCGTTATAGTCTGTTTATTGGAGATTTTTAGTTGCTTGAATGAAAACAAAATTTCTTTACCCCGACTGTCTAGGAGGTGTAATGATTTCAGAGTTCAATCTTTGTAAGTATGAGAATTATTTTATTTCAACATGTCTTCGAATTCCAATCAAAGTGAGTTAAAGTGCCTATTTTTTGGTTAAAATTACTACTGCTGTGCAAAGCCACATGATGTAGAGACAACTTAGATTGTCTAGCAAAATTTTCAAACTATTCACTCCTAGGCTTTTTTTTCAGTATTTGGTAAGATCTACAGAAACTTTGTACTAACTGACAAAATTATTTAGTTCATTCATTCTATCTACACCAATTTTATTTGACAAGATATATGTAGGTATTCTTTTCATTCATTATTCTGCTCAAGAAACACCGGATACTTCAAACGTAGTCATTACTACTAAAATAACTTGCGAACTTTACTCGGAACATCCAAAACATAAAAAAACGTCTGAATATATAATAATATTCATAATTATGACCATAATGTTAGCTAATTATGTTTTTACTTAGATAAAAACGTCAATTTACGTATAATAAGCGATATATCACGTAATGTTTTTATTTTAATATTTCTATGAATATTTGAACGTGACTTTTGAATCTAAAGTAGTAGTAAAACCACTCTTTATTAGTGCTACTGATAACTGAATGTTTATTTAAAAACTTAGGATATCGAGGTCACAAAAAAACTACAAATGTGAAGACAAAACCGAATATTTCCATTATTTAGTAACGCATCTCTATGTGACTAAGAGACTAAGACCCATGAGGCTTAGAGAGTGATGATTATGTATGTTGATGGATGGAGAGGAAAGGGAAAGCCAAAGAAAAAATAATGAAGTAACAAGGAATGATATGAATGAAAAAGGAGTAAATGATACTGTGACGTCTTAAGAGAAGAATGGGAGAAAAAAACGTGTTACGCCGACACCAAGTAAAATCGGATAAGGGCAGGAAGATGATGCACTACACTGGGTAGAGTGACGTCTCTCTTTTATGCTCTCACAACTAGGTATAAGTTTAAACGCAAAGAGATGGATGACCCGTAAGACACCACAGCCCGCTTTAGCTGCCAACCTTTGCTGGTCTAAATAAATACCAAGCAACAAATTGTTGCTAGAATGTCGCTGCACTGTCGCCATCAAGTCGTTCGTCTATCATCATGAAATTTGACATTCCCCATACCTCGGCTAGAATTTCCTTTGTGTTAGCAGCACGCGATCCAACTATTACGTGACGTGTCAATAACTAAAATTATAGCAGCCATGTTTCATATACACTGCTGTTTTTGTTCATCTCACTTTTTTTGTCTACCATTAACATTCGGCAATGTATTATTTGCACGTAGTTTAATTTCTTTATTGTAAGCGAAGTGCTCATTTGGGATTTTATGATCATTAAATTATTAATCATCGTAATTAGAGTTTTTCATTTGGTGTTTAATGTTAGACTGGCCTTGAGATTCGAATATGTTTTTACTATTTTGCGGAAAACCAACTTTATACCTATCTTCAAATTTGTTTTTGAGATACGGATTTTGTTCATTAGATGTTCGTACAAGTCTTCTATATTGTTGTTAAAAGTAATCATACCTTTGCAAAATAATGTCTTTTGTTTCTTGCAAAGACAATCACATTATTTTCGACCAATATCCACGTTGAAAACAATGTCGCTACTTTGAATATTTTATGAATTCTTAGTCTACAGAAGTTGACACCTCTTCACGACTCAGGAGTACAATAATCACCTACAGAAATCATTATTATTTGATTTAATAGTTTCAATAGTATTACTGTAAATCGCCCAACTAATTTCCGGAACATCAGTTTTATTAAGGTTTAATAATTGAATCTGCTGTCAAATCAACTAATCACGACTGTGATTGGTTGACCATAAAAATTGTAACCTATCAAAGAGCTTAACATTTTGACTGATTATTAATTGTGTTGATCACAATGAATGAAAATTTGATCGAATGTTTGTGTTGATCAACGTTTGAAAAACCTGAGTCAGTCACAGTAGTAATTTCAAACAAATCCAGATTGTTCGATTCCTAGTCTTCAATTCCAAGTTATTTTAGATATAACACGGCTTATCGATCGTTTCCTTTTGATGTCCGAATCTCCATACTATCAAATCTGAGTCGAACAATTACCTGGCCTCAATCTTTTTGAAGTGCCTCCTACAAGTGGCAGATCCGATGGTTTACGAGCGACGGAAATAAAACTGGTTTGCGGTACGTCTTTAATTCCACTGTATTTATCGTGTTTAAAACTTTTTGGAATGCATTTTTGGGTAGTTCATTACTGTTCGATGTTCAAATGATTTTCGACCTGTATTATTTTTTATATTTAAAAACAAATGAATAGCGTTTTCTTTCTATTGTCACATTGTTTTAATGTTCTTTGGCCAGTTACATAGAATATTTCAAATGTGATTGCAATAAGCAGGTATATTGTTTTGTATAAATACTTCATGCTTCTTGTTGCTTGTAGTAAAACCTTTATTTTTTTGACTTTTGCTCATCATGACTAGCATTTTTCCTACTTAGTCATATTTCAAAGGCTAATGTATGTTTTCAAGTGTATTTTATCCATATTTATGTATACCTAGATATTCGATTTGACGTATAGTCTCTGGATATACAATGTTCTAGTCTAGAATTAGTGTAAGAACATAAAGCTGGCAGTTATTGCGGGTCACGGCCTCGCGTTGTAATGGGGTCGCATAGGTGCCATATAAGTATTATACTTTGTACGAAAGAACCTATAGACCGTAAGTATGTGTAGGTACTGTAAAGGTTTGGATGAAATTTAAGCTCAAATTTTTCGGTGATATAGAAAAAAATGCTTAAATTGATAGTTAGTAGTAGTTAGATATATGCAAAAACAAAATTGTCTCTTAAAAATTCATTGAAAACTGATCCATAGAGTTTCTTACTAACCTTCTTCATAGGAATGACATTTTGGAACCGGAGAACTAGAGCCAATAACTGACGTTTCGAAAGCACCTGAAAAGGTTCACTTGTAATAAAAACCTTTTGGTTTTTAACCGCTGAACAGATATTGATTAGACTTAATGTGCAGCGAGTTTTGAAATCAGACATAGTTTAGGATATCTATGCTAGCTGTGTTGCGAGCATTATTACTAGTTTTCCATTAACTAATTTTCCATTAAAGATAATCAATTTAAAAATACAGAATAAAATTACCATTACTTCAAACAATTACTTAAAAATTCAATAAATAAATTAGTGCTTTCCAACAGAAGTTATTACGACAGCATTTACATAGAAATTGTTATGAATGACACTCATTCTTAAAATATATACCTAAAACCTGAATATCTCGTACAATAACAAACGACTGCAGTTACCGGACTTAATAATGTCAAGGAAAACGGATTTTTATGAACTAAATAAAAAAAATGGCCAAATGCGAGTTGGACTCGCGCAACGAGGGATTCCGTACCATCATCTATACATAACAACATTTTGAAACGTCTACCTGCAACCGTTTTTAATAGTGAGTAATACAATACGAAAAAACACGTTTATTGTATTTGGACCCCCTTAATACTATCTTATTTTTTTAATTTTGAGTATTTATTGTTATAGCGGCAACGGTAATACATCATATACGAAAATTTCAGCTTTCTAGCTATTACGGTTTATGAGATACAGCCTGGAGACAGACAGCGGAGGCTTAGTAATAGGGTTCTACCCTTTGGTTTTACCCTTTGGGTACGGAACCCAAAAAATGGCGAATCTGATTTACCACCTGTTTTACCTTCCGCGTTTGTGGTACCTTAAGTTGACAATAGTGGACACATTATAGGCATTTAAGTGATATACATCTGATATTTTTCCGTACAAAGTATTCCATGTTTTGGAGCAAGTTTTCTTTTTGCATGGCAATGGGTTTTTGACATTTTATTTTTGACGTTTAGTCGTCCATTGCTATCAAATCAGCACTGTTAAAATGGTCTAATAAATAAATAATCGAGATTCTTTAGTGGCATGATTTCGAGACTTTAGGAATACCTTTACTCTGACGAGCCAAAAAATATTTTAAGGAAATTTTTCCCAGGGTGACAGTGTCAATAAATGGTTTCTACAAAATATACACGAGGTATACAAAAGGGAGAACTGAATTCCATAGACCTACCATCACGTCTAAAATAAGACAGTTGCAGTTATTTAAGGCCTCCATCTAAACACTTTAATGTCCCTTATTTGTCCACGACACAAATGTATCGATTTTACTAGTTTTTCCATCTTTTTGAAAGCAGGTGTCTCGATAATTTATTTATTAGGTCATAAAGACGGGATGTAATCAGATCACATCGATCGTGTTTTGGTACAAATGTCAAGATATGCAGAATCACGTAACACATTACCGTGACCTCGCATTTTATTAATTTACTGTTACGTTATAAGAACAAATCGTGAGATATCAGAATTCACACATCAGAAACCAGTTTTATATTAGTTGAAAGTTTAAGTTCAAATTAAATTAGTTTTGGATCTTCTTCCTCTGTCTAATCTGTCTGGGAAGAGGCCTGTGGCCAGCAATAGGGTGTTGATAGGCTGATATTAATATTATTACTTCGAACCTCTTCTGAGCCAGTTTGATAAGGTATTTATCAGAAAGGACTGCTTAAATTATCTCCACACCTTTTTACTGGGTTAAAACTTTAACGTTAAAAATTTAAGTGTACTCACATGATAAATATGTACAATTATAGACTGGACTTTAGTTCATACTAAACTTTTTGTCCCTTTTTTTCCTCATACAACGGAAATCCCATAGAAGTTGCGATTAGCACTGATAGGTAACTTACTCTTTTTTTTGTACTGACGCATAAATCTCCAAGACAGCGTCAGATTTTACAAATATTTTTACTAAATTCGGATTCATATCAACAAGATATTGCACCTTTTTAGTTAAAAAGGCCAGATTGTACACATTGAGTGATGAGAATGTAGAGCGCCATGACACACATTCGACTCTTGCGCACAAAAGAGACGATGTGATTTCTTTAATTAATTTGTACACGACTTGCATCTTTGAGGTTTCTATACTGTTAATTGAAACCTTGAAACCTTTGATTGCTCATCAAAACATTTGGACAGCTATTACCGATATCTACTTCAATAACGAAATGTTTGGTTTCAAAACTGTTTAAATATATTGTTAAGTAATATTACCAGCCTGATAATGTCCCACTGCTGGGCAGTCCTCTTCCCATACATATAAAGTTTGAGTATTGATCATCACGCTTGCTTATTGCGGGTTAGCAATTCAATATTCGAAATCAAGGACTAATCTAAATAATAAAGACAATAACTAAAAATTAATAATAATTGTGTGGAGTCCCTCACAATTATCTTTTTAAGGTTCAAAACGATTCCGGACTCCATTGTTTGAAATCCAAGTTTCCTCACGATTTTCCAAATTGAACGTAAAAAGTTCAAATGGTTACAATAACAAAATACTTAAAAAATTCAAGTCATACTTCTAAAATGATAAACATAAACCACAAAAGAGCTAACAAAACAGACAAAAGCCTCAGTTAAAGCCGATAGTAACCCACATACAGCAATGTCAGCTGTCACCGATTACGCGTGGTTACGCAACCTGCGCGTACGCACGCCCCTCCCCTTTTCTACTGACCTCGGAGCGGACACTTTCGCTGCTAAGATCAAGTAGTACTGGAAGTGGTAGTAAAAGTTATGAATGAAATCAAGCGTACGCGCGGCTAGAGTACTTTTTCGTGATTTATTTTTTATTGATTCTGATTTATGTACTGGATTAACCCTTTAAGAGAGTGTTTAATAAATTTATATAACGGTATATTTTTGGTTATTCATCATTTAAAGACGGTAAAGGGTAAAACTGTAAGGGCTGGGTAAACCTTGCAATGAGACATCGATGGTTAAATAAAAAATAGTTTTTTTAGTAGTACAGAGTTGGTTTATAACGTAAAACAAAATTGTAAAAAGGAACTCAACGTAACGGGTACAAAAAACGGGGACATAGCTTTTTTTCAAATAAAAAATGCTTCATACATACATGTTGATTGATTTATCGTAATGAAATCGAAGTTCTAAATCACTCAATTGCTTTAATATATTCTCGAATTTTACGGTTGATTACCTGGTTACAGTCAGTGAGCAAGAAGTTGCAAACAACAGTTTACCAAACACATCAGCCCGAAAAAATACCTATTTTAGCAACGAGACCTATAAACTAGTTGTTTAAAGTCGACCCTATTTTTGTCTATCATCACAAATTTTAACTTATCTATTAGTTAAAGTCGAAAACTATCAATTCATAATATAAAACAAAATCGCTTCCCGCGTCTATTCATCTCTACATATCTGTTGAGTTTAATTTTTTTGTTAGTTATTTTGATAGATAAAATGATTGATTAATTGAAATGATGACTAGACGAAGGTTTATATTATGTGGAATAAATCAGTGATCCACCTGGTGCGAAGCTGGAGTGGGCCGCTGACAAGTAGGTAACATAAAACAAAACACAAATTCTCAAAGAAATAAATAAAAAACAAAATATGTCGCTTCTAGCATCTCCATACCTCTCTGTGTCCCACAACTCGTCTTTCGACCGCGTGACACTCGAAGTGGGACGAACTATATCAAACGAGGAATACTATCGAGTGGCTATTGTTCGTATATTTCTAGTACTTTTCTCTTTGTACGAGGATTTTGAAAGCCTTTGTCGGTCGGCGATAGTATAGTAAAAAATATTGTCTTATAATAATACAAAAAAAATATTTTCGTATGAGATTTTTACAAAAATGGATATTGAAGATATGTGTTTTTGTTAGTTGTGTGTGTCTTTATAGATGCGGTAGGTAGGTACTTATTTTTTTTTGTTTCTTAGTTGCCTCAATCTAGGACAAAGCCTCCCTTTCCTCTCCATGCTTTCCGGTCATAAGCTAATTAAGGCCACTCATTTTTATAAGCGTACCTATAAAAAAAAAACATTGTTCATTGACGAGACATTAATGCTTGTTCTAAGTCTAGGTGCCATTGTTTCATATAATGTGAGTGTTTCTGGACCTTCTGCAACACAAAGAATTGAATTCCTTAGTATGCGAGTTGTTTAGAAAAATATCAGTATATTTACATGAAGTTAGATTACGTAATCACAGACTACTAGTTATATTAGTTATTACATACCAACAATTAACCAGTGAATTATGGTTCTTGTTTTGATCCATCATTCAATATTTGATGTTACGTCCAACAATGTGTACAAACCGGTCAGACCAGTCTTAGTAACACGATGCGCGTCAATGCGTGCGCGCATGTCTACAACTTCGCAATCGACGCATTTCTAAATTTAAATTCAAACTTTGAAAAACGAACAATGAAAAAGAATTATTTCCATTTTTCGAAAAATTCGTCAATGAAAATATACATATTCGGAATTTAAATTCGAATTACGAAATATCATACATACATTTCCATGCATGAGCAATTACGTCAGTGTCAGAAAAAAGGTTGTATTTATAGTTTGCATGGAACCAGTATTTAATGAGTTTCTGTCAATGTAAAGGAAACTGTTTTGACGTTATGCGCAGACATTTTGATACTTAAACTTGTTTTGTATTATTTTTTCATACATTTAGTACTTTTAGAAGATGATATCATTGTGTTATCGGTATTTATTTCATTCTGCATTTGTATGAGCGGGTTTTACGAGCTGAATCGAAGTTTTACTCGTAATGCATATTTATGAAGTCCATTTAAATATCTAAGTCTATTTAAAGAGTATAAAAGGCAGAGAATACATGTATTTTTTTATTTTATTTTTAAAGAATGAGTACGTAAGTAACAATCTTCCTTGACATTAAAGACTATTTTTTTTCTTATATTCGATCTAAGCTGATAGGCATTTTTGGATAAAACCAATGCTAGTAACACTTAACAAAAAATGTCTAATTGTCTAAAAAAATGTCTAAATTGTTAGACTATTAGTGTTGGCAGCGTAACGTTATGGAAATAGACCGAAGTGCCGTAAGATGATCTAGGCTGGACCTGTCGCCTGTCTAAATACTTGCGGTTGATACGTTTGACCCCATTGACTCAGCGGTTGGCTTCTCGGGTTTCGGTACTAAAGGTTTGTAAGTGGTATAGTTTGCTTGTTTTATTGATTGATTTAGAACAATAAGTTAATTTTTTGAGTGATAGTCTGTCTCAATTGACTACATTTTTAACTATTATCGTATTATACGTATTTATCTTTATCACATGATCATTGCATACTTGTATAGCACGAATGCTATCGAAAAAGATTAATTTTCGATGTGTCTCAATATATGGAAAACAGTGGAAAATCCAGTTTTTTTAATAAAGTATCGTCATTTAAACGGAAAAGTGTTTTCATCCACAATCTAGCTACTAATTGTAATATTTACGTTACGAATATTTTCTTCAAAGTGTGTAAACTCAGTACAGGCTAGTAATACGTATTATAACAAGGAGAAAAAAAATATAAAACTAGGTTTAGCATAACTGGCTGTGGACTAGACTATTTTCTAAAAGAAATCCGACGTTTGTATTTTTTGTTTCCCTGTCTTCTGTAAATAGGTAAATACGTGGTGCAACGTGATTATATGGATTAGTACAGAAAACGTTTTACAGTATGCTTTAAGTATGGCACATGATTGGCACACTGGCTTAAATACGTATGTGCCAGAGAGGGGCCTACTACCAACTAGCAAAACTATGTTTGACGGGCCTGTTGGTCTAGTGGTTAGTGGCCCTGACTGCTATACCAGAGGTCGTGGGTTCGATTCCCACTCAGGACAAAATATGTGTGTGTAATGAGCGATCATTTGTTCTGGGTCGGGGTGTAATTTATCTATAGTGTAAAATATAGTTAAAAGCATATAAGTATGTTTATCAGTTGTTAAGCACTCATAATACAATACAATACTCTGCTTAGTTTAAGGCTAGCTAGATGGCATTGTTCGAAAAGTTATATATTATTTATTTATCTCGCTTTCACAACTGCGATAGTCTTACTTTTAGAGTTGATGGTAGACCCCCAACGGCCTATATTATTAGTCTAAGGCTCGTATACATTGAGCCAGTAATTGGCGTCAGTAGATGGAAAAACTGACACTAGAATCAAACGGGTACTTTATTATCAATTTATTTCTTTACTAAGCAATTTAAATTACCGTCTTCGGTTTAACATAATACAAAAATATATTCTTGTCGTATTTTTTTATATTCATTTAAATGCAATTGAAGTTACATTGTAAGTTGTAAATGTAAACTAAAGCGTTATTACCAGTTATTACAACGTATCCTTATAATGGACGCGGCTAACATTAAATTGTTACTCGCGCATAATTTCACAAACATATTTATATGCTAACTAGTTTAAGATTAATAAATTTCATTAGGTTCTTGTCACCCAGAGGATGTGAAACGGGTTTTTCATTTATCCCCGGCTGGGAAGGGTTACTTTGGTTATATTATAATATTTACAGTATTCACAATACTTTGTCGATAAAAATGAATGTTTGGTATAGGATATGGGTACATAGTTAGTTTTATTATGTTTTAGTAGAATTTTCCCACGATATGTCGATACAGTTAAATGCCGATACCATATTTGATTGCATTCTTATTGCTAAAAGCTAAATGATTTTAAGCTTGACGTTGTTTATCAGTTAAGTCGACCTGTTTTTTTTAATATTATCTACATTTAAGTATATAGTTTAAGATGAATAAAATAGAAAATATAAATGAAATTCATTATTAAAATTAAAGTTGGATTTTTAACCTAAATATTTTTATTTTGAATGAAAAATATTTAGGTATTACAAATAAATATTTAAAAAATATTATGCTTTCAAATGAATAACATTTACGATTATTTTCAAAATAAATGGGACAAAAATACATGCATATAATTTATTTAAATAAATAAATTAGGTATTCTGTAATCAAATCTAAACGTGAATCTTCTTCTGGTTTAACACAAGCCCTAAACCTTCCTGATTGCGAATCGTAAAAACTTCGAAGATAACCCTCCACCGCTTGGCTGTTAAAAAGTTACCGACATTTACTTTTTGAAGTCAGTATAGTACTTTTACATCTTAACTAACTACAAGAAGTAAAATTCTCAATTTGATTAGCATTTACAATACATCTAACAATAATTACATTCTATAACAAAAAAATAATCCTTATCAGATTTTTTTTTAGTATATTAAATTACCTACCTACTTAAATCACCTTCTTAAATCACCTAAAAGTAAAAGCTATTCAGAAACTATTTTTGACATAAAAATTAAAAAATAAAACTTTAATTAATCTAAATATTTAAATTGAACATTCAATCATTTCATTCATTCAATTTAGGTACGTTCATTCAATTTCTCATTCACTCGCTCACCGCCGTTCCCTCGTACCACGCGACAGGATTACAACACACGATCATGTTTTGCGCCACCAAACATCTGTTGAATACACTGCACTATTAACGATGCGCCGCATCTATTATCCTCGGTCAATAGTCAAGTGTTTCGTTTAGAAATGAGTTATTTTTATAGCTCAGCTGTTTGTAGATTAATCAATACATGGTATTGGCCTGTTGGTTTAGTTGTTAGTGACCTTAACTGCTATACCAGAGGTCGTGGGTTCGATTAATTTTCCCTACCCAGGACAAATGTTTGTGTTATGAGCACGATCATCAGTTCTGTGCCTGGGTGTAATAATTTATCTATAATATAATATGAATGTATTTCGAAATATATATAAGTATGTTTATCGCTTGTCTAGTAGGTACCCATAACAGAACCTACTTAGTATGCTTAACTTGAGACTAGATGGCGTTATGTGAATTTCGTGTCCGTCCCTATGTATGCTTAGGTCTTTAAAACTGCGCAATGGATTTTGATGCGGTTTTTTTATAGGCAGAATATTTCAAGAGGAAGGTTTATATACAATACGTCAGTATTTCACCCGTGCAAAGCTGAGACGGGTTGCTAGTTTGTAATATTTGTTTAACTTACATAGCTATATTGCTACGGATGTTTATGTAAAAGTAGGTTTATTACGAATTCTGATTCAGGTCTTAGACTTTTTTACACACGAAATTACCCTCTTCAATATCCTCTGTTGTAACTTTGTTTTCCCCGAGCAATATCCTCAAAAAACACATGGCTAATAAAATAAAACTTTATTAAACGACGTAATCAAATTACATCTTCAAAACACTCCCGTCAAACAAACAATAAAGTCAATAAAAACAAAGCCTGGATTGTAACTGAACGGAACCAAAAACCTACCACGAAATCTAGAAATAAAATTAGTACATCTATAGAAGAAAGACGCCGCTCTACGCCCTGTATAGCTCTGTCTCTCTCTTCCACATTTGCAGGAATGTTACTTTAGCAAGGTTGGTCTCCAGATCTAAAAACATTCGCCGGTCCCTCGTAAAACTCGAGATGAATCCGTTCCACCCGGATAGCATTAGCCATGACAAAGTAATCACCATCCGGGGTCATATCACACACCTGACATATTCAAATTTAGCTCATAATGTATTGAAATTGGGGGCAAACATAGGACGCTTAAAATGGCGAAGAGAAAACATGTTTTGTTTACGTTACGTGTACCTAAGGCGTACGTGAGATGAGATAAGGTGATCTTGAGATGTGCTTTTGTTTTCGACTGTTTTAAAATGACGATGGACAGATCTTTAAATTTAGGGTTAATCGAGCAATGGACTGTGATTCTATTCAGATGCGTCTAAATATAATAAGCATTGTTATGCTATACCCTTTACTTTATTGGAAAAGAAAACAATTGTATCTTGGATAATCACATAGGCTTTAACATACTGTATCGATAATGTTCTCACAGCAATAACCGTAGGTTCGCGCGGACGAAGTCGCAGGCAACACTAATGCCATTTATAAATCGTGAATTTATTTTTTGATTGTTTTTGACACAATTATACTAAAAATGTAATTCACAGACGCAGTATTTAAAATGTGAGGATCCGCTAAAATACCTTCACCTAACTAACATTTCATAACGAACGGTAATTTCTTAACGCAATAACTTATCAAATATGAATTGATAAGCCTTTTGTTAATATCGTTTTAATTATAATCATAATTATAAGCGCTAAAAGTAATTAAAATATGTCAACCGTATCGAAATGAGGTATTAAACAATTTTGTTAATGAACGCCGTTAATAATTAATTTGCTTCGATTATTTTGACTAGTTCAGATTGATTAACTAACCAGTTATTTTTAATCGTTTTTTTCGTTCATATTTTTGATAAGCTTGCATGGTTATTGTTGAATGCTAAATGCAGAAAATGGCTGACTGAAATTGGATTCTTGTTACCGCATTTTCGTTCGTTATTAACTTCAATATTTTTATAGTTAATGAAGTCAATTTTTAACAGTAGAAAGAAAATATCAACAGAAAAAGGTATCTCGAATTCTAATTAATACTAAAATAAACTCAATACTCTGCCAATCCTTATGTACGATTGATTGGATATGTTTTAGAGTCAACAAATCACAATATTCATCTATTTATTTATTTAACACTTTCTTTAATGAAATGTTTTAAAATGTACTGGGGCAAATATAAAACCCAAGGCATTCTCAGATAGACAACCAAGGGATAGTCATTTAAAATCAGATCAAATTGACGTCATCCAGAAATCGGGCAACAATTTTCACATCATATTTCCACGATAGTCTTTTTTCAAAATCTCACTAAGTATCTGATTCACGTGGAATCAATCCACGTGGAATCTCCAAGTAATCATCAGCAAATACCTACGTTAACTAATACACATGACATTGGCACTCATGACTGTCTTATCTTTACATACGGAGGCCTTGACAAACCTGTCTGTTCGAAACTGCATTGATGCAAGAAAAAAATTATAGTACGCTATAATAAACTCGCATTGGTAAAGAAAATTCAAGTTAGGCTGGATGTCTACAGTTTTTATGGGACTAATTAAGATGGCTGGGTGGTTTTTAATCTTCCATTACTGAGTGTCAATGTTTTTTGGGTAAGCATCGTTAAGAATTTTGGAAACCAAAAGAACACTGGCCATATATATGTAGCCTCAAATTGCTTGCATTTGACCCCTTCTATCTCATTTTGGTACAAATTCGTTGAGTTGCTAGTGACCCTGTATAAGCAGTTGGCGTCTTAAATTATCGTGAATATAGATTTGCATTGCACTGTATGTGAACAGCCTAGATCTATGAATTCACTATATCAGGATTTACTGTTTGGCGTTGAAAAAGAGTATTCATATCCCGGTAGGTATGTATCGGTTTGGCTGTGCTTATCTCTGGCACTGCTTAAGTAACAACGGTTAACGCTGCGGTTAATTAGGTGTATCACAAGCTCGTCTGCCGCCAGATTTATGATCAAGTTCAACGTGTTACCAAATAGTTCTTATATGTGTTTGTTTTGTTATAATGATGTAATGTCAAAAATGACAGCTGTCAAATTGACACATCAACCGCATGACCAAGAATTCGTACATGCCTACTTAATACTCATTGTGTACTTACCATACATATTAAATAGGATTACCTAAGCAGAACAAATACTAGTTAAAATACCGAGAAATCTAAATAAAGGTAGAACATTGATTGGATTTTGTATTGTGACGTCATAGACCTCACACAAGTAGCTACCGTCACGACTTGGGAATCTTCACTTAATTGCGGTTCATTAATCAAGTCATAAGGAAAATATTTATTTCTAAGAAAAAAATATACGTATTTTTTTCTGTAATAATTATTATTGTAGATGTTAGTTCGGTATTTTATGATCGTGTTTTGTTTTTGTTAGATGTACTCTATAAATTTTATTAGGTAGGTATATTTTTTGTATACCTAGCTATGTTCATAAAGATTATTTATACTAAAGTCTACATACGACATTGTGTTAGCTACTTAATTTATTTTTGGGTCCCTTATCTAACAAAAAAAAATCACCAAACGAGCTACAAACTTCACTGTTTTACCGACATCTCAATTAATCAATAATGTTTGAGTAAAGCCAAAAACTTTATTTAGAATATTATTATATTTTTTGGACCTCTCGACGAATTGTCTATTAATTAATAAGTTTTACTCCATGTGTAAATACGTTTTCACATTATTAAATCCAATATTATATCGGGTAACGTGAAAACGCTATAACTCGGTAAAAACTATGATACAAACAGGTTTACTACTTCCACTGCATTTACTACATAAACCGTGTTATCTAATTAAACATAATTACTAGCTACCAGTTCATAATTATAATTGATCTTCACAATCCTGTTTCAAGGTTTATCTCAATTGAATGCGAGAGTAAGAGTATGTTGAGATGTAATAATCAGATGATTGTATGAGCGAAAGTTGTATGGCTAGCTAGACTAGGTAAAAGTTGCATATGCTGTGCAATGCGTAAGCGATTTTCAGAACGGTCTGGAGAACGGATCAGTGTTGGGGAGGGGGGTTAATCCTCCCTTGTCAACCCTCTGATGGAGGATTTTTACTGAGATATTAATTACAATTTAGTATTAATTTTACGTACAATTAAAGAATTAAGAGATAGTTCCGAATAGGGTCAATATGTATAACTTTAGTAGTTTAAATGGCATACGTGCAAAAAATAAATAAAATAAAACAATTTATGCAATCATTTATTTTCACTCACTCAATGCGGTAATGATAAAAACGAAAGAAGTTGTGATTTTTAATACATTTGCAAACTTTATAACTATTTAATGTAGGTAAATTGTAAGTCTCTTAATCGATCTGTTAATGGTATTTTTATTATTAAAGTAAAGTGAAAATAATCACCTTTATAGCACCGGTCTATAAAACAAGTAAGAAAAGAAATAAAGATGTGTATTGCTATAAATATTGAAAGATATTTCAAAACTTCTTCGTGAAAAGTCAGAAACAATAAAATTGTTGTATTTAATGTCTGTCAATCGTCAATGGATGGACTTATTACTGGCAAAATACACCTTCTTTAATATACATATAGTCGTATATATGAATGTACAGTCAGTGACAACAGTTCCTGAAAAGTAGGTACTGGTGGTAGGTATAATGAGCTTTCGAGGTAAGACTGTTGCTATTGTAGAAGGGAAAGGGCAATAGAATACGCCTAGTGTCGTCTCATATCCTGATGGCAACATATTTGCTTAAAAAGTCATTGAAGATGATAATATGAACGTAAGTTGTTTTTTCGCCTGAAAAATAAGGCCTGTTTTGTGAAAAATCATCAAATGACCGATTTATCATCCCACCCGCTGTGGGTGCAGCGGGAGGGAGTGTCAGACTTTTACTGACTAAAACCCACTATGTTCCTCCTGGAGACTTTTGAGTGCCGGGCGAGCGGTAACTCTCTCTCTAAGGCTTTAAACCCCAAAACAGTACTGAAAACGGAACACACAAGAATCCTATTTTGTACATTAACTTTTGTTGCTAACCATACATACAGGTAGGTATCAGTGAATATCAATACCAAAAACGGAAAACAAATACTCGTAAAGTCTTATTAATTAATTCTTCGGCTTCGACTGAGTCTAAAACGAATTTAAAACAACACCGGCTGCGCAAAAAACGGTGAGCTTTCGTTGGAGTATAAATAAATCGTATGATAGCCAATAATTTTCTGTGCGTCGCTGTCTAGTAGTTTTGTAAAGGGATGTGCACATTGGTGTTGAAGACACTACGTTTTTAAACTGTTTTTTTTTTCTTATAAAATATATTTTTTTCGCAATACTTTCATTCAGTGTGTTCAAAATGGTCTATTACTGATCGAATTGAAGTGTTTCTTCTTTTAAATTACCTGCTATACTATATCTGTACAAGTTTTTACTACAACCTTCTATAATTATACTATATCCAAGTGATTTTCTTATCTTATTATCAATGCCAAAGTAGTTTTGATACGAATGATTCCAGAAACTGTATTTCTTCTTGATGTGAACTTATATTTAATGTCTTATTACCACTTATTACCTAACAACGAACCTCACACTTTGAAATACCTCCCATAAGTTTTACAAAGACCCAGCGTTTTAAACGCGGCGTTTATTCGTCAATTAAAACATACCTTTACCCGTCTTTATCGCCTCACCATGTACGGCCACTACTAGTCTCATCTATCAATGGTTTTTTCTTGTCTTTCAGGTAAGTCCACTTCAAGACTGGATGTGTTTATGCAGACCTGCAGCTGTTTCCTCGGTTAAACCTCATTTAGACGATACGGGAGTATCGTGTGAATTGAAATACATTGCGGAGTTGGAAGGAGATAAGTAAGCGTAGTCATACAGCTATGCATCTGTGTGCTGTGTGACATTTCTAAAGTTTCGTCAAAATCAATATCATTTATTATTTCTAAATTATAGGGTGGGTATTGGATACGACATCTTAAAGTATATAAAGTGCGCTATACAATGTTAGGTCAATAACAAGTGTGCTAAATAAATAAAAATTTTAAAAATATTTTACAAATGCGAAAGTTTGTATGTATGGATGTTTATTACTCTTTCACGCTTAAACATCTTGATCTATTTTGTTAAAATTCATCATAGCATCACCAGCAGTATTTTAGAAAAAATAAACGAATTAACTATTTTTGGTTAATTCCCCTCGGACGAAGTTGCGCGTAGGTATAGCTAGTATACAATACAAATAAAGATATACAAAGATACCAATCGAATTCTATTTATCACGGTCTCAATCCTAAAAGATCGTGCCGGCAACAAGAAAACTCAAAACTGAGGACTATTTTTAACCCCCATAAAGTCCTTGAAATTGATGGCAGCTATTTCTACTTTCTCTATAAGGAAAGATATAAAAATACAGTACACGGCAAGCAAAAACTAAAAGCGAAAATAGACCTTAAGGTCTTAGACTTAAAGGTGATTTTGATATTGATGCTCTTAGTGATTTGCGGTTGATTGTACATATACAGAAAATAATAATTGTTCAACTGGTTTTGTTCGTCTCACTTACAATTTTAAAATAGTCGTGTGAAGAATTTTGTTTTTTTTTTTATTCATTTTTGTAATTGATGCCTCTTGAATTGAATCGATCGATTCAATTGTTTCTGAAATTGCGACTTGACTTGCGTTTTTTATTTTACTCTAGCTGTCCCTGCAAACTTCGTTTCGCTGACAAAAATAATATGAAAACTATCATTTTATTTATGACGAAAAATTCAAATATCTTACGGAACCCTATTTTTTTCAAAATAAAATATAGTCTATGCTACTTGTGGATAATGTAGCTTTCGAATGGTGAAAGAATTTTTAAAATCGGTCCAGTAGTTTTTGAGCCTATTCATTACAAACAAACAAAGTTTTCCTCTTTATAATATTAGTTTAGATTTATATTTATATACTCTTTGATGATAGGAAATATGACCATAGGAGGAAGAAACCATCCAAATCAATCAATACGTGTCTGTCTGTCTGTACCTACGCAATAAACTCAAAAATTGCTGCACCAATTTTCATGCTCTTTTCACCAATGTATGGAGTGGTTCTCGATGAAGGTTTTAGTATATAATTTGTTAAGTTTTTGTATGTATTGACTAAAGTTGTGGAAAAGTTACAATAATTGCGTTTGATATAGAAGAATTGGGTATTGGGTCAGAAGTGGATAGAAGATAATATTCGTGGCGAAATCGCGGGCAACAGCTAGTATAAACTAATTAAATATATGAACAAATTTTTACCTTACAAAAAAGGTTCAATTATAAATAGCCAGTCATTACTTCTTTAAGAATATATGTTGCATCAAGTTACACTTGTTTATTCTTACCGCGATAGCAATCTTCACACATAGCGTGCGATTATAACTATTATATTTCTTATTTTTAGAATGCTTAGACTCTTTTTACAACTATTTATAACAGGGCTGTAAGGTGTAAAGTTGACTGCTGAGTACATAAATATAAAGTGTAAAATATAATGGAAAAGCTTAAAACTCGTCACAAGCAAACATCAAAATAATATAAAACACAAGGTGAAAATTAGAAAATGCTTTCACGTGGCGTTTTTTTTTTTGTTTGAAAATTAATGTGCCATGCATTAAAATTGGCAAAAACAATCTTTCTTTAATATAATAATAAATAATAACAATACATTATAATTATGTTTTCAAATTTAAAATCACAATCAAAAATTTCGTTGAAAAGTTATCAACAATCAATCAAACCAAAAAAATATGTATTTCCAGTACGCCAGACTGATTCTAGTTGCACGGTTCTAAAATGTCATTCCTTTGGAAAATCCCGACAAGAAACTTCCTAGTTTACTCTATTGTATATTTCACAAAAAAAAAAACATAAAACTTGAAATTTCAACTTCATAAAAAAAAACCAATATCATTCCTGTGGAGAAAAAACCAACAAGAAACTCTATTGTTTATTTCACTTACAAAAAAAAAACATAAATCTTAATAAAAAATCATAAACATTCCTAAAGCACAACCCTAACATTTCTATCACTTAGGTAAGTAAAGTAACAAAACTATTCCCAATAACTCTTAAACCGCGTTTAAAATAACCATTCGCTTATAAGGTCTGTGAGCCGGTTCCAAATTGATTTATCCCAGTTAACTGTTCTTAAAGCTTAATTTAATGTGCCTTGTTACTTGTTGCAAATACATGAAGTGCTTAAACGATTCGCTTTTGATGGGTAGGGCTGGCGAAGGGATATTTTATAGGTAAATAAACTTCAGATACATCAATTTAGAGTGAAAAGTATAAAACTAAATTAATAATTTACTAAAAGATTTTTTTAAATAACTAATCGACCGACAAATATGGTGGAAGGTCATAATAATTACCTTTGTATGTTTTTTTTTTTAATTTTTAATCTGTTATATAATTCTATAAAAAATTGATTGTGTTGGAAATTACTTTTCCAAGTGCAGTACATTTCAAGTATTTTTTTTTACTTACGCTTCTAATTACTTCTGCAAGTGCAGTAGGTAGGTATATTTCAAGTATCATATGAAGACAAGTTTTATAATTGTCACGTTGGCCTTTAAAAGTATTTAGAAACCTCACAATATTAATATCGGTAATTAACATAAGTACCATTTAAAATTTCCCAAATTTCTAATCCGAGGAAATCATTACCTTTTCCGTTTCACTTTTACATAACCTTCTAAATATTAAGACTAATGAAAGTCTGTACTATGAGATTAAAAGATTGAATAGTTAGTTTTGTGAAAGCGAGATAGCGATATACTCTACGTAGCGGCATCTCGCTTTCACACTGACAAGTCTTGTTTAAGAGCCCTTCATTAGCGTTGATTTATAGTGCCATTCATCATTAAGCATAAAAATAAAGAAGTTAAACACAAATCACTTTGACATGTGTTAGATAACTGATTAGTTAAAAGGCCTGTACACACCAGCGTATTAGACGATTATTCGATCTTACAACAAGTTCACGTTCTTACGACAAAACTACGGCTGTACTTAGAAAATTTAAGATTAGTCTAACCCGTGTCTTTGTCCGTTTACAGATAAGTTGTCACAGCAAAAGTTACCCTATAACTACATATATGTAGAATATTTTAAATCCACCCTAAATTGTATTTATAAATTATTTGTAGCTTATCAGTTAAAACGTATTAACGTTAGCATTCAAAGTATTAGTAGGTATAGTCGCAACTTTAGTGTAGATACACCTTAACTTGAATTGTCAAGCAAAACCAGTAGAGACGCCCTAAAAAAAAATGTCGACAGAGGATATCCGCAGATAAAGTAAATTAATTAATTAAAAGACTTTCCGATGTGTCGAGATAATGCCGGTGACAACCCTATTCCGATTACGCCAGCTCGTAATTAATTTTACTAAGCTATTAAAGGTTTAATTACAGTAGCAAGGCAATGCACAGTTTTTAACTTAATGATTTTAGTTATTTACGTCGATTTAATATGAAGAGATTTACTCGTTAGTGTCCTTTTAACTTTATTGCGTTTTAAGACTTTATTAACACATTTTTTTAATTGAAAGGTGGAGTGCAATTATGGTTGATGGATAAATAATTGTCGACTGGTTTATGCTGCAATATTTTTAACTAGCGACCTGTCCTAGCTTTGCAAGGGTGCTATACTGATGTATTATACACATAACATAACGCCTGACATATTATAGTGCACAAGCGTGTGCGCAAATACAGGTGCACTCTCTATACCTTTACTATCGTAGCCCGATGGGAGGGCAATTTGACACGACCGGAGAGAGATCAGGCAGGCGCAAGACCAACAGTTTTACGTATGAATCAATCAACTCATAGATACACAATCAATTGATCAATTTCTTCTGCTTTGTTAATAAAATTAGTATTGCAGTTATCACTCAGATGAATTATATGTAGTCAAATAGGAATCACTTGTTTCTACCTTTTAAAATAACAGTACTATCTCTCATTATATCCAGAAAATAAATATTTTAACAAAATCTTCTATCACAACAACCTTGCGTCATTACGACTATTACAAGCCACTTGTGGTTGAGCAATTGTATTTAATATACAAGACCGGAGATCTCATAGCTATAATCACAGTATAATAATATGTACAGTATGACGTCTTCATATACACGGGCGCAACGCGAGTTATATTTTCGCTATAGGATCGTGGTATGACTGTGGCACGATACAGTCGCGAGTGTCACAGTGACAAAAAAAACGATGTGTTGTTTATCACTTTGTACCGTACGGTTGTACGCATTTATTTTTTAGAAAGCGCCGTCTTGAACTACTGTATGTATTCACACTGTGATATAAGTGCTGTAACCCCATAGCATGCGCGTGCGTCGCTCATTCATGACCAATTAACGTTGACATTGTAACTCGAATATACTTTATGAAATTGTATAAGATTAGACTGGCCTTTTTAAAGGTTAAACGACTTTTTATTAAAGGTTGCGATGCTAATGATGCTAATAAGAAAAGAATTTGGAGTATTTAACTTTAAGTATGGAAAAGGGCATATGTTTTTAGTCACTAAACTGATATATTTTATGGGACGTACGCACATTTTATTGTACATGACGCAATGCAAAACTTTACTAGTCAAAGTCCTTTTGGTCTTAAATAACTAATGCCATTAAACCCATACATAGAAGTTTATAAATAAATACTAAAGCGCGTCTTCAGATACAAACGACCTAAAATTCCTTTTATGTTTGATATTCTATATAAAATGAGATTTCCATATAAATACTATTATCTACAACTTGACCAGCTCATAAATCCATCATTTCCCTGTCTATTTCATAATCATTTATTTCAGCATCCTGTTTAATTTTTTCTATCTCTTTAAATACGAAGAAATCTATCAAAAGATCTGCTAATATTCACTTTTCCTCATCAACATCATTAGCCATCATTTCTCGCCGTGGTAATGACATTCTGGGGTCAGCAGTAATGAGGCCCACCTTTGTATATCTGATGCAATCACCGTATAAAAGTAGTCTTTGTAATGTCAGTTCATGGGCACTCGAGTATGAATTAGCATCTCTTGTGGTACTATAAGGTACAGACTTGACCAGATATAATAATAATGTGTCCGGACCGATTTCGGCCACGGCGGCCAGTGTTACTATGACACCAACCAGCTACGCAGGACATATTATAGTGCACAAGCGTGTGCGCAAACACAGGTGCACTCTCTATTCCTTTTACTCTCATATCCCGATGGGACGGTAATCCGACACGACCGGAGAGAGATCAGGCGCAGGACCCACATTTTTACGTGCCTTCCGAAACACGGAAGCTGTGGTATTTATTTCTTAAACGCAGATTGACCAGATAATTGTACTTGTAGTGAGAGTAATTAATTTTTCTATTCGGTACTTTCTCTCAAATTTTCGAAATCTTGTGTTGGGTTTCTTTCATACGTCTATTATTGCGTTCTTAGTCCCTTGCATCAGGTCAATACGTGAATAAAGTTAATTCCTGAAATTTATTTTTAAGTGAATTCGATATCAATTTCTTCGGATCTGGCAAATAGGTAGACTTTTTGATTCTAGCAATTGTATCTTCTTGAGGAATCACGATTACATTCAATTTCCCACAATTATTATCAGTTTCTGGTTTATAGTCATCTTATGTATCGTCAGCAGCGTATTTAGCGGCACTAATGACGTTTTTGTTAGTAATTTTATGAAAATCTGTATAGGTTGTTGCAATATTTACTTTTATAGCAATTTTATTTATTGTAGTTGTCTTTCCTTAGTCAAGAGCTTAAGTGTTATCGTTGCTTTTTATAGCCCATAGGAGCCGGTAAGAAACTAGTTATAATATGTCCTTTACACTTACTTGGATAAAACGTGTGGAATGTGGTTAGATAGAATTTAGAATCATCTAATTTGTTTAATCTACTATTGCGCTCTTCCTTTTCTTTTAGTATGGTAGATGAAACAACCAGGCATTAGAGTTGTTAAACCGCCATAAGGCCTCTAACGTGATTCAACACACCCTTGAAAATTTCCACTTACGGTTTATATCAAACCCAACATTTCACAAAAAATATCTTCGGAAGTTTTTCTTGTAGCTTTCCCAAAAAAATCAATTGAATCGCCCATGAATCTTTTATCTAACTTATCATAAATAATAACCGCTGACATCTTAGAATCGCCGAAATATATGGGCGTTTCGTGCAGGTCCGCCATTTTTCTTGTTTGTATTTTACAGGGGAATGGTGGCCATTTATTTTGACCGTCCAATTTGTATAGCTTTGTTATTGATGCCAGGTATTTTTACACACTTGTTGTTCCCGTGTGTTGAATTCTGATAGCCAATCAATTTTGTGGTTGAAAATTGATTTTTAAGGCTGTCGGTTGTACTGAATCTGTCTTTTTAGGGATTTTGTTTGCTTAGTCCATGCATCATATCTTTTGACATATTTTACTGTAACTACTATTACATCTGGATAGAATTCCATTGAAATCCAATAAAATTCTTTGAGCTGTTAGGTTTTTCTATCATATATTATAAATTGCAGGCAGGGCAGGGGAATGATGATGATATTATAAATTACCTATTGATCTTCAAGTTAATTAGCATCTCGAATACGATTTATTTGCTTCGTTTCATTCATTATTTATAGCAGCTAAACTACTAAATACATGAAAAATACAACCACCCGACACAAGTTTAATAATTTTAATATTTGCACCAACTTTTTCAATTTCATCCGAACCCGAAGTTTTATAAGAACCGTTCGCATAATCGACCATTCATCGACTTATTAGTTTATCTTAAACATCTAAGTTCTTGCTTACATTATATCTTTTGGTTTCTTTTCTAAAGATATTACTAAGTTTCCTTTTATCTTTTATCTTTCTTTTAAAGTTTTCTTTACCGTTCCGTTGTGGTATGGCTTTATTTCTGTACTCTTGTCGGAATATTTAATTAAGTTTAGATTTAAATGTGTTTTTGTTAACATTTGTAATTGTTGGGTTTGTGTTGGTAAAGTTGTTTTTGCGTTTGCTTTTGTTTCGCGAAAGTATGTTAATATGTATTTAAGAGGTAAAGAGAGAGAGAGGGAGATCTTAGAGGAGTGAGATTTCTATGACCTACTTTCCAAGCATAGAAACCACAGTTGATTTTTAACATTCTATGTGAAACACAAAGTAATTATGAGTTAAAGTTACACACACGCACACGTTAGTAAAAATCAACCAATCAATATGATCATATTGTGTCATTTACAATACAACGGGTTAAACAACCTTTGGTTAACGTACCCAACCATTGAAACCAATCAAAATTCTTTCTCGATACCGTCGTCCTAAACAACGCACACGCTTGACTGCAAACAGCCATTTTAAAGGCATTCTCCACATTAAACATTACTTTCTATATTACTTCCTCAATATCAAAGAGTTTTTGAGAAATTCCCTTAACGGAATGACAAACATTTTGTTTGTGTAAACAATTCGATGATAGATTACATGAGTGTACGTGAAGCACATACGGGATTGGGTTTGTTGGCGCCCAATGTTTTCAACCCCTGGACTTCTCCTGTTATAGAAAATTAAACTTTGATGTTAAAGAATAGGGCAGTATTTCGCTTGTGCTATAAAGTATTCAAACTATTCTCTTGTATTTTTTTTAAAGATGTGTTTTTCGTTAGTTTGATCAACAATTTTGTTGAATTGTATAACGTGGTGATTACTTTTCACTGAAGTTACAGGTTATCTTTTTTCTGTTCTACCAATCTGTGTACTTATTTTATGCCATACGAACTCAAAACTGAACCATCTATTCATTATGTCTATCTGCCGCTATATTACGAATTAAGATGACAGACATAGCAAGATCCAAACCTCAGTGAACAATCGTAGAAGCAATTGTGGAAAAGAAATAAGAAAAAGACAAAAAAATCTGGCTGATATTATTTAAAATAATGACCTGGATTGTTTCTACTGAACTGGTCCCGAGAGACAAGAGAAAAAATAGTAGGGAGGCCTTTGCCCAGTAGTGGGACATTTTAGGATGGTAATAATCATTATTATGGATGGATGGATGGCCCTTGGTAGATGCCCCATCACATTTCAGATTAAAGTTCTCAACAAGGCCTCTGCATGTTGGACCTGTATCTGTAAGCCTTAAAAAAAGACCGGGTTTCTTCCCTTGAAGTTAGCCCGTGAATTAAAAGATATCATTATTTCAATTACAGGTTAATAATACAATTTAGGCTGCTTTTAGTATTGGTTCATAATATTGATATCAAATGATCACGTCAATACGTCCTTTGATCAAACGACCGATTTTAATTAATTATTAATTGCATGCGATCGATTGCAAAGCGCAGTTGTAATATTTACTAACCCTTAGATGTCTGATTGAATTTGAAATTGAACTTTATTACATTTTGTAAGGATTTAAAATCGTTTGAAAGTAACTTTTTTCTATTAACGGCCTTTCCATCTATTTTTGTTGCACTAAGTAGTCGTAACCTTTATATTTCCTTTTATAATTTAATGTATTTGTGCTACATGTTTTTTTACCTGTATATTTTCTTAGTTCTTAATAATTATTCTAAGTGAAGTTTGTATAGGTAATTTACATAGTGAGCACTATAATTTTCGTTAATTAGCACTGAACAAAAATACAGCTGTATACAACTTTCATAACACTGAACAAAGACAGAACAAATGATTGTGCTCGACACACAAACATTTGTCCTGGGTGGGAAGCGAACCCACGACCTCTGGTATAGCAGTCAGAGCCACATCGGCTATCAACAATACAATATAAAATGGTCCACAAATATTATATAATCGTTAATTTATCAAACAAACATTAGTAACTCAAAATTAAAAACCTTGATACAAAATCCTTAATTTGCATTGTACCTTATCAAATGGGAATGCAAAGAGCTCTACCCCGGAGGTTGAACTCCAGTCTCCAATAGATAAGGTTCGACCTTAACGAATTTATACCGCCGGGGGAGGCGCCGGGGGATTAGTATTCCCAAGCCGTACCACCGCGGATGAATGCTATAGTGAATATAAACTGATTTAAATATCGGTAATATTTGTGTTAATTTTTTTAACTGACTTCGAAAAGAAGGTGTCTTAATTCGATCGTGTTTAAAGGATTGTGTGTTTATATGTGTAGTTGGAATGAGTCTTGGCTTTGACTGATTTTGTGTATTATTGTAGTTAATAATGTACGAATGTCAGCATAAACTATGATGGAACTACACGCGTACTTTATAATTAAATACAAATAAAACAATGAAAAAATTCAAACGTCGGACAGGACTTGAACCTGCGACTCCTCGCTTAACGCGCCAGCCCGCGCTGCTTATTGGCCTTATTGCGCAGCGATAATTGCATAAATATCCGATCTGCAGCGGTTTCTGCATATTAAAAATATCGGTAAAGTAGGTAATCATCGTCTCTCAATTCCAATTAAATTGTATTTAGTATCGCACATTTTCTTAAACAATTAAAAATAGTTTTAAATCACGTGAAAATCGAATCCACCGTCCCAAATTCCTATCTCTTAACTACGCCATCAATAAAAAATAATTACCTAAAACCCACAGAACCGAGCCTAAAACAAATCATCCGAAAAGATAAAACAGATTTCGCCGAAGAAATATAACATGTTATGATTTATTTATAACATTTTATTAAATAAATATAACATATAAATAACGGCGGGCGATCAATCACTGCCCGTGTACCACGAACTTCTCTCGTAATATTATTGTAATTGTGGAAGCGGGGCAGCGCGCTACACAGCGTATAGCGTTGTCTCTTTCATTCCCGCCAATGTGTTACTTTTAGAGATGTTGGTAGATCTTCTGGCCGCGTTTTATTTACGGCGTTTCGGCGCCGTTTCTCATAGCTACTGGTTGTGAGTTACTTCATCGCAAGGTCATGGGAATTACTCTCGTGTACGAGTAGTTTTACGTAACATTAAAGCATGTGCTTTTAATGTGGAGTTTTTTTACTAGTTTGTGAATGGTAAAAGGAGAGGTGTAATCGCGTTAAAGGTGTGACCTTAATTAGCAAATTCGTCTTGTTATGCGTTTGTAAGTACTTATATTTTGTCTGCTCAGATAGCTAGGAGAATAACAACATAATAATGGAAGATATGTTAAAAAAACAAGATACACTCTCTTGAAGTAGGTTAGTTTGAGCTTATTTGCTAAACTTCTATTATTATACATGGTTAGCAAATAAAAACATCATCATCATCATCGGCCTATCACAGTCCACTGCTGGACATAGGCCTCTCCAAGTGCACGCCACTGAGATCTGTTTTCAGCCACTCGCATCCTACCAGAAAAAAGAAAGAGGCGTGACGTTTATGTATGTATGTATGTATGTATCCTACCAGCCGTCTTGCTCAAATAAATGCATATATGATATTCACATCTTACATAGTGACAGTACCGTGCAATCACAGCAGATAGAAGGCAGTTATAGTGACTAAAGTGCACGGGATAACACCAATCTTCCACTTTATACCGACCCAAGGAGTGACGTCACTGCCTTTGCAATTGCTTGAGATTCACACACAACTGTAGTGCAAAAATCAGATTCATATACATAGCTGTAAGATTGATTTTATTGAGATCAGTAAAGTCATTTCCTAACATGTCACAGTGACCGTTGTTACTCTGTTTTTTCACGACTTCTATTGAAATGACTTTTTTGCTGAGCATAAAAAGTGAGTAGAAAATATATTCTACGATTTTCCCTTTACTATCAGCCCGCTGTAGGTGCAGCGAGAGACAGTGTCAGATTTTTACTGACTAAAATCTACTATGTTTCTCCTGGAGCCCTTCGAGTGCCAGGGTCGCAGTAACTCTTACGAAGATCCCGCAGCCCCGGCAGGGTTTACTCTCAACCCTAAAAGCATATTCACAGGGGGTGACACGTATTCAATATTTATAACTCAACATTATCCGATCGAAGGCTTATTAACGACTGGATATACAAAAGTCTTGTAAAGCCCCAGCAAGACCATTAAACATATAAATATAATATAATTAATTGCAAAATCATGTTAATACTGCTCGTTACCAAGACAGCAACGTCCTGTCGTTCGAAAAATTACAATTTTTCTTTTGTTTTTTATCCAGTACCGCATGTTTTACTTAGATAATACCAACTCTATTCCGAAGAGTTAAGGTCGAATTTTGTACTTCGATCGACGTCCGAATTGCCGGATAGACTGGCAACTGTGAAGCGATTATTTGTGGATGAAATGTTGCTCTTTAGAATAACAGTAAATAATTGATGACACTAGCTTTAGCTTGCGGTTCTGCTTCCGTACATTTAGGTTATCGCGATAAAAGAGGTTATTTGTAGAAAACTAAGTATAGTGCAAGATTTAGCTGTGAAAACCTATTATTTAGAAACCTTATATTACGATGCAATACACAAATTAACAGTATTCACATTATCCCATTAAATTAGAAACAGTTTATAGTAACTGTTTTGAAATTAATGTTTTATAACTATTTCATGCGCAGTTAAAGATTACGGCATACAAGTTATATTTTAAGGCATTAACTGTACAATTAGAACTTTAAATCTTTTGACTTTTTAAGAAATAGTATAAAATTAAATTATTCCTTAATATTCCCATCCACACTAAATTTATAATTGGAAAATTGCTCGTCTGCATCATATTTATAGAAAGGACCGAACTAGTCGTTATAGCAATTATTAATTATAATTCAGATGGTTTGTAGCCACGTCGGTATGTAATGTATTCATATTTCTTTTAATTAATAACCGCTTAGCCTTTATTTTTCATTATTATTTACTTATAAGAATAAGATCTAGAAATAATAACTGCATAAAACTTTAATCGTTACTCTTTTTTGGAGATGGATGTTTGTTACTCTTTTACACTCAAACGGTTGAATCAATTTTGATGAAACTTGGTATAGAGTTAGCTTAGCTTACTGCGCCAAAAGGGGGGTTATGTTTTTACAGCTAAAATAATATTCACGCGAGCGAAGTCGCGGGTAACAACTAGTATAGAAAAAATATTTGCATCCTATTATAATAATTTCAGCTATTTTCATTTTCATTCAACACCTTTATCTACTTTAATAAAACTGGTATTTTCTTCAAAGTAATACATTTTTATGAGTGAACCAGTATTAATTATTCGAGATTACTTTTTTTACTAATTTCGTTGATCGTGAGAAGCAAGTAGTTCATTATAAACGGGTTGCCTTCAATATAAAATGCATTTTCCTGTCAATTAAGAGCAATTAGAGGCAGGGGTAACTACAAATATGGTCAGAGCGTTCTTAATAAAGTTAATATCACTAATTTTAAGGTTCCACGAGACTATGTTTAAAATAAACGTCTTTTTGACGTCTTATGTTTTATACATTGTTGTATGGAATTACATATTTTATAGAACAATGTTTAAGAAAATAATCTCAAGTGTTTTTTTTTTGTTTAAAGTATGTTTTTTTGTTTTTTTTTAAAGTCCAGGAATATTCCCGTACTATAGAATTTAATCCTTGTATCTTGGGTTGACAGACATTCAATTTATAAGCACAAAGACATCCAGTCTCAGAACAAGCTTTGCGGATCGCACAAATTTTTGATCGACGCGGGAATCGAACCCGCGACACCTTGCCTACAATGCTATTGGCGTGGTGACCTATACCACTCGGCTGTCCGTGCAGTCATATTTAATTTTACGGTTCATTTAAATGTCTATTTTACTTTTTCTAAAACCAACTTTTCTTTCAAGTTATTCCCTTTGTTATTGACGAAATCAATATCATCTCGTAACATCAACAACCAACAATACTCCTAAGAGGTTATTGTGTTCATTTTTAACTCAATGTTTAGCATTTGTAATGTAAATCACACTTAACCTTCTAAAGGTGCGTATACAAAATCGTTTTATTTTTAGTGTCATTGCTGAGACAATTATGTTTTGTGTTTGTATAGTTGTTTGGTAAAGATCACCACGGTATAAGTAATCATTGTTGCCAACAGTCGTGTCTTGTCCTGTATTCGATACCCGGTTAAGTAAATTCTAAGTCTAGGTGCCTATGATTTCAATGAAAGTGAACTACCTCGTGATACGAGGAGTATTATCCTTGTAGCGTTTTATAAATAACTAACGACCCTCGCAAGCTTCGCACGGGTATAATACTGATGTTTTATATAACCCTCCTCTTGAACAATCCGTTAAATTACAAAAAAAAACGCATTTATAATCCATTGCGTAGTTTTAAAGACCTAAGCAAACATAGGGACAGACAGAGGAAAGCGACTATAATATCGTCCTACTTATGACTTGACTATATATTTATACTATGCAGTGTTAAAAAAAATGTAAAGTGCTATTAACCCCCGACGTCAAAAGAGAGGTGTTATAAATTTGACGTGTCTGTTTGTCTGTCTGTCTGTGACATCATTTGACTGAAAAATAGAGTATTTTGTCCATGTAAACCAATCGCAAAGTAAATCACAGCTAACCATCTAACCTGTATCATCACACTGATTGCTCTATTGAGCAATTGAGCCTCGCACTTGCTACAAACAATAAAATCGTCTTGCCTATCGAGGTCAGGACCAATTTGCTGTATAAATAGATTCTGCTGAACGAATTTAGACCCTATTGTCTTTTGTTTAGTGTATGGTAAGGTTGTGAGGTGAGATAGATGATAAAGTGAACTTTTGAATGAACTACAATTAGAAATATACTCGGTATTGTTTTTTTTGGCGAATCTGACTTGCATATTTTGGGTGTTTTATTTTATGTTGTTACGTTGCCTGCGTTAAATAGACCGTATGAAGTGGAAGATAGGAAGGAGGGTCTTTTCCCTACAATGGTAGTACAGAGAAAGAAAAAGATTTTTTTATGCTGTTTACGGAGAATTCCTTTATTTAGCTAAAATATATTTCCCTGACTTTAACCGATAAATACCTTTTCCAAGCACATGCTAACTGTAAAACAACGCTTATAGAAGCAAAGACATTAACAATCATTAATGGCCATATACCTTATTCAATGGTACTAAACGGTGTATAGTATTCCCTTACCCATTACCAATGATTTCCTAACCTTAGACTACGAGAGGTCAACACACCAACTACCAATACTTATTGTAAAACTATTGCAGTTGTGTGAGCAAGACAACATTATCCAATGTAGAGCGCTGTCTCGTTTCCACTAATGCGATAGTTTTACTTTAAGAGATTGTAGTACAGGAACCAGACTCAACACGCATACGATATCGGATAACCGACATTAAGAATTAGGTGTATTATCTTTAACGATTGTTAAACGTATTAGCAATGGATAAATCTTTGGAAGGGTTTGGTTGTTACTAGAAATTAATATCATGTATTGGTTTTTACCCTCGACATGAAAAGGGAGGTGTTTCTTAATGTATATGTGTATAATTGTCGATGGCAGTTAAATGAAATGTTTTTATTTTTTTTCTATAAATACATCTCTCGCACAAGGAATCGAATCTTTTTGTCGCGGAGGGTTACACAGTCATTCAATTCACATGCACAAAGACACCCAGACTCAGACCAAGCTATGGATTGCACAAATTCTTGTCCTACACGGGGATCAAACTCGTACAAGTGCCACTCGGCTATCCGTGCAGTCGATAATTAACACCTAGTTTTTTCTCTGTGTATTTAAAAATATTGTTGGGCAGCGGTATTATCTTGTCAGATATATCCAATATTGTTGTCAAAACACACAACTATAATTCCAGTCTATGCGTTTCTCACGCAAGTACTTATAACTATATTACTGGTGTATTTTACCGAGTAAATAAAAAAATAAAGAATAAAGTTCTAGACAAAGAGCCGACACCCAGCTATTTATAATCATATTAACATAAAAAGCATTTTATTTCATTTAATCGTTTCACGCGAACGGAAATGCGGGCGACGCCTGTAAGTAATAAATAAATGCGTCAGGGGTGACTCCTTTGCATAATGAATAATTATCGTTTCTGCATAGCCTACTTGCATTCCAACCTTATTATATTCGCTCTTTTATTAAAGAAAATCTAGTTAAAATTGTCTCTTGGACTATTAGAGAACATTTTTTTATATTTCTACTTTTGATCTTTAAATCTGATTTTCTTTTATTATCTCTACAACGAACATTATCTTATGTGTAGAATTTTAATTACTTTCGATATAAAAGTGTAATTTTAAAAAAAGAAATGTTGCTTAATTGGACATGTCATACACATATTATTTCTTTGTAAAGAAAGAAAATAAAAAAGAGGAATAAATGTAAATCTTTCAGCGACGTTTCATCTTGTTGGTACTGAAAAATGGTTGTAACATATTACGTGATCTGAGGCTTTGTGTAAAATGTTTCATTACTTCTGTAGAGATTCACAAAAGAGGTTGTAGTAGGTACCTTAAAATTTATTTTTTCGAATGATGATGTAGATGTAATATACATAACCATAACACAAGCTCTGCTTAGCTTGGAATCAGATGGCCGTGTCTGGATATTGTCCCAAGAAGATATAATATACAAAAAAAAATATTAATTATTGTATCTACCTATGTTTAAAAATCTTATTTTTAACCTACATTTTTTATTTTCCTTAGCATTCTCACGACGCCGTCTAGTCTCAAATTAAGCATACTAAGTAGCACATAAACATTTATTCTGGGTGGGAATCGAACCCACGACCTCTGGTATAGCAGTCAGTGCAACTAACCACTAGACCAACAGGCCAGTATTATTCATATCAATCAAATATACGATTAACTAATATATAAATCGTTCCATCGATCAGTTAACACATTACGCATGCCTATAAAATCTTTAACAGTATTTAGTAGTTAGCATAAGTTTTCTTAACAAACAAATTAACTGAAACATTTGACCACGAGTCGCGTTAAGTAGGCAATAATTCGATACATGAAACGTAATTATAGCTAATTAAATCCGTAGTACTAATTAACTTTGATTTTGCTCATTACGTGAAATAATTGGTTATTATACGATACTTGACTTTTATGTTTTGATATGAGTGTTTTAAGTACTTACATACATAAACGTCACGCCTCTTTCCCTTGGGGGTAGGCAGAGATCACATCTTTCCATTTGCTACGATCCTGGCATACCACTTTAGCTTCATCCACACTCCTCAATCGCTTCATACACGCCCGTCGGTTTAGGGTACTCCTGATCTGACCCTTTTTTAGGACTTTTTTTAGATTTGTTTTTATTTAATCGTAATACAGTATCAGATTTTGTATTTGTGTTCGTTTTGAACAAAAACGCAAGATAATAGGATTCTAGTTGCATTTGAAATGGACATGTTTATGTAAATTATCTCAACGTGATAGACAGACAAACAAACGTGTTAGGTTAAATAATCAAATACAGATGTAGCCTTGAGTATTACTCATATTCCTAGGAATATTTATTTTACATAGAAATATGTTATTTGCACGATGTGATGTATGAAAAGACTAGGTTTTTTGCGGGACTTTGTTTGTAATTACATTACCTAGTAATTATATTAATTAATACGGAACCTCTTAGAAAAAGGACTTTTAAAATAAGTTCATCATAATTTCCCTTCCCTTATCCCAATTATTATCTGGGGTCGGAAAATAATATTACTTAAAATAAGTTCATAAAATAGATATTTTCTTAAAAAAAATACTTTAAATATTTACTAATCATTCCTTATTATTTAATTTTAAATTCATTTCTAATATTTCAAAAACAACAAATGAAATAATTTTCTCCAAAAAGAAATTATAAAATTCGAATTCATAATAAGAATTCGAAATTAATTAATTCGTAAATAATTATATAAGGCTGGCTTCACGTTTGCGGTTTATCTAAAGTAAATTATAAATTTAAATGTCTTTTGTTCATGGTCGTGCATTATGAAAGTTAATCGTTTTTTTTGTTCAAAGTTTTTTCTTACATCTCGTGCATGCATCGATTAGGAGTTATGTAGATTATATCAATACTTAATATGAAAAAAAAACCCGCTTCCCGATCTCTGACTGTCATTGTGTATGCTTATACTCCATTTGTTTAGGTAGTTAACTAAATGTAAACAATCTTGGTGTTACTTTTTAAACAAAAAAATAATTTTTAATTGGATATTACTGCTTATAAATCAATTAACTATAGTTTTAGAAAATCTGAATGTATTTCAAGTTGTAAAACGTATTTTACATTTTTAAAGATCACATTTTGTTTAAAAGACATACCAGAATTGTTTACATTTAGTTAATTACCTAAACAAATGGAGTATAGACCTATGCAATTAAATTACGCAATGGATTATGATGCGATTATTTGAGATTGGTTTATAAGTATGTCAGTATTGAACCCGTGCTAAGCCAAAGCTTTACCTAGTTCAAGGTAAAAAATTTGATGCAGCTATTTTTATTGAAGTTCTTCATTAAACTCTGCATTTAAATGTTTATAAAATCACAGTTAAATATGGTTACGCTTATGCAAATAAATGTTTCTAATTCGCATATTTATTGCAATCTATAGGTATAACTTTAGTTTAATGAATACCTTCATACCAAATTTCATTAAAGTGGTATAGCCGTTAGAGAATAAATATTTTACAAACTTACACACACACATTTGTAACACCAATAGAAAGAACTAACAAGATGAAGAGAAATGTAACTAAATAAACGAATACTCCAAATATAACTAAACTCTTTAACTCGAGAATATTCTTTGAAAAATTAAATTAGTAAGAATCGTGAAAAAAAGCGCTTATCTTTACTTCGCATTGTCTCCGGCCCTTACACAATACACGACGTAATGCCTCCACGATATGCATCTGACTGATGTATTTATGTTTCAGTCTCGAGGATTCTTCTTTTGTTCATTATTATATATTTTTTGTATGCTTGTTTATTTGTTTCGATGATTGTGAGATAGTTTTGTGGGGTTCGCTAAAAATGTAGAGGTTTTTGAGGTTAAGTTGTCAAGTATTTTTTTTTTGTATCAATAGTTGAAAACAACACAAATGATGATTATTAAATATAAGTACTGTGCACACCTATAAGTGAGGTATTTACCGCAACGCTGTTTATAGAATATATCTAAAGTAATGAGTTAGTGAATAAGTCGTTGGTGTGTCAATAAATAAATAAATAAAACAAGTAGTAGGTTATAAAAGGGAGATGTTGATAGATTTATATGTCTGACGTAATGCGTGATTGAGATACCTACTGAATAAAGTTATAAAAACAAAAAGTCAGGTCAGTCAATTACCAAATTCAGTTGACAGCACTGCAGTTTATCTAAAATCAGTTGTTAGTCTGCAATCAGAAACCACATAAAAAGGAATCATCATCATCATCAGCCCGTTGCAGTCTAAAGTGACTTACACAAGGGGGTCGGCAGTGACTGCATAAAGCAGCAGACCGGGCTCAGTGGCGTACCTTGGGAGAGGCCTATTAAAAGGAACAAACCACACAAAATAAACGCTCTCTATATTCTCTTTTTCTAATCACCATGCATCTTACAGTTTAAAAAAAAAAAATAAAAGCACAAAATAAAACAATATCAAAAAATTCAAACTATAGACTCCAGAGGTCCACGAACCTTGACCTTGGTTTAATTAGAGTATTAACAAGGTTATTGATACTAAACAATTTAGACCGGTTTGAGTGCAGCAAACCAGATTTATTTGGGACGTAAACCAGTTTATTTGCTTAAGGTCAAGTTCTTTGCACGTATCGTTTGTAACCGGCTTTTTTATTTTTATGGTAATTTTTCGATTTAGAATTTTTATTTTTTAGTGTATGTTTTTTTGGAAAATGTTTTTATTTTTCTTTTTTGGTTGTTAGTATATTGAACTTGGTTTTGGTTAAATATTATATTTAGAGTATTGCTTTAAATAGTCATACTTCTATAATAGATAAAAATATACAATATCATCGGATTCTAACAGGACGATCAATTGAATCAATCCGCACCTACTGACACCATTGTGTTAGAGTTATCAAAAAGCTAACAAGTAATAAAAAAAAACATGAGATTACATTAACTGTATTATGTTTATCAGCCTATCTGAAAACAGTAAATATATTTATTTATTTTGCGTCCAACTTCCATTCATAATTAAGCTCGATTTTAATATACAAAGTACATCTCTCGTTAATTTGAATAAATCTGATGTTATGCAAGTGTTGATCTCTACATTCCACTATTACGTATTTACAACCCGATCGCAATTAAAACGATAATTGCTTTTCCATAAAAAAATAAATAAACGTTAATAAAGCGTTTACTGGAGCCGAATTCGAATTATAAAATTATTCGAATTTGAAACTTTATTCGAAAATGAAATTTTATTCGAATGTGTAATAGTAATGGCTGAATTGAAGTTTACTTTTTTGTTTTAATTTATAAAGATGTAGGATGGAATTGTGGGAGGTATATAATTTATTAGCCCAGTCCTGGGGTGGTGTAGGCTACATAATATATCATCATTCCCCTGCCCTTATCCCAATTTTTACTTGGGGTCGGCGCAACAAGTCTTTTAGACATGTTGCTTAAAGTTTTGGCTATAGTTTTATAGTCGGCCGTCTGCCTGACACTAACCCTCTTTGGGAATGCGATTGTTGGTTGCTTACCCGCCACCATTCGGGTGACCCAAGGTGCTTGGTACAGTGCACTGGGTCTTAAGGTCCATTAGTCGCCTTTTACGACACCCAATGGAGGATATGGGGTGGTGCTATTCTTTATCTCCGGACACCACACGGACAGGCTACATAATATAATAAAGCAAAATTGTAGCATCAGAAATAAGTATATAAATGATATTTTTATTATGCTCCAACGATTAGATTTGTTCGATACCTTTTCTTAAAAACCCATATAGTAACTAATGTAAAAATAATGGCTTTAATTATGTTGTAATAACCCATTTTATTGTTTTTGTCTGTTTCTTTACAGCTTATATTTTAAGCAGACAAGCAATGCCATCTTAAGTTCCACTTAAGTGTTGCAAATTACCATATTCACTTACATCATTGGCGTTCAACTTAAATAACTTTTTTGACGTGTACGGTCAGCAAAAAAGGCAACAATAAAACGCCACATAAAATGTTTAAAATGCCCATAATGTTAGAGTTTTGCAAGATTTAGTAAAGAATTCATGCTTTTAAGCTAAGTTGTTTTCTAGTCATAGTAACTTCTTACGCAGTTAGTATAATATTTTAAACATAAGATTGGATTCAAGAGCCGTTTAATGTATTTTCGAGTGTAATTAGCTAAGTAGCAGTTAAGTACAAGTTGTATTCAAGGACTGTTTTGCTGACTGTACACGTTAACTTGACAATCATCCTGATTCTGCGAACTGTTTCCTCATTACATAACGATACTTTAACTTACTTTAATGTATTTTGTGGCGTTTCAATGTATTTCTTTATTCGGTTATAGGGTTGCTACTAAAACCCCATGGATTTCAGGTTGTGTTATTTTTCATGACAATAAAAAAATGGATGAAGAAAACCAACACTTTCAATTCAATGTTACTAAACAGAACATAATTTTATCTGTAGATTCGTTGATCTATGTCGGTATCCATTCTTCTTTTAAATATACTTTAAGTATTTTCGCATTAATTGTTCCTTGCTGAACAATGCCCCATTATATTTCAAATTACATATGGATATGGATACAGACATCGCAGTAGATCCAGGAGGAGATGGCGGGATGAGCTTGATTCATTTTCACAAAACTGGCTCCAGTTAACCATAGACCGGGATAGGTGGAAAGAGGGAAGGGAGGCCCTCTGCCCTGCAGTGGGATACTAATGGCCAATGAATAAATAAATAACATATATTGCAAATCGCATACTATATTTTTTTATTTTTAAACCCGTCTAATATGTATTTTCATTCATGATAGTATTGTTTCATAAATAAACCATGTGATGAAAAATCGTGTTGTAACAGCCCTACATTGTGTAATTATTAGCGACTCAATGAACAATGGGTGTTACAAAAACTAAAGAGCCGACTTTAATATCTGTGGCCATCTCGCTAGTGATACGCCCATGACTTCGCCTGATTTTTTATACATTATCATGGAGTATTCTTGTTGTGAGACGAGCATCAGTGTTAGTTATTGTAAGGTCAAGGTTAAGCAACGTTTGATGAGGTTATGTCTTGGATGGGTGACTGTTGTAAAAAGCTTCTAGGTAACGGTTAATATTACAATTTTATTGCTAATATTAGTTTTATACCCCCTACCTCTGGTTTTTCAAACGTTCATCAACACAATTTTTTTTTAATCGTCAGTCAAATCTCATGTTAAGCTCTGTGATTGGTTGTAAGTTTTATGGTCAACCAATCACAGTTGTGATCAGTTGATACGACAGCAGATTTAATTGAACATCCTTTCTAAAACTGGAAGCTAGTATCGGAACTAGTATTTTTACTTACAAAGCTCAGTCTATTTCTAGTAATCAGGTTCACGAGGTGCTTTTGGTGATCAACAGGTACGCGAGGTCCTATAATATGTATGTGACCAAATAAAAAATATTTAGTATAATTATTCGTTTTTTTAACTGCTAGTAAAATTTGTACTTTATTTACCACAAAGTCCGGTCTAAAAATACTTATTGTACTTACTGGAAATATACGAGTTTTTGTTAACAACATTCTTGTTACTAATTATATAACAATAGTATCCTTTTTGTATCGACACGAAGAAAATCAAATTAAACGTGATACGATCAAATAAAATGGCCACATATAGGAACATTGATGTAAAAAAGTTTAATACTTACCAAAATACAAGCAAAAATAACCCTTATAGCTTTAATAACAAGTTTCAATATAGCTTGTACAGATTCATTCGTTACGAATATTCCATTTGTAATAAAAAGTACGGACAACAAAAAATATAACTCCAAATGGCAATGTATTTGTGTGGTACGGTCAGAGCAAAAAGTTCTAATTACTTAATTCAATTAATGGGCTGTTTATTGTTATGGGAATTGCGAAAAAAGTCGTAAATAATAGGTATCAGATACCGACAGCAGTTAAAAATGGAAATTGAAGTAATTTGGTGCTTTTTCTAATGGAATAGAGTTCATATTTCATTGTTTGAAGGTTTTTGTTGTAGCTCAGCTGATTCCTGGTAAAAACCTGAGTTAAAATTCACATAATTTTAGAGTCTGTAACGAAACTTATCAATTATTTCAAGCTATAAGGCGTGAAATAATCTATTTTTAAAGCGAGAAAAGCGCTATACTATGAAACAACAATCTTTAATTAGTCTTGTTTAACCAACCTTTTTAAAACATCGTTTATTAAACCCAAAACCCCCGTTTAAAAACAAAGGGTGACACGAATCACGAAAGTCAAAACAAACCTTACAAATTAGTTAAAATCATTGTGTTGCTGACCTTACTAAGGTGAGAGACCCTGTCGTCGTCCTAGCTCACAAATCGATCGGTGACGTCACTCGATTAACACCGCCTTTGTGAGTGCTTATTATACATATATTGTCTTGAGTTTTTTAATTTTTTATATTATGTCTTATTTATGACTAGAAAAATGCTGGGTTAAGATTTTTTTTTGGTACTGTTTAAAACATGTTGCTGGATTGTCTAAAAATGCATAAGTAGGTTTTCTTTCTTTTATAAAATTTTCACTAAGCAAGTATTTAAAAATTTAATTTCTGCCACAAAACGACTTACTCTGGATAGAGCGACTAAAGTCAGGAACGTTAAATGACTGTGTTGCTGACCTTACTAGGGGAAAAGCCCCTGTTGTCGTCCTAGCTCACAAATCGATCGGTGACGTCACTCGATTAACACCGCTTTTGTGAGTAATCTTGTCTTGAGTGCTTATTATTATGTCTTAAGATTTTTTTTAATCTTTGTATGTCACTTTTTTATGACTAGAAAAATATTGGGTTGAGATTAAAAATTTTTGTACTGTTTAAAACATGTTACTGGTCAAGTGTTGCTTGTTTGTCCGAAAACGGAATGTTTTTCTTTTTTTAAATTCTAAACTAAATATAAAAATTGTTTTTTTTTTTTGCAAAAATCGACCTAGTTTTGGAAACAAAAGGTGACAAAAATCAGGAACGTTTTTTATGAATGTGTTACTGACCTTACTAAGGCGAGAGTCTCTGTTGTCGTCCTAGCTCACAAAACGATCGGTGACGTCACTCGATTCTTTTTCACTTGATTAACGACGTCATTGTAATATTTCCTTAAGATTTTTTTGATGTTAAGTTTCATTTTGACTACCTACTTACTTCAGTAATGATATATTAGTTTAAAATCTGCAAAACAAATGTCAAGTTTTATATTAGTATCAACATTTTAAAGGGATAATAATTTAATATATCAACTCAGAAAAAAAGTAAAAATTCACACTTTTAATTTCAGCTTTAGAATGTCGTATCCTCATCCGTATTTTTCTTTATTTATTTGTGCCTTTGATACATCATTTTAGACCGTTTTTAATAGAAAAAAACTCAATAATACAAAAAAGACATAAAAATACCAGTCTCACCAATCACGTGACTATTTTTATCTAACCGACGCACACAACTATAAATTATTAATAATAGTGATTCAAAAAGTCATTCACACTTTGTTGTTATAATTATCGAGTAGATAATTATCGATATCATTCAAAGCTTTGATATAAATGCCGCTCTTTAATTATAATTACAATGATAATTGGTATGTTTAGTACGTGCTTTTTTCGCTTGATTTTCTAGTTTTTTTTTTGTTGTGAGTCATTTTTTGAAGCGTAGGTATAGGTTTATATTAAGTGCTTATAATAAAAATTTTAAGTTTAATAATTATTTGCAATTATTCCTGTCTTTACTTTTTACAAAAAAATACTATGTTTCTTATTTACGTTTTTTACTATTCATGATAAAAAAAAATGTAAAATGGTGACAGTAAAGAATAAGCAAAACTTTGTTGAGGCAGGTACCGGACGTCATAATAAGTAACTTACACTACTTTTGTTTTAGAAAAAAAACTTTTATTTCAGAATATTTATGAACATTTAACTTTATTGTTATATTCCACGCGGACATAGTCGCGAAAACAGCTAGTAATAAATAAAAATATAAGACTATCGTCTATTGTTTTGTTTTAAACTTCAAATGAATCATTATTCTAAACAGCTGACTCAGTGTTTACTTACCACAACATTCTTTATATGAGCTATCCCCATAGGTAGGTACAATTTATAGGAAATAGTATTTTAAATTGTGTTACAATAAACTTATGGTTGATATTCCAGTGTATGGTTAGAGTAGTATAGTATACTTAGGTATCTATACAATAAATTGTGAATAAGCCTAAAAACACGATGAACTCATGGCTTTTATGCACGTATCGTTGGCGTATTTAAGTTTACTTTGTTAACTATTCTGTATAAACTATCATACTATACTATATTCTGTATAAGAATAAATTACATACAGTAGGTACTCACACCTACTGGTCCTATGTTTTAACTTCTGTAGCAGCAACCTACTTACTTTTTATGATGATTAGAAAATTCTTAATTTGATTTAAAATACAACCTTATCACGCAGCCCTATCGCTGTTAGGTTGCAGGCAATATTTTTTTAGAAACGGCCAAATTAAACTACTGAATGTACTTATAGTATGCTGATAGTTTTTAACCACATACCTATACTAAAATTAGTTTCCTATTTATTCAGTGACAATGCGTTTTTGTACGTTTGACGCGTTCCTACATACACACAAACCTTGAGCAGTGAATTTGTTTAGAATTTCAAAGATCCAAGTTGTAAGGAGTTCGGTCGGTTGCACATATTTGCATAGATACCAGACAGCCTTGCTTTTAGTGTTTATATTTGACAAAACATATGTTTATAATACGATATCGGCATTTAGAATTGACTAACTTAAAAAAGTCTATTTGAAAACGAAAGTATTTTAAAGAAAAGACAATGTGTCTAGCAACCTTTTTTTTTTGTTAAGGGTCTTTTGTGAAGTTCGCCATTTCCAGGTTTATTGATTTATGAATAAAGTAGCGTTTATATTCCTTTAAACTTGTCGCTTTTACGTCTAGAAAAGAATATTCGAAATATGAGGTGTCGATTTGAAATATTATAAAAAACCTGTGGCGAGTTATAATAACCTAAAAAACATACACATTTGCATATTTTTCAGCTAAACATCTTGTCGAATTAGCTTGATTTAATCATCTTCCAATTAAAAACATGACATTTTAATCCTCTTACAGTTTAAATATTTTAAGTCTGTAATTATGTCGTTCTTTTTTGTTAATTAAGCAATAACAATCTTATAATTATGTTTTTTTTTGTTCACAGGTAAGCTACGGTTTTGACACGTTATTAGACAGCTAATACTCTACCAAATCAGTAAGTTTAATTTACACGTTTACACACACTTTTGACATCTTATCAAATGACAGCTGTCATTGTAAACTGTCGTTTTGACGTTTGCCTAAACTTGTCAGCTCGTTCTAAAATACCTAAGTATTTTTTTTTAATATCTTAGTGTATTTTTGCAAGTATGGATTATTGTTGATGTCGAGATAAAAGAAGACAAAATATATTTTTTTAACTTTATAATGATATAAATGTTTATGCAGAAATGGACTCCATATTTAATGGAGCAAAATGATATTTCTTCGGAAGTAATATACTTTTACTGATTAGTGAGAAAAGTATATATTTTCTCACTAATCACAAGATAAACTGATGAAATACTTGAAATCAAGCACCAAACAACTATTAATTAAAATATCAATATTATAGGCAAAGAATAATAAGCAAACTCATTTCTTAAGATGACTTCACGGTAATTCCCATGATAGCGTCATTCGAACCACGAACATTGTAATTGCAGTTCATAATTATCCAAGAAACACTTACTAATGGTAGTTAAGGTATATTTTCGTGCATGCGACTGATGAAGGGTGCGACTAATCGTATACGGTTGCTGCTGCAGAAGTCAAAATATCTAATGCTTGCTGACAATCTTTTGACATGTTTGACATGCTACATATCTACTGTTTTTTTCTTCCACCTATAATGTTCCACTACGGGGTAATGGCCTCGTAATTTCTATAGAAAGACAAAAGACAAGTGCCCCAAAAATAATCAGCCATTTTGAACAATCAACTCATCAAAAAAGCTCTGGTTTATCCGTTAAAAAATTTTCATTACTTATCAAAATATGCCTGGGAATACAGTTTCCTCTTGTCTTGTTTTCATGGAGAAATCTGTTTATTATTATATTAGAATCGTTTTTTTTTTTCTTTATACGAACGGGTCTATTTAATTACTTCATATAGGCGCCGTGCTACCGATGTCCTGTCTATCGCGTCAACCACACACAATTTATCGTGTGGTTATGATCGACCGCGAAACGCAAATCTCGGAATCGCACCTTAAGGAAAAAACAGGAAAATTGATCATCGTTATATCTTGAACGTTGTTTATGAGCATTTATTGCTAATGTTGTAGGAATTATCTAGCCGCGATCATGAATTATTATAATAGAATTAATATGGTCTTGAAAATTATCGGACTGACTGGATTTTTCTTGATGAATCTTTAATAGTCTACATGGAGTGAATTTTTTATTATTTTACAAGGAAACAGAGTAAGAAAAGTATCATTTTTTTTTTGTATTCAGAACCTCAATACAAATTGTATTATTTACGTTACAATTACTTTGTCAATACCTAACGTGATACTTTGATAACAAGAAGAAATATTATCGTTTCTTGACGTTGAGAACATATTTTGACTTAAAGTTGAACAATGTACAATCATTAAAATAAACCGCTTTATAGTTGTGTAAACTTTGTTGGTGGATCATTGATAATTTCATTCTTAAATACCATGTATTATCAAACATTTTACGGTTTAATAATAATAATTTCTTTCTTTTACGTCCTACTGCTTGACAGACAGTACCCAAAAAATAAAGGTTTATAGAATGAACTAGCTATTGTTACATATCACAATTTTTAACGACTTATAATACAAGCTGCTCGCCACCAACTCTTAAAATCGTTGGCGTTGTGAAAAAGAGACGCCGCTTTACATATCGTCCACCGTCTCCCTCACACAACTTCAACAGTCTTTAAAGAAGGTCTAAGATTCAATCTAAGCTCATTTACACAAGGATTTATTTACAACATAATTGAAGATAGACAACCGGTTGAGATTAGAGTAACTGTGACATATTCTGCCCTAATGTAAGTCTATTGCAGGCCTCTATCCAGCCTATTTCTTTCGGCCTATGTTGGGACCACACAAGTACCAGGCCTATTTGCAGATATCAACGCTTGGGCATTGAACCTGGCGCTTTACACGTCAGACAAGCGTTAGCCGGTATTACAAAGTCATGTTACATAGCTGGATATACAGGGTGTTAGAAAAAACATTGTCTTTAAGTAATAAGCTAAAGTTTCGTAGTGTTTTGGCTGAATATTTTTTACCAGTTGCTGCTGTTTCCTTCTTGCCTTACTACAAATTTCATATTGATCCACTCTCTAGATATTTAACCTTTTAGCCGTTGGTTAATTAATTATTATTAAACTGAACTTTGAAGATTTAACGTAATTCTAATAGATATTTTGTCAGTCATAATAGTTGAGCCTTTTGGTCCTTTTAGCCTTTTGGTCGAGTGGTTAGTGACCCTGCTATACCGGAGGCCGTGGGTTCAATTCCCATCGAAGACAAGTAAAGTATGCTTAGCTTGAGACTAGGTGGCGTTGTGTATTTATTTTATTTATATTTCCACTCTTAATCCTATTTGTCAGTTCGAGAATTGTGAAAGGACTTGGGGGAACCTTTGCCCAGCAGTGGGACACTACGGGCTAGAAAAATAAAAAATCTTATCCGTAAAACTGTACCACCCTGTACCCACATACCGCAGTAAGATGAACACTCTGTTTACCTCACTTAGGATTATCGTGATGTCATCTTATTAACAGCAATTTACATTCAAGAAAGTCACAGTAATTATGTATAACGACGTACTACGTTATGATAAAATCATTGCAGTTAATTAAAAATGTACGAATGAGATTATTAGTTCAAGTTAGACTGGTAGTTAGGATTATATCGAGGTTTATCAACTTTATTAGATGGGAAAGCTATGTGAAGGTAGGTTTAGTGGGGAAATTACGTTTTGAACTGAAAAAGAAAATGAAATAGATTATTATGAGACTACGGTCAATATTGTTACTTTTACAAGCTTGGCTAATCACATATTTTTAAGTTACTGCTCCTTTGATAGACTAAGAAGGTCGACTCCACATCGCAGTCGTTTCACAGACAGATCTCGAGTCACATGCAGAAATAACACACATATTTTATTCATTTATTTAACAGTTCATGTACACAAATAAATTAATGGAAGAACTTCAGTTGAAAAGAGGTTCAGTTGTACAAAGGTACTGCTCTGCAAAAAAATACAAGGTCTGCTTAGTTTAAGACTAGATGGCGTTGTGTGAAAGCAGTAGAAAAAAAAATCGAATGCTTCCACTTTTTCACATATGGCTTTTGTAAGCATCCAAGCCTAGCTAAACAGTAAAGCTTCATCTAGTAACATATTACATTAAAGTCATAAAATCCGAATAGACTAACAATCAATTTGCGAATCTAATACGGAAACTAATATAGGCAACTATAAAGGTTGTTAAAACAAGGAATAATGTCTTTGTGAAATGTATCAAAATAATATAATTTTATGCTGTAAGGGATAAGACGGGGCCGAGATGTTTTAAAGTAAAATGTTTTATAAATTAATAAGTTATATGAGAAACTATACAGAATAAGTAATTTGAGGGCTTTTGATGAAAGAGGTTTTAAAACCATCCGGGCAAAATTAACTTTTAAAATAACTAAAAAATAAGAAATTCAACTCAATTTGATCCAAAGTAGTAAAGCAAGTAACAAAAAATCTTAAATTATATGATTTTTTATGGCATAAATGCTTGCTCCAAATATGTTATCCCGTATTAGAATGGAATGTTATAATAATATGCTTGCCTTTACAATGCATAAATAAAATTAACATTGCGTAGATTTTAAAATCATTTGAATCTACGGTATGAAAGAAACAGTATTGACATTATTTTTATGAGCCTATAATACCATTTACAGTCAACCAATAATTTCAAACTCCTTTAACATAATTTTACAAAATACTAAATTATCAATAGAAGTTGTAAAAGGTATTTTTCCCTTGCAAAAACTAGTCGCATCATAAAAATGCCATAGACGGCATATGCAGTGCTAATCTAGCTCTTTTTCTAGAAAATACGAACGTTTGTAAGCAGTGAACTGGCATGTTAAAGAGGTTGGCTTTTAATGTGTTTTTAGTATGCAAGAAAAATATAAATATTCTGGTAAGTAAGAGTGTACAACAGTTTTACGATCAGAATGATATGTATTGAATCGTTCTATTAACTTTCTTTAAAGATGGAGGTTTATATGTATAAGTTTATTGCTTGCTATATATTTAGGACCAATGTTAGTGTTTTTTTCCTTCGTAATTTTCTCTTTTGGTTAGCTTAAAATATTAACCTAGTTAGATTTGTTCGGAAACTTAAAAAAAAAAATGATGAGTTGTTCGTAATTTAATTTGTTCGTTATTTGTTAAAGAGCTGCTTGCATTAAGTCTTAAATATAAAAAAGAAGACTGCATAAAGAAAACTGTTATATAAACACATCACTTTATTGTTTTTCTTCACAAAAAGCCCGTAAGTTAGTTAATTATGTAAGTAAAATGATTTGTAGGTCAAACGGAAAATGACAATCTAATTGTCATCTCTTTTAATTCACGGGATAACTTCAAGGGAAGAAACCCGGTCCTTTTTAAAGGCTTACACGGGGACACAGGTCCAACATGCAGAGGCCTTGTTGAGAACTTTAATCTAATATGTGATGGGGCAACTACCAAGGGCCATCCACCCCTGCTCTATGAAAGAACAGACATGGACGGCCCAAGGTAGCTACAAAACTATTGTAAATTATGGATGAAACGAATTTGGGCTATGGATAGGGTATGTTGGATGTGTTTATTTCTCAAACTATGGATAACTATGGCACCTGCCTTTCAACACATGAAAATGCAATTAAAATTGGCAGGCGGTGACTCGCCGGCTCCAAGATGGGCCCCCTATTATACCGCCACGATAGGCAGCAGGTGGGCAACACCAGAGAGTACAGGCTAAGGGGTGTAGAGAGGTGCGACACCGATTTCGCCATCGCGGGTCACGGACCCGGAGCGGGTTTCCTCGTTATTACGCCATTAGACACTTCCACCCCCGAGCATATAGCTCTTGCAACCCCTCTCTAGCCAGCCAGTTAAGGCAAGAAAGAGCTGGGAGTCCTCATGAAGAGTGACCCCCTGGGGCATTCAGGTTCCGTTGTGTCGCCACACACAAACAGCTCGCCACAAGCTGCCCTGCGGATGTATGCTCCTACGTAGACCTTCAGATACATTTTTTTATTTATACCTCAAGGATTGAAAAAGCATGCTAATATACCCTCAGGTCTTGCGTTATCCCCATGATGAGGTAACGACTTGCCCCGAGGGGTTGGTAACGACTTGCCCCGAGGGGTAATTGTCATCATTATTAAAGGTATAATTATTGTAATTATACTTAATTGTACACTTTATAATGTAGGTACCTATTTTCATGGTAGTGAACAAAAATAAATATCAAATGTATTTTTCATTTTGCTTAACTTAAAATGTACCCGATAATTATCAAAAATAAATATATATTTGATAGATCACTGTCATTACACTGTAAAGTAATAGTTTATATTTTCGTCCTATCTATTATTTATAACAAAAATGACACGCACAAGACCTTACTTTAAACTAATAATTTTAAAATTATAAATGTAAATAAAGCCTACTACCAAAGCTTTAATTCCCGTTAATACAGAGCACAGCCCTATAATTTCCAAAAATGACTTAATTTTTTACTGTCATTAAATTTTGAGGTGAAAGTCCCATTTGTCGTCCGTCCTATTATTTGTTACAAGGATGACACGCACAAGGCCGATCTTGTACTGTTTATTTTAAATCGCCGTGCAACGAGAACGTGTGTGGAACTCACGACTTCGAATGGGGTCTTTGTCATACTATTATGTGTAATCTTTGGAGTATTGTTGACGTGATGATAAAATATTAGCTTGGAACGGATGTTGTTGAATGAGAACTTAATAATGAACTTAAATGGATGCGTATTTGTTTATGATCACGACTGTGGTCATATCCTGTATGAAGTTAAGAGGTACCTCTTTAAATATCCATACATCTACTTTATATTCTGAATGTATGAAAAAAGTTGATATAAAGTTATCATATTTTACGGAAATGTCCTGTCATTGACAGGCAATGACAATAGCAACAACGACAAACAAACATCGACCTCACTGCGTCGAAATAAAGGTTTTGTCAACGTCAAAATCGTCAATGATATGTCGTCATTTAAACAATACGCAATTGTCAGGAATAATATAAAATTATTAGGTATTATGTAATATTTTGTGTACATGACCTTGAAAAAACATTATAACTCGTAAAAATAAGTAAAAAATATATATTTTGTAACTTTTTTTCACAATTACTCATTCTTACTGTAATTACCAAAATTACCGAGTTCTTCCCACGTTGTATTCAATGTCAACTTACACATTTATTTTTGATATGACACATAATTACAGGCTATTATATAAAACGCTAACAATAAGAATGGGTACCTAACAGTAATGTCTTATGTCAGTCTAAGTAATTGTTGAAATTTCAAGGTTGTAAACTGATGCTGAAATGTTCGAAAAAATATAAGTTTAACTATTTTCGTTAAAACATACGTATTATTTAGGAATCATTATTATAAGCGATTTTAAACTGTAATAAAACCAAGCCATCAGATTGAAGATTTCAATAAATGTTTTTGTTAAATGAAACCTTTTTTTTTATTTATTTTTACAAAAAATATTCTTATACAAATAATGTATAGCGGACTTAATTACCTTAGGTATTCTCTACCAATCAACCATAGAGTGGTATTATACAATATTAACAAATGACACATATTCTTTATCATTACAATCAATCCCCAAAGCAATCACACCACCCACAATAATCTTAACCCCACAAAACAACGATTTCTGAACAAAGAATAACTAACAAATACTTATTACAGACTTGTGACGTCATCAGGACGTGTTGATTGCACCTCATTACCGCGTCCCATGTCGTACGTAATTGAATACACAGAAATACAAAGAATACACTCGGACGATAATATGGGAGTTTACCCTATCTCTTGGAGTGATGGCCGCGATTAGATGCTTTTTTTTTTATTTTAGTAATGTATGTGTAATTTGTTGTTTATTTTTTTTATTTTATTATTCTCGACGTGTTTGTTTTTGTTAATGTAATACTTTATTGGAAGGATGTTGAAGTTAAATCTTTTTATTAATTAATAATAATGAATGTTCTTCAACATTCACACAACGCCATCTAATCTCAAATAAGCATATTAAGTAGCTTGTGTTATGAGTACTAGACAACCGATAAACATGCATATTTATTTATAAATACATAGATACATGTTTCACCCAGACACAGTACAAATGATCGTGCTCATCACACAAACATTTGTCCTGAGTGGAAATCAAACCCACGACATTTTTTTTGGCAGGTAAGGCTACTTTCAATTAAAAAAAAGCTTTCTTTCCGATTTAAAACTAATTATGTTTATTGTTAAATCCCATGCGGACAAAGTCGCGGGAACAGACAGTAATAATTATATATACTGGACGTTTGATAAATTATTAACACTCAAAGTACACATTGCCTAGCGGAATCTGTTTGTTTTCATCCCTATTAAGCGGTATTGCAAATTAAACTTTAAGGCCTTGTAAACAAGGTTCTTAATTGTTTGCAAAAGAATGTTTGCTATCCTTTTTAATTTTCCACATATATTTTTTTTATTGTCTACGAAATTTGTCTATCCTTGTCAGTTAGGGGTTATTGAAAAGAGATAGATATTTGTTAATGTTACTTTAAAGTAGGTGTGAATGAGAAATAACTTTTTATATAGATGCTGCTAATAAGACTTTTAAGTACGGTCAGCAAAATTTATGTTGTACTAAAATCATATTTTATTTTCTGTTTCTGTACTTTTTCATTAAACCTTTTCGATATTGTATTGAGATTACTTTCATATTCTGTAAAATGTAACGAACATTCTGCTAAATAGACAAATTTCGAACACATTAACAAAATATTATAGGATGAAATATGTGTGAAAAATTATAAAGGATAGCAAACGGCGTTTTTAAATAAATTAAGAACCTTATTGACCAGGTATTAAAGTTTTATTTGCAATACAGCTTAATATAAAGGCAAAAAAACACATTTATTCTAAGGATTCTATTTTCATAGTATCGATAAAGGCAGAAATAATAAAGTAATTTATGCGGCTTATGCATGCACGTTTACGACATTACATAATTTATGTATTATACAAATACTTATAGCTTATAATGTTTTTGCTGACTCTACGTACCTGGTTCGTTATGTATTTAGCATGTTTAGCTTTGAATGTTCGGTAAGAAGATAAAATCTTCATACCTAATACTAATATAATGCCGTTAGTACAATATCTAATTGAGGAACAAAATCGTTTGTAAAATGTACTGAACGATTCTAAACTTTGATTTTGCCTTTGGGTGGTCAACAGACTGTGTGATATCATAAATGCATGAATACCTACTTCTTGATATTTAACTATCTTTGCCTGTACAGCGGCTTCTCTCGTGTAGATATAATATGTAGATTTTTAAATAATTAAAAAAAAATGTGTTAGTATCTTACTTACATTACCTACTTATACTTCACATTGGTCATCACTTATGTCACATTTTATTTAAATGTGTTCAGGAGTTTAGGTGCAAAGAATTCATAAATAAACCTATACTTACAAAGTTTTACTTTTATTATATTATTTTAGTAAGTTTTGTATAGTTTATTTATTTGTTCGTTTTCTACACAGAAATAGAAAAAAAAACTTTAGCACAAAAAAAAGAAAAGTTTTTAATAAACTTTTTTTCGCATTTGAAATTCTATAGAAATAGTTCTCGACCCCTTTTTCCTTCACAATATTGTGTCTTCACCCCTCCGAATCCTTACTAAAGTGTTGGATATTGTTTCATTGTTTTATAGAAAACCATTTTTAGAACTTTTGTTCTATGTTTATATGTAAATGACCTATTGACCGAGTTTTACTAGATTGCGTAGGTTTTTCATTAAAATAATAATGTTGTTCTGTTTTTTTTCATTATCTACATGGATTGCAATAATATATTGAGTATGCAATAATATATGGATTGCAATAATATGTTTTAGAATTCTGTGTATAAAATCACACACGCTTTCACACGTCGCGTCGAATCGCCCGAATCTAAATAAAATTTAATAAACCTACATAATGCTAAAAACCGTTTTGTTCGATGCCTTTGACTCGGACATATGTGCGTTCTGTTTAAGCATGCTACGTTTTATTTCATGGCACTTAATAAGTTTATTCGTATTATTTTGCATATTAGTTAATGCTTCACACATAAAATGTAATATACGTTGCGTAAGCATTTGCGTGATCGGTTTGTCTCTGGCTTAAAATCTTCTTAGAAATTACCTGTATTGTTAATGACTACAATTATAGAATTTATTTCAAATATTTTCGACCATAAGTTACCTATGTATTCGCATAACTGCGTAAGTTAGACAATTCGATAGCTATACTTAACAGTAGAAATTTCGTAGTTGAGGTCAAACGCAAGTCATTAAGAAAAAAAGAAACTAAAGTTATATTATTGCCAATAAGTTGCGTTTCATATTTGTTGCAATGGTCGTTAGAAAGGGCTAGAAAAAAGCCTATGAAGCAATGAGCTGAAGATATCGTAACAAGACTTCTAATACTGGTCGTTTCAGCATACTATAATTTGATAAAGTCTATTTTAATATAGCGATGAATTAAACGTACAACAAAAAGCGGCGCAAGATAGAGAATCGTGGAAGGGCTTGGGAGGGCCTTGCCCAGCAGTAGGACACTATAGGCTAGGAAAGAAAATAGTGATTTAGGTATTAGGACTCTTTAATTGGAAATTGCTAACGAGACCTATTTCTAAGACCTCTGTCTTATAATCTATAATGGATTTTGACAATGCATGTTTATTGAACCTTTTTTTACGGTGAAACCTGCAACGGGCGTCTGGTCTATTGAGGATAAGACTGGGGATTATTGGACCCTTAAAGTTCTTTTGTACCCTACTGCTTATACTTACCAATATATTCACTAAAACTTCGTCGTTTCATAAACTTCCAAAGACAAAATTTCCCTACAGGGAAATAGACTGATAATAATATTTATCTATGGCTAAAATATACGGGTCGAATTAACCTCATTGCTTGAAGGGGGCACAAATTACCCACTTATCTTTGTTCGAGTCATAAAATCAGCTGGAAATAGGTCACTGTTATAGCGGGCCTGTATTACCCCCATTCGCTTTTACTGTATTCATTTGGGTAGTGTCGAAACGTTGGGGTTAAGTTGTTTTAAAAAAAAAATGTGGAACGATGTGATTATGGTTTTCGTTAGTAATTATAGTAATTTCTGTGCCTGCCTCTGTTGTATAAACTGTCATATTTTTGTGTGGATGTTTTTTTTTGTACAAGTCGAGAGATTTGCCATTTTGCCATCAATGCCACTTTTAAGTAACTTAGTTTCATAATAAATTAAAAATAAAACCCATATTTTACAAATAACTCAGTTTTATTCAACTTTTTATTTTAAGAAAAGAAACTATGCTCATTTCAACCTACAAATAAGCTAGTCTTATCCATAACCTATATATAACTAGTGTCTTTCTCTGTAAGACAGAGATGGGCTATGGGCTATAGGGCTATATTGTCCCATATTCGACGAAACCGAATGCTCTACAAATAATATTCAACGTTAATATAGATTCATATGACGCGTGCAATAAACAATTGCGCCGCCCGGTTTCGCTCGTAAATTATTATAAAATACGTTTACATTTGACTTGAGAGTAATTTAGACCTGCGGGCTTACCTACCTATGTTATTGCAGTTGTGAAAGCGGGATAGCGCACTACAAAACATAGAGCGGCGTCTCTCTCCCACACTTGTAATATTACTTTAAGATGTTGTGGTAGGCTCTCTATGTGTGATATTGTGGTTATAAATTATGCCACTTTTCAATATTGTGATGTCAAGGTTTTATTTCTCTTGCGGTTTTATTAGCTTGTACGTTGTCGTTTTATGCGGTGTTTTTGACAATTTGAATGTTGTGCGGAAAACGTATTTTCTGAATTTAACACCTATTTAGGTTAAAACAAAGGATAACTTGCAGGCAAATACCTAGAGTTGTGTATTGTAGATTTGTAGCGCAACTTTGGAGCCTATGTTCAACGGAGTAGGCCACAACAATTGATTAAGCAATTCATTAATATTTAAAAAAACAGCTTCAATTATCACATACCTACCCCAAAAAAACCACCTGACATTTTAAATCTACTTCAAACATCCTCATAAAAACAATAATCTATTTCCACACTCAGAATCCCGTACAAAATAACATTGTCCAATGCGTCCCTAAAAAACAACCTGTAATGTAAACAAACCGACAGTATCTTATAAAGTGAAATCCCACAATCCCTTTGCATATTCATTATATTAAAATTTGTATAACGTATTCCAATATTTTTACAAGTCAACTCGACCCTTTGCTCGCTAAAAAATGAGTTTCGCGGCGTGTTCTCATCAAAGCCTCGGAATTTATGTTCCCTAATCAGAATGCCTTAACCACAGTGTAAATGCATACAGTAGTACGACTCGGCCGCCTAACAAATAAATGTGCCGCGCCACACCGCGTTGCCACAGCCACGCGGCAAGTAACACCGATAGGGCTGTCTGCCAACAGCATTTTAGCTACATCAACAACACACAGTCCGTTCGTCACTGCAACACGCTCGCGACTATATCATGCCACGGTCGTGTCACGATTCGAGAGCGTAGGTATAACTCGCGTTGCGTCCCTTTATATGAAGACGTCATACTGTACATATTATTATACTGTGCTTTAATGTTGGGTCTGTTGTAAGGGGGTTTTACATACGCTGGGGTTAACGCAGCGTTTTTTGTAGCGTTTGATCTATGATGTGTGTGGTTTATTTGATTGTGTGTTTGTTAAAAGGGGTTTCAGTGATGTAGATTATTTGATCTTATTTTTTTTTTTATGTCAAAACTCCTTTGAGTAGGTACAAAAAAGGAGAACCTTAATTTATTTACTTACATACGGTAAAAAAACTAAGCAGTGCTATGAAATAAGTACAACAGTGTTTTGCTTGGTTATTAATATTTAGTTTAACAATTTAACTAGCTGAGCCGCGCAGTGTTACCTGTCAGTAAAAGTAGCCCATATTTTAATCCAAGGTTTCCCCTAACTTTATACTAAATTTATTAATCGAATATAATTGGTTCAACCAGCTTAAACACTCAAGTGCTGCAATATTAGTCCAATTCATTAGTCACAACCCAAAAATAATAAGAACTCTTTGAAAACACATCCGATAGACATTTCATTTAGTTTGACCTGTTTAACACAACATCCGCGATGCCAAACAGTTTTATAGAGCAAAGGAACAAGCATTGATCTTGTTTGCTCACGTCGGGGTGACGATGTCAGGCAATTAACTCCAGGTTTCTTTACGATGTTTACCTTCACGGTTTGTCAAAGGTTTTATCAAGAAAATACTTTTGTCTTAGATGGATATGTTCTTTTTGATTTGAGAAAGTAGAAAATTGGGCTTTAAGTTTGTGCCAAAAATCTTTCAGCATAAAATACCACAATCCTTATTCATTTAACCGCTTCTGTCTATAGAATTAGATTTCTTCAAGAAAAATATTCTATTACAAAAAATAACTAACACTTTCCATACAAAATCGGCATCTAATATAAAATCTTGGTGAATAATATTTCATCATCAACCCTGAATAACTCACTGCTAGGAATATTTCTCCCTTTGATCATGCCATTCTCCTCCGTCGCTTGCCGATCGTATTCGTCCAATTAATAATATCATTTATTTTATCTTTATTATTTTCACTGTATAATCGTCCAGAAAGAGTAAATAAGATATCACTTTAACCAACAAAATACACCTTTAACCAACATTTGGACGGCTTCTAACCCGAACTCAATCAATAGTTTAACCTTTCGAGTATGTTACCGAACCCTTCAATTAAACCAGTTAAATACAACCCTTAACCTTTTGTTCGTTGCCGAAATGATAACCAGTGTTATTATCTCTTTAATTGCGTTGCGAAGGTCGGGTGTCAGTTCTCCGTTCGTGCAAAATGAGATTTTGGCAAAACTGGTCCTGATTTCAATGTAATTGGGAATTGGATAGGCTGTTAAATATCAAAGGTATTTCAATTAATTTGTACCTCTTTAAGGTTAGTTAATCCTAAAATAGGTTACACTTCAAAGAAAGTATTATAGTCACTCATAGTAAAATAGTCTCTTTCTCTTGTAACAGCACTGGGCCAAGGCCTCCTCCCAGTAGCATTCCCAAGAAATAAGCACTGATGACCGAGCGTTCCTGAGTTTTGGATTACTTTTTGGAGTTCAGGTTGTCCAGGCTTCTTTATGACATTTCCCCTCATCTGTCAATGATGTCTTCAAAATAACAATCCTGAGATTACGAATAATTATAGTCGAGCGAAGTAGTCAAAGCCTGTGCTTGAGTTAATTGCCAAAAAAAGTAAGAAACTTTGGAAAGTTACATCTGGTATTTGTTTGGGGTCGAAGATGTGCAAACCAGGCATATTGTGTCCCTTAGGCCAACACGTCATCAACCAGGTTTTTAACCCTTTAATAACATGGGCCCTTAATCCCCCAGGCTGCTATAATAATTGGCGATTTGACAAATGACTGATGCTAATCGATTTATTATTGCTACATTTACATCTACTTTAAGTCCAAATGTGTTCTGGCTACTGACATTTTTAAATAAATGATGATGATTTTAATATTCTTTGTGGAACCGGTGGGAAGACGATTTACTCTACATTAAGAAATTATGTCTGAGAAACTTATTGTGATGTTGTTCATGTGGGATCCATATTTAGTAGGGTATGAGAATTGTAATAAAGTCCATCATATGTTAGACATTTTGTAAGTACACAATAAACTAACTTGTTAACCTATGGATTTACAATGATACCCAAGGATTCAGTAAGATATAAAGTATAAACGGAAATATAATCTTGTTAAAAGTTAGCTAACTTGTAAGCGTGGATTTTAAATGACACCCAAGGAATACCATTGGAATTGACTCTGAAAATTCAAGACAATTGCCACCACCACAATTGTGAAAGCAAAACGATAGGTTACACGGAAGAATGGTGTCTCGCGTTCACAACTTCAAAAGTTAGATTACTAGACTTACATAGATTTTTAATAAAAATTGTCTGTTAATAATTTGTTTCCTTTCTTTCAATTTCTTTCCTAAATAAACGCAGCATACAACGAAGTCGACTTAACACCAACTAAAATGAATATGAAACTTTAAATTTATCTCGAAATGTATTCTCATTGTAATTTATTGTATGCGAAATAAGTTGGGTTGAAAAAGTCGCGGCGTCTGGTCGCAATTTGCAAACATTATGCATCACTCGATCCGATTTACGAGGCGACGCCATCTTTTTTTTGTCGTTTTCTTTTTTGTTTTTTCCTTCAAGCCATTGTGTTACCTAATAAGCTCGATAAAGGGCGAAGGGATTAATAAGTCCCCATTTGCGAGCAACGAAGTTATTTACTGCAATTTTGAATTTACTTGGTTTTTGTAAAGTTCTGTTTTTTCTTGATTATCTTTATGGTATAAATGGAATGGAGAATTAGATTGTTATTGCTATTAAATGTCAAAGGTAAAAAGTTTATATAACATGGTTGTTTTTTTGCAGTAAACTTTTATCACTTTCTTGAAACGAAAAAAAAGAACATAAATTGAAATCCGTAACGACTTCACGTTATAATTACAAATTATTATTGCACATACAAAAGTTTCATATATAAAAAAACACTCTTACTAGTAATTACCCGACTGCGTCAAAAAGAGGGTTGTGTTTTTCCAAACAGTTTCTTCAAATTGGAGGCCTAGTCATAAACTTAACGGCCTAGTATTAGCGAAGCCCTTAACCTATTTTATGACCTTTAAAACCTAGACAAGAAAGGTCTAAGGTCGTAATATGAAAAGAGGCCAATTCCCAAGTTGGAAGTACTGACTTAAAATGAGAGGAAACTGATACCGTCTATACTTATTTTTTAAGTATTATTTCGTTACATCCCTAAAGGAGTTTACAGTGGTCTAATGTTACAACGAAATGCTTTTTCAAAAGTAATTTTTCAAAGTGTTATGGGAATTGGTAAAAAATAACGAAATTATCATTAATTTTTATCCTTCCGATAAAAAAAAAACATTAGATTGACCTGAAAATAAAAAACATGATTTGACAAACAATAAACTTATAATTTCTAATATACTCGTACTTAGTTGCAGATACTATTTTTCACAATATTTTACCAGCTTAAACACACAATTTTAGATATTATAGTAACAAAATAATCATTTTTATTTTATATTTTGTCTATTTTATTCTTGTCTCAAAAACAAACAAATATCCACAAAACCACACATTACTATACCCTAACATTACTTAAGTAAGTGTTGTGACATAAACATAGTGTTGTTCTTCCTTTGTACGTACATAATACCTTACTATTATGAACCAACAGACATACTCTTTACCTTCGTCCTTGGTTAACCTATAATCATAGTCATTTTGCAGTTACGATACATTTTGGCACACTGACCTACATGGCGCAGTGGTTAGTGACCTGGTTTTCGTTCCCAAGGGTGTCGTTTCAAACTTTGTAAGGCAGTTCCCTTTAAATGTCATGGGAAAGTAATTTTATGGAGTTGTATGAAGGCACGACTAATTTAGAAATAATTGCAGAATATTTTACATTTTCTGTCATTTTGCTTCCGTAACAAAATAAACTTTTGTAATAACATAAACACAAAGCTTTACATAAATTAAATTAAATGTTTATTTCTAGAGGTAATTATAAAGTCCGGACAGATATCGGCCACGGCGGCGGCTAGTGTTACTATGACAAATTCACATAAACCTCGCTCGATTAAATAACTTTTAAATATTTTGTTATTATTTTACTGTATTACGCTAAGAAAATAGATCACGTCTATATCATATGATACAAAACAAGATAATAACAAAAAATACTTAAGTAGGTCCTACGTATTATTTTTATTTTCATTTAACACGAACAGCCACTTTTATCATTCAAACAAAACTAGATAAAGTTGTAACAAAATAAAGCAATCCCAGATGGGATTCTATTATATTTATTAGCCACAACATTTTTGTAGCAATAAAAGTTTAAACTCTACAAGGGCACCTCTAAATCGGTTCGTCGCCCTTTCACGTGAAGGAGAATACATCTTAAATTTAAAATTGAATAGTCTATTGCTACCTACTTCTACAACTACAACATGACGTGTGTTAGAAATATGATTTGCAGGGCATTAGTTCCGCGGAACTAGTAGGAGAAAAAGTCAGCAGTTCAGACTACTAGGAATTAACCGTCAAATGATAATGGTCTGTAAATGTTAATGTTTCATTATGATTGCTGTGAATAAAACCTCTTTTTATAATAATATAGAAAACGAACAATTAATATATTAATCACCACACTATAGTACTAGGCGGTCTGTGATATTTTATTTTGTATTTATTTAATGCTTGGTTTCGATTGTTTCACAATGTTTTTGGTCCATCTCTTAATTGGTTTTATGTAGTTTTCTTTCAATTTTTATTTTATTTACTACGCTTGTCAAACCAAAATGTCTTATGGTTTATCTGTGGAGAACGTTGTTGATATCACATTTGTAATGTATGATATTTGTAAATCTATTGTTACCTATTCTTTGTACCATCTTTAATGTGTTATTGTTTGTTTTCCCTAATAAATAAAGTAAAATAAAATAAAAATATTTGTTTTTCGAAAGATTTTTTTTTCTTTATTTTTATTTTTTAATGAAAAGAGTACTAAAATATTGACTGCATAGGGTTCAAAACTGCAGCCTGCAGCATTATAATTTGTGTATAAAACTACAAGGCCACGACACGACATTACTGTCTTGATGTAAGTCAAAACTGCTCATATACACTATTATAAATAAAAATGAATCTAGTCAGGAAACAATCGTTTTGTAAAAATAGCTGGAAATCGTAGTTGACCCATAAACGAAATAATGGGGCACGTTCCCACGAATTTAATTATTAAAAGAACGAAGGAACGTTGAACTATTCACATTGTTATGTGGGAGGAACTGACCATAAATTCCGGTCCAATGATCGAAATCGACCGATCCCCCTATTTGTAATCGATTAGTCGAATTTCTAAATCGATGTATCGATTTGGTGATAGGGATCGTTGATGCGTGTAAAGTGTATTCAATGAATGAATGGTTTCGTTTTGTTATGATATTGTATTTGATTGTTATACGCTTAAATTATTTTGTAATGTGTGCTTTTGAGTACGTATTATGTGAAGGTGAGTTGAACATTAAAGTTGATAACAGAATATTTTTTTGATCAACACGCGTTTTCTACCCACGAGTACTGATTCTGTTTTATAATCAAAAAATGTTCATATAAATATAGCTTCTCAGAAAAAATAAACACCCGTTCTTTCTACTCCTCCTGTTTATTTAATAACGGCGGGGTTTAAGACATTCAATTGTTTTCTAGGGAAACCCCAACCTTAAGAATCTTAGCTCTATACGTAATATATCAGCTATCACTGTGCTTTAAAATAGTGAGGAACTGGCGTGACCTTTTTAAAGCTACTATTTCACAAAACGTACATTTCATATAAAGCTTGTGCTCTACTTACATTTATGAACTCTACCTATCTTTAATTTTCATATTTCATTCATCGTCTTTGTTCAATATCAAACTGTCAATGCAATATATTTTAGAATACTACAAACTTTCTAGACAGTAACAAGATTCATTGCTCACACACTGAAGTACAACAAATTAACACTATGTTATTGTTATTTCATGTAAACCAGTCACCACAATAAACTGTATTGTTCATACGACTGTTGTTTGACGACATGCCAAATACCGATACTTTGACCTGGTTTTGACAGTGCAAGTATTGTTACTTTAATTTATAAACACAATTTTCCCTTCAGTTTTGTGTCCAAACACATTTCTCCAGGATTAATGTTGTATGTTTTGTAATGTTTAAAGTCATTACTCTCTCTTTCTCACTGTAACAACAAATACTTTAAATCGTGCTGATGTGTTTAAACGGCCAAGAAAAAAAATTATTGTTATTATAAATGTGGTACCACAAGACCTATTTTTTTTTAAAGTTCATATACCTAGTGTGCTTACTATAGGGCAATAGGCTCTCCTTCCTTCCATCTGTTTCCGTCTATGACTATTTGACACCAGTTCTGAAGTCAACTCAAAACTCATAATTCTGTGTAGAGTTTTATAATGCACATAAAGTTGTATCAATACTACGCAGTCACCACACCAATAACCTACCAAAAGCTATTATTATAAACACAACAAACAAAACAACCAACGAACAATATCTCTTACACGAGAAAACCTCGTTAACCAAAATCAAATCCGTTCAAATCCGCATCCGTCAAACAACAATATTAACTCGAAAACAACAACTGCATTACATCGATACTAATTACAATCTCTAATAATAGAGCAAACAATAGGATGCCATAATGATAAATATCGAATCGTATCTCTCGGACAATGTAGGGATCGATAGCTGTGACATTTCGGCATATTTCGTTCTATGAAAGGGACCAATCAGTGCCTGTACTATAAACTCTCGAAGCTTCACAATACTCACTGTGTAAAAGAGATAGCGCTCTACATTTCATATATCACCATCTCGCTCTAACAACGTCTGTCTTCGGTTTTTGAGATTTAGTGAGTGGTGCCATGAGTAATACAATCCTAGGTAATTGGGTACCGGTTTGGTTTCCCCAAAATAATCTCTCATTGTTCCGATTTGAAATAGATGATCATTCCGATTCTTTTATTTGGATTTGTGACATTGATCCTACTGATATTGTATACGCGAAAGTTTGTAAGTATGGATGTTTGTTACTCTTCAAGCTCAAACGGATCGAGCAATTTTGATGAAATTTGGTATGAAGTTAGTTGACACCCTAACTAACTAGTTTTTAACCGACAGCATCAGACGGGGGTAATATTTTTGTAGCTATAACCGACATTCATGCGGGCGAAGTCGCGGGCAACAGCTAGTATAGAAATTATTTTGAAGGTGAAAAATGTAGAAGATGTACTCTAAGAACGTTAAGGATGATTTTTTTGCTCGTCTAAATGGGCCCTAAAATGTAAATGATCAGTATTTTTATAAGAGGTATTTTAGGTTCGTCTCAAAAGGGACTCAAGTGATGTACGATATAAAATATTCTAAGCATACCTTAGACGCAAATACTCGAATTTTCTCCACATCTTATGAATATTTTCTTGTAAAATTTAGAAGTTTCGTCGTCGTTCGTTACAAGCGTATTATAATAAAAATAACGAGTCTTTACTTAGTATTTGTTTCAGTTTCTGAGACATATTTTTTTCTAGTAATTTTCTATTTTCGTTTTTTTTTTATATTTAAAACCTAATCCGATTATTTTTATTAATATTTACCTACTAGCCCCAGCAGTCCCCAGCCCCGCACAGGTGTAATACTTATGTATTACACATATAAACCCTCGAAACGTTCTATCAATTAAAAAACCGCATCAAAATGAATTACGTAGTTTTATAATTATATCTAAGCATACATAGGGACCGACGAACGTGGAGACGTGAGAAACGACTTTATTTATAATATATATTTTAATATTGATAATAGTTTTATAGCAATTTCTATGCTATCGTAATATCAATCATTTATATTATCTCTACACACGTACTACTAACACCCGAAAAAACGCCATTATCAACATCAAATCGTAAATAAAACAGTCCCATCTCAAGTTTCGGTATCATATACCAAAGCCATCGTATTGAGGGCATCCCTTCGTTTGGTTTTGACGTGACATCAAACACGTGAACAAAACGCCTATTGTCCTCTTAATAGGCCATCGATTTGTTAACCCTATTGACTGGATTTTATAGGACTTAAAACGTACTGATTTTGTATTGGGAGTTTTGGATTTTGTCACGGTTTTTCGGGGTTTAATTGATATGACAATTCAAATTAATTATTTATGAGAAATGGGCTTATGGACTGGATGCGAAAGGAGGATCGGCACAAATGACGTATATCGGGAGAGGCCTATGCCCAACAGTGGACTGCAGTAGGCTAATTGATTGATTAATTAATGAGTAACACATAAGGCGTTAGAATATATGAATTTGAACTACGCTGTAGTAATTATTTGATTTTATGAAAGTTGCTATTTTGCTTGCTAGCTATTACAACATTTTTAAAAGACTGTATTAACGTATGTCGTATTTTTAATATCGCTTCTATAAACTGAAAAGAACAATTTCCAGAAAATAGCCCAGTCAATTTCAAAAAACGGTTAACAAACTTTTTGTGTATAAAAATTCCTGTCATTGATTACCTGTTGTCTAAACACGCAACAATTACTAAAAGCTTATTCATTAAACTTTAAAAAGACCGCATAACCAGCCAAGCTAGGAAATAAATCTATATTTATTGCTATGAGAACGGCAAAAAAACAATATTTTTCGAGCATAAATTGCAAGTGCCTTATAATTGTGTAAAGGCCATCAAAATCGTTGAGCGTAACGTCGGTAATATAAATTATATCCAGGCCTGAGAATCGAAAGCTAAACTTTACCTTTGTGTTACCACATGAGTCATTTATGGCTATAGTTTAAGGACGAGAAAATGTGTAATCCTTCCTATTTTAGGACGGAAGTAAGAGGATTTTTATTATTTTTTGCACATTATGAAATAAAAAAAGGTTTTTGAATAAATACCTCCTCATATTTAAAGTTAACAGAAGTATCTGTGTGATCGTTGTAACTCTTGTTTGCAAAAAAAGGATTTCCCTTACATTATTTAGGTACTAGGTATAGTTAGCAACAGAATTGCCAAAACAACTTTTTAAACTCAAATTCAATGACTTGCTATCAGGTAACAAAATAGTCTTTACCTAGAATCCACTAAGAAATAGTAAAAGTTTTTATATATATTTTTAGTATAGTAGGAGTTTTAATATCTATTTGTGTGAACCCCTTTCTTGCTGACTGTACGTCTACGTATAGCTATAAACTGTTCGCAATGTCACGGCTGGCACACATCGTCTTAAAGTGCTCTGTAATGTTTATTCAAATAGACACTTAATCCAATATCCAAAAAACTCCGCGATAAAAACGTTTCACTTAAGGAGTGTACACTGTACAGCCAATATCATTACTGTAAAGCCACCTGAAAAGACAAACAGAAGTTCCACTTTGTACTAAAATTAATTTGTGTAGTGACAACTAGGGATGAATCAAAATAATTTGAATGTTTGTCAAATGGAAAGGGTAGTACAAAAGAAACATCTTTTATGTGTTAGTAGAGTTTTGAAATGCTATGCAATGCAATATTATGAGTGAGACTTCTGAAGAAATTTTAATGTATTTGAGTTTTATTTGTTGACTTTTTTCGTATTTGTACTACTATTTTCTTTATTTCTAAGAAAATGTATCATTCATCCTCTGTGACGGTGGAAACTAGTTTTATTTCTTAGTATTTAGATGTTGAGACACAATACAATGAGCTTAAAATAGCTTAAATAATAATACTTTTCTGATTATACGTACAATACATTACTGAAAAAAATCCACAATTATTATTATATGTTCACCAAGTCTATACTAGTTTATAAATATTAGAAGGTCGAGCCCTACTCATTACACAGTTCAACACCCTGTTTATTCGGTGTGAAACGAGGACATCAAGCAATTAGGCTTTGATTGATCTTAACTAAAATAAGACGTACTTCATAACTTTCGTATTAGTTACTGGGAATAACTGTCAGAGAATATTTAACATAGTATATGTCTTCTTGAACGTGATTACCTCATACAAACATATAATAGAGGTAAAAAATAATGAAAATAAAATAAGAAAGTGAATAAAAATTTAAAATATTTGAAGCATAGTACAAACATCTAATTATAACCCACATCCGCAATCTGGCGGCAACACAATAACACACCATATTGTTTCTGGCAACACCATAAAGCAATCATAGAGTGACGTTTACAACCGCCATTTTGACACACTGACGTTAGCTGTCAAACATTCTGTAACATACAGAGTATAAATTAAAATTACGAAAAAACAACCGGCGGTATGTTAATGTGTAATTTGTTTTACGATTTTTTTATTTTTAGCTTTGCTTTTATTCGTTTTCTCGTAATTTTTAATTATTCATTTACGTTTTTCAACTGAAAACTGAACTACAATTTTATTACTATTGTACTCTAAGCAGATAAAAACGGTAATTATTTTTACAATAAAATTTAATGCAGATTACTTCGTAAAACAATACTAGTTAGACTTGAAACTGAAGCACTTAACACAAAAATAATTGAAATATAACAATAAAATACACACATTGGTATAGTGCGTAATATTTAACAAAGACGCTAAATTAAATCACACGCAATTTCCGGTCCAGAATTACTGCAGCTGTAAAAATGGCACATCACAATGCTTCGAATAATCTCCCACAATGACGAGACTTAGTCACTATCCTATTATTTTCTTTGTTAGATTCTTGGACGGGACTCAAAACATCGATCTCATTTGGAAGCCGTTAAAAATAATTCTGTTACATAAAATGCTTTAAAATCCGGCATTTCAACACAAAAAACTGATGAGAAAACGGCCGACTCTAGCTTACACGCTTTCAAGATTTTTCAACGGTAATTTAATCTCAAAGAGTATACACAGTAACACTTTATAGATATTGATATGATATGGAAGGACCCAATTCATATCCGATTAAACTTTTGAACGGGATTGTTGAAACAGAAATGAATTTACTCGAATCTATTTATGGAATTCATGAATATCGCCCACGTTTTGGAGTGTCGTAGGTTTTGTTAAAAATGCCGCAATTGTTCTCGTAAACCCGGCAATTAGCATAGAATTTGCATTTATTCTGGAAGTACTAGAAGCCAAATGCTTGTAGAAAACAAATTTTGGTACATCCCCGCATGCTAATTCGTACCTCACAATTTCCCCGCCAAATGGAGACATGTGTTTAAAACAATCAGAAGTTAAACAAAAGTTAATCTTTGTTTAGAATTTCGAAGTCGTTGCGTGTGAAGATTTGAGAATAATCTTGGTTGTAAAGATACATTTGAAATGGGAAAAGAAATGAAGTAACAGTCAGAATGGTTTCAAAATAAACTTTTCGACTACAAATCTATTTTTAAAGTAAGAGTAAAAGAACTTAGATATTATAATTATACACACTATTTCGTAATTCTAACTGAACATTACGTAGGTCTTTAAGAACGTTTTAAAAATTTTACACCTTGCTATTTTACGTAAAACTAAGGTGCAAAATTTTAAAATGAATTCGTGACTGGCAAACGACACAAACATTCTGAAACCCGAGTCCACATCCGTCCAGATCCGTCCACATCACAGCGATTGAAACTTCTGCGTACCTCGCCCAATGACACGCGTATTTCAGGCGTTTTCTTTCTGTTTTCCGCCCCAGTAACCGCACGCACAGACAGTCGCAATCTCTTTGATCTATACGAATAGACGTTTTCGATATAATCTAAACAAACTGGATAGGTTTGATGCTTTTTTTAGAACTACCTTCGACCAACTTTCCAGAAATTCGGGAAAGGAGGAAGGTAAGCGGGAGTCTCAGACGGAATCGATTTCGTATTTGACGCGGTTTTATGTAACGGGTTTAGTTTGGGTGTGTAGGATTAATTTCTCGCGTGGATACCTTGATGGAATGTGGACGGAATGTAAGAGCATACATCCAACCAAACAAGGAGCAGACGTATAAATAAGATTGATGTAAACACATGCTCTGATAGAATACATTACTTGAATCAAAGTTGTTTTCATCTATGGTTTGAATATTTGAACAACACTGAAGTTTTTTCAAGGTTACGCATAACCCCAGATCATACATGTATGTATAAAGTTGTGTTTTTCTCACATTAACGTCAATGCTAAGCAGCTGATATGCAGGAACATCATAAATCATTGGATACACATCTAACATGACAGTTTAGCGATGTGGCAAAAGTATTTCTATAAAAAGAACTGAGAGGCCTTATGCTTTGACTGGTGGAACTTGCTTTCTGTATATGGACATACAAGCTAACATTAAAAGGAAAATCTGTTTCGTAATTATGGACCAGGAGATTTCAATCCGTGACGAATGTATTGCTTAAGGGTTATATAAACCACGTAAAGTGTAAATTCCGACCTGATCTCTCAAAAGGATGGTCATTGGTCAGTCCTTATTCCCTGTGCTACCGTTCACACAAGTCCGGTAATAAATTAGAAGTTAACCACACATTTGCGGCGATGTATTAGCTGAATGGGGATCCTTTGAACCGCGAAATCCTTAGAATTCCGGAAGGGAGTATGCGAAGTCGGCCTTTACAGACATTTCAACTTCGCTACTTAATGATAAGATGCAGCTGTACGAAATTAAACCTTATCGAATATTTACATACATTTTCAAAACAAAAGCGAAACAATTACACAAGAATTTCTCATGATTCCGACAGCCTTAACTAATAACATCCTTTCTTTGTCCTCAGGTATAAGTGAAGTGTTTCCAATATATGTCAACAAGCATCTCTCGATAACAGTGTTAGTGTTGATGTGGGGTGTCGGTAGCTGATCGCACTGGCGTGGTACGGGCCCGGGGGGGGCGCGATGCAGGCGGGAGGGGGATGGTTTCTGCCCTGGACTATGGGGTTGCAGAAATTCGCGGTGGCGTTGCCAATGGGCGGCGTGGTGCCTCTGGTACCGCCGCTGTTGGCCGCCCTGCCGCCCGCCCCCCCGCCGCTGAGGCTCATCGCGCCACCACAGCTGCCTCATCAGCAGCCTGGCAGAAAGGTACGGGTTACTTAAGTTTAAGTACGCGTGACTATGTAGTTCGGTAGCAATACTTGAAATTGAGACCCAAATTCAGCGGCACGTAGCACTACAGTAATAACTCCTTACTTTCACATAGTTAAATATAGTTTTTCGGAACATCATCATTTTATTGCTTCTACAATGGAGGTGTTCCATCGATAGTAAAGCTAAATCCGTAAGCACATCGCGTCGTCTTGAAACAATTTTTTAAATATAAAATTTCATTTTGCGATATTCTATGATCTAAAAAACCGTTTTGATCTGTTTAATCACGTTTGTTCCTAAGATCATCTCGTCATCTCCATCCTAACGGTTCTTCGACGACAATCCCAAATCGATTCTTCAGCTGTTTTAATATTTTGCCAGTCGTTTACACAAGATGGAAGTCTCTTATCGACAAAAAGCGATAAAGATTTGGAAATGACCAAAAAACTCGTCTAAGATTCGCACCGTTTGCTTTTTTGTGGTCATAATGATAATTTTTTGGTCGCAAACGAGGGTTGGAAAGAAATTAAGAATAGATTAGAAGGAAATATCTAAGACTTCTTGTAGGCACCTAATGGTTTTATTTACGAGCTTTTCCTTACGATTTATTTGTTGTACGGTAATTTGTGGCTGGAATCGAAATCAGCTGAAATGTTTATGGTTTACGTTGCTAAGCTTCTTTCTCGCTAATGTTTGTATTCAAAACCTGCAAGAAAACTGTCTAAAAACATAAAATATCAAGATATGACTATGAAGAATGATATTCTATACACCTTCTTCTAATAATAACAATGTTTACATTGCTAATACTTTATGAAGTCTGCTTGTGACTAATGCGTTAATTTTTCGTTGAGTTTCCTTATACCCAATAATAGAACCACATAAAGCCGCCCACCATCTTTTGAAGTAAGGTAGCATCGCAGTTGTGCAATACACGACTAAGAAAGACTTCCACAACTGCACCTGTCTTATTTTACGAGGTGATTGTAGGCCCGTTCCTTCAATTAATTTCATCCAAACCAACCTATCAAGTAATTACACCTTTCTCTCTCATTTAAAATTTTAAATGGTCTCTCAACTAAACCAGTTCTTAATTACGACCATGGAATCGAATTAGTTACACTATATGTAAGTTACAATGCTATAAATGAAAGAAACAAAATCCCTTTGTCAGAACAAGCTGTTCCCATAATTCCATTGAGTGTGATTGAAGCGATTGGATGACTTGCGATTTGAGGGAATCACATTTACGCTGAACGATTGGTATTATGAGTCATTGTGATCTGTCCGGAAATGTTTTACACATGGTCCATCTATTGTCTATTAATCTTAGGTACTCGGAACAACTGCGTAGATACAAAATCACCATCATTTGTTTTTGTATTTTGTGTTCTTCTTAGTCAACTGCGAGAATCTGATTCTGAGACTAAATCGATGGATGTAAGGTAGTGTGAGGCCTTTACCGAGTACCTATTGGGCCCAGTAAATCATTTTTTTTTCGTTTTTTTTTTATTTTTTTTTCCGTTGAAATATGATATGGCACGCGAAATGCAGTACTTTTTTGTCGCAATTAAGTATCTACTTAATGCTTTTTAGCGGCACAGTGTAGCCTAAAATACAATTTAAATTACCTCACTGGAGCCTAAATTTAGTTCACATACCTACTCTATATTGATTAGTATAATATATGTACAGTAAAAGCCTTGTCGTGACGTGGGTCTCCTATCAATATCGCTAAAGGTAATTTACTGGAATACCCCGCACTATAAACTGTAGATACGATGGGTGATAGATTTATATTTGTGTAAATTGGACGGTATGTGTAGACACCTATATCTAACGTTCTCTGATATACCTAGCTTCGTTTTGTTTTGAATGGAAATTTAGGTCGTGTATTAATTATGTAGGTATTTTTCAAGGTGTTTAATTACTTGTAGTTCGGGATTAGGTAGATGAATAATTGGACATACATTTACCGAAAATTTTATTATTATTTGTATCTCTTTCAATTCACGAGATAACTTCAAAAAACGAAGTCCTTTAAAAGACATACACTGGGACACATGTCCAACATGCAGAGGCCTTAAAAACTTTAATCTAAAATATTATTATCAACGAAAATAACTAAGCACAGAATGACCAAAACAAGTTATTTAACCGCGACCCCTGAAAACATTTTAACAGCCATTTGTTAATTGGATTATAGACTCCCCCGATCCATTTACGTCCGCTATTGTATTTGTATACGGCTTTACCTTACTTAACCTTATATCCTATAGTTTTATTTATAGTATAACTAGCTGTTGTCCGCGACTTTGTTCGCGAATAGGAAAAAAATATAGGGATAAAAAATAGATGTTAGCCGATTCTCAGACCTACTGAATGCTTAGAAAATTTCAAGAGAATCGGTCTTGCCGTTTCGGAGGAGTACGGTAACTAACATTTTGACTAACAAATAACTAACATTTTGTATATTAGATTTTGTTTTGATTGTTTTCTTATCTGTTATCCGCGACTCCGCCTGCGTTGATGTTGGTTTTAGCTGAAAAAAAAACAACCTTTGTCTGATGCGATAAAAATGCGTTCATAAAGTTATGTATAAACTAAACTAACTTCATACAAAGTTATCAAAATTGATTAAGCCATTTGGATGTGTGTGACAAATATCCATCCATCCATCCATACTGACCAACTATCGCGTTTACAATATTAGTAGGATTGAGTTGGTTTCTAGAGCTTCTCCGTATAAATCTGATCTCTGGAACTGTGCTCTTTATTCTTCACCAATATAAGCTTTTCTTTTCATTGTACATTACAAATATTAGAAAACCTTGTTTGTTTTATGTGCGATGACGCGCTTGCCTTAGGTATTACGAGGCGATCGAATAAAAAAAACTGACTATACATAAAAAAAAAAATTCTTAAACAATGACTCAATGAATTTAATTATAATGTAGCTTAAAACCTCGTGATTGTAAATGACGTAATATATTTTTATGTAACCGACAAGTATTGTTTAAAGTTTACATAAAAAACATTTTTTGTACAAAGCCTTTGGGCGTTTTAATAAAGCACTTATAGATTTGTTACGATGTTCGATAATTTATGATTATTGCGTAACTATGAATAATTATGATTTTGACGAAATAACCTACTATGTATTCCGTACCTATACATTATGAGTACAAAGATCATAATGATTAGATCCACAATTAACTAGAATTAGAAACCAAAAATAGTCTTTTTTTATTTTCAAAAGATGCTACTTGGTACCCAATTTAACAGTCCTAAAGGAGTAAATGATACTGTGACATCTAATAAGGGAGAATGGAAGAAAGAAAACGTTTTACGCCGACCCTAAGTAAAATGGGTTAAGGGCAGGAAGATGACGGTGATTCTTTTGCAAAAAAAAAGACAGACAGACCTTTTTCCACATGCAACAAGAATATAAAACCACACAACTAATCAGTGACTCTCCAAACAAAAAACAGAATAAAAAGCACTATCTTAATAATCAAGGCGATAAGGCTTTACTAGATATTTCTAATAATGCTAAAAGGCAGGTGCGATCCTCCATTCATATGTATTACATGCAAATATATTTACATTTAATCCACAAGTAAAACCAGGTGCATAGCTATCATTGCTGTCAAAATAGAAGCAAACGCTATCTGTTAGAGTGGCCTGTTGGTCTAGTGGTTAGTGACCCTGACTGCGATACCAGAGGTTGTGGGTTCGATTCCCATCCAGGATAAATGTTTGTGTGATGGGCACGATCTTTTGTTCTGTGTCTGGGTGTGATTTATGTATAATATGTATGTATTTAGAAGCATATAAGTATGTTTATCAGATGTCTAGTACTCATAATACAAGCTCTGTATTGTTTAGGACTAGGTGGCGTTATGTCTGTTGCACTCACTCATTATTTATTCACTCCAAACATTGTTGGTATATTTATTTATTTATTTATTTATTTATTATCAAAAACTTATTCTATCATTACAGGGTTTACCCTAATGCGACAGATAAGACCTTAAACTAAAATTTGACTAACATAAATTATATAACTACAGTACAACAATTTAGAAATAACAACATTAAACATTAAATAAAAATAAAACAAAAACATGGCACAAAAACATTGCATAGCGTAGTGCATAATTAATACACTACAATACTACACTATATTATCTACTTTAATAACAGTCACAGATAACTAATATCTTTCCTATTTATTCAGTTTGTAGCATAATAAAAATAGTAACAACCTTGTGAATTCACCCAAAGAACATGTAAACACGTCGATCTGTGTTTGAAGATCGTTGATGACACGAATAGCTCTAGTAAGGGGTGCCTTGGCAAGCAAGTTAGTTCTGGCTGTCGGTACCAGTAGCAGCGGCGGGCTGCGACGCCTCCACACGTAGCGGTCCGGCACCCACAGACTCAAGCGCTGCAACACGCCCGCGTTACTCTCTACTCCACGAAGCACCTTAACCAAGTAGACAACAAGTTTAAACTCCCGTCGAACCTGCAGTTGATTATAGCCAACCATGCCCAGAACGAACAGGGTTGGATACATCAGTGGGTAGAACGGATATACCCCATATAACCTCTTGTATAAGTGGCGCGTAAATTTGTTTTGGACGCGCTCCAACATTACAGAGTACTTAGCTTCATGTGGATCCCATATGATCGCACTATGTTCCAGATGACTCCTGACTAGTGCATCATACAGGACCCTAATTGCTGTAATGTTTGTGAAGCTCTGCGTCTGTCTTAGAACAAATCCTAAGTTTCTGAACGCCTTCCTACAAACCTTGGTTATGTGCTCACGGAATGACAGACAGGGAGTCATGGAAACACCCTAATCTCGCACCTCCGTGACTCGCTGCAGTGGCGCCTCGTCCACCGTGTACTCATAGAGCAAAGGTGTACGAGCCCGTGTGAAGCTCATCAAAGAACACTTGGATACGTTGAAGTACAATTTGTTTTGGTGACTCCATTGTACTACTCGATCTATATCCTCCTGTAGACGAATGCAATCGGACTCAGACCTAACCTCAAGCAGCAACTTGAGGTCATCTGCGAATAATAAGCAAGAGGCATGTCTTACGACTTCTGGCAGATTGTTGATCATCATTACGAATTCTAGAGGCCCCAAATTGCTGCCCTGACCTACACCAGACCAAGTGTAGTATACGTCAGATTCACATCCGTTGCAGTCCACATACTGCTGTCTGCCTTGCATGTAACTGGCGAAAAATTGCAATAGATGCTGGGTACATCCAAACTCTGCTAGCTTTCTCAGCAAGATGTCGTTGTCAACGGTGTCAAAGGCTTTTCTAAAGTCAAAATAAGCTACATCTACCTGCACCCCAGCATCTACTGCCGGCACGACTTGTCCCATGAAATCAATGAGATTTGTAGCAGTGCTGCGCCCCGGCCGGAAACCGTGCTGCGCATTCGACAACTGCCCGCGGACTTGGCCCAGCATACAGAGCTGAATGGCAGACTCGAACACCTTTGCCGGAGTCGACAACACCGCCACCGGCCTATACCCACTGATGTCTGCTCCCGCCTTGCCTTTGGGCACTGGAATAACTCGGGTGGTCTTCCACCGAGCGGGGAATTCCGTAAACTGAAGACAGACGTTAAATATATAAAGTAAAGGTTCCGCGAGTATTCTACTACAGTCCTTAAATATAAAAGCCGGTAACCCATCTGGACCTGCAGATCGCTTAGGCTTGAGGCGGTCTAGTGCACTTCTGACGTCCTTAAGACTAAGATTATTAATTTGCACGCATGCACAACTACTGCTTCCCGCTTGCACCGTTGCCGCTTCTGGGTCTAGCAATGGTGGCGAACTATTATACACGGATGCAAAATAATTAGCAAACTGCTCAGCACACTCCTCGTCCGACAGGTACTTACCATCCTTTATAATGCTTTGCCTACTCGATGAACTTTTTTGCGATCGTATATATTGCCAAAAAGACTTAGGGTCTTTCGCAAACTGACTTTGAACTCTATTCTGATGTTGTTTGTGTGCATTTTCTATTAATCTTTTTACATGTGCCCTAATTTTTGAATATTCGACATAATCACTATTTAATTTAGTTTTTTTATACTTTTTATGCAGCCTCGCTTTAATTTTTAAGTTTTTTATTATATTACTCGTGTACCATTTGGGGTAAACATATCGCTCTGTGACAGTAAATGTTTTCCTAGGAACACATTCATCTAAAATACTGTAAAATTTCTCGTAAAAAATATTTAAAATATCTTCCACATCGTTATGCTCAAACAAATCCGTCCAATCAATGGATGATAACTTAGAATATAATAATTCATAATCCGCTTTATAAAAGTTCCAACGCGGCCGAGTCGCAGCGCGTGCGCCGACGGCACCGGCGGAGTGCGCGGGGAGCGCGGGGAGCGGGGCGCCCGCGCCCGCGAGCCCCACGCTTACCGCGAGCGGCGGGTGATGTGCGTCCACGGGCACGAGCGACCCGTCCGCCATCGCCACTGACACCTCACTAAGACCCGAGCTTAATATTAAATCTAGTTGTCTATTTAAACAATTAGGCACATTATTGTTTTGGGTGAATCCGCAATAGGCCAAAAAATATTCGTAATAGTTCCTCACATTTAAGGGGCACGAACAAAGATTAAAATCGCCCAATACAATTATTTCTTTATATTTTGTACATAGTTTCTCTATAACGCTAAAAAGAACCATATAGTCATTCTCCGAACTAGCTAGCGGAATATAAATCACTGAGCACAAAAACAAAAATCTTTTATTTAAGTAAACCGTTGCATTGACTATTTCAAAAATGCAGGTGTCTATAACTACGTCACTCACGCACACTTGTCGCAGCTCTAACCGGTGTGTGGCCACTAAAAGCGCACCTCCCTGCTTTCGACCGTCCGCTCGGTCGCAGCGAAGTATTTGATATCCCGGTGGGATTAATTCTTCATTATGGATGGAAGGGTTGCAACCCGATTCCGTAATTGCATATAAATCTGCGTCCGCTAATTGTATGCTGTTTCTAAATTCGTTCAACTTTGTTCGAAGACCTCTAACATTTTGATAATATAAATCAATAGTATTAATTTGATATGTTTTTGGAGGAGTTTCGAAACCAAATCCACTCATTGAATTCAGCATTCATGGGCCAAATTTCTGGCTGATGCAGTTTCTGGAACCAGACTTCAGGCACTCCTATTATAAATGATGAGTAGTCTCGTTTAGTTTTATGATTGACTTTATCCACTTTTATTTGTACACCTGGGCCACATACACTTTGTACATAATTAGTTAAAGTTTCAGTAGTAGTCTCAGGATGCAATCGCCACACATGCAAGTGTTTTTTGCGTTCCGTTGCTTGAATAGCCAGTTCCTTATTTGTTCCTACTGCTACATTTTTGAGTGGTCTAGTATTTTTTTTTCTTATTACTTTTGTTACTTTTGTCCAGTTCATTTCAGTGTCTCCTTCCTCGACATCCGTTTTTTCACTTGTTAGTGGTGTAGTGACTAGGGCCTTTTCCGCTATCGGTACGGGTGATGCAGCGGATTTCGTGGCCCCACATTTGTTTACATTTTGTGTTTTTGTGGTGGCGTTCTTCGACAATTTCTGTATTTTAGAACTATTCTGTTGGGTAACTACTTTTGCAAATGTAGGAGGTGGGTTATCAAGTGTATCGCCCATATCATGAGTTAGCTTAGTAGAAACTTTTTCCTCTAGTACCCTCATCATTTTTGTGATTTTATCCAAATAATAGTAAAATATAGTTGATAATATAAAAATAATAGATATGTTTATAATTAGTAGTAATAAAAATTATTAATTGTAAAAGTTATTTTAATAGCTTTAAGGAAATGTTTGCATGTCATATCAAAATGACACAAAATACTGATCTATATTGTTAAGAATTAACATCCTCTGTAGGTACCATACTTAAAGCAAATAAATCTTTGACTTTCAAAACTTGCAATTCAGAATTATATTGAGAAGAAAATAAATAAACGACCCCACACGTTCGAACCTCTACCTTCATAGTACAGGTCAATAGAGGTACTAGAAATGTATTATTTTAAGGATCTACGATAACGTCCTCCTTGCTTTATCGCTATCTCTTTCCTTCTATGCTTCGTCTCTCTCTCTCAATGGTGTCATGTTTGCTATTATTATCTGTGCGACTAGTTAAACTAGTACGGAAATTAGTGTGGTCTATGTTATAAGAGGTGAAGGTTTTGTTTTTATTTTGGATTAATATGTAATTTAGTACGTAATCAAAGAATGCATGTTTGCTGAAATGCCTGGAACTGCGTTAAAAAATTTTGGAATCTATTTAACAGAAAATTAATAAAGCTAATGATTTTAGAATTTATATTCATAACTGTCAATAAATATTAACACGTATAGCCAAATGAAATTGGAAAAAGATCAACTTTTCAATTAGATATGTTTTGGGAATTTAGAAAAAAAACATTGACGGCGTCACATTATAGACATAATCGGAAAGGAAATATGTTTGGAATTCCGGGAAGTAGTTTTTCAACAAATGTAAATTCATTTCTACTTTCTACTATATCAATGTAACTCGTATTCTTTAAACCAGTTTATTAGTTATTTTCTTCAGAATATTACCTTTAGAACACCAACATATCTCATGAACCACACCACAAACTAAGTAATTGGTTCAAGTCTAGCCTCTGCGAGACGTTTGATACTCCCGGCACCGAGTCATCGGATTAACTACGTTTGCTAAACATTGTTCCTAATACAAGCGACACAACAATATATTAAGTGTAAACTGTTGACAGAACTCGCTTAGGTACGAACTTGGCGCAACTTACTACCGTGCACACGTTGTATGTATGTAAAGTTGTGTTCGATAGTTGTATGAGCTTGGAAGATACGACTATTAATAATTTGGTGTTTATTAGGCTTTGTGATACTGTTGATGTATTTCGTGAAAATGTAAGTCATAGTCAAAAGATTTATTTTCTACTAACTAGCCCACGACTTTGCCCGCTCGAATTTCAGTTGTAGGTGTAAAAGCATTACCCGACTCTGACGCAGTCGGTTAAAAAGTAGCCTATATGTTAAAACATTCAACGCGTCACATTTGAGGCAAAATCTAAAATGTCAACTAAATCCATACAAAATTTAATTAAATTTATCTAGCCGTTTGAGCGTGAAAGAGCAACAAACATCCATGCGTCCATACTTACAAATTTTCGCATTTATAATATTAGTAGGACTAAGTCGATATACGATAAAATTTCGAACAACATAATCCATCTATGAAATCACAAACGCATTCCCATTAGAAATCTCGGTCTAAAATTAAAATGTTACTGGATCTTGGCATCCAGTATAATAACTGCTGTGTTTACCTCGTAAATCATGGCGTAATTGCCACCATGGGACTGCACTGCGGCCATTAACCAACATGCTTGCAAATTAACTGGCGCTTTCTTTGGGTGTAATAGTTGGACAAATGGACAAATGTGACCAGCTGATATATTGGTTTGGTGTTAATCGTAAAGATTTTATATTTATTTTAATATAGCTGGTTATAACTGCAAAAATACGCAAGTTCTGTTGCAGTTAGTTAAAAAGTAGCCTATGTGTTAATCCACACTGGATTAACACATAGGTTCGACTAGCTCCAAACTAAATTTCATAAAAATTGATCCAGCCATTTGAGATTAAAAGAGTAATATCAACGGCTCATTACGAACTGTAAATTTACCAAACAGAAGACAAGGAAATCGTTAGGTACTTTGTTTTAAATGAAAGTTTGACATACTAACAGAAGAGTTTATAGAACTTACAAAAAACCTTCTCTCATAGGACTCAAAATAAAGTAAAGCAATTCTCCATGAGAACCGAGTCAAGATTCCAAAAAGGCTACAACAGCAAAACCTTATTATTCCGCCTAAAGCTTTATAAAACAATTCTAAAGGCACGAAACAACCTTCATTTACCTGTAATATTAAAAATTAAAGGGTTATTATACTTATAAAATATTAAAAGACTTTCATTAGCATGCGGCTTACAAATTCAAGAAATAAAACAAAAAAATTCGAGCGAAATTTTACGAAACATCAAAGTATAAAATTGCACGCCCCTAAAACGTTGAGAATTAAAATCTTTAGTACTTTTTCGCAATAAAGACGATTATAAAATGTAAAGTATCAAGATACGCCTATAAGTTATTTCATTACAATCATCTAGATATTAAGATTAATCCATTTAATTTGAGCGTAACAATGTTATCTTCGCGCAATTGCCGTCAATTTTGCTGTAGTTTAAAAATGTTGACTTGTAAGGGATTAAGTAAAAGCCGACTTGCTACGTGTTTAACATGGAACATAGATAAGTAGGTGGAAGTGCCACTACAGTGTAGTAATAATAGAACTAGTGTCGCCAAACGCACTTATTCTCAGAGCTCTTTTTTTTAACTACTACCCCCTACTAAGAAATGTATTTCTTGTATTGCGGGGGGTTTCACAGACTTTCAATTCACATACACAGAGACACCTAAATTAAGAACAAGCATTTGACATCTTTCTGTCAATTGTGCGGTTATGATATTAAAAGACAACGGTAAAGTAAATATATCTTTTGATTAGCTACAACTCGCTTACAACTCGCTTTATATTTTCTCAGGCTTTTCAAAAATTTGATCTATACAGGTTACCCTGAACGTAGGTTTTGACAGTTCTACTAGACCAGAAGTTAATCTTCTTCTCTTGACAGACACATGCGTAAAGTGCCACTTCCTACTTCTAGTCTCTATTCCATTGCGCTGAGTTTAGTCGTCCAACGGCTTCCCTTGTCGAGTAAGATGTATACAGGGCAGTAGGAAGTTAATTGAATTGGTATGTTTTAAGTCGTGCCCCTATTACAGTTAAGTGACTTGTTGTTTTACTAGCTTGTATGCTGAAACAGTTCTTTTAAATAGGGTTAAATGTCTTGTCACCTTATGTTTGAGTAGTGATTGGGAACCAGTGTAAATACAACAAAATTTCTTTTTAGCTGTATTGGTGGCTAAGTAATCCACACATCAATAAAATATTTGTTACATATTGAGTGGCCTCTTGAGCCAAGATCAATCCTCTTTTACCTCGTGACTATAAAAAGCAAAGATTAATCTAAAATCCACGTAAAATAAGTACTAATACACCTGTTCTGTGACTCGCAAATAATTTAAGTACAAGCATTTGGCTAACATTCGCATTGACATGCAAAACACAGCCATACTTAAAAACAAAATAACGACATCTATAAACAACGTGTCGCAAAACATAATCTTACCACCACTTTTTAAAGTAATATTACTGCATTAGTGTAAGCGTGACAGTGCACTACACGACATAGAGCGCCATCTCTTTTCCACACACGCAACTATACTACTTTAAGATAAGTGGTAGCTCGACTCATGTCGTATTTCAGTGTACCATTACAAACATTAACGCCGTCGAAGCTTGGATAAAAATAACCTCGCCTATTAATTAGGCTGAGAGTAATCGTGAGATGACTTGTACAGATATCGGGTCCTAATTACAAGAAATATACCTTAAGAAATACCACCTCCATTTATAAACAACCACCAGTATCTTATACAGTTGTGGAAGAGAGACGCCGCTATACGCAGTGTATCGTGCTGTCACGGTTACACAATTGTGGTTTTATCACTTAAAGTTAGTGGGGGTGTTTTAATGACAAAAAAGGTACGTTGACCGATGGTAAATGTAAGTTAATAGGGTGATCTAAATTTGTTTGGCCTTCAAGTTTTACGAGCGAGTCCGCTAAATCGATGATACTGTCTACTCGTGATCGAATTGCGGTTTGTGATTTTGTTAGAGGCGTAAATTAATGTCTTTGTGTGAATTTGTCAGTGATATCTATATTAATGAAATATGACAAAACTAAATGAAAACATAGTATATGACCTAAACCATATTTGCGCTTTCTGATTTTTTTTTGCGATTTTATTTTAGCTTTCCGCTTTAGCAAATTTGTTTTTTTTTTTTGGATGTATTGTCTGTATTTACTTTATTTATGGCCTCTATTTATGCCAAAGTGACTTTTTTAACTTAAACAAAAATACTAGTTGTCATTCAAGATATTCGACCTCATTGTGTTAAAGAAAAAAGCCGAGGTGTTTTGTTTTTCGCATATTTATTTACCTTTGAAGTATTGTTCACGTATTGGAATAATTTGGGTATTTTTATGTCTCTGACTTATTTAAATTCTCGTGTCCTATGTCGTTAGGGTTATACAGAGGACGTCCGTATTGATATTGAGTTTAAACGCATTTTGTTTTAAATTAGAATTAATACATATAAATGATGTTAAGATTAGAATATGTGGGAATAACAAGGACAGATGATAATGATATAGATAAAGGGAAGAATGCATGTTTGTCCGTTTGTTACGCTTTTACTGCAAACCAACAACAGCGATAACCTAGTGGTAAGATCATTGAACTGCCACGACAGAGGTCGTAAGTTCAAATCCCGGAGAAGGAAACATCGTGAGGGAAACTAAGTAAAAGCTAAGTAATGTTCAAGAGTGCGTTACGACACGTCAGTGCCCTTCGGGCGGCTTTAAAACTTTGATAACAGATTATAAACCAGCCCTACGATATACGATTTACTTTAGTAACTGATACTCATTGAGCGAAACCGCAGAAAAAACTAGTGCTTTAAACAAGAGCCAAAAATATATTAGCTAACTAGAAATAAGTACTAATTCTAAACAGCTTTTTAAGTGCTAATACGTATAAACGGTACTTTGTCTAATTAATAATTTAAGTGTATTAAGTTTTTATGAAGTAATAACTTAATAATATAAAATTTTCCGAGAACAGTTTTTATCAAAAAATTAGTTCAAAATATACATTTTATAAATTAACTTAACACTATAGAGCTTACTAAATTTCATTTATTGTATACTTGTAATTTAGAGTGGGTTCATAAAAATGTAACCCCTAGGGATTGCTTTTGTGCCCTCATTTTAATAAAGTTTCTTCACCCCTAATATAATCTTATATTTCATCGGCTTTATCTTTTTTCCGACTTCGTAAGCCTTTTATAAGTAAGAAAAAGGAAAAACGTAATACTTTGTAAAAGGTTTAACACACTTAAATGTAGAAAACCTAATGACCCAGTGGAAGTTCTCTTTTATGTAGAAGTGGAAGTTCGATACCCGGTTATGTCTTAGACATAAGTTTTTGACATAACCGGGTATCAAAGAAGAACTATAAATGTCTACCATAATATTTGAATGACAATACTAATTTTGAAGTATGGGATGGAGTATTTTCGATTCGTGAAACGCATTTTCAAATTTTTATAAAAAAATCGTGTCTTATTTTTTTTGTAGACCGGCGTGTTTTGAGTTACTCTCGAAACTACTGCTCTCAAATTTTATATTGAACTCGCTTATGCCAGGAACTAACGATTAGAATTGACAAACTCTTCCATTGCAAAGTCCCAATTTAATGGGGTGGTTATAGTCATCATCTCGTTACAAGCAACAAGACCAAAAACAACATGGATGAAACACCATTCAGCCAGTTTTGAAACACAAAAGCTACCCTCTTGACATTAAAGCCTCTTTATTATATTTTCATATCGTTTTACATAAAACATATATATTTGCTGAGAAATGTGTAGGTGTAATATAAGACACCTACTTAACCCACACTCCACGAGATATTCAAGTAAGATGGAATACATTTTTTTATACAAAAGCTTAAGTTTCTTGGTGCGAAAGTGCGGAAAAGTACTGGAATTTTCTTATCGAGGTTTTTCAAATATAATTCACCATTCAAAGATATAATTCAGTGATGTTTAAATAATTCAATAAGCCTTTTTTGGTTATTGGCTCTAAATGCTACACCAGAGGTCGTATTATTTTTAGTATTTGTTGGTATAGCGGTAACGGAAATACATCATTAGTGAAAATTTCAGCTTTCTAGCTATCATGGTTTATGAGATACAGCCTGGAGACAGACAGACAGCGGAGTCTTAGTAATAGGGTCCCGTTTTACCCTTTGGGTACGGAACCCTAAAAATGGTAACAGATAGACGTTTCAAATTTTCGCTGTGTATAGATGATAGTATGGAACCCTTCGTGCGCGAGTCCAACTCGCACTTGGCCGATTTTTTTTACTTTTTAAATATCTTTAAAAAGTTGCGTATAATCTATAAAACGTTGTAAAAAGACGGAAATAAGCATAATTATTATAACAACTTTACTTTTCTCTAGACTTCCTTACTCCCACGGTAAAAAAGGGTGTTATGTATTGCCAACAGTAATCTAAAGCCGGATGCCAAGCGAGTCCACATTAAAAACATATATCGTCTGTATATCATAGAATTATATGCGCATGTATCGTGACTAGGTTATTATTTATAGAGTAGTTATTCTTAACGCTATGTGTAAATTACACTTACGGGAAGTCAGTAATTTTATGTTAAGTTAAACAAAATTTTCAAAGATACCACTTTCATTATTTTGTAGCGGTTGCTCGCGCAAATTTCGGCTATAGCTGCAAAAACATGAATCCCCCCTCTGAGGCAGTCGGTTAAAAAGTAGCCAATGGGTTAATCCGAGGTGTCTGGTAACTCTATACTAAGTTACTCGAACGCAAAAACTACGGTTACAGCTATAACTTACTTCCACGCGAAGTCAGTGAAGGGAAAAAGTTAGTATTTTTATCAGCTCTAAAATTATAATTTTTGCGGTTGTGCAATGAATTGGTGAGGGCTATTTGGTAGAGCGGATCTCACTTCTACAACTGACACAGTTTTAGTTTTAGAGGTGATGTAGGACATTTTTTTGTGTCACAAAAAATACTCTGATGGACCAACTTTCAGTCTTCAATCTCTCTATAATTTATACCTAAGTCATTTTAATATAAAACATCACACAACTTGCGCCGACAAGCAAAGAAGATGGCAACATTTGCATATAATTTACATTATTTATAATAAATAATGGCAACACAGCTTTGAACATGGCCGGAGTATTTAAAGTCGACTTGTTATAACTCGTATTCCTGTAATATTAAGAATTCTAATTACATTTTACCTGTTCCTAAACGGTCTTAGATAAACTAGATTTAAGATTAATAGGTTATAGGCATGGTAAGGTAATTCTAGGTATAAAATCATATTTGTCGGGTAAATGGTACTTTATTGTTTACTAGCTTGATCCAGCGGTTTTACCTGTGAATACATCAGATAATTACCGATTTATAAATTTAATATCATCGACATTGCTCTCGACTTTTGAGCGTGAAAAAGCACAACCATCCATCCTTACTGGCCCGTTGGTCTTGTGGTTAGCGGGCCTTGACTACTATACCTTCGAGGTCGTGGGTTCGATTCCCGCCCAGGACAAATGTTTGTGTGATGAGCTCGGTCATTTTGTTTTGGCACCTTCAATCAGTATTTAGCTGGTATGATAATACCGGTTTATTTTTCAGTTTTTAGTGCCGTTGTTTGTAAAGCCAGGTGTTATTTTTTATTTTTTTGTTAAAATTAGTTTATAATTAAAAGGACAATGTTGGTTTTACCCAGACACATATTATAATAATACCAGCCTATTATTTTTACTTCTGGACAAGTGGGCTTTGCTATGTATGGGACAAATTATTAAAATTATGTTTTAAAACAATAATTAATTTTAAGTGAGCAATTTTATTAATTGGACGCTGTATAAATATTGTGTACAGTTACTCTTTCATGCATAAGTAAATAATTTATTTATAGAGATATTTGTGCGACAATTAGTACAAGTTCTTTGGGTTCCGTACTCAAAGGGATAATAATAATATTCCACAAATTACGCACAGCGCCACCTAGTGTCAAACTAAGCAAAGCTTGTATTATAAGTTCGAAAATAACTGATAGACGTAGGTTTTTATATAATTCTAAACACATACAAATAAAAAAAAGAATTACACCCAGACGTAGAATAAAACTTGTGCTCGTCACTCAAATTTTAATTTTCTTGGGTGGGAATCGAACTCATGACTTCTAGTATAGCAGCCAGTTTCTCTAACCACTAGACCAACAGATGCGCTATCACTAAGACTCCGTCTGTTTGACCGTCCTTTAAGATAAAAAAATGTTTTGTTTTTGTCATCTTTTTTTCTGTCCGTACACGTTTTAGACTACACGTTGCGTGTGGATTATTAATCGCTTCATTGATTTTTTTGTTTTGTTTCACTTTTTTTTAACAAACTTGTATCAACATTGCGACTGGTTTTGTGATATGTTACAAGTCTTACATTCGGTTCGGTTAAACTCTTTTGCTGTCTGTACTAGTTTGTGATTATTCACGCGTTTTATTGGTTTTTATTATTAGCTCGTCTGTTGAAAATGCGAGTCCTTTAAAGTTTTATTCTTGTGTCGTGTGTTTAACTAACATTCATACCTTACTTAACACATCCACAAAAAGCATTTGTACTTCAACGAACCAATTATTTGTTTTTCTCTACCTTAAAGAGTTTATTTAAACTTATTAAAGTCCTTTCTTTTCTAGGCACTCTAAAAAGAACTTTCTTTTAAATCGACTGCTCGATCCAGTGCAAAACATTTTTTTCCTAGCCTACGTGTCCCACTGTTGATTTCCCACTGTCCACGTGTTGAAAACATCGTTTTTAACACGTGGATCAAACCTAATCAAATCAAAATCATTTATTAGGTAACGCAAAAACCTTTCAAAGCGATTGCGTAAATGTTCAAATGCTTGACTCAAACCAACTACGTATTTAGGTAAAACTTTTTACCGTCTCAAACACGTTTTATCATGTGTCATCATCATCATCAGCCTATCTCAGTCCACTGCTGGACATAGGTCTCTCCAAGTGCATGCCACTGAGATCTGTCGTCAGTCACTCGCATCCAGCGACTTCAACATAATAATATGTGGATCACACAAACGTTTATCTATATCGAGTCACAAATAGGCGACAGACAGCTAATAGGCGAGAATCAAGCCGATACAATTGTAAATCGGTAATCGTTTGATACACAACTCTAATTTGCGTACAACGATGTTTAATTAAAACGGAATGCGTTAAGCCTAATTGTTTACGTGACAACCCTATTTTGTTAAATAATTGCGTTAACGGTATTTTAATAGGGCCTCTAGTTTATCTAATGGGTTTGGATGAGTAGGTGTTATTTGAATGTAATAGGTTAATGTAATTATGTTTTGTCTAAATTGTTTAGGTATTACATATTGGACAATTTATATTGAACACTACAATTTAAACTTGCATCAATCAAAAGAAGAAAGCCTCTCTCATTTTCAATGTGTAGTAAAGGTTTATTATTTGATAATTTCTTAATTTGAAAGAAGTAAAACTCGTTGATATTTTTATCTTCTCGTCTCAACTGGCTATGGATACAATAAATATTTCTAAATAAATTAAATACTAAACTTTATACCCACTTAACCCTCATATTCTACATTCGTTACTTCAAACCCAAAAAAAGCAGTAATTTTTATTTTTATAGTTTTGCAAATAAATACTTATTTTAAGATACCTACATCTAAAATAATAACAATGGAAACAAAGGATTTCCAAACAATAATTGTTTTCGTAGATCAGTAATAATGTTTTAACTTCCCGATCTCCTTTATTTATTGTTGAACCACAGTATGATTACATACAGTATTTGTACTCGGTGATTTCTAGAAAATAAATGCCTACAGCCACGCGGTACGTAACAGCGATAAGGCTACCAACCTACAGCATTTTAATAACATCGATAACACACCGTCCGTTCGTCACGACAACACTATTCTACATGACATAATACAAACTCGCAATTGTATCATGCCACGGGCATACCACGATCCGTTAGCGCAGGCATAACTCGCGTCACGTCTGTTTGTATGAAGATTTCATACTGGATATATTATTATACTGTGTTTGAACTCTACGGTTGAGTTAATTTCATTATTACTTTGTATTTCTGCTCACAATTACTTTTGGTTGATACCGAAATTTCGGAAATGACTTTATATCTCTCTGTTATGATATTAATAAAGCGATATCATTTAAATTTAATTATGGAGATTTTAATTTGTTATGAAAAAGGTTTTAATACAAATACGAGTAATATTGTTAAGAGATTTATAATTACTTCATACAATGGTAGATAATGACCCCTGAGTTTGTTTCGACGTTTCTTCTCAGGGTAGCCAATTGGAAAAAGTCGATTTCAGCTAGCTTATCTCTATATTTTACATAAAACTTTCATGTCACAATGTTCGTTCCCGTACTCCTCGGAAACGTCTTGACTGATTCTCTTAAACTTTGTATATGCATTCAGTAGGTCCGAGAATCGGCCAACATCTACTTTTAATACTTATTTTTTATCGAGTACGAAAGCGTGGACAACAGCTAGTAGCTTGACATGTAAAAGTGATAAAATTATCCTTATTGCAGAATAAACTTTTTCATTTCAGATAGGTACAATTTGTTTTTATGAAAAAGGTTTTGTAACAAATGATGTCATTATACGAATAATAATAGTATAATAGCGGTCCGACCGATTTCGGCCACGGCGGCCAGTGTTACTATGACACCAGCCAGCTACGCAGGACATATTATAGTGCACAAGCGTGTGCGCAAACACAGGTGCACTCTCTATTCCTTTACTCTCATAGCCCGATGGGACGGTAATCCGACACGACCGGTGAGAGATCAGGCGCAGGACCCACATTTTTACGTGCCTTCCGAAACACGGAAGCTGTGATATTTATTTCTTAAACGCACACAACATTCGAAAAGTCGGTGCGCGCCGTGGGGATCGAACTCAAGACCTCTGACTTAGCAGTCCGACGGTCTCGCCACTAAGCTATCACAGCTTCAGGCTTCAGCTATTTATACGAATAATTAGGTACCAAATCGTGCGTATATAGTTATAATTGCTAATAACTATTTAATATTGGTTAGCATAATAGTTTGTTAAAAACGATATTTTGCTTCCTCTATTAACACATAATAATCGTATATCAACTGGACTCTACACATTGATTGAGTGTCTATTAAAAACTCATTGTTCCATTTTACACAAAACATTAAATTTGTCGGTCGTTACGACCCTTCATAATTCCCGCGTAACACTGATGCATCATAGGTTTTACAATAAAACATTAGTAATCTCTCATTATGGGCCTAACCCATCCTGCACGACTGACCACAATACATTTACATAACAAAAACCTAATTCATTTCGAACCGCGCCTTTATGCTCATTGTAATAAATGTCAATATTGTATGTTTATTTTTGGTTGGGTGCAGTTTTATCACGGTCAATTGATAGAAATCGCGGGAAGCATTCATGGGAGTCGTGTGCTTGGAAACCAATTTCCTGTTCCCTTTCATATTGAAATGTAAGTGATGCCCTTCAGTTACCAGACGGGGATTTATCGGCCCTAATACGTTATTTTGTGTAAGTTTTTGGGGACCGGTTCTTCGTGGGGTTAAAGCGACATTTTTGTATAGCAGTCTTGAGTGGAGAGTCCGTTTGGGAACTTGAGTTTTTGATAAAATTAGTTTATTCTAGTGTAGAATCTGAGTTTTTACTGCTATTTCGTTCCCGACTCATCAATAATGAGGGTAATATATTTTTCTTACAAGTTTATTGCGGTTGGTTGGAAATACCAAGTACTAATCAGTTTGTCAACATGGAATCACGAAAGGTGTGGAGAAAGTACTCGTAACATTGCTATTAGTATGAAAATCTAAAACGACTGTGCTTTAAGGCAAATTCTTGTATTTCGCGGGGATCGACGCCGTGACACGGTCGCGTACAGTGGTATATAGCACTCGACTATCCATGCAGTCAAATTTTCTCTTATAATTTCAACAATCCTACGTAAATAGATGATAATGATAAGGGCAATAATTTACTAATTTGACGAAAATTAAAAATAGCTTCTTATCAGAATAGAAATGAGAACAAATAGTTAACAAGATATTTACAACAAAGAAACATTTCTTTGTGGGAGTTATTAAGCGAGTCATTTGTAAAGATTCCTTTGTTCGGGGTTTCTCTTAGATATAAATAATACGATGCTATCTCCCTGATATGTCCCTTTATAAGGGTGAGTTGGTTTGTTTGTTTTATTGTAATTGGATGTTAATTGTACTCTTGTGATAATTATGATGGAAAGATGATAATTAGGTCGTAATAGTAAATAATAGATTAATTATTTGCACCTAGTGACTATTTTAATTTATTTTTTTAGTTGCGTAGGATTTCTTCCTGTTGGTCGATAATACAAAATAATAAAAAAAAATCTCATCTTTAAACTTTTGATGGACAAAGTATTTAGGAACCATTAGAAACCACGATATAAAATTCTATTTATAGGTAAACAATTTCAAACAGGTCCCTTAATCAGTCTTCTTTCTTCACATCCCATATTTTACTTGTTAATCAACCTATTACTTTTCGGGACACCCCATATTTTTCCAGTTCATTTTATCAGAACCCTACCAATCACCCACTCCATAACCCAAATAACAAATTACAAAGCAACAAATACAACACCAATCCGAATAATACGCTACAAAAAATCATCTCACACTTACTCCAGGTACGCCCGGGGCAATTTGCGAAACGTATTCAATATAACCCCATATCCCGGGAAGGGCAATTTGTTCCTTTGATCATTCAATCCATCTCACCCGGAATAACCCTTTGTTAAGATTATCAATCGGCTGCCGGTCTAGCAAGGCTAGATTTTTATTAGGAATTCGATTAAGAGCTCGAGATATCGTGGTTTGATTTGATTTGAAATTAGTAGATTGGTAGTGTGATTTGCTATGTGAGATTCAATAATTTTGCTGATGTAATAAAAGGAAAATTTGGTCGATATTAGAATCTACCTAAAACCGCCACAAAATTCACAAATCTAAATGGTTTCTACCTTACCCAAAATGTATATAAAGACCTAAAAACACAAGGCATGTCGCCGATAGCAGGTCATTTTAGTATCCAAGCAACTACCGATATACTTGCTCAGTAGATTCAAACATTGTTACGCCTCATTGGAGACTAATATCGTTAGGTATCGGTACTCGGACCTAAGAAAATGAAAGAATATGCTTGTAGGTACCTACAGACCCGTATAATTCTCTCGACTTACTACCAGACGGCTCTATAGTTATTAACTAATGGATGTAGCTATATAACTATGAATAAAACATAAAACCTATAAAAAAATGTAAAAACAACTATAAAAGAGATCACGCGTGTCTAATTTTGTGTGAAAATTACTGGGTTTGAAACCATATAAACATCGTAAAGTGAGGCTATAAATAAGCAAAATTGTTACTATGTTCATAACTGCGCATAAAAACATTAAATATTCAAAACAAAACGCATGAAATAATATTTTATTTTATTGGTAACGAAACGCGCACACGTATTGTAAGTACGATTAAAAAGAAATGATTTGAAATTTGAATTGATATAAAATGTATTCCCGCGTTTTTGTCGTTGACGGTTGGTCAAAAAAACTACTACGAAAGTGAAATCACGACAAAGGGCCGTCTCTCCGATAAGGGTCAGCCGATTACGCCCTTTACCATATTTTTTTTCTTTCAACTTCTGCTAACAAAATAAAGGACGCCATGTTTTTGTGGGACAAAATGGCCGCCAAGGTTTTGGCGGGAATTCGGTTAGGAGTGTCGCTTTGTTCCAATTAATTTGACTGTTAAATTATTATTTCAACTTCATGTTTAAAGTAGCTTATAATCTATTTGAGGTATAATTATAACAATTTTGGGACTGGATAAAGTCTAATACTCAGTGGGTTTTTTATATTCTACAGAAAAAAAGAAAAACCTATTCGACATTACCTAAAGTATTTGGAAACCAACCAACCGATTGAAACAGTTGTCCCTCTAGTGATATATAACTTCTAAATAAACCGTACATTGTAGCTACTAACCTTAATTATTTCGCATTATTCGCAGCATTAACTAACAAATTAATGGAACCTTGGAATAACTCGTCGGTTTCACTGAACATTTAAACGAGCTAAACGCTCAAATCGCTCGAAGTACTTACTTATTCTTTTTTCATTAATTAAATGTTCAATGGTGAACGCATCAGAATCAGCCGACATGTTTTGTTTTATCTCATCAAAATGGCCGACGCAGTTTTCGCGGGAAACTGGAATAATGGGCTGGATATTCTTTAAAATATGTTTTTTTTGTTATTTATTTTTTAATTTTAATGAATGATTTGGAAATCTTTGGAGATGGCCGATTACAGTAAAGTGTTTTTTACAGCTAAATTACCTAATATGTTTTCATTTGGTAAACTTTTGTCTGTAAAGTTTATAATGTGAAAACATATTTTTTTTTCTCTTGTAACGCATGTGCAGTTAAATATAATTATTTTTTTAAGTATTACTTGTAAAAGCCATAAAAATAATACGTGAAAATATGGATACATAAAAAAAGTAAATACGACCGCATACTTCATTGCGAATAGCCCGTTTCAATTTTCATGAAATATTTTTGTGCTGCAGTTTTAAATTAAATACTGACACATTTTTATGAGCTTTGCAACAAAAATATTTATTTTTATTCCTTGCAATAAAATTTTAATACATTCACGTTTTGAATAGCTGCCTTTCAGCATCAATTCCTTTTTTGGTTTTCAATGAATCAAAATTGTAATACTGGCTTGTAAACATATACTTACGGATAAAAAGCTGTTTATTTTTTCTTTGCCTATGGTGTCCCACTGCTGGGTAAAGGATATTTAGTCATTTTATATTTAGTTTGAGTATTTAGACAATTATTTTCATGATCATCGCACTATAGTGAAAATTCAAAACCAAAGCGAATTTCTTCTGTCATTTTTTAATGGCCCCTGTCCTAAGCTATTATATCCAAAATGTTGAAAATGAATGAACACTTTTGTAATAAAACGATGAACGAACACGTTATAAATTCATTCCATTCATTATAACCTCACAACCGAGAATATACGGTGTCAAAGTTATCATAATAATCACATGTTTAAAACAAATGAAAGTCTATAATATATGTACGCACTAACTGCAAACATTTCCATCGCCGTAAAAACTTTTAATAACTTAGAAAATCTAGTAATATGGCTTTGATAAATATATTCCAGGATTCCAATACATACCTAATATATCAATTGTTTCTAAGTACCTACTTATACAGAAACACGTTGATGTTTGAATAACAGTCTGAGGGTATATGTTTATAAAGCTTGGTCTACAGGAAGATATACACCTAAATGTGTACATTACATTGCATCCTTGAATCAAGGATTATTATGATGAATATTTTAGTTTGATTTACGAGAAAATGACTAGAATTTTTAACTGAATATTCTTTCAGTTACTCAGTATGCTTGTACCTTATACTAAAATCGAATACTAATACGAGAAACTACTAAACCATACTTCAAAAGGTTCATATTTATTACCAAAAATAAAACTACACAACACGTCTCCAAATATTTCCTTGTTCTCCCATTTACAAACAGCTCTCATAATTCGATTAATTTGTCTGCCGGCAATTAGTCGATTCTCGTTCGGTGAATCGATTTTTTGCGCAGCCGTCTCCATAGCGATGGCTCGCAAATCGATACGTGATTGTATTTGACGAGCATTTGAGGTGCAATGAAATTAGCCGGTGAGATAAGAGGAGCTTTAAAATTTTCTAGTGTATTTGTTAGGTCTATAAACATCCCGCCGTGGGTTGGTTTTCCTACGGGAGCAGTTCCTAGACTGCTATCGGGCGCGTCCTCAGGTGGTGGATAGGGGCATGCTGCACAGTGCAGTACCGGGATGTTCCCGGCGCGGACCAAAACTAGGGGTCTTGGGCGTACCGCTGCGTCCCGTAATGGGGCGGGCAAACGGCCAGTTTCTTTCCTTCCTTTCCTCACCCATCCTAAAAGGGCAAATTGCTCTATCCTATCCTATCCGGTGGAGACAACCACTTGCAAAAACCAAGCAGAGAGTCTTATTAGCACGCTATGCTGCGGGCATTAGACGCGGCCGTAAGGGTATTCGTGGTTTGGTGGGGCCTGCTGGCGTCTCGGACATATTCTGGGTAGCGGCAGCAGTACCGATATTGGGCGACCTCGGTCATTGTTTTTACAGACCGATCGCGGTGACTCGTCGGCGTCCTGGACATATTCTAGGTAGCGACGATGGGCGTGTTGTTGCGAAGGGGGCGGCGGGTCCGAAGAGCACTTATCCTGCCTTTGGACACGGTCTAATAAGGCCACCGCCGGCCAACCCGTAAACCCCCAACGATAGGTCGCGGATGGACCTTACGGGGGAACGGGGGTCTGACCTTAAACGGTTGGACTACGAGGAAGGAAAACCTCTGAAAAAACCCCTAATCCCAAGCTGCGGAGCACGGTGAGGGGATGGGTGGCTGGAAGGAATCCAGTCGCGAGTGCTGATCCCCGACGAGGAACCAGCCGACACCTCGAAGGGTCATGCTAGGCTTTTCCCGGGTACAGGGAGCGCTGCCCGGGAACGACTTTTATATCTCCTACACTCGTGGGATTTGTTATGGATCTAATAAATAAAACTAAACCAAATGATGTTGGAGGGAGTTGCATGTCGGACTCAGATGGGTCAGACATGGTTAGTATATTAAGTGCGGAAGAAAGGGAAGGACTAAAGTCAAAGTTTTGGCGTAAGTCCAAAAAAAGGAAGGCAGAACGAGAGCCAATCGTGTCAGCATCGAGCGCAGATGACACAGAGGTCTCAGTACCTACTCTAAGGAGGAGTGAGAGAGGGAAGAAAAAGACGGCAGGGAAGGAAAATGACATCGATCAGATGACTGGTAATGAAATACACCAAAAGGTGCAACAGGTCATCTCCTCCATTAACTCGATGGCTAAAGCGTCTAAGGGACTCAAAGGTCAGAAAGCCTTGAAAGATGCTACTGCAATAATACAGGAGGTCATGGAGGTGCTCCTGCAGCGATCGGCAACGGAAGAGACACGCCGATTGCAAAAAGGAGAAATGAGCGCCTCAAAACTCAAATATCGAATCTCGGCGACGAAATGGACGATATTAAGAAGGAGTTAGTTGCCTTAAAGCAAAGTCCACGTCGAGAAGAAGCCAGCAGGGACTCAGAGCTAGTGAAGGTCTTCAGAGATGAGATCGCCAAAGTCATGGCCCGAGTCTCATTTCTAGAAGGAAAAATCCTGCGGCCGCCTCTAGCCATTGATAATCGAACACATGTGATTGCTGAAAGTCGATCAATTGAGGTACCTCAACGGCAAGTCACATACGCAAACGAAGGCAGCGAAGGGCTGCCCACAAAATACGCAACATGCAACGGTTCCCACTATAGAGAACCTGCAACTAGCTGGTGTACTGCCCTCACAGATACGGGAGTCGGGGAAGAAGCCAAAACCTGCTCGCATTAGTCAACACCAACCAGAGGAGGGCAAATGGGAAACAGTAGGGGAGAAAAAGAAAAATCGGAAGGTCAAACAAAAGGCTCAAAGAGCACGGAAAAGGGTCCAAAAGGAGAAGGCCAGGGAGAATGCGCGGCTTAAAGCGCCCAACACCACGGCTGTAGTTTTAACTCTGCAACCGGAGGCGGTGAAGAAGGGTTTTAACCTACTCAGAGGTTATGGCTGAGGCAAAACAAAACATAAGCCTACAGGAGCTGGGCATTGCGGGAATCCGACCAAAAATTACGATTACAGGTGCCCGCATGCTGCAAATACCCGGGGCCACCAGCGGAGATAAGGCCGATGCTTTGGCCGAAAAGCTAAGGAACACCTTAAAAGCGGAAGATGTTCGCATCTCCAGACCCCAAAGAATGCCGAGATCAGGCTCATGGAGCTAGACGACTCCATAACAAAAGATGAAGTCGTCTCTGCCGTTTCCCAAAAAGGTAGCTGTTCTTCCAGCGAAGTTCGTACGGGAGACATAAGGAGAGACCGTACGGGCCTCGGAACGGTCGTTGTTTCGTGTCCAGTTGCGGCAGTCAAAAAGATTTTGGATTTCGAAGGGCAGAAAAGCGGCTCAAAGTCGGTTGGTCTTCAGCCAAAGTAAGACTGATGCCGCCAAGACCCATGCGCTGCTTCCGTTGTCAATTAAACGGACACGTCGGGGTTGCTTGTTCGTCAGCAGTGGATTGCTCTCAAAGGTGCTTCCGATGCGGTGAACCTGGCCACAAGATGAAAAACTGCTCGGCCTCGCCTCATTGTCCAGCTTGTGAGACACTGGGCAAATCTGCAGACCACATCGTGGGTAGTCGATCCTGTATGGCAGATAAAGAGCCAGAGCAAGTCCAGAAGAAGCGGGCGCCGGATTCGGTACCGGCAGCTGACAAGGAAGGAGTAATGGAGACTAACGTTAATTAATGGCTCGAAAGTTTCTTCAGGCGAACATCAATCACTCTGCCAGAGCACAAGACCTGCTTTTACAAAGCATGGCAGAGTGTTCGATTGATGTAGTCATTGTGTCAGAACCATACTTCGTTCCACCAAATACTAATTGGGTAGGAGATGAAGACGGTTTGGTCGCTGTAATATCACCGACACTCGAAAACATAACGAGGTCGAAAGGATTCGTCGCAGCCCACATTGGAGAGCATGGTCGTTGTCGGTGTATACTTCTCACCAAATCGACCTCTGGTGGAGTATGAGGAGTTTTTAACACGGCTCGGCTCATTTGTGGTGCAAAAACCGATCTCTCCCTATGGTAGTCGCTGGAGACTTCAACGCGAAATCTATGGCATGGGGTTCGCCGGTGACAAATGCGCGGGGAAGGCTGGTCGAGGAGTGGGCTATCGCATTGGGCTTAGTGCTTTTAAATCAAGGCGGTTCGAATACTTGTGTGCGGCATAATGGCGGGTCCATAGTAGATCTTTCGTTTGCGACTCCTTCTATTGCAAGAAGAGCAACTGATTGGAGGGTCGCCGAGGGGATGGAGACGCTATCTGATCATCTTTATATTCTCTTCAGCGTCTCCAACCAACCGTCGAATGAGGGAGCAGGAAGTCTGGCGAGGGAAAGTCAGGGTCCTCGTTGGGCCCTAAAAAAACTTAACCGAGAGCTGTTGGAGGAAGCCGCCATTGTTCTTTCTTGGGATCCACTGACGTCTGCAGAACCAGTCGATGTAAATGAGGAAGCTGTACAGTTCCGGCAGGTTCTCACTCTGCTTTGCGATGCAGCGATGCCTCGCATCCGCAAAAATAGACCAAGGAGGCGACAGGTGTACTGGTGGTCGCAGGACATTGCCCGCCTGCGAAGTCTCTGCGTTGCTGCGCGTCGCCAGTACGCCAGATTTCGTCGGAGGCGTCGCCGCCCTGACGACGCTGAGGCACGAGAGGCCGAGTTGTATAGCCATTACATGTCCGGCGAAAAAGACTCTGCAGCTGGCCATTAAAACCGCCAAAGAAACCGCTCGCAAGGAGTTACTGGCTGACCTAGATAGGGATCCGTGGGGGCGCCCTTACCGTCTAGTCCGAGGCAAACTCCGACCCTGGGCTCCTCCATTAACTCAAGTCCTCCGACCACAGCTTTTACGACAAGTGGTTTCTGCTTTGTTCCCTGACAACGATCCAGGATTTGTCCCTCCACCAGTGGCAGATCTGTCCCTCGTTAGTTTAGATGTGCCTGACGAAGACCTCCACCGGTAACGGAGCAGGAACTACAGGTGGCTATAGACCGACTCAGGGTCAGAAAGACGGCACCAGGGCCGGACGGAGTCCCTGGTGGGGCCCTCGTACTGGCTCTCAAGTCGATGGGACCACGCCTCTTAAGACTTCTCTGTGCGTGCGTACAGCAGGGCCGCTTCCCGGCTATCTGGAAAACTGGCAAATTGGTCCTGCTAAGGAAAGAGGGGCGCCCGACCGAGTCACCGTCGGCCTACCGCCCCATTGTGCTGTTAGACGAGGTGGGCAAAATCTTCGAAAAGATAATTGCAGACCGTCTTGTTTACCACCTGACGAGTACTGGACCGGACCTGGTGGATTGCCAATACGGTTTTCGGCGGCAGCGCTCTACTATAGATGCCATTGCAACACTAAGAAATCTGACCAGACAAGCAACTGCGTGCGGCGAAGTGGTGCTGGCGGTGTCTCTGGACATCGCCAACGCCCTTTAACAGCATCCCATCTTCGTGTATTTTGGAGGCACTAGTATATCACCAGGTTCCAACTTATTTGCGACTGCTCTTGAAGTCATATTTGTCGGAGAGGGTTGTCATATTTCCGACTCAAGAGGGCTTGGGGCGCCATAACGTCGTGCGCGGAGTTCCACAGGGCTCTGTCTTGGGCCCGGTCCTGTGGAACATTGGGTACAACTGGGTCTTGCGCGGTGAGTTTCTTCGAGGGGTCTCATGTATATGTTATGCAGACGATACCCTTGTCACTGCACGAGCCCAAGACTTCAGGGCCACGTCTATTTTAGCCACTGCTGCTGTGGCTCAAGTCGTAGGGCGAATCCGAAATTTGGGACTGGAGGTGGCACTTCATAAGTCAGAAGCCATTTGTTTTTACGGCCCACGTAAGGCACCCCCAGCCGACTCTCACATAGTCGTAGGTGGAGTACACATCAGCGTCAGACCAACACTTAAGTATCTGGGCTTGGTTCTTGACAGCCGGTGGGACTTTGGGCCCCATCTTCGACAGTTAACCCCAAAATTGGTCCGGACGGCCGGGTTATTGTCGCAGCTCCTCCCTAATATAGGAGGGCCAAACTCCTCATGTAGACGGTTATATACCGGGATCGTGCGGTCCATGGCACTTTATGGCGCCCCGATATGGGGAGCTAATCTGACGGTCCGTAAAGCCGCGTTGCTGCATAAACCGCAGCGGGTGATGGCTGTCAGGGTTATCAGGGGCTACCGCACGATTTCCCGTGAGGCGGCCATGCTGCTTGCACAGACACTTCCCTGGATTTTTGAAGCCAGAATCTTGGCACAGCTCTACATGTGGCGAAGCCAGATTCAAACTCAGGGTAGCGATCATTCGCTGAGAGAAAAGAGGGATGAACTGCGAACAGCAGCGATGACAGACTGGCTCTACAGCCTTGAAAGTCCCACCGCTGGGCACGAACTCGTTGCTGCAATCCGCCCCGTTTTCTGGGACTGGCTGGAGCGACGGCACGGAGGCTTAACGTATCGACTGACACAGGTGCTGACCGGTCATGGCTGTTTCGGCAAGTACCTGTGTCGGATCGGACGTGAATTAACGGAAGGGTGTCACCACTGTCCGGCCCCAGAGGACAACGCGGGGCACACGTTGTTTGACTGCCCAGCGTGGGCAAATGATAGGCGCGATTTGGTCGCGAATCTCGGTGGGCTGGCGCTTTCGCTCCCGGCTGTGATCTCAGCCATGGTTCGAAGCGAGAGCGCTTGGCAGGCGGTGGCTGATTATTGCGAAACCACAATGACGGCCAAAGAAGTAGCGGAACGCGAGAGGGAGTCAACAAGTGAAATCCCATCGCGCCGCAGACGTCGCAGGCGTCGACGCAACGACCTGCGGCCACCATGAGGTCGGGCCTGCGGGTGGCAGAGAGGGCACTCTGTCACCCGATCAGCTTACAGGCCATGAAGAAAACGGACGCGTCGTCCTGCGCGTCCGTTCTGATGGGTAGTAAGGGATGGGCTCTTTACACCCACCCCTCAGAGAAGGAGTCCAGAAGGACTGAGGCCTGCCAGAGTCGCGGAGAGCATGCGCAAGTGATCCCGCGACAATGGCTTTGGCAATAGAAGGGGCCCGGGGTGTTTTTGGTCGGTGCGAGTCCGACATATCCCCATGCCGTGCCCTCGGCGTGGGTTGAAGTCATTAGATTTTCACCCCGGACACCAAAAAAAAAAAAAAAGGTCTATAAACATATGTGGAATTATTTTTAGAATGATTGCTTACAATGTACGCGTAGGTTATTTCAGAAAATAATATTTAGTTATCTGATAGCATTGTCTTATTTAAGTTAGTGCATTGTCTGTAGGTAGACCTAGTTTAAAAATACCCAGAGATAAATTTCCCTTCGTTCTTCAAACAAAACATTTTAAAATAAAACCTTTGAAATATTTTTCTATTCCAAAAACCGTTCCATTTTTGTCTCTTTGGTTCCCAAAAAAGAGTTCATATTTCAAATACTCGGAGTAACAATTTACTCGCGCTAGTTTCCCGAAAATCGAATGTTTGACCCTGTGGGGCATCATAAAATACCCTTTCTCCTCAAAGGCATTGTATTAGGCGGCAAGGGAGTGATAATCCCCTCTGAATGAAACGGGGTATTCATCAGCTCACGGCAAATAAACTAGGCTTTATTTGAAGGTCAGGTACTAAACTCCAATCTGACCTGGTTTTACTCTCTAGAGTATACTGATGATTTCAAACCGAGAATGGTTGGTTTCGTATTTTTGTCTCTTAATACAAGTAGATATTTATAGCCAGATTACTTATTTTTGGAATTGAATCTTGGACTAAAATACTTATTTCTATTAACACTGCTATTAGCGTATCTGTACATACAATAAATCCGTTTCCTATTGGATGTAATACGTTTCACATTAAATTATAAATATTTAATACATTACGTCTAATTCTACAAACAAACTCAGCTCATAACATATCTAGGTATTTGATTAAATAACATGATGTTATATTTGATCAACATCCATGCGTTGATATTCCTAGAAATTCAACATGAATACTCGAATCAAAATAGAGAATTTCAATATGAATTCCTATAGATATTGTTTGAATAGATCGTGAGCAAACACCATGCCGATATTTTATGATGTAGCTTCAATCCTCTATGAGTCTATATTGGTTCGTGCCACTGCAATTTTATCTCCACTTTTCTAATTTTCAGAATTTGTATTCGATACATGTTTTTGTGTGGTTCTCTTTTATTAGGATTTGTCTGTGCTATCAGTTTAGAGCTGCTGTGATTGTACTTTAAGAAATTGGTTGCTTTAAAGTTTTTAAGATTGTGTTTGTAATGGTTATGTAACTCCATAGTCATTGATGCTGTGGATGATGGCTTAAAACACAATAATTTCACCATTAACATCATTGTATCTATTAAATAATTCATTCTCTCCGCCGTTGAACATAACTTTCTTGTTTTCTACATAATTTTCTCGTATAGCAGCCATGTTCATGTCATATTCAAGTATAATCCCATGTTACTTCATTATTTTCCGCTTGGGAGCTACATCGAACTTCAAATCAATTACAATATTACACGTTTGTTCATTATTTAATATCATTATCCGTATCGACGAGAATAATAAATTTCGTTTCATTGCATAAACACGCCGAACACGCTCTAATGGAATAATAACTTTATGTTGTAAGACGTAGAGTCCATATTAGCTTGTAAGATCGATATCTCATGGGGCTACGGTAACCACTGTCAGATAAATTAAACCATAATGTAAGTAGAAAAGTTTTGTAACAAAGTTAGCTCCCAAACTGAAGTAAACAACCGTGAAACGCGTCTAGGGTCATTAGGGCCAAGTGGGGTGGAACAGCCAAAAGATTGCACCTATCTTTAGAAATATCTTTTTGAAAAGGTATTTTGTTTGAGCATTCCGTAAATAATATAGCGCTACTTCTAAGAATTACAAATAAACAAGCTTGTGTAGGCTTAAAAATATCATTATTTATTTAGGAATCATTTTCGAGAATGTCTTCATAATGAGATAGACAAAGTCTGTATAAGTAATGGCTAAAATAGGTAGCATAATTAAAGGTCCTAGGTCGTTTAGACTGAAGGGTTTCATTCAGAACGAACCTTCATTAGAGCGAGGGCTCTCAGATAAATTGTCGGGTAATGAAAACCTTGACAAGACCTCATCAATTTAAAATTGTAATCGGACCTCTTATCAACCTTTCAATTACCACTGGAGGCGAGGTGAGAGTCTAATCGTTGCCAAAAATCGTCGAGACGCGTCTATCTACATCAGACCACAGATACGAGTTCGGGGAATAAAATGTCCTCGAACAGTCTTGTTTTAATTCTTCAGACGTCGTCACAGTTTAGCATTGTTGGCTTTTTTGGGGACTCCGGTCGTTAGGCACCGAAATTCGTCTTTACTTTTTTGCGGCCGCACTCCGCCGACGACTTTCGTATCGTGTGTCCATGCCATTTCGTTTTGTTTCCTTTTTTTACTCGCTTCCCCTTTGTTAGATGCTTTTTAGTCGATTTTTACGCGTTGCCTTGAAAGCAAAAGTTGAGTACTCAAAAAATTGAGCGGCTGTGAGTGTATTGTTGTTAGTTCGTAATGAACTAAGTCTCATTGTTGTGATGCGAATAAGAAAATGAAAGATGTATGCGGTGCTTTATAGTCAGCCTCTCTATAAGAAATGGTATGCATATATTATGTTGTTACCATCTTTAATGAGTCATAATTCCAGTGATCGGTCACATAATGACTTCTTAGGATTCAGATCATGCGCGTAATTCTATAAACGTAAACAATTAGTTGGTTAGTATGCTCCAACTAGTTTCCGAGTTAATCGAAAAAAATCCTTTTAACCCGTTCCAGTTCCCTTTTTATTTATTTGACGAACCTTGAAATAAATAAGTTCAGTTTTGCGCTAATATATTTCCATACGTATTCGTTCATCCACTCAATTTCCTGTATACATTTTATAAAATACCCCACTTAAACCTTCGCGGGATCCCATTCAATCGATAGCCCTTGATCCAATCTCCGTAAGGTCAAGTTGAATATAAAATCGCAAATGTATTGCATCTTAAGAAGGTCTATCTCCTTTACGTCCTAAAACTCATTTCCTTCTGCGTTTATGTGTACTAAAGTAAAAATAAATTCACTATTTCTACTTTAGTTGACGCAAAAACCAATTGGGACCGCGACGAAACACATAAAGTATGGGTTTTTGTGTGCCACATACGTCATAACCCTTTTCCTGCTAAAAGTATAAACTGATTTCTTGGTTTCTTTAAATGATCGTCCTTTGTCAGCAGTGGTACTATTGAAACTCACTTTTATTTAGCTGTAGTATTAATGGCGACATCTAGTGGACAAGATCAGAAGGAGTCACGATCCTCAGCAGTGAGTGACTAAGAAGAGAGAATATTAAATTCGTTTAATACATATTTTCTCGCATAATTGAATATCGTTGTATAAATAAAAATATTACACCGTCATCTAAATACAAATGAATTCAAAGACTTTTATTTCCGCATTGTTTGCGAAAGGGGTGATTTAAATATTCAATTAATATTTTTTAATTTGTTTGGTTTAAAAGCAATCAACTCAAAACGAGTTCCAAATATGCAACAGTTTACTGTGCATACAAATACATATTTCTGCTGATATTTTGCTTTAGCTGTGTTTTCCACTTATTCATGTGAATCTTTTTTTATTAAAAAAAAAGTCATCAGCCATTCCAAATATCTATTCTTGTACTTCCTCGCACATACTTTTCTTAACTTAATTCGACTAAACTCGAACTCGACCTAAAAAATCTCACTTCACTTATACGAGAAACTATAGAATTAAACCAATAGTAGTAACCAAAACCAAAACCCATTGTTCAATGCCGTCTGACAGGAACCGCAATGGTTTGCAATAATGATTTTTGTTTAATATCACATTGTTCCTCTTTTAGGCGAGACGGGACTCCAAAACTCGTAAAATTCAGTTATGGCACAAGTTGTAAAAGTTTGATGTTACGTGCTCCAAGATTTAAACACGAATGTGGACTTTGAATTGACAGTTTTCTGGAGTTGTTTGACAGGAGAGGTAGGAGATTTTGAGGTAGGTACCTACCTATGTCTGTGATGGTATGTGACATTATACTGGTATTTTTGGAACGATATTTATATTCGTATTTCTATACTCGTAGATAAAAAAAGCAATTTAAATTAACACACTAAGTACTTGTATAAAAAATAAAAATTAACAACGCGCGTTCAAAATACATAGAAATGTGCAATTATTGTTTACTTGAAATATAGATAAACTATTTACATGTTTAGAAACTGTAATAATTTAATGTCCCATAGAGTTTCATGCGTAGGCAGGCATACGTCTTTAAAATCTAGATCAAGTTTAAGTTATCAAGTATCAAGAAATTAGTAAATTGTGGTCTTAAAAGTAATATAAAATAAAACTTGTACAATTACGTGGCACAAGCAGTTGAAAACAATTGAAAATGAAACCGTAACCTACATGTTCTACTTAGTTATAAATTATATTAAGCTCACTCATATTCAGTGTATCTTTGACCTTACTAACAAGCGTGGGCGTAAGCCGTAGTATACACTCATATAAGCCTATCAATTCATGATATGAATACAAATCTATTCAACCTATCACCACCTCTTCTTATATTATTACTGCAATTGTGGAAGAGAGACACCGCGCTACGTCGTGTAAAGCGCTGTCACGCTTTCACAACTGCGATAATATTACTTTGAAGCTGTTATCACCTAGTGGTAAGACCATAGGACTATAAACTCAAAGTTCTCGATTCCGATTCTCGCGGGGCGCACCGACTTCGTATGTTGTGTGCGGTATAGAAATAAATATCACAGCTTCTGTGTTTCGGAAGGCATGTGAAAAAGTAGGTCCTGCGTCCATCTCTCTCCAGTCGTGTCGGTTTGCCGTCCCATCAGCTATGAGAGTAAAGGAACAGAGAGTGCACCTGTGTTTGCGCACACGCTTGTGCACTATAATATGTCCCGCGTAGCTGGCTGGTGTCGTAGTTACACTAGCCGCCGGGCGCCGTGGCCGAAATCGGTCAGGGGGCATTATACAATATTACTTTTAGTAGTTGACTTCAGATCGCTTTTCAACTTGAACTTAAGCCATTGTTTGCCACCTCATTCGTTGGTGACCTTGAGTGGAGCACGCGTGAAGACCACACGTAGCTTTTATTTGTTTCTGACACTTTATACTTTAGTGAAAAAATATTTGCGTTATTGAGTGGTTGAGGTGTTATTTTGTTTATTTACAATATTATAATAGCAAGATTACGTGGACAATAAAGAATATTAGGAGTATTTTTATTATTTTACAGTTAATCTAAACGTTTGTTTTTTTTCACTGAACATATTGATAAAACTTATTAAAAATCAAGAGGCTCATGACGTCACAAATGTGCTTCATACCAAATTATGGAAATATATTAAATATAACAAAACAGATCTCAGTGGCGTGCACTTGGAGAGGCCTATGTCCAGCAGTGGACTGCGATAGGCTTATGATGATGATGACGATATTAAGAGTACAGTTTTAGAATGAAATTATGACGTTATAAGTTTGCATAAATTATACCTAATTATGACGTCATTCAACAATACATAGAGATGTATGCCTTAACCTATATTACACGTCTATAGATTGTATTAATCATTCCACTCCAATTCAATACTCTTGTGTCACTCAAATTATATGCATGTAATTCGATTACGGTACTATATATATGTTTAGTATATGTAAGGCCAGTACGCACAAGGCTGTCAGTCCTCAATTATCTATCTCCGAGAATGTTTAATGACATAGGACCAATACATTCTTGGCTAACACGGTAATTTTAATAATATAGCCTTTATCACAAGGTGTTAGAGTCCATTTTGTGTAACATTGTTAAGTTTACTCTACCAATAATTCGTAGTCTCTATTACAAGTGATTAAAGTTCAATTTTGTGTAACATTATCAATTTAGGTTACTGTACCAATTATGCTAGGAGTAGTAATTATTTGTTTAGCTCAGTGTAAATGTTTGTGTCAATTGCAGATTCTAAAGGTGTTTTGTTGTTGTAAAAATCTCGTCAGTTAACTTGAAAAAACAAGTTTCATTTTTTTTTTAACAGCTCGTTATAAGGAAACCACTATTTTTTAACAAAAGCTTTATACTTATAATTTCGTAATTTGTCTTTTTCTTGCAACGTGCGACCTGCATATTTGATAAAATCATCACACCACCTTCGCCACGGACGACCTCGACGACGACGTCCTTCTTCCGGCGTCCAGTGGGTAACGATCTTTGCCCATCGGTCAGGCTGCATTGCACTATGTGACCAACCTACTCCCATTTAAGTTTGGCAGTCTTCTGCCCGACATCCATTACTTTAGTCGCAGTCGGTTATCATTTAATTTAAAATATTGTCAATCGCACACACTCTAGTGGCTCTAACAAACAACCAGAATACTCATAACTATAGGTACTACAAAAACTCGCTCTCGACTCATACTCGACCCCAATCCACAATGCATGCTCTGTTATAAAAAACCGATTTAACATGCACTAGGATAACGCGAAAACAGACTTCAAATCTCTATAAATAAATGGGAAACTCTCGTGTCGTATGTTTTGGTGCTTTTTTCATCAAAAAATGTGGTAATTGCTTTGAATTTTATATCGAATAGGTGTGAAAGTTTCACGCGTTTGTACTACGTGTACACACGTTGTTTGATGCCACGGAGACGAAAGTTGTCTCCTGTATAAATGACGTTCCTTTCACTATAATAGGGCTCAAGATCTCTAAGTCATATCATCTTAACTTTATTTTAAATACCCAGTGCCATTGAAGAGTCAAAATCATACTATTCCACAACGTGTCCCCAACATTCACACAGCGCCATCTAGTGTGAAACTAAGCAAAGCTACTTACATACTCTCATTTTTTCAAATACAAACAGATTTTAAACAAATTACCTACACACAAACAGAACAAATGATCGTACTCATCACACAAACATTTGTCATGGGTGGGAATAGAACCGACGACCTCCGGTATAGCAGTCACGACCACTAACCACTACTACAACAGGCCAGTCAGCATTTAACCTACTACCTACTTACTTACCTATGTACATATTCACGTAAAAAATACTATAAGTACCTACTGATTAAAACTTCGCGAAAACACTACATGACATTTCATCCTAATCTAAAACAAGTCGCACAACCTGTAAACATACGCACGTGCAGTCAGAGTCACAAACAGAATACCTCTCGTGCCCACTCATGCATGCGGGCATACTCTCATGCATGCTCTCATGCATGTCTGCCTTAAATGCCGCGCATAGCATTGTCGTCCCCAATACAATGTGATTAGCCAGTGATTTATTGGCGATAGTATTATGTAACGTTTAAAGCGATTAAGAAAGTATTTTAAGATGGTCCTTCTTATTTTGTAATTCAATTCGCTGTGTTGGATGTTTGGTTTGTATGATATGTTGTTTTGTTATTTTTTTTTACGGAAAGCTGACCTCTCCTACTATTATTATAAACGCAAATGCTTTTAATATGGATAGATGTTTGTTGCTCTAAATTACTTAGTAAGTTAACGACTAGTATCCAAATGGCAATTACACATAGACACAGAACAAATAATCGTGCTCATCACACAAGAAATTGTCCTGGGTTGGAATCGAACCCACGACCTCTGGTATAGCAGTCAGGTCTACACGCCTGTCGAGTAGAATTATATTCGTTTTGAACCAATTTCAGTCAAAACAAAATCTTGACAATTTTGTTTTTAATTATAACAAACCATCATTTTAAACACAAACATCCAGACATTTATCAACAATACAAAGTATTAACCAGGCACCATCTGCAGTTAAACATTTACAATAATTAAAAACAAATAAAGATATGAAACGGCTATTTCCCAACGGCTACATTTTATAGCCGGGAAAAATAGCCTATTACGCTAAGTTGCCGTCAGAATGCATTAACTTAGTGTAATTTATAATACTTGTTTGGTGTACAGGCTCCGCTTATGTTAAACAATTACTTTGAGTAGTATTGTTATAGTACAAGTTGCGTGAATAAATGTATTTTCTTCTTTTTAACATCACTATTTAGGCCTGGCAGACTTTTTATCGAACTTTTAATCATTATAAAAGTAGACGTAATATTATACCGATTTTGGCTTCTCTCGACAAATAGGCTTTGTTGTACTTGAATTGACCTATCGAGAAAATATCGGTTGATAAAAAGTTTTAGCCTGAAAATGCACTTAGGACCTAACAAGTGTCTTTTATTTACCTATTTTTATAAACGTACAACTTCACTCGTCAACTACCTAACTAATTACTGCTTAGTGCGGGCCCTTTTTCTAAAAAAAAAAGTAACCTATAATATTTAGAATTTACCACATTAAACACTCAGTGCTCCTCCTCCTCTCTCCTACTATTGTTATATGTTGTGCCCGACAGGGTTCATAATTGTGACTAAATTATTTATATACCAACAACCTGTAGGTAGGTATACATTATGGTACGCAATAAAGAATTGAGAATTAAAGTCAAGTGCGAGTAGAAGTACGAGGCTTATTTTTTAGACTTTACTCTATAAGCTTAACAAAACAGATGAATTATTTCTACATTTTTAATATTAGTACGGATGCCAACATTAAATCCAGTCTGAGCGCCGTACATTTTAATAACATTGTGTACAAAAGCGACGTTATATTCAAATAACTCAGCAGACAAATTATATTAATGCGAATGAACTTTTGTAAGTAAAACGATCCAAGTTTTGTATAAATTGTTTACGTAAAATAAATTCTTTTGACAAACTTACGTAGTATTAGCTAGTCTTTTATCTATACATATTGTAGTAGTGTCGGTGTGTCTGTTTGTAATATAGAAATAACTGGTTTTTATTATATGCATGTGAAATATAATTATAATAATGGTAGGTACATACACCAACAGATTTTTTATTTTTTTGTCTGTTTGTGCTCGCTAATCTCTTAAATAGCTGGACCGATTTTAACAATTCTGTGAGTGAGACTATTCATATACTTTTAAAACAATCAAATTCATGTTATTTTTAAATAATTAAGGTACTTACTCATAGCCGTTTTCAAAAGTACTGCGGAAATTAAAGTGAATAAATAGTCGATTCAAACGGATCATGAGATCACATTCTCACATGTTCCAAATAAATCTTACTTCAACATTAACAAGAAAAATCTTAATTCCTACCAATAACAATTAATTAGAAGCCCTTAGTTACAAGTAAAAATAAAACAAAGCACTTTAAAAACCATTCGCTTTTACACAAATTTAAAACAAAAGGTGCGTTAATTAAATTTATTGGTCTACTAACATTTAATCAGTTGGCAATAGAATATTGTTAGCAGTTTTAATAGCGGGTACTTCCTTAATAAAATGTGAACCTATCAATTCGGTATGGCTACAGTATAATAGTATATACAGTATGAAATCTTCATATGAATGGGCGCAACGCGAGCTATGCCTACGACATCGGATCGTGACTATAGTCGTGGCATGATACAGTCGCGAGCGTGTCGCCACGACGAACGGTCGGTGTGTTGTTGATGTAATTAAAATGCTATGGGTGAGCAGTCCTATCGCTGTTACGTAGCGCGGCTGTAGGCATTTTTTTTAGAAGCCGAGTTCAACTATTGTTTGTGTGTATACTGTGGTATGGCGTTGGCCTGAGTCCAGATTTATAGGTCACGTGATTAGGTCGTGCCATTCTTTGTTCTCGAGGACCCTTCGGTGACCAAATGTTTGGGATACTCAGACAACGGTCATTATGTCATCATGTCAATGGTGTTCTTTCCGTAAACACTTAAATCAGGCTATTCAAAATTAATTTTTTGGCGTGATTTGTTTCGTTATTCAATTGTTTTTGTTGTATTGTCAGTACCTAAGAAAGGAATAACTATCGGTAGCAGTAATAGCTAAATGGCAAACACAAGGTGACGCAGTTAATTTTAAATGTTAATTAAATATGATATTTGCACAAAGACAAATTTACATTTGACAGCGGTGGCACGTTACTTTTACAAAAAAGGATTACATCTTTGATATTACATCTCTTTCAGCAAATCTTGAATTTTTGGTCATGTGACAATAAAACGATAATCATCATTTGATTAAATTGACTACAACTTACACTGACCCACCAATACCCAGCCTAAACACTTAGAATTAAAAATATTTTTACTATAAACTCATTGTACCAATAAATCTATCGTCTATCTACTCCAAACTGCGCAGGGAATGCTATTGTCAGACACGTAGAAACTCCAGTCGGCTGCCCCCATTGTGTCGCGGCCACTAGACTGTGATGGTATTCCACGACACTATACGTACCAATATAGTGTAATATGTATGGCCGTTTAAAATTAGCACTTTTGTTAAGCATGTGAGAAAAGGTTTTTGTGGAAAATTGCAGTTGGTTATACAGGAATTGGATTAATTTCATAATTCTTTGCTGTAGAGTTTGAAGTTTAGTATCAGACAACGTTGAATCTTTTTTTGTTAATTCATTTTTTGCATGTTTATTGTACTCACGCGTGGTCGCGAGTCGGACTGTTCGATTCACGATCCTGCTGCGTCAGTTCATGGTTAGGGACTCCGGTTGGGTCCGAAACTAGTCGGGCTATCTCGATAAGTATGCGTAAGTTAACATATAATTATAGATTCCTTTGAATCACTGTCCCATTACTATGTGAAAGCCTCTTCCTAAAATCTAGTCAAGCCAGAGCACGTTTGGTCTGTAAATTTTAACAATTTTACCACATACAGTTATAACAGACAGGTAAAATAGAACAATAATTTTATACGATAAATGTATGATGGAAATTCCTGTAATACAAAAACTAAAGAAACAGTAACTCGCAAGAAACTTCAATACCTACAAGAATTAAATAAAAATACACGTCTGTAATGATACGAGTACAGTCAAAAAAATATAGAACAGAGCACTAAAGACAAAAGAAAAACGTATGAAAAGAATGAGTACTTAAATTTAAAGCGTTTTAAGACTACCCACGTCGCTTTGTCTCGCTCCTCGATTACATGAACGATAAACTGAAATCAAACCACGTAAACTTGCCGTTAAATGAGTGGTAATGTTTAATTAAAACGACTTTACAAGCTCTTACCACAGTGTAATAATATATACAGTATGAAGTCTTGAAATACTGTGTTCTTAATTTGAGGAAGCACAACCCAAATGTATGCCGTTTTCTTTTGTCTAAGAATGTGTCTTGTGTATTCTTTGTTGGAGATCCTTAATACAAATTAATAAATGGGTGCGAAGCGAGTCACTTATGTGTATACTATCGGATCGCGAAATGACCGTGGCATGATACAGTCGCGAGCGTTTTTTTTTATATAATTAAAATGTTGAAACTGCATATTGTTGCCGAACTAAAACGGTGTAGGCAGGGCTACCCTATCACTGTTACGTACCGCTTGGCTTTAGTTACTTATTTTTTTGAAACGCCTGTGTTACACTACTGTATGTATTTATACTGTGTTATAACTCTTTTATTTTTTTTATTTTGGTCTACAGTCTGGACTTGGAGCAATGTTGCGATTGTTTTTAATTACATTGTTGATCGGAGCTATTGCTGTTAATTAATGAGTTTTAATTACTTTTGAAGAGATTTCGATTAATTATAATATTCGTAGAAAGCTTTTTCGATATTTGCTAGTATTAGCTAGCTTTTTAACCATCTTCTGAATGTCGCTATTCATTGAGATAAAATATCAACACTGTTAAGATTATTCTTAATTGATTTGTATCACGAAGTACAAATTACAAATGTCTTTCAATAAATTACGCAATTAATGAATTGCGTCTATCTCTAAAGCAAATTATTCATAATTATATTTACATATGCAATACTTCTTATATCTACAATGACGGATTTAGTACCTGAGGCATTATCTACCAGTCAACCAATCAAATAAGTAATCCCTCACGCAAAGAAATCACTTATTCAAAACACCTGTTTTGAAACTCTAATATCTGTTTGACCCATACCATACCATTAAACAAATCGTGATTCACAAAATAACAGTTAATTACTTGCTTCATTATATCATAACCCTTAATGGTTCGAAATTACAGTCAAATGATCGATGAATATCGAAGTACTAAGTACTGCGCTAAATGAAACATAAAATAAAATATGTCTCGTGACAAACGTTTTGACATTGATGACTATATTTGTAAGGTTTATAACGACGGGTCCTACGTAGACTAGTACAAGTGCAAAAATGCAACTTTTCAAGAGAGCGGTTTAAAGGTTCAAAAGCTTGTAACTTTGTCGTAAATCAATATAAACACTTGAAATTTTAGTATGTTATATTTTGATATTTAAGAAATAAGACTACATTATTGGTTTTTCTTCTTTTTTTATACTTTGGAAAATAGGTTAACTTGCATTCATGTAGCCTGTTTTTTTTACTACGGTAGAACCTGTAAACTGATACAAGTGGCCACTTATACCAGTATTTAGTGTACTTGCTTATACTTATAATAAAGGGAATCTGAAGGATTTTACTGTTTAAACATAGTATTTCCGTGTTATTGACCAATATGAGGTTATAATATTAAAAATAATACCTACTTTTATCTACTTTTATCGACATTTTAACACTTACAACAGTTTACTCAGTACTGGAAAGCTACTTGCAACAGTTTGCTGTATTATTATTAACTGTGAATATTTAAATTAGTGTGGTAAGAAGTTAAATAAAAACATTTAAAATACAAAATAACACTTTATTATTAGATAGTAGCATTCTTAATAATGAAAAATAAAATCATTGGCCTTGCAATGTACAAAATAATAAAACAAAAAAATGTAATCTTCTTATTTTAAGTAAAAAAAAGGTTTGATTTTTAAAGAGGTTTTCTTCCAATAATACCTAATTGTTTTTTTTTATGACTAGCTTGTCTTAAATTTCATGTCATTTTTCTTATAAATAGCATTTCCACTATTTTTTTTCAGTTACGTTACGTCAGTTACGTACGTTACGTCTGTTCAGTTACATCCACTAGTTTTTGTACGTTGATGTTTCTAATTTATTTCTCCCTTTGCAGATCCGCTAGAAAAGGTATTTTAAAGAAATTAGTATAACCTTTGTGCAACTCTTTTCGAACTATGTGCTTCTATTAAGTGTATAGTTGTGTACATAACTTGTTAAATGTATAAAAAAGTAACACAACCCCTAAAACAGGGCAATGAGACCTTAGAGTCTAAATCAGATGATGGAAAATTCATTACATTTTTACAACTTGTATTAAATGGTGATTTGTGTCACCCTTCATACGAATGCCTCATCACATTACCACACTCGTCGCGAAAACGCGAAAGTTGCATAAGTATAGATTGGATGTTTGTTACTCTTTGACGCTCAAATGACTTAACCAATTTTGAAGAAATTTCGTATGGAGTTAGCTGACAACCTGGATTAAAACATAGACTTTTTAACCAACTGCGTCAGAGGAGGGCAATGTTTTCCAGTTATAACCGACACTCGTGCGGTCGAAGTTGCTGGCGACCACTAAGTCCTTTATAAGTTTAATTTGAATGTCTTTTGTGTCATTATACTTAAGTTTTGATTGAACTTAATTGTTTTTTTAATACTACAATTTTACCAAAATAAAATGAGGTTGCGAATATTGTTATATTGTTTACCTCTGGAATATTTCTACACCTTTAAAAATGATGTACTTGGGTACGTAAAAAAAAATTGTCTCGTCAGTTCCCAAGTAGCAAAATTTGGTATCTTCTTACGTTAATTGCTGCAAAAAATGTATTAAAAGTAGTATCGCTATTTATTTTATTAGTAAATAAATATTATTATTAAAATAATGTAGGTTACGTCAGATAACAGTATCAAGAAAATAAAACAAAGTCACATGTGACTTTGTATACCTACTACTACTTTGTATTAATACTGATATAAGTGTAAAATTTATTGGAAGAATAAAATAATAATAAAAAAAAAACAAAAAAACCCGACTGTAAAAAACAACCACTAACTAAAAAGGGAAAAACAAACTCTAAAATTTAGTGTGAAGAGTATGCTGTACACCGTGCGTCTACATTATATAATTTATACGTAAAAAAATAATGCAGGCGGCCCAAACCAATCTACAAGCAGTACAATCTGTATCTTGCATTAGGTGAACATTAATTAAACCCTTTTGTAGAAATATTAGTACTGTCAACTTAGTAATTTGTTTGTCAATTTTTAACGCATAAATTTATTAATAATTGAGCCCTTAATTGTTGTGAATTCTCACCACTACTTACTCAAAGCAAACAAAACTAGTTAAATATGTAAAAAAGTAGCACAACCCCTAAAAACAAGCAACGAAATAGTTTTGATACAGAAGAATACGTTAGCAGTTAACGCAGTTATACCAGTGTTAACGTGTTCCCGACTCCGTCGCAGCGCGCATACTGGAGTAAATGGCACTTGCGCGTACGTGACGCGGCGCACGCGACTACCTACACTGGTGCAAGTGACTTACATCAGTGTAGATGGTCGTGTGGCCGAAAATCATGTCACTTATATTAGTTTACAAGTTTGTATCTCTGAAATTACTGAATAAAATAGTATAAATTTTACAGGGTATAAAGTTAAGGTAATTTTAAGGCTTTTGGTGCAAAAAAACGTATTTTGGTGTTTTGCGGGTTACACCAGTATACGTAGGACCCGTCGATAAGGTATTCGTAAGGTAATTTTAATTATTCTTGTGTCATTTGAATACATTTTTTTACTTATGGATATTTTTGATCTTTTATTTAATTAGTACAACAAATGATAAAAAAGGAAAGGGCGAAAAAATTCTCGAACTAACAGATTTTTTATCTCTTTTGATTTTTATAGTGCCCTTTACCTTGTTCATTCAACTTTTACTGAGTTAAACTATATTTTCCCTTAAAATTAAGAATTTCCTTCAATTAAGTTTTATCATATCTTGTACCACAAATATTCGTCTATTCCCACAACAGAATTATTTAAAAGCCTCTTCTACGAATACAAACAGGCAGGCAGTAACAATTTCATTATACAGATTGAATGATGTTGTAGAATTACTCGGCGGCCGAAATTGCGCGCATCGGATGTCGGGATTGCTTCTTTCTGTATTTAATGAGCGCGCATCACGGGCGTCCTGGGCTGTGGCCCAAGGTTGAGACGGAAGCGTTATACATTTTTCATATGTTCATTTATTTATTACAATATTGTCTCTAGACAGAACAATGGAGGAAGAGTAAAAAGGAGTAAGACTTGCATTGAGATAGAAAGAAGTAGAGAAAAAAGCGAAGCTCGCAAAATTGACTGGCCTGTTGGTCAAGCGGCCCTGACTGCTATACCAGAGGTCGTGGGTTCGATTCCCACTCATCATTTGATCTGTGTCTGGGTGTAATTTATCTGTTATATGTATGTATTTAGAAGTATGAAAGTAGGTTTATCAGTAGTCTCATACTCATAATACAACACTGCTTAGTTTGATTCTGATAGCGATGTGTAAAAGCTGTAGAGTATTAGAGATGTCATATTATGTCATGTAATTTGGAGGTTGTTATTAATTTACTGTGACTACTGCGGAAGCATATTATGCTCTTATAAATCAAGCATACATATTTATCGTGTTTTGTTTTACACTCCCCCAAGAATCTCATGACTTGTACCACACAAGAACTTGCTGATATCCTAAGGCAGGGAGTCACGCGATTTAGTGTGATCAGGTGTCTTTGAACCGGCTCGAACATGTCCCGCCGTGTTCGACTGCAAATCAACATGTTTCGGTTACATCCTATTAACAGGAGCGAGGTTTTATTGGTATTTGTATGTTCTTTGCATCTGTGGAAAATGTTGGTTAATTTATGTTTGGATTTTTGGTAAAAAACTTTTTTATTCGGTTTTCGTAAAATACTACAGGCTCTAAATAAATTAGCTTTTTCTCTGCATTGGTTTCAAAAGTGACTGATTTTCGGAACTTTTTATAGTCATTCAGTCACTTTAAGGTGTAAGCAGGTACTTAATGACAGACAGAACTATTTTATCCGACTCTGAAATATAATTCAGTATAGTACAACAGAAAAGTCCAATTACAATTAGCCATATCATATTTTACGTAACAAATGCAAATGAATTCGTTGTTCCGTCTGATTTATTCGTAATATCATAGATAATTCATGAGTTCTAACCCTTCTTAGCTAAGAGTGACGACATATTCCGAATATCTTACTCCGGGACACAGCTGTTGACTGTTTGTTTTAATTTCGGATTCGTCTTTTGTTCTTGGGTATTACATTAACTGTATTGGTAGGAATTATGTAGTCTGAAGTGTGAGAAATGGCAGAATTATTGTAAGAACCGTTCAAATGGTGATCACGCCGCGTTAGCTCATGATCAAGGACTTCGGTTGAGTCCAAAACTCGTGTAACTTTGAGGTCAAATGATTGCTGTATCAATATCAGGAATGTCTCTTTTTAAGAGGCCTTTGCCCACCAGATATCCCCAACATTGCAACCCCTGTAAGCCACAATCAATGGTACACCACGAATAGCACCGATCGGTTAAGCTCAGTGTGTCATAACGAAGCGATTGACTGTCTTTTCTCAGGATGAAAGAAATAAGAGTAGTAGGGTCAAAATTTTTCTACCTTCGTCCGTTGCACTGATGCGATATCTAACCAAATGAAGAGGTACCAAAAAATATGTATATCTTTGACAGGTAATATATTACGCACTCTCCTATAAACATGTCTAATTAACCTATACATTCCTACTTGCAATAAAAATAAACTGACGAAACATTACAAAGACACGATAGAAAGCAATATCAATGTATAACAGAAGCCATTTCAGCTCAACGTCACATTTTATTGTCAAAATAATTCATTCAAACTTTCAATACAGTTTTCAGTCGCTATTTTTTTAAACGAGTTTTTCAATACAAATTCTAAAACATGTCGAAACAACAGGTGCTATGACCTTGCTTCACTCTTAAATAATTTATTGGGCATTATAAATCGCGGATTTGTGAGACCGCGAGATCAAAACTCGTTTTACGGGCGATAAAATTTTCATTGTACTACGATTAATGGTACCTCTATATCTTTGTAGTACTACTTTGTTTATAATTGATATGGGCCATTTTTATTTTAGTTTTTAGAACGTACATGCTCGTGAAAGTGGACTGTTGTTTGATGATTTTTTAGTGGGACTGCTTGACATGACTTTTAAAACCAGATCTAGTTTTGCGATTAGAAATTGGTTTTGTCAGCTATTCCTGATAGGCAGGCTCAAAGAATGACACCCCTATTAAGCTTTACTGTCAATAGAATGTTTATAACTAAAAAGTCAAAATTCTGGTTGAAAAGTCTTTTTTCTGTTGCTTAAAATAGATGATGAAAATTTCATCCAAAATGTACGTTGGACGATTTTTCTACCCGTCTCCGCTTAGCTGAAAATAACACAAAACCTAGTTAATTCTAAATGCTAATTACTCGTTTCTAAATGCTTAATGACCGTGGTTTTATGTGTGTTCGTATGGCTGAATGGCGATGCCTGACCGAGCCATAAAATCATTATAGCCGACAACTTTCTCAGTAACTGCCGAATGTTTGTAAATACATGTTATGTTACCGATTTGTTCTACGTTTACGAGATTTAGTTATATTAATTTTTATTAGCTGTTGCCTACGCGAATGGTGGTTGTAGCGGCAAAAATATTACCCCTTCTGACCCAGTCGGTTAAAAAGGTTATGTATCAATCCAGGACGTCAAATCTCGTACTAAATTTTATTCAAATTAATCCCGCCGTTACAGTGTGATAGAGTTACAAACATCTCTCATTTATCCATACTCACAAACTTTCGCGTAGGTATATAATATTAGTAGATTAGTACTCCTTTCTTTAACTAATATATTTTTATACTGCCTATTTCTTTTTCATAGTGTGTTAGTATTAGCTTCCAGTCTTGTCAGATACACAAGAAAATAAAGCAACTACCAGATGTCGAATGATTTTCAAAACGCACTTTACTAGTTCAGCATGACCCAATGTAAAATTGCTGTCAATTCTTTGTCCTACTTTAATGAAAAAAAATACGGACACAAAACACCTATGCGATGAAGAATGACTTACCAATGAATGACCAATACCATTTTACTATCCCAGAATAAATGGTCAAGACCAAAGAACAGCTATAAATTCGCTTTTTTACCTGCAATAAACAAAAAACTTTCTGATTATATTCCTTTAACTGTTAGTAGAATAAACTAATCCAAAGTTTTACGACTTTCAGTTATTATCCCTAAATATAATAGATATCTATTTCGGTTTCCCGAACGAATTTTCTAAGAATATTCGCCCCGGTTACCAGAAACTTAAAAGCTTGTGTTATGTCAGTCCGTTCTAAAACTATTGTTATTTTTGGCCACCGGCGCCCTTGCAAACGACTTCCCAATAATACAAACCTACTAACATACATCCGTCTCTTTCTCACATATCACATTTTAGATGTGCTTTATCGTTTTTTTTTGTCTGACATTTTTATGACATCGTTGTGGTTTGTAATTGTTATGGAAGACTGGGATGGAGATATTTTGGCATGTGCTATCTTTCTCTTACACAGGCAAATTTGTTTGTGAAGGTGTGGTTTAATGATTTAGGACAGTGAACTGTGACAGAAAGTGACTTTTGAATGGAGTTTTGAATATTCTATCTCTTTTACTCATATGGGTTTTGAAAACAACATTATGGGACAAACACTTGTTCTTTTAAGACAATGAGTTATTGAACTTGAAATTGTACTCCTTATTTATTTTTACGATAATTTTATATCAAGAAGTTATAAAACAACCTGTTTTTATATTTGCCCTTTTATACTTTTATGCCATATCGTATTTAAATAAACGTATTCACTTAATTTAAAACCTATATCTGTTACTACTTTAACACTGATTCACGCTTAAAGTACTAGACATAGAGAAAACCTTATTTTGATGATTCCTAGTCTATCCAAACCCGACAACGACTCTAGCAACACATTGACTCCTATTATAACACGCCAAATTAGTTATGTGATTTTTAAACTCGATCAAAAGCATTGAAGTCTGTCACCTATCTAGCGTATTTTAATAAAGGCCACTACAACATGATTAAACTTTACTCAGCGTTATTTTTTACAGAAAAAATCCTACATTTATATTGAGAAAAAATACAACATTTTCCTATCGTAAAACTGATTGAAATAGAAACAAAAGCAATTTTCTTTTTCGCGTTTTTCGTAACCCGTCTTTCAATCTTCGAAAAGACAGCAACACATTTCGCCTTTTTCATTCATCTGTCATCCATATCTTGACATAAATATTGTGGGATTGTTTATTCTGATTCTCTACAATATTTCTATTCGAATATACTCGACTCTTATTTCTATGATGTATTCCATTGTGTTTTAGAGACTTGATTTTTTGTGCTTTTGTTTCGCAGTAAGTCTTTTGTTTTTGTTTGGTGAATTAGGTCCTTATTAATTTTAAACAAGACTGAAACGAAAAAGACCTCTCCAATACTCCGATTTCAAAAACAGTAGTCATATTGCGACTGTACTTGGTAAATATGATTCTAGTGTTATCTAGACAGCTGTGTAGATAGCCATTTATATCGTTAATAAATCGATATTGTCCCAGTATTTAGTGGATTTAGGTATTATTTATTGCTGTCTTGTCATAACCCCTTTCCCTTAAGGGCTATCAATTTGCTATAAATTTCAAACTAATTCCTATTGTTATAAATGGTTGTCTAGATCATGAATAAGTACTTTACTTTCAATGAATATTCCAACCATAAAGCTTTTATTCCGAATACCTTAAATTATTTTATCATGTTATAAAAACTCAGCGCCTTTCACTTTTGAATAGCAACACGCGTTCTCGCGTCAGTTAATATTCCTGAAGGCGTTTGTCTACATAAAAATGGCGCTGAAGCTAAAATTAATCAAGTTGAACAAACAGTTTGACTTTGAAATACTTAAATTTGTTTGCCTCAGTACCAATTTGTCAATATTATAGCTAAAGGCACAGTTTCTAAAGTATTACTTTCTAGACTTCTAGACTTGAAAGGAATGAACTTTGAAAGTGTAGGCGTGAATATAGATTTGTAAATTATTACCCTTCTGAGTCTTATACGTATAAAAATAGTATCCTGTGATAACAGAAATCGATAAAATAAAGAAAGAGAGCAGCAACAGCATTTAAAAAAAGGGAGTCCGAACGAAGTAAGATCGTCTTTAGCTCTTTAGTTGAATAACACTGGAGTGCTCACTACAAGGTTTACAAATACTTTGTCTTGTAAAAAAAAAACATGACGTCACACTGTCTATTTACATCGCTACACGTGCTCTGGTAAATCATCAGCTGTTCGTAGCAGCTACGCTCGTAGCACGTAGCGCGTCGTAGCGTATTGATCGTAGCGTGGTCGACCCACGCTCCCGCGATTCTAAGCTTTTAACGATTGTATCGTTTGAAGGGCGGATTTGTTTTATTTGTTAGTTGGTCTGTTACAGAATATATTTGTTTCATTTCAAGCGTTTGATGACGAATTAAACATAGTACAAAAATCGGAAGGTTTTATTATCTTAGTCAAACTTTCCTGTACCTAGATTTAGGTTCCAACTGAAGTTAACTTATAGCTTATAAAGTTATAACACATGTTACTAGCTAAGTGTAAAACAAAACACAAATTCCTTCACCTTATCTTGATTTACCACCACAATTTACCACTAAATCGGTATAAAAATAAAATTATACGCTTTTCTCGAGTAATTCTTTACAATAAATCATGGAGTTTCGCTTGACCCGCGTATTGTGCCTTTCTGAGTCATAAGAGCTTGATGGATGGATACCTAGATAATACAGGAGGTATGTAGAGGCTTTCTTCAAATGAAATATGGTTTTATTTCGTACAAGCAATCTCTTTTAACGTCAACGTTTTAGTATTTTGAGAATTTTCTTTATGTAAAATTAAATAGATTTGACCGAAATTGAATTTGTTACTTAAAGGTGAAAAGATGTGTGAAGTGTATTGTTTGCTTAAGGGCTTATTTGTGTATTAAGGGTGAAGTGTGATTAGACTTTTGAATGATAATGATGAATGTGTATTACCTTCAATCACACTCGTCATTCTACTTTTTATATGCAACTTAGAGAGTTTTCTATATTGTAGATAAGAATAGTATTCTCTTCAATGTTATTAGAAAACATGATTTGCAAAAATATGGCAACATAAATACGTTATAAAAATAAAAGATGTTACAAAAAAGATCCATCCACATCACTCTAAAACCCAACTTTAAATTTAAAAGAGACAATAGAACGCACTCAACCTTAACCCTCCACACGTCCTTCAGGACTTGACACATAACCCTAAAATGGCAGCGCATTGTTCACTCAACCCTCGACCGCAGTTGACACGTACGTAATCAACCAACTGTTTGCTAGTTGGTTACTGTTAGCGTTTACGGGTTACCGGGTTGACGGGTTACCATGAATTTATTATCACAGATGAACGTGGTTGTTTCATACTGGTTTGACCGCATTTGTAATACTATGGAAGATTCTTTAAATATACACGAATAATTAAAGAAAGGAGATTAAAATAGATATCTTTAAAAATAAACTGACATGTTTTATGAGACTTGTCGGGAATAAATATATATCTTTGTTTCTATCTTCTAAAATATGCAAATGGCTATAGGTAAGCACTTGACAAGTGGTAAGCATATCACACTAACATTTGTCCTGGGTGGGGATCGAACCCACGACCTCTTGTATAGCAGTCGGGGCCACTAACCACTAGACCAATAGGCCTGTCATTATTGTTTTTTCATTCGTACTCGCAAAATCTTAGTCTTACGCCCAAACTATGAATCCCTTTACCAAAGTCCTCGCACTTTTACAATACATTGCAAGGACGCGAGGACGGCAGAAGAATGCAGGTAGCCGACACGAGGTCCATTTAAAAGGAATTTTATATTAATGCAGAATCCTGTACTCGTTTATAATGAAATTTTTCAGTCACAGGGAGCGCTGAAAATGAAAATGTAGAGACACTCTATATTGCTTCTGTAATCTGTATTCACAATTCAATATTTTTTGTGTTTTTATGAACCTGTACAAAAATATGACTTATAAAATCCGAAATAAGTACCTAAAAAATCTAAATCAAAATTTGTTCGTGTTTGAATGAATAGCTCATTAGCTGCTATGTAGCACTTTTCAATGTCAAGATTACAATGGGTAGCACCTTCATGTGAGCCATTTATGCTTTTTTGTCTACTCTTCTTATAAAGTTTATGACAGAAATGCACTTTTTCTTTATGTAAACCTTTTCTTTCTTGGGAAATCAAATGACAATACCCGCCGTGGGTGCAGTTCTTCGTATGAACCTAAACTAATAATTTCATTTCTTTTGTTCTCAGGGAGAAAAAGACAACGGCAAGAACTGCATCCTCTCGTGTGAGAAAAGGAAAGCCGACGACACAGATATCAATAAGGACTTAAAAAAGGTAAGAAAATACTATTAATAAAGCAACGGTACCAAAGTGGAATGTTACGACTATGAACCAATTTACACATGATAATAAGAACGTATTCGAATTCAAACGCCTTTTTAATGTAATTATTGTCTAAAAATATAATAAAAGTTAATTTCTAGTTCGCTATAAATAATAAATCTTTCATATTAAAATTAGTATAGAACGACATAAATATGAAAAAAAAATTGTATGAATTACTTTTAACTAAAATACCTATACCCAGTTCATTTGTCCGTCACAAAAATAATTATTAATATATAGGTACCCTGAAGCGACTAGCGCTCCGTATTATTTATGCAGACAACCTTTTAAAATACAGCGCAACGTCACACAAAACACAAAAGTGATGTTCTCTACTTAGACTTTCAAATCATATTTCCTGGATGTTTCTTAAGCTCAAGACAAAGATTCCCTAGTTAGTTATATTCATGTTTTGAATATTACTTTAGTTTATGAACAGAAAGTAGAGCGATAAAGGTTCCAGTGTCTTTTTGGAGAAAAAGTAAAAAATCAAGGATACAGTTCAGGTAAAACATTGTTTATAGACTTAAAAAAAAACCTGCTACTATCCAAAATTTTGGAAACTTTGTCTTTTTATATATTCTAGGTCTTAACAAGGTAAATTCGTAATTAACTCCTGATTTTTCAGTTTAATATCCCACCTTTCTTTAAAGAAATCAAACTGACAAATACCGAAATAATTTTCAAGAACATAACAGCCTCATAAAGTTCCCTACACTGCCGTGCGTATAAATAAAGACATTACACTGGCGAGCACATAAAGACGGCATTACTACACATCGGGACAAAATAACTTGGTTCACGCGATCCGATGTGGTAGATATTACCTCGAGTGGCGATAAAACGCGAACACAGATACTAGGGACCTGAGTTTAAACTAAAAAAATATATTTTTGGCTTCTTGATTTGTCGGATTAAGCAGTATTTCTATATAGAAATTCTACAAATTGTGAAAGAAAGTAGAATAGAAATTCTGCAAGTACTTGAATAAGCACTTACAATTTTACTAGGCATTTTTCTTCAGCTCCCTTTCCAGTTTTACTGGATTCAGAAAAATATTGTATTTTATAGAAAAACTACCAGCTGATCACCACTGATCAAGGTTCTGGGTAAATTTTCAATATCACGTATATGTCGTACTGGATTCAGCTGAATACCGTATATTATAGAACGTCTACCAATATAAACTCTACAGGCCATTTTAATTGGTACAATTACGTAGAAGACTAGCTGTCAAAAATGTAATAATTTTACGATTGCCAACGATCAAATTATGATAGTCACGAAAATACAGTTTAACGTCCTTTCCGGGACATAAAAATTTACAGCTCTTTTAATGAAAGTGTGGAATCGACAGAATTATAAATGGCGACCACAATGTACCACGGTTTGTGATTGAAACGTGTCAATATGTGGTCACGTTAAATTGGTTCATCGAAGTGTTTATATTAATTTAATTTTAGTATTTAATGACGTAACGTTTTAATGGTTTAAGTAAAAGTTGATAATGAAAACGTTGTGTAATACTTATAACAACATTAATCGACTTTCACACAATGGAATGGCATTGTGTGAAAGTCGTCGAACTAAACAAAGCTTGTATTATGAGGTCTAGACAACTGATATACATACTTACATATTTCTAAATACATACATGAAATAGATAAATTACACCCAGACACAAAACAAATGATAACGATTATCACACAAACGTTTTTCCTGGGTGGGGATCGAACCCACGAGCTTCGGTATAGCAAGCAGTATAGCTGCCAGTCTATTACTTATAGAACCCACTTAAAAAAATGATGAAAGTAAGACTTTTTCTTTGAACCTCATTTGTTCAAAGAAAAGAATATATCAACATCAACATTAAATATCAAGAAAAAAAAATGTAAAATATGTTAGTTCTTGACACATAACTTGTATTTTACGATAAGTAGAGTCTCATTGCTCTAACGAAAATCCTGATCATTAACTAGATCTCTAAAATAATTGTTCTAAATCAAAATGCCTACCCATATTACCAAAAATTAAAACAGAATAACAACGCCCACACCCAATTACGAAAAACAGAACAACATTTTAATGAACAAAGCAACAAGCATAAAACAAAAACAAACCAAAAAGTGTACCAAGTCCCGAATTCAAGTGGTCGTCAAGCGGGTCATTTTGTTTTCATTATCTCTGTAAGGCGTGTAGGGGCCGCGAATCTACTACAAAGACTGCACTCTATACTAATTTAAATACATTACTTTGTGTTTTGAAAGAGTCGGTCGTTTTGGTACTATCTACCATCATAGTAACTGTTGTGGAAGAGAGACGCCGCTATATGCTTTGTAGAGCACCATCTCGCTCGCACTATTTTACTTTAAGAGATGGTGGTCGGATGAATTGGACTCTACTTAGGACTACAGTACATTCTTTTGTTTTTAGATAAAGAATTGAAAGACAAACTAATTGCAACTTTAAATCGGTGAAGTAGGTTTGGTTTTGAGTGAATTTAATTCTTTGTTACTTTATTTGTCGTACTAAATGACCACGCAAAAAATCGTCCCAACCCAACAACAGATTTCAAACGTATCTCATTTAATACATCATGGTATCATGATCATTTTTTATTATGACGACATCACCGTAAGTCATGGGGTTAACGTGCAAAAAAACGATTCTTGTTCACTTTTTTCAGTACAAAAATTTTTAGGCACACTATTTAACTATAAAAAAAGCTATTGATAGAGAACAGCCGTGAGACGCTTAGGTAAAATAACGGTCTAATCTCACTGTACCCTCGCCCCTTGTCATGCTAACATGCGCGCGCGCACCTCAGTCGTGGCCTGTACGTTCCGCTGTGTTCACGTTGTTTATCTGTGCAATATCGGCTTATTTGCAGCTATTGCTGACCTCTGCTTGTTTATCGGGCCCTTTGATAGTAAATTAACAACAACAAACAAATGTTTAAAAATACTAACCTAAAATGTTGTTTTTTTATCAAAAATATACATACTTACATAATACACTTGAATATTTTTGCTATTAATACCTAAATTGTTCAGCTGAACCATTTTGTGTTGTAATTAATAACTAAACGTAGTTATTTAAAAAAATAAACACCCTTTTTCAACTAAAATGTTTTTATTTTTTATTTAATAATCCCATATATTTACGAACAAAAAATCGACACTTGTCTTTTTATGGGACTTCACAATTATATTAAAACTAATCCCAAGCCTGTTGGTGCTTGGGACAGAGCCCATACAATTTTTTGCATACTCCTTTGATATTTGAGCATTGATTGTTAAGGCGAGTTCGTTCGTTGTTCATTTTTCATTCATTGTTATAATAATAACAATTAATTGAGTATCCACTCTTGTGAACTAAACACTTAAAAGTATGAAACAAAGTCGCTGTCAATTCGTTTGGATCTTTAAAACGCAACAGATTTTAAAGCGGGTTTTTTTAATAGATAGAGTTATTCAAGAGGAAGGTTTATATGTAAAGGTGCTCCCACACTGCTGTTACCAAACGTTTATAAACATTTTTAAACACTAAAACATTTACTAACAAATGTTGTCAATTCTTACATTTTGTTAGGAACTGTTACATGTTATAAGTGCTCCTACACTGATGGAAAGTGTTTACTAACATTTTATAACATTTTGAATCTGGCATTGGCTCGCAGTTTGGTTTTGCGTTCTGAGGCGTCTACACGAAAATGGAAGAAGATTTGCTAATTGGGATAGCTTTAATTTTTTGTTTAAAAAAAAAGAAAAAGCGCTCTTATTGCATGCGCCGAACGCTTAAAGCTAGAGAAAAATATAGTGCCACAAACTATCTCGAGGATTTGGGTATTGATGGTTGCTTCGAAGATTTTATAAGAATGAATAGTTCCGATCTGTTGATCAATTTTGTTCAAAAATGTTAATTAACGTTTACTAACATGAAAACATTTTTTGACTTTTGTGATTAAATGTTTGCTAACAAATGTTTACTAACGTTACTAAACATTCTATAACAGCAGTGTGGGAGCACCTTATAATACATCAGTATTTCACCCGTGCGAAGCTGGGGCAGGTCGTTAGTATATGTATAAAGATGTTACTTTATACATACAATTTTATAAATACACTACACCAAATATAAACATCAAAGTAATAAATAAATAGATAGTTGAAAGCTCCAAGCGCACGCAATTCGGAGCAATAAATTGAAAGTTTCAATAGAAACTGAATACAAAATGTCCGCATTAACATATGAAGTTGTGTTTGCGTAACGTTTATAAATCAAACCGAAACATCTAACTTTTGTGTGTTTGTTTGCTTGCTTACGTGACTAAATTGCACGAGCAGTGAAATATGAATATTATTATAATTATCTGGTGAATTAATTTCACCTTTATTAAATGACAAACTATGTTTTAATGAAGAAGTTTTGTTATTTTTTACTTAAACTAGCTGTTGCCCGTGACTTCGTACGCAGTAATTTGCTATCACGTAGTATTTATTTATTTATTTTTATATCAGGACAAACATCCCATAATGATAGCAGCTTCTTAAACTATGTTAGTATAAAAATACACATACACTTACAACTAAAGTGATATATCTGTATTATTAACTACAGATTTTCCAACAACGCATTATTGTATTATCATCTGTACCTACATAACAGCCTTAAAGTATTATCATTCGTACATCAAATTAACGAGTATTAATACCGGCATCACAACACTGATTCCCTTACAAAAGAGAAAACAACGCACTTCACCAATTAATGTTCGAACATGTTCGAATTAAAAAGCAAAATGGCGTTAATCCTTGCGATATGACGTCACAGGCTGATCGACCAATCAGCGCTAAGCCCCAGCTGTTGTTCAGTTTTAATCAGGCAGAGATATTAAATCAGTAAGTGTATAAATGTATAAATGCCTTTGTTGGCGTTGAGTGATTAATTACAAAATTTACGTGTGTACAATGGTGTTTACTTTTGTATTGTTTCGTATGAAATTGTAGAGATACGCTGGTTTTATGGAAATAAAGGTTATTGGTACAGATTGTACTGGTTTTTCGTTGATAGTGGCTAGTGTAATTATTGCTTATGGAACGGTTAGTTCTTGTAATCCGCGTGGATGTTAATTAGTTGTATTAATAAGCTAGCCCTATATCAAATTGTATCGAAACTTATCGAAGAAATTAGACGTCAAAGCGTAAAACATCACAATCTTCTATGAAGTCGAGACTTCACGGGCTCTCCTTTCATTTTAATTTGCTTTATCTAATTAGGTCTTCATTATTTTGTCGAAGCCTAAAATAAATTTGTAATATTTTACTGTTACCTAATTATTCTTCAATCTAGTCCTTCCCCTAGCTATTTTAGGACCGCACTCAGTCTCACCGAATTTCGCTTAACACCTGTTCAGATTGTCAACCTCTTAAATTTTTCAACCAACCTCTTTAACAAAAGTAGCAGCCCACATTAAAACTGGTTTTTCAGAATATTTTTTTCCTAAATGATGAAATAAATATAGTTTTCTTTTGCCACCTCTATATTAAACCTACCCATATGTTGTATTCATATCTACTTATACGCTATAAAAACGTTGAGCTCATAAACAGAACTTTGATATTAAACGAACTCCGAAACTATCGCGGCTCGCACACAAAGGCATAGTTCGGAAACATGAACCGCAAACGATAACACAGTCGGTGGAAATCGATATAATACATACATATATACATATGTGTAGGTGTAATATGAAGATTTGATTTTAAAACGTTTTTGTTACGTTACAATGTAGTGTTTGATTGTGTATTAATCGTAGGCATTTAAGCCTGATGGGTAGGTAGTTTTTAATAACTACATACAGTGTTTTTCGTAATGGTCGTAATTAAGATTTGATAATTATCTTGTAAAGCTTTAGATATTAAGTTCATAGAGGCGTTTAATAGAGCATTGAAGATTGGAAAGATTTAATTCGGAAAGATTACATACTCGAATATTTTTTAAATTTTTTAGTACAAAAAAAACAAATACTTTTACTAAAAAACAGGAACTCCAAAAACGTAACAAAAATCGATCAAACAGACTAAATTGTTTCCTTTAAATAACACGAAAAAACTTTTGTAATTTTCTCGTCGTTTCCTTTGTCCCTACAGACAAAAGTTTTCGCCCATGCGTTTGGGCCCTATATGTCACGTGACCCAATGTTTTTACGCACACCCTTAAATGTCACTCAAGTTGAATCAACTTCATTCTCCCCTCAAGGGTTTTAAGTTCAATAAACCAGGGAGAGATGTCATTTTGATCCTTTTGTGTATGTTAGTTTATTGATGTAGAAATAAATGTGTATTTACGCTTTTAAAAACTATTTATTATACCTTTTGGTAAGATGTTCTGTATATAAGTGTTTCTGAATATATGAATGTTCATGAATACACACTGAAAGTAAATTATTTTTTTTATTTATCTAACATTAATATGAAAATGGTTACGAAAACATAATTATTTTATAAAATGTTCTTGTATGTCTTTTTACATTCTACAGAATTACACAAACATTGTTGTAGAATACGTTGACAATGTTTTATATATTAAACGTTAACTCTACATCTTCCATTTCAAAGACGCTATTAATATTATAATAACATCAAAATATATACTGCAACGTACAATCTACTACGACCGTAGTGAATTTCACTCGTTCTCTATCGTAGCTTGCGTAGCGTTAATAACAGCTACGACGTAGCAAACATGCAGTCTACAAGTCTACATCCATAATGCATACTGTTATTACATTTTGTATTTGATCAAACATTGGTGCCAACAAATTCCAATGCGAACAAGTTATGAAGGACAGCCAACATATACTGTTGCCATGGTAACCAACGTTATGTATGAAATTGGTTTTTGTAGAGCGGTAATCTTGTTACACATTTTTCATACACCTTTTGTTTCGCAAATTTAGGTTTTTTGTAGGGTAACAAATGAATACTGCCACGTATTTTTTTGCTGTATTGTTTAGTGACACCCTAAAAAAATTAAAATTTTCAGGGCACCAAAATAGGATAGGTTTATTGTACGTGTACTTAAATAAATCCTTCGAATCAATTATTTTCCGTTTATTTATCAAGTAATATTAAATTACTCTCTGCTTTAATTTACTATTTCATATAATATTTAGTATAGTAGAAAAACAATTAAACATAAAGCACAAAGGTAGAGCGCACAGACCACGTAGGGAAAAGGAGACACCTACGTTACATTTACGTTGTCTGCACCAAAGCCTATCTACGTGCGAACTACTGTTGCCTGAAAACAATAGGTTTTATAATTTTTTTTCTTTTGTTTCAGGCGAAGTTGGAAACAAAAGCTTTGAAAGCAAAAAGGCCCGGCTTCACGGATGACCGGTACAACGAGACGTCTTACTATATTGAAAATGGTTTGTATATAAAAGAATATTTTTTTTAATATTTTAATACAAGCGCCATAAAAAATGAAAACATTAAAAATAAATCGTAGAAAATATAAAGTATGTTGGTGAACAAAAAACATCTAAAAATGTTTATCCTTATATTCAACATACTCGAAATTCCACTGTCTCTTTGTTCAAAAAGGCAATTTACAACGTCATGTGCCTGGCGCATATTATAGTATCAGAACAAAAATGTAAACCCAAAAAACTATCAACAATGTCGCTGAATAAAAATAAAATATAAAAACAACAATACATTCAGAAAATCTCAACAATATTCAAGAAAATTTTTCAACGGCGACGTCCATTGAAATACATTTTTATCTCTTAAAGTACGTCGTTTTATAAACCTTGCTTGATATTGAATAATTTTTACTGAATAAGGATTACATGAATACTTATTCAGTAAAAATGTCTTTAGGGTTCAGTATTTAAATGAAATTAATGACGTTAAAGCTAAAAGTTCAATATCTGTCCTTAGTTTTGATTAAAAAAAATTACGAATCGAGAGTCTCCTGTTTTTTTTTAAGTCGGTTCAAAACAGTTTCACGTGCGGTAGCAAATCGTTTTTTTTTTTTTTAATATCATACGCTTTTCACTACATAGTATAAAAAAGTCGTTGTCTATCTGCATGTCACACGGCACAACCGATTTTGAAGCAGTTTTAATAGATACCCGTACCCGAGCAAAGCTAGGGCGTGTCGATAGTAATACATAGTAAATTGTAAAAACATACATACATGAAGACAGTTGAACTGCCTTCCAGTTGGACAGTCGGTTAAAAAGGTTGGAGCATCGTACGGAACCCTTATGCAAAACCAGTTCATACTTGACTTTATTTGTATTAGTGACATAGATTCTGTTCCGTATTGTTTCTATTTTTCCTGTTAAGAATCGGAGAATATCCCTATTACGTGGTTGTATTTAGTTTCCAATTAAAAAAGTAAGTTCTTATTGTGTATTGTTTTTATTTTCTGTACGATTTCATGTTATGTAGTGTCGTTGAAATAGTAATTTGTTGTTTAACATCATTGATTGACGAGTGGCAAAAATACTTTTTCTAATTATTGCTTTTAAAAGCGGGGATGAAATCAAAGTTAAAATGTAACGAAGAAATGATAAATATTTAAAAATAAATATGAAAACTTCACTGTCCAAAAACAGTTCAGTTTCAGTTCAGTATTTCTCCAGTTAAACAATTAAAACGTGGAAACTCACTGAATCACCGTAATCCAATAACCTATATTTAAAAGCAACGCTATAATTTCCACTTAAGCCATAAAGAACCATTTGAACGTTACACAACACGTTGACACTAAGTGGATGAAACAGCGGTACGTTAGTTTTTCAATATAGCTAATGTCAGAAAGGCCCATTATGATCTAATGGCCTTAGTCATCTAGCCGCAATGCCGCTTTACAAGGCGCTGTGGTTTACAGCTATGCAGATGTTTGGTAACGACTTGTAACCTACATACCTTGGAATTTGGTAATTCTTTCTTCTTTGTTTAATAAAAAACGACTAAGAAATTCAATAATTGCATCGCGGGGGGTTTTAGAGATATTCAATTCACATGCACTGAGACACCCAGACTCAGAACAAGCATTTGTGAAACGCATAAATTCTTGCCCTACGCGGGGATCAAACCCGCGACACATCGCGCACATTGGTAATTCACGTTATGACCTATACCAATCAACTATCCGTGCAGTCAAAAAAAAAATCTACAATTTCACAGAATTTGTTCTATACCTACTTGGGGTAGACAGGTGTGGCGTCCTAATCTATTCGTGTCACCTTGGTCGTAAATGTTTAACGATCGATTCGTTTTGCTAATGATTTATACTGGTGTTCAAACTGGAGTAACATATTGGTGAACTGACGTACTTGCCTTGCAAACTTTTGGTTGTACTCAATTGTTGTATTCTAAAAGTATTTCAGCAGATATTTTTTTTTTGACGTATTTCAACATCTGCCTTTGTCGTAGCGTCATTATTATCATCATACTCAATGCCATCCAAATTGCAGGTCTCAGGAAAGTCTACCCCTATTACTTCACGTTCACAACATTCACCAAAGGCCGGTGGGTCGGCGAGAAGATCCTCGATGTCTTCGCCCGCGAGTTCAGGGCGCACCCTGCAGCTGAGTACGAGCGCTGCATCAGGGCTGGCACCCTCACCGTCAACTACGAAAGGGTCGACCCTGACTACAGACTCAAACACAACGACCTCCTTGCAAACGTTGTCCATAGGTAAATTAACATTAGTATTAACTCCGACGGTATCAAGTAGTTCGCTTAAGATAGCTACAGCACCTTAGTCTCCGATGAACACGATATCCAGGACATCAAACACATCTACATCTTTTCTACACAATACAAACTCAAATGTAACTTTGATATCAGTATTGTAAATATTAACTTTTGTTTTCTCGCCTTATATGTTTATTTACTAAGTATCCTTACATACTATCACATATTATTCTAACTATAAATACAGTTTATGATAATGTGACGTGCGTCGAAGCTTGTTTGTATTTCAGGTCTAATTTGTATTTAGTACACTGTAACACGAATTTTGGGCTCTTCATAAATCGCTCTCAAGTTCCATACCCAAACAAAAAGTTTCAAATCGACCTATGATGTATTTGTCATCAAATCACCCTGAAATATGAAAAGTTCTGAAGTAATAAAATTTTGGAACATGAGAGCGTTTTATTGATATGGGCCATAATCTTCAATAACGATATCTTGAGCACAGAATGAGCATGCGGGTGCATATTGGCCGTATTCCAAAAGAGACACAATATTTCCATCACTTGTACCTATAAATGTTAGCTTTCGAACACAGTGTCTTATTGAGAACATGATCCTTCATGCATTATACAATTTTGCTCACGCATGTTCATCTAATGTATTGTTCTCGTCTAATCTTTATTTCATACGTCACGAGAACCGATATTAAAGCGGACTCTGAGCAAATATAATCCCACGTTACGACGACAAGATGGCGTCGTGTTAATTTTGAAGTTGACTTCAGAATCGTTTATTAAAATATTGTCATTAACCCAAACCACTCTCGCGAACAAACTGGAGGGTGTAACATTAATTTGTAAGCTCCAAATGTGGCTAATAACCTAACTGAGATATATAACCTACTTGGAGAGAGTTCGTCAGAAGTGTAACATGAGATTTTGAGGTTGTTTTTGTTTGTGTGGGGGTTTGCTCCGAGTCCGCCGCTCAGAAGCCGTAAGCCTGACGTGTGTATCGTTGCAGGCACGAAGTACCGGTCACCAGCCAACCGATCACCCTCGTACATATCGACGAGGACATTGTGGTTGTCAACAAACCGGCCTCTATCCCCGTAAGTGGCAAATGAGACAGCCATGTAATGTGTACGCTTATCATACATAAGATACTTGTATGTCACCCTATGTGTTGCATGTTGTGCTTATTTAGATTCTAGAACTGCACTAACTTAGCTTCCTTTACTTACACCCAAACTTGATTTTCGAAATTTTGAGCCAAATTTTTTCTCCTCTTCATCGTATCTAAATATTAAATGTTAAGGGGTTTGTGGACTCGCAAAACATGAGACAAAGAGCATAGCATTTAATATCAAAACCGTCCAGAATTTAATTTAGTTGGTCCCTCGATTTTAGTACGACTATCATGTTATAGGCTTCCTCAGAAATCTGTTTCTCTGCTCTAAAAGCCAGCTCACACAAAGTCCTTTGCGTTAACATAAAGCGGTCCCTTTTGCAAGAAATACTCTGCTACGTTATATGATGGAGGACACCTAATATTATGAAGCACTTTCATATCGGCTTTTACGGAATAAAACAGGAATGTAGAAAGTGTAGGAATTTACATGCAAAGTAGGAAACCGAAGGCAAACTGGATTTTTTCTCAGCACTCACTCACTCGAACGGCCTTTAGAAAACGCGCTTATTTTTAGTTGAAGGTATTGAATAAATAATCTCTGCTTTGATGTAGCCTTTGTGTAGGAAAATATGTTTTAGTAATTTATGCGGCATTCTGTAAGCGATTTATAAGAAGTTATTTTAACTCAAAAGTCTTTTGAAATGTTAACCTATCGGGTCAATACCGCCAATGTCCTATAATAAAGTCCTATTGATGTCACTTTAGCATTGACTCCGAAATGAGTTTCTTTTTCTACATAATGTACCTACTGTAAAACCGAGGAATTCAATTACTTTTGACACTGGACTTTTTGCAATCGTTAATAGCTAGTTAAAAGAAACCCATTGGATATTCAGGGTATATTTCAAGTGTAGTTTATTTTACATTTTATTCTTTGTTACCTTTGAAGAGAATAGTTTTTATTCGTCATTCGAGTACTTGTGCACTTTTTATTGATACTTCAAAATCGCTTACAGAATTTATGTTTTCCTTATGCACAGAACGTGGTCTTATAACATGAAAACATTAACGACATTACTTTCGACTTTTAATATCAAACGTCATAATACAAAAACGAAACGTTTTATTCTCTATACAATTTTGAGCTCGACAAGACTAATCAGCAACAATTATCCAAAATTATACTTAACCTCGAAACTCCTCATCACACATCCAACCCCTTTTACCCTTTAACGTGGGCCAACGCATTTACCAAAATGGAACAACAATGGCAGCCAATTACTCCAGCCAGCGTATTTCGTTGCTCATTAAGCCTCTTGTTACACCGATACAATAAGCTGTATACATATCTAGACTTAACACGTGCCACGTTTAGGTCTCTACTCACGTACTGTTTCAGCAAACTGGAAAATTCAAGAGGATATTGCATTGTAGGTTTTGTTTGCTTCACAAACATTCGGGTAATGAAAAATCGAATTAAATTTTTTGCCTTGCTTACTGACTTTCGGGATAGGAACGTGTTTTTGAGAGGTAGAAGTATTTTGTTGAGGTTCTACAGCTAGGTGGTGTTAAAATACTGTAGGTGTTTGACTTTTTAAGTGTCATTTCGAAACCAGCAAAATTGTAGTTAGACTTTATTAAATTATTCAACCAAAAGTTCTTGGATTATCCAAAGCATCAAAGAAGTTCAAAATCAAAGACCGAATTAAAGCTAAAACTTTTTAATTATCACCATCTATAAAGCATTACAGACGCTTACGAATGATCTCGCATCCCAACTCAATCGTAGCCATAAATTGTGAACTTAAAGAATCAATATAGATTATACCAGTGTAATTGTTAGGCGGATGCCGTAGAAAAGAAATATATCTCGAGTTCGAATGTAAAAGGGTCCAAATGATCGACCGTTTCCTCTCATAGTGATTGATCTCGTCGCTCAACGCTGGATCCCTAAGCTGAACGGCAGAAAGTAAAATTTCGAATTTATTACCAACGACTTCAACCCACATTTACCTCAAACCTTATTTAAGATAAAATTTCTAGTTATGAGAATTTGGTCATAATTTTTCTTCGGTTTATTCTATTAAGGCACTTTCACTAATGCACTTATTTTAATTCTATCTTTCTTCTCTTTCTCTGCTTTTTTAACTTTTTAACAATAATCTTTTATAATTTACAAAATATTACAACTATACTATTCATTTATAAAATTACATCTAGCTAGACTGTACATAAATATATTACACACAAATACTCAAATGTAATTTGCGTACATACAGGTTTCATGCCGTTTTAACTTTTACACAAAGGTTGAATATAAACCCTATTTTCTTTAGCTTATGGTAGATTTATCCCACAATCAAATCAACCGGGATTAGTGCTCTTAGATACTTGTGAATAACTTACACACAGCCATACATTTCTTTATATATGGTCCTATTAGCTAGAATATATTTATTGGCGGGTTTATTGACTATATCGGTTGACAATACAAGCAATTTTACTGAATACAATGTACTAAGAAAACGCAAATATGTAGGCCAACTACAGTGAACCACTAGAATAACTAAACTTTACTTCGTCACCGATATTATATGATAAATGTTTACGTTTTGATCACTATTTATATCTATAATTCATTTGTCTACTGGTGTAAGGCTATACGCTCATAGTATAAGCATTTTACCACAGTTCATAACATTATAAAACATAATTCTAGTTTGCAACATTAAGGAACTTTAAACGACATTTCAGGCCGAGAGAGAATTTAGAAAATTCTTCAAATATTTACGTTGGTTTACGTTAATATTATATGTATTAATGTGTTCATTACCGCCTTTAATCAACAGAATAATTTCTGCAAAATGTCATGCATACAAAAGTAGGACCCTATATAATACTGTGTGCCCAATGTATTAAGAATTTATATTGTCTATGATGTTGTAATGCACTTTGAGTATTATTCATGTTAATGCCGCCCTCCGTACATATTAAAACAAGCCATTAAAATCATCTTCGGTCTTTTAGTGTCCCCTACATTTTACCTCCTTGGATAATAATGGCTTCGTATCAAATTTGGCTTTTTAGATTTTTGGATTTATATCAGCTTAATGCGCTCATGTTTTGTATTTTATTTGAACGCTAGATAGTTCATCACTTAAATGACTATTCTGACCTTTGACCCGGACTCTATGGTCCAAAAGATCGTCCATTGTGCCACATTGTATTATGCCTTAACGGCCTTATAAATCTTCTACACTGAGATTTTATTTATGGAGTAGATTTCTCCACATTATTAAATTGATAACAGATAAATTAGATCGGACGTGTATATAGAGCTTTTCCAAAACCTGTATTTAGATTGTTTGGTTTTACAATTTCCATAAAATCCCTACCAATCCAAAATGAGATTTTGTGAAAAGGCCGACTGGTATAATACAGTTGTTCTCAAAGAGTTGCAACATCATAAGACTATAGAAAGTCCGTAATGAATCAATGTTGTCCGTGGTGGGCCAGGCACGAGACTCCAGTGCTCGCTAGTCCTTTGCGCATCATACACGTGGATGAAGAGCTTCTCGTGCTCGACAAGCCTTGCTCGCTGCCGGTGAGTCATGCGTTGGGACCGTTTTGTCATTGTCAGGCTCTGATTAGCGTCTACTATGAAGTGGATTCACCTAGATGCCTAAAAAACTACTACTTACTAGTGGAATCTAGTAAAAATATTGGTCTTTAATTTTAATAGCTCCAAGAAAACAGCTCGACGGTAAATCGTCAGCAATTAAGTCGCTCATACTTTTGGAACGTCACGGTTCACCACAAAAGAAGATTTCTTTTTTCTAACATAAAGGACCGAACGTAAAAAAAGACCGTCAAAAGTACAATGAAAAAGAAAATAAATCGCAAAGATGGCGCACAGAAATCCGGTGGGTTAATTTTTTCGCTCCAAATAAAGTACGCTGTCAGAGTCTGACTAAAGATTGTGATCTGCACAAAAGTTTGAAACATAATACAAACAGAGCTGAAAAACTGCGGTCTCGTCGAAAATCCCACTTGAAAGTGGCTCCCAAACTTATGGATTTCGAGTTCCGTACACTTCCCATTTTTCCTCTAAGCGGGTACCGTGTTATACAAAATATTTAACCTGATCCAATTATTGTTGTTCAAAAATAACTTCCCGAATATTTTACTCTAACGTTTTGGTAAATTGAGTTGCAAAAGCTTGGTCGATTCAATAACGAGTTCGTCGCACAACTTTTTGCCAGGTATAAAGCCTTTTAACCTTGGTTGTTTAACGGAATATTTTGGATTAAAACAGATTTATGTAAAAGTAACTATTTTAACAATAGAGATAAAAATAAGTCTCCTTCATCTCCTTCAATAATGACTGTGAAAGATTTCGTAAAAAAAATTATGCAATTCAATCTTTCAAAACGGTTTTATATTTTAACTCGTTACTCGCTTTTTTATTGTATGATTGCTTTATACAAGTTTGTACCTGTTGTATTTTGCATGAAATTATTACATTTGGTGTGGTTACTATTTGTTGTAGTTCTACTTACTGCGTGGACGAGGTAATATTGTTTAAATGTATGCTCATCATCTATAACATATGTTAATGTATTCATATAGCTCGCTTCATCACCGTAGCTTTGTTATAACTTTTATCTTCAGCGTTTATTGAAATAAAATCTAGAATATTCGAACAATCAATTTGATTTCTAAAATTCTCATTTTCATTATTGTATCCAAATTTAAATTCGTTTGCAATTTAAGCAGAAGCTGTACTTTCATATCTGTTTGTGAATATAAGTTTGGTAAATGGAATTAAGATTAAAAATCTCGAAATTTAATCCAATTTAATGAAAAATGTTCCGCTAGGTGCATCCGTGTGGCAGATACCGGCACAACACAGTCGTTTTCATTCTCGCAAAAGAGTACAACTTGAAAAACTTGAGGACCATTCACAGGCTCGACAGGCTGACGTCAGGTGAGATTGCTTTAAACTGTTAAATCTTTCTTCATGGCTACAAAAAGCCTTTGAAATTACTGTCTTTCTTTTTTAATTTAGGTCTTTCCTTGTGTTTTTTTTTTTGGTGTGCTCGTTAAAGATCTATTATAATTGTTGGATTGTCATTATTTGTTTTCAATGTTTTTTTTGCTTGTATTAGTTTATCTATACTTTTTTGTTTTAGTAGCATACTAACAATTTTCAATGGATTTTAGGTCTTCTGCTATTCGGAAGGAGTCCAAAGAAAGCGCGGCAGATGGAACACCAGATCAGGAACAGACAAGTACAGAAGGAGTACGTCTGCAGAGTGGATGGAATGTTCCCTGAGTAAGTGGCTCTTTATCATCATCATCCCTAGCATCAGCCCTTTGTCGAATGCTTTAGTTAGATCTTATTTATCATTTATTAAAAACTAAACAAACAGCAAACATAACACGCATTATAATTACATATAATGTTTTAAAGTGAAGTACTAATGCCAATTATAGTTTTACACAGCACTTAAATTATCATAGCAATTACTTTGTTACTACATAAAAAAAGCATAAGGAAATAAGATCTTGAATTTAAAGTGTCATATTTTTTTCGGTGACCCATTTTTTTAATTTTTGGTGTTCTGCATTGCCGTTAGAATTTTCAATTTTATCGTAGTAGAAATAAGGAATTTTAAAGTTAACAAAGAGAAAGAACGGTAACAGTAGTTCGAAATATTAAGTCGTTTTCAATCAGTTAAACAATAAACATAAATAAATTCACTTTGCTTGTTCAAGTAAATTGCAATGATAGCAAGTGTTGATCCTATAAAAATATTGAACTTATAATACTTGAAAAAGCCAGCAATAATATTGATGATGCATCCAATTATCTGCGTTCAAGGAAATCAAACCTTATTACTTAGGTCTTAAGTGTATTTTTATATAACAATTCAATTGGAAAGGCAATCAAGATGTTTATTGATCTTTGAAAGAGCACTTGCTTAGTTACTGTTACTATAATGAACATTCAGTAAAGGATAAAATTAATAATAACTTGTTAAAGAATTGAATACCTCCGTTATTTTTTAATGTTGGCATGCTTATGTTATTATTTTCCTTTGAAAGTCAAACGGCAAATATTTTTTACAAACATTTAGCTCAAAATATTTCATATTTCACGAATTATGCCATATTGCTTTGCCATACATATTTATATAAATCACCTTCATCATTAAGATTGTAATTTGATTCACTGACTGTCTGTGTATTTAGCCTTATATTTATTTGTATTCAATGGCAAAAAGTTTAGAAATTGTATTTTATAATTATTGTCGTCAAAAACCATTCTAACCTGACCCCCAAATTGCAGCGACGAAATAGAATGCCAAGAGCCAATAGAAGTGGTGAGCTATAAGATCGGAGTGTGCAAGGTGTCTCCGAAGGGGAAGGACTGTTCCACGGTGTTCAAGCGGCTGGGCTTCAACACGAACAGCAACACCAGCGTGGTGCTGTGCAAGCCCAAGACCGGGAGGATGCACCAGATCAGAGTGCACCTGCAGTACTTGGGTGAGTCGTGGAGAGAGATTTTTGAGACTTTGTTGACAGTGTAGTATAGGAACAGCCTGTATATGTTTCACTGCTGGTTTAAGGAGCTGTTGATATAGAGAACAATTCGACGGGTCCTACGTAGACTAGTACAAGTGCAAAAATGCAACTTTTCAAGAGAGCGGTTTAAAGGTTCAAAAGCTTGTAACTTTGTCGTATATCAATAAAAACACTTGAAATTTTAGTATGTTATATTTTGATATTTAAGAAATAAGACTGCATTATTGGTTTTTCTTCTTTTTTTATACTTTGGAAAATAGGTTAACTTGCATTCATGTAGCCTGTTTTTTTTACTACGGTAGAACCTGTAAACTGATACAAGTGGCCACTTATACCAGTATTTAGTGTACTTGCTTATACTTATAATAAAGGAAATCTGAAGGATTTTACTCTTTAAACATAGTATTTCCGTGTTATTGACCAATATGAGGTTATAATATTAAAAATTATACCTACTTTTATGTAATTTTATCGACTTTTTAACACTTACAACAGTTTACTCAGTACTGGAAAGCTACTTGCAACAGTTTGCTGTATTATTATTAACTGTGAATATTTAAATTAGTGTGGCAAGAAGTTAAATAAAAACATTTAAAATAAAAAATAACACTTTATTATTAGATAGTAGCATTCTTAATAATGAAAAATAAAATCATTGGCCTTGCAATCTCAAAAATAATAAAACAAAAAAATGTAATCTTCTTATTTTAAGTAAAAAAAGGGTTTGATTTTTAAAGAGGTTTTCTTACGATAATACCTAATTGTTTTTTTTTTTTTTAAGACTAGCTTGTCTTGAATTTCATGTCATTTTTCTTATAAATAGCATTTCCACTATTTTTTTCAGTTACGTTACGTCAGTTACGTACGTTACGTCTGTTCAGTTACGTCCACTAGTTTTTGAACGTTGATGTTTCTAATTTATTTCTCCCTTTGTAGATCCGCTAGAAAAGGTATTTTAAAGAAATTTGTATAACCTTTGTGCAACTCTTTTCGAACTATGTGCTTCTATTAAGTGTATAGTTGTGTACATAACTTGTTAAATGTATAAAAAAGTAACACAACCCCTAAAAACAGGGCAATGAGACCTTAGAGTCTAAATCAGATGATGGAAAATTCATTACATTTTTACAACTTGTATTAAATGGTGATTTGTGTCACCCTTCATACGAATGCCTCATCACATTACCACACTCGTCATACTTGTTAAATATGCATTTTATACATTTGAAAATATCCTACTGCATAAGTATCGATTGGATGTTTGTTACTCTTTGACGCTCAAACGACTTAACCAATTTTGAAGAAATTTCGTATGGAGTTAGCTGACAGCCTGGATTAAAACATAGACTTTTTAATCGACTACGTCAGAGGAGGGCAATGTTTTCCAGTTGTAACCGACACTCGTGCGGTCGAAGTTACGGGCGACCACTAAGTCCTTTATTAGTTTAATTTGAATGTCTTTTGTATCACTATACTTAAGTTTTGATTGTACTTAATTGTTTTTTCAATACTACAACTTTACCAAAATAAACTGAGGTTGCGAATATTGTTATATTGTTTACCTCTGGAATATTTTTACATCTTTGAAAATGATGTACTTGGGTACATAAAAAAAAATTGTCTCGTTAGTTACCAAGTAGCAAAATTTGGTAGCTTCTTACTTTAATTGCTGCAAAAAATGTGTTAAAAATAGTAGTATCGCTATTTATTTTATTAGTAAATAGATATTATTATTAAAATAATGTAGGTTACGTCAGATAACAATATCAAGAAAATAAAACAAAGTCACATGTGACTTTGTATACTACTACTTTGTATTCCTACTGATATAAGTGTAAAATTTATTGAAAGAATAAAATAATAATAAAAAAAAACAAAAAAACCCGACTGTAAAAAAACAACCCCTAACTAAAAAGGGAAAAACAAACTCTATAATTTAGTGTAAAGAGTATGCAGTACACCGTGCGTCTACATTATATAATTTATACGAAAAAAAATAATGCAGGCGGCACAAACAAATCTACAAGCAGTACAATCTGTATCTTGCATTAGGTGAACATTAATTAAACCCTTTTGTAGAAATATTACTACTGTCAACTTAGTAATTTGTTTGTCAATTTTTAACGCATATATTTTTTAATAATTGACCTAGTGAGCCCTTAATTGTTGTGAATTCTCACCACTACTTACTCAAAGCAAACAAAACTTGTTAAATATGTAAAAAAGTAACACAACCCCTAAAAACAGGCCACGAAATAGTTTTTATACAGAAGAATACGTTAGCAGTTAACGCAGTTATACCAGTGTTAACGTGCTCCCGACTCCGTCGCAGCGCGCATACTGGAGTAAATGGCACTTGCGCGTACGTCACGCGGCGCACGCGACTACCTACACTGGTGCAAGTGACTTACATCAGTGATGATGGTCGTGCGGCCGAAAATCATGTCACTTATGTTAGTTTACAAGTTTGTATCTCTGAAATTACTGAATAAAATAATATAATTTTTACAGGATATAAAGTTAAGGTAATTTTAAGGCTTTTGGTGCAAAAAAACGTATTTTGATGTTTTGCGGGTTACACCAGTCTACGTAGGACCCGTCGAATTGAGCATTGATTTAAAACTTTTTAATTCATAGTGTCGTTGACGGTGTAAAAAATAAATTGGTTAAAAATAATTTAGAATTTGATGACGTTAATCGTAATTTTAAGTCTTTTGAACAAAGTCACACCTTTTTGTGACTTGATTTGTAGCATCTTGATATATGCAATGCATGTATGACAATGCAATGTATGTATTTTGATATAGGCAATCCAGCATCTTATATCCTTAAAACCTTCAAAAAAACAGGTCAATGACAAATTTCGTCACACACTAGCATCAAACTAACATCAACCTTCCTTTCACAGGTTACCCAGTAGTAAACGACCCACTATACAACCACCCGGTGTTCGGGCCACTCCGGGGTAAGGGGGGGGACACGGGCGGGAAGACAGACGAGCAGCTGGTCAGAGACCTCATCGCCATACATAACGCTGAGAACTGGCTCGGAGTCGATGCCGCTGATGATGATTTGCTGTTCTCTAAGCCGGTGCCGGATGATAAAGGTAGGAAAAGGATAAAAATTCAACTGATTTTTGTTTGTTCGCTAACAATTGGTTAATGGTGAATTGTGTAAGGTTGTTAGTTTCTGTAAATTTTCGCACTGTTTTGCATTTTTTCGTGTATTGTGGTTTTAAGTTCGATGTGAATGGCAGGCTTTTAATGTTAGAATAACTTTTACTGTCGAATTACTTAAACCCATCATCTATACTTATACAAGTTTCTACAGTTAAAAAAAAAGTGAATATTTTCATTTTCCTGATACATTCCTGTTTCGGAAAGATCAATCGATCAAATAACCTAACCCCTTCATGTTTACATAACAAATACTAGTTACCACAGTAAAAAAAGGCACATCTCTTGTTACTAACTGAATTTTACTCCAAAACCTATTCTATTCATATCAATATCCCAAAGCACTTATAATCTTCCCTTTTCTGTATATTTATGAGAGCGTCTTCCACAGTTGGAGAAGACGACTGTGACACAGGACCAGCGTCGAGGGAATCCTCACCGAGGCTCGAGTCACCAGCGCCTGGTGTTACCCCATCATCTATTATGACACGTAAGTATTGATTAACAGTTATTTTTAGTTGACTAGTGAAAGTAACTACTAGCTCTAAGTATTTTTTATTAATTTAATCCGTTCATAGATTCATCATGACAACATGTCTAACTTTACAATAAGGGCGTACTTATACTGGATATTTAAAAAAAGAACTTGATATTACGTATTGTAATCAATAACTTTTTAAACTTAAAGCCTCAAAATTCGTTTAGACTAGCCTGTTAGTCTAGTGGTTAGTGGCCCTGACTTTTACACTGGAGATCGTGGGTTCGATTCCCATCCAGGACAAATTTTTGTGATGATGAGCACAACCATTATTTTGTTCCGTGTCTGGGTGTAATTCATCTATGATATGCATATATTTAGAAATATATAAGTATGTTTATCAGTTTAGTACTCATATTGGAATATGAGTACTCCAGTACCAAGCTCTGCTTAATGAAAGACTAGACGTTGTGTACAAGTTATGGAATTTTTCTTCATAATATTTAGCAAATCAACAATCAATTCCACCTAACATTTATCTGTTTGTTGTAGCGACCCTCCCAAGCCCGTCAAGCGGTGCGGAGGCTCCCGTGGACATGCGCTCTCCAGGGCCGTGCACCCTCGCGCCCTCGCCTATCGCCTCACCCGTGCTTAATGAGGACTCCAATGATGCTAAGGTAAGGAACCAATATGGTATCAGATGCCTACCTATATTATGTCCTAGTCATGAATCAGTCATCATTCATCGGTTGTAACGTTAGAGTCAGTTCTATCTTTATCAACCAGTTGCATAGATCCACTTAATAAACCTTCCCCAATAAACTAGTACGTTTTTCCTATATGAATCCCTTTTTCCATTAAGTATTTTTAATTAAACGACTATCTACTTTTTTTTTATCGCATGGTTGATGTGGACAACCTGGGTCCTGGTGTCAAAGTTAAAGGCCCGTAGGCCTCTGTAATACTGTTGATGTTTTAACAATATTTTCAATTATTAATCTTTAGAAAATAAACTGAATAAACTTGAACTAGAACAAGAAAACCTCCCAACTGAGTTGATTTTGGCGAACTGACTTAACCAAAATCGTCCCATGTCGATCCAAAGCTAAACTTGCTGAAAACTGTCCTAGTTTCCAAAAATAAATTTCCACATTTGTAATCAAGCTTGTCACAACGACCCAGTATCTTTATACTAAGTATACCTAACCGTCCCTAAACAAGCAAGATCCCTTTATAAAATTAGTCCTCCCTTCGCAAGTTACCGTCTGAAACGTGTGAACTTCAGCCAAAATCCTAATTGTTGATCCTAAATGGGTTTAGTCAGTCTAACTTAATACTGAGATACATCAGTGTCCGAAACAAAGTGGATTTATCCAGAAGTTCTGTAGCTCGCTGCTTGGATGTTGGTTTCTAACTCAGTTTGGAGTATTGTGTATTTCTTGTCTGGTACGAAATTGATAAAAAGTGTATTTTATTGAATAACTACGAAATATCTAGGATGTCTTTTTATTTTAGGGCAATTTTTGAGTTTTGATGTATTTTATCTATATCCATATTTTATTTAGTATTATAGAAACAATAACTTAATATAGGTACGCTTTACTTCAATATACGAATTCGTTTTATAATTTACTAAAACTAGGAGCACTAAATGTTATACATTTGAAACTGCAGTGCAGTCCATTATACAATAAAGGTCGAAATTAAACTTTAGGAAGCACTAATAATACATTAAAATATACAATTTGTGCATCTGAATAGATAATGTTTCGTTATTGTTTATACAATTCAGTAGTACAACAACTTCTTTCAAATCAAATATACATACATACATACATAAACATCACGCCTCTTTCCCTTGGGGGTAGGCAGAGATCACATCTTTCCATTTGCTACGATCATGGCATACTTTACCACAAATCAAATATGTTGCGTTAATTTTCCAATAACATCCTGTAGAAAATTTTTCACCGCACGGTTAAAATCGACCGTTACTTTGTATCTCAAAAATATCACAAACACATGAATTAATTTGAACCATTTTCTTGTCCTAACAGTCTGAGAAAGTGACAGTAGCAACACAGACGGGCTGCACGCCGGCGGCCACAGCGTCCGCGAGCGTGGCGGCGAGCGGCTCGGGCAGTTGCTCGGCGAGCGTCGGCGAGCCTCTGACGTCAGACCCGCACTGCTACGAGTGCCGGGTCCGCTACCGGGACCCCAGGCCCAGGGACCTCGTTATGTATCTGCATGCTTGGAAATATAAGGTGAGGAGGGCATTTAAGGTTTTTACTGTACTACAGTCTGGGGCCATAAGTCCAGTAGCACAACAAAGACCATATTTGTAAAACTGTTACTGGACTTAAGACCCCTACTGTACAATTATCTCGAATACTTAAAAGTGTTGCGTCGACCACAAGTAAAATGGGATAAGGGCAGGAAAATGACGATGACTCTCTTTACTCAAAAACCTTTGGAGTGGTTTTGCACTATGTCCGATCCGAACTCGTGAAAATATTGGTCTAGAAATCACGGACCGAATCGTCAACTTCTGGTAATAATATTGTACAACAATTGTAATATAAATAATACTATGGCTACTTTGGTCCGTCAAAAATGTTATCCTATATGGAGATTTTGGAATGACGGAAAGAAATCAGCTAACGATGATCGGATCCAGTGCGTAAGTTAACATAGAAAGAGTTCTACGGCTACTGCGAACCATATTTTTACGGGTTCGGATCGAACATAGTGCGAAATCGCTCTTAAGGTAAACGCCACTTATCCAAACCAAACGCGTCGAACGAAACGAAATTAAGAATTGTGTACTGTCGACCCACTTTCGATCCGGACGATTCGACGAGGAAGTGTGCGAGGTTACACAAGATTTGTGTAACCTCATGTAATTACATTTACATTACAGAGTTCTAAAATAAGTTTAATTTGAGGTGTTTGGCTCGGATAGGTGTGTCTTCGCCTCAAAGTTGAAATTATTTGCGTGTGTTTAATACCTCTTCAATTTGAAACAGTTAGGAGACAGAAGACCCCTTTTTATTATGGAAAGAACTTTTTTTTTGTAAAAAATCGTTTTGTATTAAGGGTAGAGCCAGCAATGTCAATATCAGGCTTCAATTTTATATTTTGTATCCTAAATTATGATAAAATTGTATCAATTTTAAGCTGAAAGGGTTTTTGTCAATTGCAGTCATAAAGCTTCTTAATCTTGGCTCTTTTAAAAATATACTTTTGTTAGGTTTATAAAAATCTTTTGTTATTTTTTACAAAGAAAGTCTTCAGTCCATACTGGTTTATAAATGATTTATTTCATTATTTAATACTTCTATACAAAATGGCTGAATACCTTTTTTTTCGTGGAAAATCATCAAATAACCCCGCCCGCTGTGGGTGCAGCGGGAGGGAGTATCAGACTGTTACTGACTAAAACCCACTATGTTCCTTCTGGAGCCCTTTGGGTGCCAGGGTCACGGTAACTCTCACTAACATCCCGCAGTCATGGCTAAATACCTGAGGCATTCTCTATCAGTCAACTATGACAAAAATGTATATTTTATCCTTTCATATTTATTTTTTTTGTTGTTACCAGGGCCCCGGTTGGGAGTACGAGACGGAGCTGCCACAATGGGCAAGCATCGACTGGGAAGAACCAGAGAACTCATAGTCACAGGAATTGACACCATTGGAGAAGCGCCTCGCAAACTTACCTGTCTTTAAAAACTAAACATTCAACATTTTAAGTAATTATCGAATTATTTTGAATTTCACTGTTCAATGGAATTACGGTTCTTTATGGTACTTTATATTTTATTTGGTACCATATCTGTTAGACCTACAGATCTTTTTCAGTTTTAAATTACTAGCACAATTGCATGGATATGTGCCCCAAATAAAATATGTATGGGTATTTCTAAATATTATGAAGCTTATAGTAAAATTTCAATAGCAAATTATTGTCGACCGAAAAGATTTATTTAAAACAGTTACAAGTTGACTATTTGAAGTTATTTACAAAACTAAATTGGCTTTTTAAATTGTTAACAAAATATATACTTACCATTTTATTACTATTGAGTTTAATGTTGCACAAAAATATAGAGTTCTTGTTCTTAAAGTATTGATGAAATTGTTCATTTGTTAAAAACTGTAACTGATTTATAAACAATTATTGATGAATGCTACGTTAAATCGACTTTTTATTGTTTTATATTTCTTGGAAGGTATACCAAACCGCGAGGCGCAAACAACTTGGCTGTAACTGCAGTGCTCTAAAGTAAATTATGTAATAACATAAGTGAGAATTAGTCTAAGTATACAATTATTTTATCAAAGTTAAAAATCGCAGTTTCAAAAAAAATCTTTAAATTTAGCTACTTTAGAGCACATTTTTAATCTGTGGCGATATTTTTGTTTGACTTTTTTATATTATATCATTTTGTCTGTTTAGTTCCTATCGGCCTAATGGTGGCCAGCTTTTTAGTGACGTAGTTATCGTAAGGAATGTAACAATTTGTAATATGTACCATTAAAATAGTAATATCGCTTAAACGAGGCAGGGTCAGAACCACAATCATAAATGAATTATATAAAAATGATAATTATCATTTTGAAATGATTGAACACTTATGGGATAGCTCTTCTAAATCGTACGGAATTTAGACTTTTGATGACCCGCCAAAAGTGATTTTATTGGTGACTGATATTTTTGTCATTTTTGACGAAATGTATTTTAGTCACATTTGACGAAGTATATTTTTGTCTTCTGTGACGAAATAAAGTCATTTTAAATATACATCCTTGATGTAAACGTATAATTTGAGTCGTTTTTAAAATAACCTTTGGGAGGGTTGAAATATTTTATTTCAATCGAATCTTGGACCACTGCTATATTTTCTTATTATCTTGGAAAAGGAGAAAAAATAGGACCACTGTTTAATAGAAAAGCTATCTCTTATATTAGATGCGTACGTTTACAATAAATGCATAGGTAAATTAAAAATTAATACGCATTTTTGTAGGCGGTTGTTTAGCAACACCGCCACTTTGGCTTCCATAATTTTGACGTAGAATTTTAAATATTTGGAGATTAAACAGTAAAATTTTGTACTTTACATACATCAGGATGGATTTCGGGAGATCATTACTGACGAATAAGGCCAGTTGTGATATGCATTTAATGTATCAATAATTTAATTATTATCTACCATCTGAAAAAGACAGCGTTGAAAACGATTTTTTTTTAATACATGACTGACATAAGACAGTTGTGGCATCAGTCAGTTCAAAGCAGCAGATCCTAAAGACATGTAAAAATCAATTGTTTTTTTTTTTCTTTTTAGGTTTTCGAGTGTGTAGTGTTAAGTAAAATGGCATACAGTTTTGGTATTTTATCTTTTTTTAAAGTGTAATTTAGTTTTGAGGTTCTTCTTAAATCTTGAACGAATTTTGAGCTGGCAAGAAAAAATACAAGACATTTGATGCAAGACTCGTGACGCAAGACAAAGTATAGCAAGACAAGTTTCTTGTCAGTTCAATATTCGTGTTGTTCTGTCTCTATAATTGGATTGTTTTGGTTTTAAAAGTTAAAAACGCGGGAACGTGTATGATCGTTTGTATATTTATTAGTGTATTGTAGTATTAAAGATGTAAAAGACATTTTCTTGTGAAACGGCGTTTTTATGCGATACTTGTTATTTCTTGGATATTTGAATATTAAACTCTTATCGCGAAGTTATTGATTTTTGGGGATAAATATTTGTAAAATTAAAAAGCATCGCATAGAAAAAGACCCTAATATACTCTCACGAGCTTTCGTAAATTAGTTCAAATTAAAAAAAAAACTATTTTTCTTACTTCTAGCGTAGAAATAGCGAGCGATATACATTGTTTTTGTTATATGTTACGAAATTGCTTATGATATTGGAATTAATGGTTAAATTGATTTTGTTTTGGTTACAAAAAATTAAGCCTTGTTTTAATGGCTTGGAATTAGACAAAATTTTATTAGGATGAAATGTACAAGTTTTAAGGCATAGGTTATACTGAGTTACAATACAAGTAATATTAAAGTAAATTGTTATTTTTCTTTTGTGACATACTCACAGGGATAAACTTACTTACCTACCTAATAACTGGCAGATTTACCTATTGTTTAAAATAAAAATAATCATATTTTTTTTACACATGGCGTGATTGAGTCCTCTTCAAATTTCCTTAACTTCCCATTATTCTATATCATAGCAATTTCACTGTTATTGCTATCAGCTACTGTACATACGCTGACTGTTAATCTGTGCTCCGTTCTAGCTTGATCATGCTGGCAAATCATTATCTGTTTTGGGAACAAAACCATTGATTGAATAAATATAAGAGATTTCATGTTTGCAAGAAAAAGTATAAAAAAACATACAGTCAAACTAAATACCTCTATTTTAGTTCAATAATCCAAATATATGTGTTTTAATTTTTATATAATATAGACATGTAAAATACGGTAGTATGTACAAAATAAAATATTGTCTGTGGCATATCACCTAGGTACCACTAAAATTTGTTTGACTTGTTGATTGCAAAAAAAAACCTAAACTTTTTTTACATTTTTTATTAATTTATTCGTCTCTGAATAGAAAATTGTGTTCATTTAATCTTACTGTCATTCATTTAAAATTTACCGGAACTTAACTTTTTTTTCGACTTGTTTTTAAAATACAATCAACATGTCAAATATGTTTTCCCCGAAAATATATTGTTGTATTTTTATATAGTACGTAAGACCCGTTTATAATATATAATCTGTTACACTTTAGTGAATTACAGAATGATATTGAGCTTGAAGTAAGGCTGGCGACGAGTTGCGATTTATTTAAAGAATTGTACACACTTGCGACTTTTCTGTCGCAACCCTGTCTTGAAAAAAATAAATGAAATTTTTAATTTAACTTCGCTTTTCAAATTTACAACTTATTTTGTTCGTCGCGCTGTCGATTCATTTATTTATAAGAAAATTTTCATGTGCCTTCTCAAAATAATGGTAAAAAAATAAAGATAAATGTAAAATGAAAAGTGAAATGTTTTTAATTACAGTTACATATAATTGTTACACTTTAAAGTAAGTAGTGTTACATTTGGCACTGACGAGCTTGTATTTGTAAAATACTGGGAGAGGACAACATAGGACACCATCTTAGAAAAACTTATTTAAATTTAGTCAGAATGAAACTAATTAAAAATCATAAGTTCAATTTCAATTTTCTTCAACGAGTCAATTGCAGAAAATATTCTTTTAATTTAAATAAATTCATTTAAATGAAACTTAATTTATTAAATAATTTTAATTTATTTAAATGTAGAATACTGTATTGTTGTCCTCTGCTTGGTTCAAACAGCTCGTTTTAGGCACAATTTTGCAAAAAAATATCAATGTTTGTGATTATATTTTGCATAATTTATTTTTTAATAATTGTTTTTTCTTCTGTTTTTTTTTACTAATTAATTAGTGTTGTCATTGTGGGTATAGTAACGTCGTGCCATAAACAATGGCTCTCGTTTCATTTATGTGTTGTATTATAATTTGAACGATGACAAAATGAAAGACAATTTGTTAATTTAATAAGTATTTCATAATTAAGAATATAATAGTGTTTCCTTCTTTAGATTCGTGTTATAAGAATTCATGTTTCCACTTAAATTTAATTAGAATAAAAATCATCATTGAAATTGACGTTTTATTTTTAATTTCATACCTCTCTGATCAGTAACATATTAGGCTAGTAAAACATTTACTCTTTATTAAAACGTTAGAAACTGTCAGCATCAGGACAAAACACACCCATATTATTATAGGTACTATAGTCTTTCGCAATTTTATACATCGTACACTTAAATGTGTCGTTTCTCATCCGTGTACATGATTAAAAGGTATAAACATCTACCTATTATTATTGACTTGAAAAATTAAAAATGAGGGTAGTAGAAAACCCACATAACACAAAAACGTCAGTGAGCAATCAGCACTCAACCCGTGACCACAGCCTGAAGAAGTCAACCAAAACGTCGGAAAAAATAGGTATTTTTTTTATATTGTAATTACGTACGCAGTTAAGTCTTTCCATGTTTGGATGTACAGACACAAGCAAACACAAATGTATTAAAGTTTCATCACTTTCTAATCAATGGTTTAGTTAGACGTAGGGAACAAACATAAAGCTATAATTTAACAAAAAATAATGTTAATGCATTACCACACACTAAAAAATATATTATATTAAGTATATACAGAAACTATACACGACTGATTTACAGCATTTCAGAATGTATTATAGAATCAATGTACTGAATAATACAATTCTCTTTAACACATACCAGTCAACAAATTACTAAAATCTACGAATCGAAGTCAGTTCGACTCGCGACCCCGCCGTCGCGTCAGCTCATGATTAAGGACTCCGGTGGGGTCAGAAAGTAATCGGACTATCCCGATAAATACGCGTGAGTAAACCGTTATATCTTTTAAGTATGAATCATCCTCACGAAAGTTATTATCAAAGTCTACATTTTTAAGTTAGCTTACACTAAGTGACAAGTACCTACTACCTACCTACATAAGGCAGTCACCGAACACCCCAAAAGTGTCGGATCGCTCGCACGAGTACACTCGACACTACTCGATACTCGTCCCGTATCAAGTATCAATTAGATCTTCAGAAACACTTTAACTTAGGGAAAACCTACAGTTATGTAGGCTGGCATATGTCTGAAAATTTATTTGACAGTATAATAATATGAATTTTAGTTTTTATGATAAAAGGTCAGTAGTTTAGAAGAGAATAAGTTCTTGGTTCTTTAGGGTTCGGAGTTTAATTAACGTGGTTCAATTCCCGAGTGGCTTAATTTTATCATTGCCCAAAAGGTAAAAATATATTTATATTTTATTCCTATTAATAAGATGATGTCCATCTGACAGATAATTTAAACTTATTACACATGTATTACCCTTAATCAAAAGAATCAAATTAGACAAAACATAAACTTCTTAGGAGAGCGGACTTATAACGAAAAAACTAAACAAAATTAATAAATGAGCGTGACGTCACGCGTAATTTCTTGTGTGTGTTTATCTGTGTTTTTCAAAAACCAGGACCTACTTTTTAATTACCACATGTAATTGTGGTCTATTGGACTAACCAATTCATTATACCAGGGAATTACCATAGGCCAGTGTTAACCATTATACTGCCCTAAGTTTTGGACCCCACTTGATACAGCAAGAGCACTCGATAAGCACCTTTGTCAGGCTGACAGCTGAATGGGGGTCAATTTGATAAGTACCCAAGACTTTAAGGAACCAAAGTGGTTCAAGATAATCGAAATGTATTTATTCAAGACTAGCTGTTCTCGCGAGTTCGTCCGCGTGGTGGTTAAGAAAAAAGTTTATTAATTTAGTCTCGGAAATATTATTTCTTTAACAAAAGTAGCCTAAGTTACTTGCTACATCAGCTACCCGTCAAAATCGATTCATCCATTTTAGAGATCAGCATTCCAAAGAACAACATTCCAAAAAACGCTTTTTTTTTAAGTCGGTTTAAATTTATTAAATGACCTGGAAGCCACATATTCAACAACTATGTAAGCGAGTTAGTAGATCTGCTTATGCCCTACATAGACTTGCTTACAAAATAAACTCTAGTGCTCTCTTAATTGCGTATCATGGGCTGGTGGCAGCTATTCTCAGATATGGAATAATTTTTTGGGGGAACTCCACCGATAAAGATATCGCCTTCAAGGCACAGAAACGATGCATTCGGGCTATGTTTGGTTTAAAATCAACAGAAAGTTGTGTGCCTTTCTTTAAAAAGTACAATTTGTTACCACTGCCGTCGCTATACATATTTGAAGTGGCGGTTTTTGTTAAACAAAATCCTCATTTATTCACATTAGCATCTAAAGCTTTTAATAGGACCCAAAGAGATGAAAGTCGTCTATATATTCCAAAAACGAATACTACCTTAATGTATAAGAGTATCTTTCACATGGCACCAGTTATATTTAATAAATTACCAACAGATTTTAAAAAAATAAACTGTAATTTATTTAAAAAAAAACTGAGCAATTTACTGTGTCAAAAATGTTATTATAGTGTATCAGATTTTTTATTAGACAAATTTTGATATCATCTAATTGTAATTCTTGTAATAGTATACCTATAATTTACCTTATTGTCATTAATTCAAACCTTAACATTAATTAATTTATTTATCTCAATTGTTTTGACATTTACTTAAAAATATTTAATTCTTGACTTGTTTGAACCTATAATATCGAAATAATGTACCTAATTAACTATTGACTTGTTTGAACCTATAATATCGAAATAATGTACCTAATTAACTATAAGTTTGATTTGAATGTAAAAACTGTAATTTCTAATTATTTGTATGCCTAAAATAGGCTGATCATAGAGCACTCTTATCTAAACCATGACCAACTACTGTACCTATGTTTCACAAATAAATAATTCTGATTCTGATTCTGATTCTGATTCTTTATTTTAAATACCTACTAACTTTCTACAAAAATATTGTTCTCAATAATACTTTCACTTTTTAATCCTTTGCTTATAAAAAGTTTACGTCGAAAAACCACACATTACTCTCCCACAAAAATAAGTTTGGTTTTTCTAATTAATTTTAACACAACAATTACAAGAAAACGAACGTCATTTTTCTTGTAAGTATTGTATGCGACACATTACACGTCAACCCTCGTTACAAAAAAAATCTAAAAACAAATGAAAATGGTGTCGTAATTTGTTTAAAAGGAATGAAACAGCCGGATTAATTAATGGTCGTAAAAAATTGTACCGTCAGCAAAATCGTGAACACTGATTTACAAATAAAACTATTTGGTCGAAACTAAAATACCTGATATTCGACTAGTGAAAAGTTTACTTTCTTTTTAGTTGGTTGAATTTTGTTTGACTTTTTTGCTGACTGTACAACTGAAGGGTTGTAATAAGGGTCGCGTGACCAGACCAAGGAAGTGTCGTGATGGATGACGCCACAGTTACTATGCATGTTTTTATTTTTTCTAGTATATAGGGCTGGCGCGAAGTTTTTGTGGAAAAAGATAAACAAATGAAATATACTTTACATGCGTGTGGAGTTTTATGTATGGTTTTCTTCGGTTTTTCTGCTTTCATATTAGCATTTAGGGCTGG